>JBAMCE010000472.1:977500-1662579 GCA_037075305.1 Drosophila kanekoi
TTACCGCTCGTTACCGTAACCCTAAACTTGATATAGAAGGAGATGTGGGGACCGGGAGCCGCAGCTGGGGAAGATGACACACCAGCGCGCTGCATAGGCGTGGCTCCGATTCCAATACCGACTCAGACTCAGACTGCTTGGCTGGGCTGCGATGATAAAACATGCCTATTGCATTGCTATCGACTGTCGTCGTGCCGTGTTGTTGTCAGCGACTGTTGGTGTAATTATTTGCATTTAAATTTTGGTACAGTTGCAATAACATACATACCTACATACATACATACATACAAATGTATATAGCTGTGCTTTTATGTATGTGTACGGGATGCTGGTACGCAGATGTATCAACTCTCGTGCACAAACACATATGCATACACACACACACACATATGTACATTAGGCATACTGTGTTAGTATTTAAGCATATTATTCTCCTCACCACATTGCTTACTTACGCGCCAATCTCACCACCCACTCGACCTCACCAAACTGTCGCATACACATATACATACATATATACTCACATATGTACAATCACATAGATAGAGCGCATATGTGCATGTACATATGTAGTGTGCTGTGTGCTACAGTGTGTACACACTTGCAGAGCACAGAACACACACATGCAACAGCAGACTGTGTGAGCGAAGCGTCGCGATGTGCGTGGAATATTCGCACACTTATGAATGTGGTTTCCTCATCGCATCTTTTGATTGGTCGTTTGTGCGCCAGCGCTCGTCCTGACCCCCTCCTCCCCCTCCCCCATCCCCTCCCGCTTCCACAATTGACCTGCTGGCTGCTTTAATTAACTTTTCCATTTGCTAAACAAGCCGCACTTAATTGGTGCAGACTACCGAACCACAACTCGGCTTCGCTCGGCTCCACCCACCTGTCCCCAGCGTCTTGCCAGATTCGTTGGCCAGCAATTTTGTATATATTTGTATATTTATATAGTTGTAAGTTAATAAAAAGATCTTAGTAGTAGTAGTAAAATTAAATTATACAACTACTTAACACCTTATCAAGACACACATACATACATATGTATGTCATATATGTTGATAAAAGAAGATTCTATCATACATACACTCCTGGTCAAAATAATAGGTACGTTAGCAAAAAAACAATAAATAAATATGCGATTGCATTGTAATTCATTTTGTTGATAAATCAATGTAAATGCCGAACAATTTTAAAGTTATTTTTATAATATACTCCAGATATGTATATCTATAAAGTTTTTTGATCGATTTTGAAATGCAATTTTATGGACTTTGATGGAATAATTGTTCAAATGAAAATTGATATGTAAATTATGGCAAATTCATGGATTTATCGTTGTGAACTATAAAATTGGGCTTTTGGTTATTTTTATCACATTAAAAACTGCCTAAACTTTATCAAATCTATAAAAGATACAAAAAATTGTCAACTTAAATGTACTTCATTTAAATATAATCAAAAATATATATATTTCAATAAATTATAAATATCTAATGTTAACAAAGAGTGTAGGATATTCGTAGTGCAGTGCATTACATTTGATGCATACTTACATATATGTACATATGTAACATATGTAGGTATGTATGTTTGTATGCATGTAAGCAAACATTTGTATAACATGAAGTATGACAACCCATAGCGAAAGTCTGCAATATGTAGAGTATTTAATATTCGGCAATACAAATATAAAACTGTTTCTTCTTGTTAACCTTACGTATGTGTGTGTGTGAGTGTGTGTATCTGAAACGACGCGATTAAAAAAAAAGAAGGCAAGACCTCGGACACAATTTGTTAGTTAACAGTAGGCAATGACACGCGCGCAAACCCCTCACCCCTCACCCCCTTCCCCATTCCCTCTTGCTCGGTCCCCGTTCCCCCTTGACTCTGTCAGTCTCGTGACTGGGTCAGGTCAAGTCTGCGTCGTGTTAGGGCAGCGATATCGCATGTTTGACCACAGTTTGTTTGTTTAGTGGCATACTTACATGCAGGTGTGCGTGTGTGTGTGTGTAAGTGTGACCGTGTGTGTGTGTGTAAGCGTGCGAGTGTGTACGTGTTTTAGCACCTACTCCTCCTCGTAAGTGCTCACTTTTATCTTTACGGTCAATAAAGGTTTTTTTTTCCTGTCGCGATGCCCGCTTTAAGGGTAACAGCCCAGTAGGACCTGCTGGACTACCCAGAAGTACTTCTCGCTGCATGATTTTGGCCACAGTTTTTGCAACTGAACATGAAGTTTTCTTTCCCCGTTTAGAGAGCTGGATTTCTTAATGGCAGGGAATTAAATAATAGCACAACACTTTCATGATTCACTTTAATCATATTTTTATTAAGTTTTCCAATCAATTTGTTTCCTTTAACCTGTTGGAAATTTCACATGTCTTCATATTGTATCTGAGCAAACAAGGAAAAGTCCTCGTTTAGTCGGGAAATTCTCATGAATTTTCCATCGCACTTCGGCTTGCACTTCCTTGGCCAGAGACATGAAAATAGCTGCATTTAGCAGCGGCAATTTCATGTGTTGCTAAAATAGTTAAACTAACTGAAGCATGTCTTTTAGTTTAAAGCTTAATCATAATGAAATTCCAATACATGAAAGGTCGCATGAGAAGATGTTTAACTGGAAATCGTTCAGAACTACCGGGATTTCATTCATACCACACACACACACGCACACACACACACACCGGCAGGCCGGCTGCCGTCAAACACAACACTCGCTCACCTTAAATCGTATAAAAATACCAATACATATAAACACACATTCATTCATATGGCCGCTTGTACATGTACATATGCATGCATATGCTGTTCATCTTGTTCAATGTGTGTGTGTGTGTGTCGAACGAGCGTCAGCTGTCGATTTTATCTAATTTCAGGCTCGAATTTTAAAGGAAACAAGAAACTTCTTTGTATCAGCTGTGAAGCGAGAAAGAGGGAGAAAACGTAATCAAATTATAAACAGCAAATTGGTAGGCTCTAAGGCGAGTTACCCGACTTGTAGATACCCTATGTAATGCCTAAAGAAGTTAAAAACTAATAGAAATGTGATCACAATTTGTTCTCCACATTCCTGAATTGAATACATAAAACGGGGTTGATTTTGATTTATTTTTGCGCCAAAGCACTTTACCTGGCACTCACCTGTTGGGCACATATTTAGGGATCATTCGGCAAAAATCTGTTCAGAAACTATTTCTTATAACTGCCTCGAAGAGGATTAATTGTCCCAGAAGGAGGGCGAGGAGTAGTGCTTGGGTTCATGATCTAGGATAAATTCACAATTCAACGTAAGAACCTGATCTCCCTATCATCATTTACAGCTGATTTTGCTGTCGCGAAGCAGGCAAAAAAGCGAAAACAAATCAAAGTGCCGTTATAAACTATGCACAGTGGGTCGCAAAATAGTACACAGACATACATATTTATATATAGTTATCTACTCTTAAAGAAAAAACGATTGACCAGTAAACAGAAGGAGGTGAAAAGCCATTTTGAGCATTTATTACCTTTTCAAAACTCGAGCAAGGTACATTAGATTGCAAACACAAAAAATCAAGCTCTACCATGAAAAGCAATATACATATGTATATATTAGATATATATATAAACAATGCGATGAAATGTTCGAAATGAAAAAGTGTTCTAAATACAAAACATTTATAAACAGTTTAGATTGGTACGCCTTGCAAAAGAGTTCTTCTCTTACACAGTCAATACATAAACACACATATACACATATATACATACATACATAAACATATATATGTACATATGTACAAGTTGTATGTATTGGCAGGCTAAGGCGAGCCAATGGCAAGCAGCGGGCATTAATTAGTCGCTGCCAGCAGCCACCCTCGATGCGAATGTTGGGGCTTAATTGGCAATGCTGGATGATGCGCCGGGTCAGGAGTAGAGGAGGAGGAGGAGGAGGAGAGATGAAGGTGGAGGACGCACTAAGCTAAGGAGTTGTCGTAGCAGCAGCCGCCTTGCCATTGGCCAGCAGCAGCAACGGTGGGGACGGGCATTCGGTTCACCGTATTGTTTTATTTTGCTTTTGCTCTGGTTCTGGCTTTCGCTTTGGCTGATAATGAGCCAATGACTCAAGAGTCGCCATCCTTGTCATTCCACATAGATACGTACATGATTGGGTTACAGCCACAATCTCTGCACATAATGTACCAAACCCCACAAGCTAGAAGATGTCATTGAGATATAGGAACAATCAGTTGGAAAATAACACATCCGAGATTTTATAATCCTGCATGGGTATTCAAGAAGCTCCTTAACATGTCTTCCAGAACAGGCTAAGCGTATTATAGAGGGTATTATAATTTTGACACGAAATGTGTAACGGATAGAAGGAATTATCTCCGAACCCAAACAGTATATATGTATATACATACATATATATATTCTAGATCAGACTCTACAGCTAACTTTATATTGCATTGTCCTTCAGGCCGTCTGTTTGTTTGTATGCGAAGGCTATCTCATCTCGAAATGTAGCATATTTCGTCCTTCAGGCAGACAGTACATATGCCGGACCACCGTATTATATAGCTGTCATATAGGTCGAAAAGTATCTTCTTATATGGCAAAATGTTCTGTTTTCTAAGATACTTTCACATATTCTCATATATCTGCAAAAGGCAAATGTCTGCAAGGATAGGAGATACCCTTACTTTCCGATCATTCTATTTGATTTATATTCTAAGTAATCAAAATTATTCACTTCCCACTGTTTATCATTGATTTGAGTTCTTCAAAGTCAAAGAATATTATCTTAAGTTGAAAAAACATCTTTTTGGTCCTTAGTTTGCACTTGATCAGCTTTTTTGACTTTTTTTTGGTTCTAAGACAGTATTTTCCGGCCTTGCTCGGTCAAAAGGACCGGACTGTAATTTACGATTTTTCCACACTTGCGGGTGGTAAAAAGTCTCTTCAGTAAAAATTTGGGTTATGCGTTTATAACCAATTAGTCAGTCAATCAGTCAGGCAGTCAGTCGGTCAGTCAGTTAGTCAATCAGTCAGTCAGTCAATCGTTAGATTTGAGCGCATGCGGGCGCGTTATTACCACATATTCAGGTACATTGAATCATTTATACATATCGATCAAGCAATCAGTCAGACAGTTAATCAGTCAGTAACTCAGTCAATCAGTCAATCACTCTGTCAATCAGTTAGTCAGGCAGTTAGTCAGTCAATCACTAGATTTAAGGGCATGTGGCCGCGTTATCTCCACATATTCAGGTACATGGAATCATGCGTTCAGTCATATCGATCCATGAATCAGTCAGTCAGTCAGTCAGTTGGTCAGTCAGTCAATCATTAGATTTAAGACATTACATCCACATATTCAGGTACACGGAATCATGCGTTCAGTCATATCGAACAGACTAATGGGAATTGTTCATGCACATTGTAATTACAAAAGAAATTACAAATGAAATTAACGTAATTAAATACCTGCGCAACGAATGGTATAAGAAGAGGAGACAATGAGAACTGGGCTAGCATGTACAAACATGTGTAAAAATATTTACAAGACACACACACACATAAACGCAAAATCGGTGAAACCCTCAAAATATATAAACACATATGTATACGTATATGTAGCATATATATGCGCCAATCGAGAGTGCCCAACTAGTTGGATACCCTGCACGAAGAAAATGAGGAAAAACATTAGACGAAGATACACATGCACACAGGCACTCACACACACACACACACACACACACACACACACACACACGCGCAGTTAGAGTCCTTTTGTTGTGACATTTCAGGTAAACAGAATATAAATATGATACACACAAACATTTCTACAGCAACAGGACATGCTGCCGCCGCTGCTTAAGTCAGGTTCTTTTCATGACTTGCGAAGGAAGAGACAAGAAGATGACAAGACAATTATTTGCCAGCTAATAAAACCTTTGCTGCCAAAGTAAGATTTTCTCATGTATTGGAATAAAAATGAAGCGGGATGTAAAAGCGCTTCTCTTTCTGTATACCCTCCACCTGTTGAAAAGGGTTAATGGGTATTATGGTATTGTGCACGTGTATGTAACAGGCAGAATGAGGGTCACATAAAGTCTATATATGTATATATATATTCCTGATCAGATCGACCAGCTGGTATTCGTATAGTATGTCTGGAAAGGTTGCCCGGCGCAGGGCTCGATGCAGTCGGATAGTCCCGACTGGAGAAATTTTAATCCTTGTATACGTAGTTACGAAATTGAAATTTGAAGATTGTTCAATCTGAATATAAAATTGGGTGGCTTCCAAAGTGTATGCCTTTATATTTACAAATTTTCAAAGGTTACAGGGTATCACATTAAATTTGCTTCCGCTTACAGCAATTACTATGTATGTGTGTGTGTATTGGGGTGCTATCCCGAGTGAAAGAGGAAGATGATAATTACCCGCCAATTGTATGATAATTTTTCTTCTAATTATCCCAAAGCTATTACCAAATTAAATTGCGCTGTTCATAGAAAATTTAATTTTTACAAATTTGTGAATCATTATTTCAGTGTGTGTTTTATGCTTGTGCATAACATACATACGAACAATTTTATGAACCTACATATAGTAATAATAAGTAATAAGTAAGAGGGTAAAGTCGGGAGTACCCTACGAGCGGATACCCTGAACCCTAACTAACTAATTGTATTTCACGTGTTTGCAAAATATGACAAATTGATCAGGAAATCCTATTGTGCATTAATATTGCGCCCTTAATTACTGGGTAGTTCAAATTGGTATAGTTATTTGATTTATAGCTATGTTGTTTCGATGGGGCTGTGACAATAGCTATAAAATGAAAGATACTTTATATATTTGTACTATTCTAGGAGCTATATGTCAGATTTGATGATTCTAGCTCTCAAAGCTTAAGAGATTTGCTAACGATTACCTAGCTCCTCTTGATTATGAGATCCTTGCGTTCATACTTACGGACGGACGGACGGACAGACTTGAGTAAATCGACTTGTCTGATATACATATATATACTTTGTGGGTTCGGAGAGGCTTCCTTCTTCCTGTTACATACATTTGCACAAGCACATAATACCCTTTTCACTCAATTTTAATGGGTTCAGGGTATAAAAAACACATCAATTGTTGGTAGTTACATATTTTCCGTGTAGGCTTAAGCATAAGCATGAACATATGCAAATAAATGTGCACAACACTTTCAATGTGCACATACATAAGAATGAACATACATATGTACATACATACACATACATGCATACATACATCTAAGCTTCTTCAGTAATAATCTGTTTTAATTATGAGTGAAAAGGCGTCTCGACAACATCCGCTGCGATTGCCTCTTATTGTTCAAATTGCTTTCCGAGTCATCTTCGTCGAAATACAGTTTCGAGTCACCCGCAATCACACCTCTCTCACACACACACTCGCTCGCATACACACACACATACACACACAGGCACACGCACTGTTTTGTCGTAGAAATTGAACACACACACACACACAGAGACAGAGACAGGGCCAGGCTTGTAGAGTGAAAAACAAGTTTGTGACGAAGAAGAAAACGACAAGAGAGCAAATGGGAAACAAAAGATAATTATTATTAAGACTCTTTCCACTTAAAATTTGTATAAAAGGTTCAACTACAGCGCTAACAGTTATTACGAGTAATCACCGCCTGCGATACACCTGATGAAATAGTTATGAATTTATGTACATATGCGCAAATAAGAGCACAGAATACATGTACATACATACATACACATTTATATTTGGCTGCAAGTGTCAATTCGACCAGACAAGACAAGACAATTCAGCTAAATTTTTACTATTTTCAGAGGGTGATTGCAGTTGAAATTCTGGCTATCTATGTATACCCTGAATCTATCGAAAAGGGGAAATAGGTAAAAGGTTAAAAAAATGTCCTCCTAGTGTTGTATAATCGATGAAATCGATAAGAATCGATATAGATATCTGGGTTATCGGACATATTTATGAGCTTATAGGAACTAGAATATATATATACCCTGAATCTATCGAAAAGGGGAAATAGTTTAAGGGGTAATAATTGTCCTGCTTGTGTTGTAAAGTACCTGCTGTTTTAAATAATCGAACGATTATCGAAATCGAATTATAGGTTATCACGAATATTTATGAGCTAATAGGAATAAGAGTATATCGAGAGAGTATAAAGTATACACACATTCAAAAGTTTAACTCTGTGTATATCACCTTAAGCCCTGAATCCATCGAAAGGGATAATAATTGTCCTCCAAGTGTTGTAAAGTACCAGCTGCTTTTATAATCGATGCAATCGGTAAGAACCGGTATCGAAATATATTCTTGTTCCTAACTAGAGAATATATAGAAAGAGTATATAGTATACACCGATTCAAAAATTTCACTTTTTGTTATATTTTGGTAAGGGATATTCAATATTTAAGCCTGTGAAATTTTATTTAGATCCGAAAATTAACACATTATTAAATTATTTCCCATAGTGTCAAGCTAAAAGAGTGTGCGAGCTGCTCACAAGGAAGCTAGGTATCTTCGAGTCGGGCATACCCGAATAGGGCAGTCTTAGCTGGTTTCCTCTGAGATCGCAATAGTTGGTTGAGCGAGGGCGTACTGTACTATATTTTGTCATATGTTGCGTATATCTGAAGGAATATAAAGTATATTATCTGAGCTTCAATTTAAAAAATTGCCCAGGTACAAACGTATTTTCTATAATGGGGATAGAAACAGGAATGAAGTCATCAATAATAACCAATACACACAAGCTGCAAGTAAATATCAACATCAGCGCGTTTATTTGCGCCCAATCAATCAACTGCCTTCAAGGAAAGGCACCCCACTTTATCGTAGCACAGGACAATGCCCAAGTTTAAGGATATATGTACATACATATATATATATATATACATATATCATAAATAGTTTACATACAGACATACATTTAGGCACATTTTCGTCCTTGCAGCCATTCAATTTCCTACTTCAAATCAGTTCTTATTTTGTTAAAATTGCATGTTCAATTATTATTATTATTCGTTTTATTATCATTATTATTATTATCATTATTATTAATATTTTTATTTGTATTATTATTATATTACTATCATTATTATTATTATTATTATTATTGTTATCATTTTTATTTGTATTATTATTATTATTAATATATTACTATCATTATTATTATTATTATAATTATTATTACTATTATTACTATCATTATTATTATTATTATTATTATTATTATGCTTATTTGATAAATTTAAAATTTCAATTTCATTTCATTTCCATGAACGGAACCAGTACTTTTTTATTAATATAAATATTTATATATTTGTTTCCTGACCAAGGCAAATCCTAATGCAAACTAGTTATAAACTGAAATATTTTCTTTATAAAATATTACAAATATGACAAATGTGTTCGAAGCAAAGAGAAACAGAAGCAAACGAAGCAAACGCTAAGGTTCCATTTGGTTCTTATCATTAACGGAACCAGTTCATATTGTTATATTGTTCGCAGCCATGACATCTTCAACCATGAACGGAACCAGTTCATATTGTTATTTTGTTCGCAGCCATAAAATCTTCAATTCTCTAATTCAATCGTTCTACATTTGTCGCTGCTCTGCGAAGCACCTCTATAGATACACACACACACACTCACACACCCAAGCAGGCATAAAAAATAAATATGGTGTGTGTGTGTGTACGTGATTTGGTGGCCGGTTGATTGGCGCGCGGCGCTGTTTCGTGCATTTGAAATAGTTCAACACCTCTTTGTGCGACACGAATTATGTCGTTTGCCAGTTTTTGGGCAATGAACTTTTTCAGTTTTTAATGCTTAACATGATCATGCGCAAACGGATTCCGGCAAAATGCCGCGCCACATACAAACATATCTGACTGTGTATATGTATGTGTGAGCATGTATGTACATGCACATGTTACTTGGTCGCAAATTATTGCGCGCTCGATTTCTGCGGTTGCCATACACACACACACACGCACGCACCTACGCACATACATACATACATACATACATACAGACACATATGCACACAGCAAGCATACCAATATGTATATATGTATGTATTAATAGAGCCAATTACGTGAACGCAATATTTAATTACTGCTCGATAAAAAAAAACTGTAAGAAAAGAAACGGAGCCGAGAAGGGTTAAATAAATAAAGTGGCAATAAAAAGGAAAGACTTCGACGAAGCAATGGAAGGTCGAAGTGTATACACTCTGTAATGTATGTGTATATGTGTATGTGTATGTGTATATGTGTATGTGTATGTGTATATGTATGTGTGTATGTGTACGTGTATATGTGCATTTATTTACTATGCACTTTTGTGGGGCAGACCGACCGTCGGCCGATTTTTGTGTGCAGAAGAATGAATTTAATAAATAAAAAATATATTAAAAAATAAATGTGCGCCTGATTTATACAGTTATTCTTATTAATATAAGATCGAAATGTGTACAAATTAAATCCTTTAGAAGAAATCATATAAGTTACGTGCATGTAGCTATGCAGATCAGAAGGTACTGATCGAAATAATATTAGAAGAGTAACGTCTGGAGATGGGTCTGGCAAGCCTTATGGCCGAGCTATTAGATCCTTCGGCTAGTGTATGGCAGACCAAACTAATTTCGTTTAATAACACATAATTAGAAACAAGCTTGTAGCCCTGGGTGTATCTCAGAGAGAGCCCAGAGCCCAGATCCGTGATTCAAGTGGTAATCATATGTCTGAGTCTCAATTTCTGCCGTGTCTGTCTGGCCCGTTACCTGCCTAATTACAGACGAATTATAACATTATAACGCAGCTGACATAATGCGCGGCAACTTCTTCTCTCCCTTTAAATGTGTGTGTGTGTGTGTTGATTCGTGCTTTATACCGAAATTCTGTACTCATTTGTAATCTGACAATTCTGCAAATCAAGCTTGTTTTATACATACATCTGAGTATTCATAATTGAAATTGTCAAGAAGAACGATCGGAAGGGAACTTGAGAAATATATATATAAGCTTACTAAATTCTTTTTATGTTTATATTCACAGTTTAACTCAGCTACTTCTTTATTTCTTTCAGTGCACACAATGTTGTGATGGGGTGAATGCATCACCTATTTTAATTGGTAAGTTTAACTAATCTCAAAAGATTTAAGTCCACTGAAAGTTGTTCGAAGAATAAGCAACATATTCCAATATCAAATTTACAGGTTATCATTGAGCTACTACTTATGCTCTTATACTACAACTTCTTCTACTACAATATGTATAAGTGTAGTACAACTATTAATACTACAACTACTTCTACTACTATTAGTATTACAACTACAACTACTACTACTATTAATATTATTAATACTACTACTACTTCTACTATTAATATAACTAATGCTCCTACTTCGTCTACTACTATTAGTAGCTACTACTACTTCTACTACCATTACTACTACTTCTGCTACTATTAGTATTACTACTAATAAGTCTATTATAAGTAGTGCTACAACTACTTCGACTACTGTTAGTATTATAACTACTTCTACTTCTACTACTATCAATATAACTTATGCTACTACTTCTTTTACTACTATTAGTAGCTGCTACTACTTCTACTACCATTACTACTACTTCTTCTACTACCATAAGCATTACAACTACTACTACTTCTTCTACTACTATATACTACTCCTACTTCTACTTCTATTCGTATTACTACTAATACTTCAACTGTTAATTGTATACTACTGCTAATTCTACTACTATTAATATTACTAATACTTCTACTACTATAAGTATACTACTACTTCTACTACTATTACTACTACTTCTGCTGCTTCTATTAGTATTACTACTAGTTAAACTATTATTCTACTACTATTAATATAACTAATGCTACTACTTCTACTACTATTAGTAGCTGCTACTACCATTACTACTACTTCTTCTACTACCATAAGCATTACAACTTCTTCTACTTCTTCTACTACTATATACTACTACTACTTCTACTTCTATTTGTATTACTACTACTACTTCAACTGTTAATTGTATACTACTACTACTTCTACTACTATTAATATTACTAATACTTCTACTACTTCTACTACTATAAGTATACTACGACTACTTCTACTACTATTACCACTACTTCTGCTGCTACTATTAGTATTACTACTAATTAAACTATTATTCTACTACTATTGATATAACTAATGCTACTACTTCTTCTACTACTATTAGTAGCTGCTACTACCATTACTACTACTTCTACTATCATAAGCATTACAACTACTACTACTTCTTATACTACTATTTACTACTACTACTTCTACTTCTAATAGTATTACTACTACTACTTCAATTGTTATTAGTATAATACTACTACTTTTACTACTATTAGTATTACTACTACTACTTCAACTATTATAAGTATAATACTACTACTTTTACTACTATAAGTATTACTACTACAGTGTTCTTATTGTACTACTTCTACTACTATTAGTATTAGAACAACTATTTCTACGATTATTAGTAATATTACTACTACTACTATTAGTATTCCTACTATGGGTAGTACGGGCTTCTTGGACCAAATTCGAGCTCTATTAGGTGTAGTTTGTAAAAGGATGCTCTCGATCCTACAAGGATTCCAAATTGCTAAAATTTAGAAAATATTTGTATAAATGTTTGTAAAATTGATTTGCGGGGAGTGCGAGAATTGAAATAAATGGAATTGGATAAGAAAAGAATGCAAGTTTCAATTGATAAACCGATCTCACTTCAGCTCCGACATCTGTTTGTGTTAATACATTACCGTTTGTATATGGGCTCGTAGTTGACAACGAACGAATCTTGCCTCGCCACGGCCTGCCTATTGTTGTCATTGTTGCCATATAATTCCCCCCTGTCCCTGTCCCTGTCCGCCTGTAGATGGTTGCCAGACTGAGCGTGGTTTGCTGCGCTCTGTCTGCTGTGCTCTGCTCTGCTCTGTCTATCATCTTGGCTTGGCCATTTACCCCCTCGTCCCGCTGCAGGCTCATCGTGAACCGAACCGCATTGTGTGTATGTTGGAACCCAACAGCACCCGTTTCTCAGAACAGGAGGCAAAAGAAAACAATTCATACAATACAATATGTATGCATGTATGTACGTACGTATGTATTTATTTCCTTTATTTATTCTTTTTTTTTTTTTTTTTGTCTTTGTTTTTGTCCTTTCTGCATTGTGTCCATATATATTTATAGTGCATTAATTCGTTTTATTATTACTTTTTACTCTTATTCTTCCTACTTATCGTTTTCCTCCTCCTCCTCTTCTTCCTATTTTGTTAGTCCTCATTGTGTGCAGAGCTCGCTTATGAATTTATGGATTCAAATGTGGCTCTCCCTTGGTAGTTTCTGTTGTTGTTGTTACTCTTCTTCTTGCTGTTGTTGTTGTTGCTTTCTGCTGCAGCGCGTCTTAAGTCCCAAGAATAGGGACGATGTAAACACATACCTTTGTGGGTGTCTGTGTGTGTGTGTGAGTGTACCTTCAATCTGGCACCGGCTATTCACTGCAAATAGAGGGCGATTATAACAGCAAACATGGCATGAATCTTTATATGTATGTATGTATGAATATATGTATATATGTTAACGTGTATGTGTGTGCGCATTATTATGTGTAGCTTATGCCATAATCAGTCGCAGCGGTAGCCTTATGAATGTATGCATGTATGTATGTACGTATGCATGTATGCAATCATGTATGTATGTCTTTATGTATATGTGTTTGTAGGTTTGTAGGTACATACATGCTCACATACTTACTCGCTAGCCGACACTAGGCTGTTGGAACTAGTTCTTTTTATAGCTTAATGCGCTTCAGCTGAACCGGTTTTTCGGTTCACAGTTTAAACCGAAAGCTTTGTGAACCTTGTTTTGAGTCGTACTTTTCCTAATATTAAACCAAATAAACTGTAACAAAACTTCTTCTTCAAATAAAAATAATAATAATAAATAAAGGGTAGGAATAGGGGTATGTAGTATATATGGTAAAGGTAGGTAAATCCGTTCGTTCGCCTGTTTCTCATTTGGGAGAGACTGAGAAACTGTAAGAGCTGGAGACTTCACGTTGGGAATGATGAAATATATTGATACTCTTTCAAGAGGAAGATCTCTTCGATCTGCTTTAAGGAATATTTAATATGCATATCTTACGGGGTAAAAATTCATACAGTTGCCCGTTACATACATTTGCGCAAAAACAATACACCCCTTTTGTAATTTTTCAATGTGTGCAGGGTATACTAAATGCATGAAGGGTAACTGATAGTCGTCGAAATACATCTGTAAATATGTACTTAGGTATGCACACGCATAATTATCTGCACATACACAAACTCTGTTTGAACGTGCACACATACATACTTACATATGTACATACATACATACATAAATACATACATAAATACACAGAAACAAGGGACGTGGTATTTTTTGGAAGCCTCAAATACAGTGAGGAGGACGTGGAAGGCCGCAGCCGAAAACAATGGGCTCACACTTTTTGTGATGTTCCTGTGCCCGGTTCCGATCCGATCCGTTCGGTTCGGATCTGGCTGTGGCCCCATGTTGTGACCCCTCCACCTTAAATCAGGCCGATGACAATGCGAGTACACACACACATGTGAACGTGTGTGTGTGTGCGCGGACAATAATTCATTAACATATTCATGCGTTGGAAACAATTCGCGACAATTTTAATGAACGCAAAGAGAGGCAGAGGCTAAACTAAAGGATATTTATTGTTCTTTTTTTTTCCCAAATTGGTTGTGCGAGAGAATTTTGAAAACAGTTCATCACCGTCTCTCAGATCAAACATACATATATGTATGTGTATGTGTATGTGTGTGTGTTGTTGTGGCCGATGCCTGGTCGCCTCCTTTTTGTCCCATTGCCGGGTGTATCGTATCGATCCATTGATCTCACCGAAATGAATGATTGCGAGCTTTTGTGGAAGCGCAGAAGGCAAAAAAAAAAAAAAATCAAATGACCACAGCCAAAAACATGCATACATACAAATGTATATATGTATGTATGTGCTGCATATACCAATGTATTTATGCATATACGAAAGTCTGGCCAAGGCAAAAAAAAAGGGGGAAAACAATGCAAGTTCAGATTGCTGCTGTCTCGGCGGCAAAAGCGAACAGCAAGTGACACTTTTGTTTTATATTCGCAACTTTTTATGCTGAATCTGAGAACAAAGGCGATTTCTTAGTAAAAACCTCCACACAGGGAAACACACACACACACACACACACACACACAGACACATATACACACACTGGCATACACAGAGCCACAGACAAATCAAAGCCGTAACAACATAAAGCGATTTGTATTGTACGTGGAGGTACTAAGCACCCATAGCTAAAGGTATCCCTATATGTGTACGTACGTACATAAATATATATGTATGTACATACACACATAGGGCATTCGTTTAGGCGTGTCCCCTTGCCCCCGTGCTCGTCTTCTTCTTGCCCACGATCGTGCGTTAGTAAACTGGCTGTCAAGGTGCCTGCCTGGTGCCTTGCTTGGCAATGATGAACAAGGGACAACAATGACAATTCAACAATTTTGACGAATTTCCCCATAGTTAAATACCAGAGAGAGAGAGAGAGAGAGAGAGAGAGAGAGACATTCAAGCAGGATTTTAATTTCGACTGTTATCGATTACAATTTATCGATGATTGAAAGACAAACTCGAACATTGCCTTGATGAAAAAGGAACAACAATGACAATTCAACTATTCAACAATTCAACAATTTTGACGAATTTCCCCATAGTAAAATATCAGAGGAAGAGAAAGAGAAAGATAGAGAGAAAGGGAGAGTGAGAGAGAGACTTTCAAGCAGGATTTCAATTTCGATTTATATGATGATTTAAAAAAAAAACCAATATCTAAAGGGCGGGGCATAATCAGTAATATGATTGTCTATTGTTAATTTCCATGAAATATATTTATTTGAAAATTCGTTAAAGTTAGTTCATCTGGAGGTTAATTTTTTACATCTTTTAACCGTGAGCTCTTAAATGGGATATAATTTAGTTTATTTTTTACTCGGTACCCATTATAATTGGGTATAAAGGGTATAATGTTTTTGTGCAAATTTATGTAACAAGAAAAAGGAATCCGCTCCCCAAATTGTATTGACATGTACGTCATATAATAGTATATATATATATATGAATATATGGTTTTGGTAGAAGAAGGTTTAGGGTATTCTATAGTCGGGCTAAACTATTGCGGGCTAAACTTGATCATTATCCAAAATTGGCATCCACCAAATATGATATCCAATGTGTTGGGGCCTAGTCACGCTTCAATACTATTTCCAATGTTGGATACTACCAAACCTCCTACACCTCGAATTGTATGACAGCTTTGAACAAAGGGTATAAATGCGAAGTTTAAAATTCCTAAGAACTAAGGGAAAACTTTTACATTTTTGCAAAATTCCAACATCATCTTTGTACAAAATATTTTACTTAATACGCTCTACGCAAAGTCTGTCGCTGTTTAATGGATAATACGGGTCAAAGGTTTAATGAACGACATTTGATTTTACGACTTCAAGATTCTCGCCCAAATATGTGCAGAAAATGTTGGTACCAAGTTTTGGTTCTCTGTTCGAAATCTTTTTTGAAATATCTAAATTTGTAAAATTTAACTTTAGACTTTATATTCAAGATTGTTCCGCGGATGAGAACACAAAACTTACCACGGTCAAAGACGTGGCAGTTTGGAAGTTTGGAATATATTATCATTACATTTGTACTCAGACTAGATAAGTGCGCGGTTCTTTTTGAAATTGAACGGCACTTTCTTTATTCTTGTACATCTGTGTTGTACATAATTGATATGCAAGTCAGAAACTGTGATTAACTTTGGGCCGATCAGAAATGTAAGACTGTAAGAAATGCCTTCGCTCTGTACGTACTACTCGCAGAAATAAAAAGTTCAGTGCCTCCTTTCGCTGCATAACAAAACAAAGGCAAGTCAAGGTTCTGTTCTCCTTGTGCTCAATTCCTCCACACGCCCCTCCACACTCTCCATAGTCCATGGTCTACACTCCACACTCCGATCTGCGACTTCCTTTATACATCTGAATCTGCGGTAAGAGTTGGAATCTGTCTGTGTGTGTGCGAGTGTGTGTGTGTGTGTGTTCAGGTTGCACGTGCCTTGTTGTTGTACGTCTTTATTTCTGTGTGGAGTCGTTATCTGTTTTCATATTCCTCAACTGGTTTATATTGTGTGCTCGTCTTGCTTATGCAGTACACCCACACACAAATTCCGTGATATATCAACCACCACCATCGAGTGGCATGCAGCTTTGACGACGATGCTTTGGCTTATGGCTCGCGCTCGTGTTTTGTTTCGGGTCGTCGCCTCGACATGCCTAGAGATGGGCCCAGCCAGACAGGAATAGGCACGACGCGCACGGGTACTCGTTCGAACTTGTCGAAAATCTATTTTACTTCGTCGTTCGAAGTTCAAACCAAAAATTGACTTATCCGATTTAAGCTCGAATTCATTTCAATAGTAGTCAAATGTTTTAGAGCTCGATTATTTTGTATTCCGATAACTTCATAATAGGTTATCGATTGAATCAATTCGAGTATCCGAGTTTGATGCTGTTCTCAAATTTGATTTTCCTACAGACTGGAAAATAGCATTGTCGAATATCTAATCCCGATTAACCCAAATCCAATTAAAATTCGATATTCGACGACAATCTGTGTGTCCCAGAATAATTATATAAATTAAATATTATGTTTTAGAATATTTTTTTTTAAATAGTTGATCGTGCGGGCCTGGCCTTTTTTCGTGCCGGGCACGCGGCCATCCCTAGCGCCTGCCTCTCTGCCTCTGCCGTCGCGGCAAGGTATGCAAAAACTGCGCACACTCATCGCTGGCAGAGTTAAAGGCCTGTGGTGGGTTCTACAAGTCTTTTCATTACACCTTCGGTCCTCATAATTTCTGCTCTTTCTTGTTACTCTTTTGACGCCAAAATGCGTTGCAATATGCTGGCAAATCCACAATGCAAATTCTCGTCCCCCTCCTGCCCGCATCGTCCTCCTTGCCTCCTTTCTGTCCCCCTCAATAACCTATGCCAAACATGGCCCATGCTAATCGCACGACATGCCCGAAGAGGCTAAATATTTTAAAATTAATGTTAATTAAATTTGAATGAAACTGAATATATTTTATAATACTGCAAATCGGGCTTTAATCGAGTCATGTTATGCAAAAAACAGCCGAGTCTATTAAAAAACAAGGTTTCAAAACGTTTGGAATTTTTGAAAACGGTTCTGCAACATTTTTTAGCTTCTGACCTTGGAAAAACTAAAATGCCTATTACATGTATGTGATAGATAGATGGACAATTTAGGCGAATCCTTGACGTATAGGAATTTTAGATCATTATTAGCCGTGTCTCTCTCTTGTTCTGGGCGGATTTACCAAAATCAACAACAGACATATTCATTTTTATTTTTTATTTTTCAAAGTAAAGCATTGAAACTGGCTATAAGGTCCATATTTACCGAGGCAGTGGAGTTTTTATAGTTTTCCAAGAGATCCTGTCTCAGTTTCCTGTCTAATTTCTGCATTTATAAAATAGAATACCTTGCCGCAAACAGAACTTAAATTGACCTCGGCTTGCCAATCGCAACATTAATTAACGCGGTGTTTCATGTCAACATTCATAAATCGAATTCTCTTTAACATTCCATATCGAATGGTTTTCTTGCGAAGTGGATTTATCATTGGGCGAGTTAATGTTGATCTGTTGTGTATTTGTAATCCCTAAATTGTTTTCCCTAAACTCCACAAATTTACGGCGAGATTAACATACACTTTAGGCTCATGTCAGCAGAGAATATTAAGAAACAAGAAAGGAAACTAAACTGGGGAGTGGCCGACTAAGAACCTGAACACATGCAAGAACGCAGGCTGTGATTCTTCTCTTAGCCACATACTGTGTATGGAAAACGTACTCTTGATTCAGTTCGGTGTTTATAGTCCGATCTATAAGCAATTTTCAGGGCTTAAATATGGCATGGGGTGGAGCTTAACTTTCTGGAGGTATCAAGAGCAGGAATAGCCAAATATTAAAAGGGGAGACTGGAAAAAAGTAAAAGGAGAATGAGATAGTAACGGTAAGACAGAGAATAAATAAATTAATAAGAGCAAGGAAGAATTTCTTCATCTAAAGGAAGAATTAGCTCGACAAAAAAAAAGAGGGAGAAGTAGCTTCAACCGATGGAAATTAAGTCGCCTTTCAATGATGATTAATCATTTAATAAATTGCTGCTCTCTGCGATTCTCAAAAATGCACTTAGGGCTTGGCGGCACTCCTATGCAATTCTCAATTTTAGAAGAGAGAGAGTTTGGGTCGGAGAAGGCTCCTTCAGGGTATACAAATTAACCTTTTTATCAATTTGATGGGTCCGACTTTAATAAAAAATTCGGGCTGTAGCACAGTGTAAATAAGTATGAGTGAAAGGACACATATGTATGCATTTTTGTGCAGAGATGCAAATTTTATTTTACGGCCAATGCCTCGCCTAATAACAGCAATTAAATATTTAAATAGCTTGGAGTATAAGGTCTATTTAATTTCGCTTCTGCTCTCTCCTTAAAACCATTTATTTCCGAGTCTGCGAAATTGTTTAATGTTTAACCATCTATATCCCAGAAGAACTAATGCAGTGCACTGTTAACTATGTTTGCCAGCCCTCATTATTCAACCATTTAATTTCATTACCAAATGGAGATGGGCCCGTTTCGTCTATTGCTTCGTGACACGAACATTCGTGCCGAGTGCGTTGGTTGACAGTTTAGTTCGAATAAGCTATGTTTAAAAATCAAGAGGAACTTTATTTAATCTGTAAATCGCCATAACGGTTGTGTGCAACTTATTTGCTTACCTTCCGCTTAAACACATATTTAGATCTCTTTGTTTAAATTCATTTAAGGGGTGTTTCACGCTTTTTGCAAAATCCACCCCTCTTGGTGAAAATGGTTGCCAAAGATTGCGGGCGATAAAGTTGTCAAATTCATTTCTACGAATCCAAGATTCTATTATATGAAACTGCCAGAAATATAGCCATGACAGTTTAAAAATAGCAAGCAAGCACAACTTCAACAGTTTCGCTTCAGTTTCAAACGAACTCTGAAAATATGAAAATATTGCTAGAAAAAAGCTGAATTGGCAGCATTGCGCGTGATTTCTTTCAGTTTGTCGTTTGAGTTTGTGACGTATAAAAAAAGCGACATGCACCCATCTCTAAGCCCAACTTTGAACTGTAATTCCAACGTACGCAAATTAGTACATACATGTGCATGTTGATTGTGTGTGTGTGTGTGTATGTGTGTCTGTACTCATGCACAAAAGTTTCTAGGCATGTGTGTGCGTGTGCATTCAAGTATGGATCTACATATATATATACATACATATGCTTATTGTCAACATTTGTTTGAATGCAAATTGCAGTTACATTGAGTGCACACACACACACACACACACACACGCAAACACAGACGCACACACAGGCAGACAGGCAGACAGACAGAGCGCACACGCACACCATATTTAAGTTGTCATCAGAACCCCGTTGTCATTAAATAGCTATAAAGCACTTTGAAAACGCATTTCAGATAATTGTCGAGTAATTACCCATTTTACATTGTTTGTGTTCTTACCTCTGTTGTCATCACTGCGATTCTTGTTGCTCAACGACATTCAAATCAACTGCTGATGCCTGTGATAAGTCTGTGAATGTGAAGATGTGTGCATAAATGTGTTTCATTCGGGCCAACGGCCATACGAATTATTTTAGCTGGTACACAGAATTATAAAAAAAAACAATTAAGAGGGTCTAGTCGGGAACTTCCGACTAGGGGATACTCTGAACCCTCTTCTTCCAACAAAAAATGCAAATATATATGTATATACTATTCTATAAGCAACATATCAAGTTTGGTGACTCTAGCTCTGATTATTTACCAAAATTGCTAAAAAATAGGAAGTCGATATCGATTTTTATCGATTGCTTGGAAACGGATTAAGTTATCCATTATCGGAAACAAACTCGATCTGCGTAGGCACTAGGAGGACCTACAGCTAAAATTTCTCTAATCTGTAGCTCTTATAGGTTCTCTAGGTTCTTGCGATCATATGTACATACGGACGGACGGACGGGCAGACAGACGGACATGGGTTGATCGACTCGGCTATTGATGCTGATTAAAAATATATATACTTTATGGGGTCGGAGATGCTTCCTTCTGCTAGATTCTACATACATTTACATTTTGCACAAAATCATTATACCCCTTTTACCCATTTTTAATTACTATGATACTACAGGAAAATGCTTTAAAAGCCTTAAAATAAATTCTTAACTTAATTGAATTCAAACTTATTTTCAAATATCTATACAGAATGTAAAAAAGCAAAAAGCTCGTGCTCGGCAATGCCGGGTAATGCCAGCTAGTAGCTAGTATTGACAATAACCATTATTTAGATATAAAGAATTAAACTAAATGTAAGTTTATATCAAGCTTACTGTAGCTTTCCTTATTGTCAACATTCAGAACGAATGGAATGTTGGTTAGCTATGTGCTTGACAAATATTCGATAATTGATTTTTAATTGTTTTTCTTTTTCGTTTTCCAGCACTCCAATAATGCTAACGACGGCTCTCCAATGTCCAGCTCTGATGTTGAAAATTTTAATGGCAAAATAGTTTACAATCTTGACGGCAGTGCGTTAATTATCGATGCGGGCAATGCGACTGTCCCCAGCATAGATCTGAGCTCAAGCGGTGCCATAGCCACGCCATTGGACACTGGACATACGATAGCACAACAACAGCAAGAAAAACAACAACAACAACAACAACAAAAATCCACAGTTCGTGGCAGAGGAGCAACAGAAAAGTCAGAGAAAGAAGGGGGCGACGGTTCGGCTACGATTTTGGGTGGTTGCCAGCAGCTGAGCCCAAAGATCCATTCGTTTCGTGTGGTGTCCGCCCAAGATGCAAACAATCATTGCCAGGACCCAAGGAATGCCATACAGAGCCACAAGAAGCACAAACCGATATTGATGTGCTTTATATGCAAGCTGTCCTTTGGCACGGTCAATTCGTTCAGCTTGCATGCGAACTCGGAACATCGGCTCAATCTGCAGGAGCTGGAGCAACAGCTATTGAATCGCGAATATTCGAGTGCTATCATTCAGCGTAATATGGATGAGAAGCCGCAGATATCCTTTCTCCAGCCACTGGATGCCGTTGAGCCAGTGGATCTAGCTGGCATCGATGCCAATCAAACCATTGCCGCCCTCAATCAACTCTCTGCCGTGGACAGCAGCAGAGATGATCGCCTGAACGATGGAGATGGGAATGGTGATGGAGCTGGCGATGGAGCTGTTGTCGAGGCAGAGATGGAAGCCGAGGCCGAGGCCGAGATGACGGCAACATCATCTCCGAAAGTGGCAACAAAATCAACTGTGAAATTTGGTTCCTTAAATTCTGCAACAATAAAGACTAATAACCCAACAAAAACATCCGCATCGTCGTCGACCGCATCGTCATCATCAATATCCTGCATCTCACCCGCATCAGCGTCCACGCCAGCACAATCGCCGGCTCCGAAAGATGCAACAGCTGGAGCAGGAGGAGCGGGAGCAGCAGAAGCTGGAAGTCGGGCGGAGGAGGGCTCGCCTCCGGCAGATAGTATGAAATCTAGTACTGATAATCTAGGTAGCGATAAGTCAAATAAGCGTAGCCAAAGGCCAGATCTGACGGGCGTTACCACAAGTCCAACTGTGTCAATATTGGCGGCGGTGACTGCTTCCGGCTCGGACTCTCCCCCACCACCACCTCAGCAGCAGCAGCAGCAGCAGCATCCGCATCCGCATCCCATGGACACGGATGCCGCATTAACGGCAGCCGATATACTGCAGCAGCATCTTCTGTCGTTCCAACAACAGCAACAGGTGTCGGGCTCCGCCGGCGTCTTCCCACCGATGCAGTCCCAACTCAGTTCCTTTCACGCATCCCTCGCCGCCCTGGCCAATGAACAGAACGCGAGGGGTGTCAAACTAATCACCGAGTTTCTACAGCAGCAGCTACACCAACAGCAGCAGCAGCAGCAGAAACAGCTTTTGTTTCCAGCCAGCTGCTTGGAGCATCCGGATTTTAAGGGTGTCGACTGCAAGACCTGTGAATTGATTGATATTCAACACCGAACCAGGTCGCCGGCTACGCCGCAATCCCAATCCCAGTCCCTGTCGCAAACTCCACGCTCTCCGAATGGCAGCAGCGGCGGGCTCTCAGCATCTATGCCCATCTCGCCCAGCGCCTCGTCCAACGTTGGCAACGTTGGCAATGCGACTGCCTCAAGCTTCACAATTGGCGCCTGCTCCGACCACATCAATGGCCGACCTCAAGGCGTGGATTGTGCTCGGTAAGTGCCCAAAAAAACCCCTTTTGATTCTTATCTATATTTATATATATATATATATATATATATATATATATATATATATTATATTATATATATACCTTCTTAAATATTATTATCAATTATTGGGCATGAGTTCTTCCTTGGTGTTCTCTCTGAGCCTTCCTATAAGACGGGGGAATATTTGGGAAAGAGTTCTCTCTTAGGCTTCTACCTGATACGTCCGATGAGACAGACCTCTAGAAGGTTTGAATTTGTGCCTCAACCCAGGGAATCTTTAAGACTCTGTCGATCTCCTACCATTCCAAATAGAGTCGTATTTTGGAAGGATTGTCCTCTTTTGCGATTCGTTGGAGCTGCCAAAGCCCAGTCTAGTTCCAGTTGTTTTGATGTGGCTGGCTTAAGTTAGGTGACGACTTGGTATCTTCTTTCGCTCACATGCGTTAGGATTAGTCCGTTTCAGACCTGGCGGCTCTTCTCTTCCTTTTGGGAAGCATACTGTGGCTTAATTTGGCATTCATGCATCCTAGTAATTCGTAGAGATCGGGGCCATGGCCAGAGAGGAGCAGGAGTTAGAATGACCTACTAATAATTTATACTCAATTCAGTAGACTCTCACTACAATGTATCTAAGCCATTAATGACTGAGGGTAAAACAGAATTATATCATTCAAGCGTAATATTACCAATTTGAGCGTGAGAAAGCAAGTGCTCCCGGCGCTTTATTTGTTATGAAAGGGTGGCTGCGTTTTTTCTTCTTGGCCTTGTCTCTCGACCAGACTCGGCAGGGGGGTCGACAAGTTTTCGGACAGGGTGGCAACCACGTGCTGACAATGCAAAAAAGGGGTTACGATTCTCGGCCTGCTCGGCGTATAATATGCGCAATTATTGCTCCTGTTTGAACTTTGACAGACCGAAAGGGGTTTCTCCACCAAATCATAAAATAACTCATTAGTCTAATTTTCACATGCACAACATGCCAGATGGGGAGAGGGCCAGGAGGCAGGAGCAGGACGTGCCTGACGTCCTGATGGTCTGCCACCGGCTATGCCGGTTGTTCATTTAAACGCAAATGAACCTTGGGACATGTTCATTCGAATTTGTGGGATCGGATCACATTGATTGCATGCGCTTTGGGGTCTGAGCTGGAATCCTTCCATCAATGGCATTTAAATTAACCCAATGCATTATTACGCACACCAATGAATTAATTCGTTAAGAAGTTGAATATCAAATTCTAGAATATTTACAGCGTTCATCAATTGAGTATTTGTATCGATACCTCGTCGCTTAATAAACCCCACAATAGAAACTAGATTGGGAACTAGAAATGTCAAAATATAATATAATATTATCAATAATATCCACAATAAGAACTAGAATTGGAACTAGAAATGGATAAATATAAGATATATTTTACTGCTAATATACCTCCGGCTGTTCCCAAAAAAACAAAACTTATTCCTGAGAATTGAGTCTTGCCCTTTGGCTGTAATATTTAAGCCCTAGACTAGACTAATATTACCAAAGTTAATAGAGATGGAGAAATGTCAGCCTGACAAGTCTAGGGTTAAGGGTCATAAGTTAATCGCCTAAAGGCGCTTCGTATGATATGGCGATATAATATTACGTAGCTTGATTTAAGCTTAAATCACAAACAAAGGTATTTAAATAAGAGCCCATTTAAATGAACTCATTGTGGAGATCTCTCTTATGAGCCGGGCATGAGAATGAGCTGTGGGAAGGAACCGCCGGGCGGACGTGACCAAGGGCGACTCGGCTTAACTAAAATAAATTAAACCAATTGCGCTAAATTTCACTTAATAAATGCCATATACAGATTCTGATTCGGGCTCTGATTCTGACTCTGCTTCAATTCAATTGTCGCAATGCGCGCCTCGGTATCATTAAGTTTCATCAACACTTTGTAGGGTGCCTCGGCCCGGCCCGCCATTGTGAACTACTAGTTGATATACGTTTCGTTCACAATAGTGCAGGCTCTCGAATTCGAATTAAGTAATTATGATCTTGCGTTATATATCCGGAATATTTTCAATGCTGTGAGATTGCAGCCCCTATAAATGAATCGTTTTTACTTCAATTTAATATACAGACAGCTGTCTGCACAGCCATCGATATGTTACTTGCGACAAGCCAGAGAGTACCCAACTAGCAGATACTCCGTACCCAAATTATCTTCGGAGGTTTAATAGTTGGTAATGTATTCAAAGGTATTCAAAGATTTAAACATTCATATTCTCGTAGATGGTTGGGCTTTTTTGAACTAGCATATTCAATGGCAATTGTATTGTTAACAGGGTAGTCGGTAGTCATTTTATATATGTATATGTTTTTGATTGAAGTCCTTTGATTTGTTGCAGTTGCGAAATGCTGTTGAGCTCGGCGCGTCTCAACAGCGGCGTCCAGATGTCCACACGGAACTCCTGCAAAACCCTCAAGTGTCCGCAGTGCAATTGGCATTACAAATATCAGGAGACATTAGAGATCCATATGCGTGAAAAACATCCAGATGGCGAGAGTGCCTGTGGATACTGTTTGGCAGGTAAGTTTGACGCCAAACAAATCAAAATACTTAAATCAAAAATTAGGAAGAAATTGTGAAGATATAAGAAGAGATAGATCCTGCTCTTTGCATTACTAAAACGATGAAATGATTCAGCAAGAAAAATTCATACTTTATCAATCAATACAATTCCTGACAATTTCTGCAGGATTACTTTTTTATTTCTTAGTCTCGATCAAGAATCAATATACTTATTGGGTTCGGTGATGAATTTCATTCTATCTGTTCAGAAAACTGTTAAAAACATGATAGTTTTTCAAACATATTACATTGTTATAATTCTCATGATTTGATGCAGCCAACAAAATTGAAATAGAAAAAACGATTTCTCTACATGAAACTATATAAAATACATGTACTTTAGACCGAATCTCTCAAATAGAGGCTTTAAGCGAATCAAAGTTTCAGTTTTTTTCGAGAATTTATAAATTGGATTGGAATAGATTTTAATGTCAGAATCGATAGGGATAATCTAATTGAATAGTCTGCAAACAGAGAGATACTTTCCATTTTAATTTCTTCCGTATTCTCGGACTAACTGAATTTGTACGCCATATTTGCCCCGTTGCAGGCCAACAGCATCCACGACTGGCACGCGGCGAATCCTACTCGTGTGGTTACAAGCCGTACCGCTGCGAGATTTGCAATTATTCGACGACCACAAAAGGCAACCTATCCATACATATGCAGTCCGACAAGCACTTGAACAACATGCAGGAGCTGAACAGCTCCCAGAACATGGTCGCAGTTGCGGCGGCAGCTGCAAGCGCTAAATTGATGCTGCCCAGCCCCTCACCGCAAGGAGCAGCTGGCCCAGGTCCAGGAGCGGGAACGAGCGTGGGCGTGGGCGTGGGAGTGGGAGTTCCACAGCAAACGAGCTCCAGCTGCTCCGGCAGCTCCTCCAATGTCGGCGGTGTCATCGTCAGCAGCGCAGGAAATACGGGCATGGGCTCGACGGTGTCGTCGGGGATGACGTCCCTCAAGCCAAAGCCCTCGTTCCGCTGCGATATCTGCAGCTACGAGACATCCGTGGCGCGTAATCTGCGCATACACATGACCAGCGAGAAGCATACGCACAATATGGCCGTGCTCCAGAACAACATCAAGCACATCCAGGCATTCAACTTCCTGCAGCAGCAGCAACAGCAGCAAGGAGGTCCCGGAGCCGGAGTCGGGGCCGGGGCCAACAGCTTTATGCCCGTGCCCGAGGTGGCCCTGGCCGATCTGGCCTACAACCAGGCGCTCATGATTCAGCTGCTGCAGCAAAACGCCCAACAGCAGCAGCTGCAGCAGCATCAGACCTCCTCTTCGAATAGCAAAATGTCGCCTACGTCGAGCTCCCCGGTGAGCACGCCGGATCAGATTCATGCATCGTTTGCGTACTCACCGAAACCCCTGAAGATGCCGCAGGGCTTGAACCTGGCCATGGGCATGGCCATGGAGTCGAGCACATCCGGCGGCGGGGGTGAGACGACGCTGGATGCATCGTATCCGGATAGCTTGCCGGAATTGTGGCCGACAGCGCTGTACAGCTGCCTGATTTGCGACTGCTTCAGCACAAACGACCTGGACGAGCTGAATCAGCATTTGCTGCTGGATCGGTCGCGGCAATCGTCGAGCGCCTCGGCGGACATCATGGTCATCCACAACAACAACTATATATGCCGGCTGTGCAACTACAAGACGAACCTAAAGGCCAACTTTCAGCTGCACAGCAAGACGGACAAGCACCTGCAGAAGCTCAATTTCATCAATCACATCCGTGAGGGCGGCGCCCGGAACGAGTACAAGCTGCAGTATCAGCAACCGCAGCTGGCCAACAATGTGGTCCAGCTAAAGTGCAACTGTTGCGACTTCCACACGAACTCCATACAGAAGCTGTCGCTGCACACGCAGCAGATGCGACACGACACAATGCGCATGATCTTTCAGCATTTGCTCATCATCATCCAGAAGAGCCGCATGCGCAAGAGCTCCGATCGGGAACGGGAACGGGAAGGGGAGTCGCCCATGATGCATGACGGGGATCAGGAGCAGCAGCAGCACCAGCACCAGCCGAAGAAGGCGCTCTGCTGTCATCTGTGCAACTTTGTGGCCAAAAATCTGCACGAGATGGTGCAGCATGTAAAGGGACTCAGGCACATGCAGGTGGAACAGTTCATTTGCCTGCAACGACGCAGCGAAAACATCGAGATGCTCGGACTTAATGAGGTATTCAAGGTGATCGACCAACTGCCGGGCACCAGCACTGAAGGTATGTCCCGTTCACAATTTCACAATTTCCCCAATTTGTTAGCTGCTTTATTTTTTGGCTCTAAGCCAACATTTCTACTCCCACCTGACCTTGACTCGACATTGACATTGACATTCTGCTGATTTTAAATGTTTTCTGCAATTGTGGTTCCGGCTTTCTGCAAGCCCCTTATCAAACCACGCTCCTCTTCCGATAAATGCATTTCATGTGCCTGATTTCTGATCTGTCAGATCCATTTCTTAATATTAATCAAATAAATGTCAACTTATTGGCAAGTATATTGTCCGCATCTATTTCCTACTCAAAAGTGTTTTCAATATTCAATTATATCTCCACGTCGATATATTCCTCTTGTTAACACGGAATTCCACACAAAATTCACATTTGCATGTCCCAAGATGAACTGTAAAGAAGATTTTGGCATACTTATAAAAATGAAATGAGAATATACTTATTTCCCTGAGGTATAAGTATACCTTATTGGGTGCTAGAGGAAGTTACCCGGGCTCGCGCGGCTTAATTGAATTATGTTGAAAATGCAAGTGGCACAGCACTTATTTCTATAATTTGTAGTATAAATATTTTATATTTGTATTATTTAATATTTAAAAAGACGCGTATTTTCCAATATGACTACATATATTATTTTCTATATAATTTTTTAGGGAGCCATGTCCCTACATTTAACTCTCCGCGACTGAATGTAGACTGCCAAGAATACATTTAAAAAACTTCTATTTATTCTATTCTATTTCTATTTGCAAATATTTTCCATATATTAGAATGGGGACAGAGAAGGATAAGCCTAAGTAAAATATGTTTTCTCTGCATTACATCTATGATATTTATAAAAGTAATTAAAAATGCATATTCGAGTCTGAATAACATTTATGATATATAAAAATGTAATTAAAATGTCTGAATAACATTTATAAAAGTAATTAAAAATGCATATACAATAATCAAATTGACCTTCGCCCCGGAAAATTAAGGTACAAAATGCTTCTATCTGCAATTATTTTGCCTTCCCACAACCGTCTGCATATACTGTATACTGCATACTGTATACTGTATACTGTATAATGCGGTGCGTTCGTAACTCATCATTAAGCGCTGATTTTGGTTTGATTTTTTTTTTTTGCCCCGTTCTTCGATTATTATCGTCCTTGTCCTGTGTGCTCTCCAATCCCAATCCCAATACCCAAACTCATGCTCGCATCGTTCGCGTATACGTACGTAAATTCTTCATCGCGTACCCTCGCGTTGCCCTTCTGCGATTTATATGCGCTGTGAGATTTATACGCCGAAGCTGACCCTTGAGGAAATTATTACAAATTACTTAAGAATGCAAAAACGATTATATGTATCCATCGAATTTGCAATTAGTGACGTGCACACTTTGCTCCACGTCAGCCCCAGCCCCAGCCCCAGCCCCAACCTCAGACCCAGTCCTCCTCGTCCCCGTCCCCGTCCCAGTCGCATTCGCAGTCGCAGTTAAAGTCCATTCGCCGTTGCCGTCGCCGCTGCCTCAGCCTCTGCCGATGCTTCGAAAAGGCAAACATACAAAGCCACAGTGTGATATTCCCATATCAGATGCGGCGTCGTGCGGAGCCGAACCGCAGGCATGGCACCTAACCACAGAGTATCCATCCAGACCCTAACCGGAGACGGAGACACAACAAACGCGGCGCGCTGCTCCTCAGACAAAATACGCTCAAATCTGGATTTGGAATTGCACTCTAAACACCCACCGGCAGCTACAGGGTATCTAGCCCAATGATAATAGGCCCCTACCCCCTGCCTTTCCTTCCGTTGGCTCCCTTCTCCACCATTCAGGGTATGCAATATTCTACTCAATTTTCTCTCGCGCGTTTGTGGTTGCATTCGAGTTAATTCGAACAGCAGTTGGTGCCTCGGCTTGTAATTGCTCTGTTCTTTGTCTTGACTTGGCGATTGAACCAACCATTGTGTTGTCCAGCCTGGAGACTGGAGACTGCAGACTACAGACTGCAGACTGGGACTGGGACAAACCCCAAACAAACCGAACGTAATCGAACCTGCCTTGAGGTTCGGTTCATGAACCTGGTTTGCCACATCGTAAAAGCCCTTTTGTGATTGGGAAAATTATATTTTTAATTTATATTGGACTCTCCTGTTTAATATATTGCACTAATAAATATTTTCATATTGTGCTTTTCTATTTTGTATCCAACAATTTCTCTGGATGTTCATTGGATGTCCGTTGCCGATTCGGTTGGCATTGCAAAAGAAAGATCTGCATAATGATACACATCTTAAGTCATAAGTGAACCTGAGCTTCTTCCATTCAGTTCTCCAGCCCGCACCTTTGCTTTATTTGCATTCTCTTTGTTGTTGGTGTAAGATCACTTTTTGCTATATTTTGCAGACGTCCTTTTCAAAAACGCAAAATGCAGGGTATAATAAAGTTACTCTCGAGGCCTATTTGTTCGATGCGTATGCTTGAAGATTTATCAGTAAAGTGTATATATGTATATACATGATCTACCAGATCTACCAGAAATAGATTTTCCATATGAACTCTGTCGTAGAATTTTCTTCAAGGATTTCCAAACCGGTTTTAACCCGGAATTCAAATTTCTTATTAACCCTGAACTAAAGAAACGTCAAACCTTTTGCTGAACCAAATTATACATACTAAGATAACATTCGGATATATTAAAAACTTATTTAGATTTCGAAATGTCATTTAGTACTGTGAAAATGATAAACTAGAATTTTGGAGAGCAGGGTATTAGGCAGGTTGAAAGCCCTCGATTGGGCCATTCTTTCTTATTTTGCTTTGGTGATGGCGTCGGTGGCAGGTTCAATGATGAAGGTGGTGGTGCTGGTGGCTGGTGGCTGTTGCCTCGTGACCGCTTCAGTGGTAACAGCTGCGCATGATTATAGCCAGTAACAACAACAACGACAACAACAACAAAGGCAGGAGCACAAGAAATACCCAGGCACACATCAGTTTGGTTAGTTTCATTTCTCTTTCTCTCTCTCTCTCTCCCCCTCTCTCTCTCTGTCTCTCGGTCTCTTTTGGCCAAGTTCATTTTCCCCCGAAGAGCCACAGAACGCCAATGGTCTTGATTTTCATTTTTTGTCGGCTTTTTAATTTGATGCAATCAAGCTGTATGGAAATTGCTTTGAAATTGGTAATGGAATTTGAAATATATTCGCATTTGGTCGTATCAACGCTCTGCACCCTTGCTTGCAATTAACTCTACGCAGCTGAGGCCAACACCAATACCAACACCAACACCAAGACTAAGACCAAGACCAACACCAACGCAGCCTTAAACCCGATGCTGAGACCGGGATTGCGACCGAGCCAGACCGAGAGACCAAACCGGGGCCAGGGACTCGGGTCTTCTTCTCGCTTTCTGCTGCTCATGACTTGTTCTGCGTCTCGCTTTTGTTGTGGTCGTTCCTATTATCAAAGGCATTGATTAGCCAAAGGGCTCTTACAGGATTATTAATCTGTACGTAAAAAGCACAACTGTGTGTGGTTCTGTGTCTGTTTGTGTGTGCTTCAGTATATTATACACACACACACACACACACACACAGGTCATTGACTATCACTTGTTAGTCAGCATAACTTAAAGTGCCAAGCCTTTCAGGTACTTAACACCTATCCAAAAAATATTGGTTTAATTAATTCATAGTAATTAATTTATATTTATATATATTCAATATCAACTGCAACTGATTTCAAGTCCAAGCAAAAGCAATAAACTTGGAGAATTTTAAGATTTAATGGATTATATTCAATAGTCGTTGAGATGATAAACAAAAGTTTGATTTAATCGTTTTCCACACATTTTGCGGCTGGAATCCGAAATCCCGTTTTGTTAAAAATTCAGCGTTTTGCTCAAAAAGTTCGCCCTATGCGTTGATTATCAATCAGTAAGTCAGTCATCCAATTGGACAACCAGTCAGTCAATCAATCAAACAGTTAGCTCCAATAGACTCATATTTAAATGTACAAGTACTTTGTATGACGGCTTATTAAGTATTAAATATGTGCCTGTGTGTTTTTGTGTATACATGTGTGTGTGTGTGAGTCTGTTAGTGTATGCATGCATGCATGCATATATGCATTTATGTATATGTGTATGCATGAATGTTTGTATTGTAATACCAAACGCAGATCAGGCTTATTTCTCGCTGTGCTGTAAATTTAAATATAATCTGCCAGGTGCTCTATTCCTTGATTCTCAAGAATTCAAGTAGGTTCTGGTGTTTTTCATGCTCAGCTAGTAAAATAGTGATATTTTTTGGCTATTTTTTGGTATTTTTTTTTGTATGTGCGTACTTATGTATGTATGTATGTACGTATGTGTGTATGTATGTATGTATGTATGTATGTATTTATGTACGTGTGTATGTAGGTATGTATGTATGTATGTATATATGTATGTATGTATGTAGGTATGTAGGTATGTATGTACGTATATATGTATTTATGTATGTAGGTATGTATGTATGTATGTATGTATGTATGTATGTAGGTAGGTGTGTATGTATGTATGTATGTATGTATGTATGTATGTATATATGTATGTATGTATGTAGGTATGTATGTACGTATATATGTATTTATGTATGTAGGTATGTACATATGTACATATGTATGTAATTATGTATGTATGTAAGTTAACTGCAGTGAACATTAAAGCTTCCTAGCTCTTACGGATTGGGTACTCAGTAGAACTCACACACGCGCTTATAAGTTAAATGAGTGCTGATTGAGCGAGATACAAAGATACAAGAAAACAAAATTAAAAATTATATTTAATATTATTCGTTCTGTTATATATTTACCATTTAGTTAACCCTCAATGGGTTCAATGTTTTTATTATTGAAATTATTTTAGTTTCACAAACATGTTTCACAATGTCAATTTCAGATCCAGGCCTTGACTGTGGACTTAACCTGGCAACAACAGCTGCCGTTGGAGCTGGCACGGAAGTAGTCGGATTCGGCGGTGTGGCAAGTGCATCATCAACAGATGGCAATATATTTTCGCCCGCCTCTGTCTCCAGCTGCTCGACATCCTGCGGCAAGGCACAGCCACGAGTGCAATCTCCATTACCAATGGCTGGTGACCTGCATTCGAGCGCTTCGACCACCGTTTTTAAATGTAACTTGTGCGAATATTTTGTGCAATCCAAAAAGGACATGGAAAGCCACATCGAGACCCTGCACCCAACTGCGGAGAGCGATGACTATATCAGCATACCCACAAACACGGCGGCTCTGCAAGCTTTCCAGACGGCCGTCGCGGCCGCTGCCCTGGCTGCTGTCCATCGCTGCAATGCCAGTGGCACGCCCTCATCGACAGCCGCTGGAGCGGAAGCGGAGGCGGAGGCACGTGGTGGCGATAGCGATTGTCCCATTGATATTAAGCGTGAGCGGCTGGAGGAAATCGATGATCAAATGACAAGCAGTGCGGATGTCAAGGACAACCTTGAGCTGGAGGAGAGCAGTCGGAGGATGTCGCCAAAAACTGAAGCTATGCCCCAATCGGGTGTATCGTGTCCCCTCTGCCTGGAGAGCGGATATAGTGAGAAATCTTCCCTGGAAGCTCACCTTATGAGCGTGCACAGTGTCACGCGAGATGGCCTTGCCAGGCTGCTGCTGCTGGTCAACCACAAAGCCTGGCGACCCCTTAAAACTCCGGAGCCGGCCGTTTCAGGTTCGGGTTTGACTGGATCCTCGGAAAGAGTGCTACAGGAGAACAAGTGTAATATTGTCAATGCCGAAGATTATGCATCCACATCCACACCCACCACCACATCATCATCATCATCAACAGCAACAACGAGCTGTTCCGCCGGCGGAATGCAGGGCATCTCGTGCCAACAATGCGACGCCAGCTTTAAGCACGAGGAGCAACTGCTGCAACATGCCCAACAAACGCAACACTTTCCGGTGCAAAACGGCGAATACCTTTGCCTGGCCGTCAGCCAGGTTAGCCGTCCCTGCTTTATGTCCTTTGCCAGCTTGCCGTCGATGATTGCCCACTTCAAGGACTCGCACATGAGCCTCGTGATCTCGGAGCGACACGTCTACAAATATCGCTGCAAACAGTGCTCGCTGGCGTTCAAGACCCAGGAGAAGCTGACCGCACACATGCTGTACCACAGCATGCGGGACGCAACCAAATGTTCCCTTTGCCAGCGCAACTTTCGCAGCACTCAGGCACTTCAGAAGCATATGGAACAGTCGCATTCGGCCGAATGTACGGCTGTTATGGGCAGCAGTCCGCGGGATCTGTCGCCCAGCTTCAGTTCCAGCGAAATGGCCGAAAAGCCACCAGCTGAGCCAAATGTTTTTGATTTTACTACGGCGCGTGCGAGTGAATCGGGTAAGTCTTAATCAAAGGAGTCCGTACACCCTTAATACGAACTATACTGGAGTATGCCTTATGTATCCTGTCAACACAATATATTCATTAAGACAGAATAGAATCTGCGCAGAAACTATGCTGATTAGTTTGTCCATCGTGGCTTAAATTGGGATCCTTCACACTGTAGTAGACTTCTAATAAATAATCTTCCTTTCTTTATTAATAATGGGTGTAATTTTGGGTGCAATACACTCTTCTCTATGTTGACTAGCAAATTAAAGTTCTCCATCCTATCTTGACTAAAAAGTAATTATATACCTTTATCACTTCAATTCACTTCAGGCTTCATCTGTGATGACTGTAATAACATGCATTATAGAAAAATATTTCTCGGAGTCTTCTTTTTCGCTAATAACGTCATCTATTTTAAACTTTTTGGCAACTAGATAGTCTTATGCGTTCAAAAGAATTTTATGATGGAAATTTCTATTCATTTTTAGCCAATAAAAAAATTTCTATCTTTGAAAGGTTTATAAGAATTGGTATACTTGAAGTTATGTGCTCTAATTTATTGAGGAGAAAGTAAAGCTGAGATAAGATAAGCCAAGCTAGTCAAGTCTAGTTGCCAGTCTGTCTGTTTGTAGCTGTTGTAGTTTGCGGGATCGAGATCAAGGGACGGCCGTTGTATACCACTTTTGGTCATTTGCAATAGATAGTCGCAAGCCGCAAGCTTTTCCTCAATACTATTCGAATACAATACTATATGATGAAGTCCTCCAAATCGGACCAATTTGCTAATAATAATAAACAATTGAAGTGAATTTAAATTGTAAACCTCTCGTTTTCAGTTGCCAAAACGAACAAGTCTGTTGTCAAGCAGTCCCCCCAGCGCTCTCGATCGCCATTTCAATTGGATACACAATCGAAGGATCAGCTTTCCGATCAGCTGTCGCCAAACGCGCTCGATGACCCCTCAACCGAACAGCAGCAACACTTTGCCGCGCTGACCGCAGCATTGCTCAAGCAGCAGCAGCAGCAGCAGCAGCAGGATGCAGATAATCAAATGGCCATGTCGCCCGGCGGAATGCATCAGCTTCAGGTGAAACCCCTGCAGCACAGCCCCTTCGGCAGCATCGGGAACCAGCAGCCGTTTCACGGACTTCAGAGTATACAGAACTTGCAGCAAATCCAACAACAGCTGAGCGCCGCTGCGGCTGCATCGGGAATGCCGATCAATCCGGTGGACATGCTCAATCTGATGCAGTTTCATCATTTGATGTCGCTCAATTTTATGAATCTAGCACCTCCATTAATCTTTGGAGCCAACACTTCCAGCGGAACAAACGCAGCAGCTGCAGCAGCAGCAGCATCCGGAGGGATCCAAAACAATGGCATTACTCCTGCCTCCTCGGCTGGCACCTCGGCCTGTCTCTCTGACCGCCAACAAAAATGCTCGGGCAGTGCAAGCGATGCGACCAGCATCAATATGATGCCACAGTCGAGTGTAACCAACAATAACCAGGTAAATCGAGACTGAATTTTCCATCGAATCATATAGAGATCTCTAACCGATTATCTTGACTATTTCCAGCAACAATTGAGCAGCAATCAGAAACGCGCACGCACCCGCATCACGGACGATCAGTTAAAGATTTTGCGGGCACATTTCGACATTAATAACTCGCCCAGCGAGGAGAGCATCATGGAAATGTCACAGAAAGCAAATCTTCCAATGAAGGTACCACATCGAAATAGTTTAAAAAAGAGCAGAGACAATTAATAAATGAATGATGGCATAACGAAATCATTTATTTTATATTCAAACAGGTTGTTAAGCACTGGTTCCGCAACACATTGTTTAAAGAAAGGCAGCGGAACAAAGACTCGCCATACAACTTTAATAATCCGCCGTCAACTACCCTCAATCTGGAGGAGTACGAACGCACTGGCCAAACCAAGGTGACCCCCCTGCCGGATACGGGCGTCAGTAACCCGGTCCCTGCACCTGCATTACCGCCAACACCAACAGCAGCAGCACCAACAACGGCAGCGGTCAACAATCAGGCAGCTTCGACTGCGGCGGTGTCAGAGGGGTCATCCGCGACAAATTTAAGTGCTAACATATCGGATTATTTCAAGACGCACGCTGACCTCATGAATACCAAGCCGGAGCCGGAGAATTTGTTGAGCTTGCCATTGGAGGTGCAGGTAAAGGCCGAGCCGCAGGATGAGGTCACAGCTGGTGACTTTACGTTTCACAAAAACCAACGCCAGCTGCAACAGCAAGAGGAGCAGGTATTTGAGTTTCTTAAACAACAGCAGGCCGAGACGATGCCAGATCCGGTGAATCCCAACCCGAACGAGGACCTGATGCATGACTCCGCCTCGATGCAGGCAACCGGCTCCTCGATGCAACACTATCAGAACCAGCCCCAGCACCAACAGCATCATCAACAACAGCAAACCAATTGCTTTGAGACCAAGTCGGAGAGCGGCAGCTCCGATGTTCTTTCGCGCCCGCCGACACCAAATAGTGTGGCAGCTAACAATCTGTACAACAGCATGAACGAATTACTAAGCCAACAGCTGGAGAATATTGGCAGCAATATGGGTCCGCCCAAGAAACTACAAATTGCGGGTAAATCTTTCGAGAAGCTGTCAAGTGCCGGCTCCGCATCGTTGCCTTCGGCATCATCATCGGCGTGCGCCCAGTTGGAAAGCAACTCTTCGAACTCGTCGAACTCATCTTCGTCAACGTCCGGAGGGAAGCGCGCGAATCGGACACGTTTCACCGACTACCAGATTAAGGTGCTGCAAGAGTTCTTTGAAAACAATTCGTATCCCAAGGACAGCGATCTCGAATATTTAAGCAAGCTGCTGTTGCTGTCGCCGCGCGTGATTGTCGTCTGGTTTCAGAATGCACGGCAAAAGCAGCGCAAAATCTACGAGAATCAGCCAAACAATTCGCTGTACGAGAGCGAGGAAACCAAGAAGCAGAACATCAACTACGCCTGCAAGAAGTGCAACCTGGTGTTTCAGCGCTACTACGAGCTAATACGCCATCAGAAGAACCATTGCTTCAAGGAGGAGAACAACAAGAAGTCGGCCAAAGCACAAATCGCCGCCGCCCAAATCGCCCACAATCTAAGCTCAGAGGATTCAAATTCCTCCATGGACATCCATCATGCGGCCGGCGGGCCAGCCGGGCTGGGTTTGGCCAGCCAGAATGTGGCCGCTGCGGTTGCTGTGGCCGCGGCTGCGGCAGCAGCTCATTCGGGATCGCAGCCGTTCGGGTCATCGCCCTCGCCGCAGCATCTGTTCAGCAAGGCCTCGTCCCTAACCGATTTCAGTCCATCGACAACGCCAACACCACCGCAGCGGGAGCGCAGCAATAGTCTGGACCAGCAGAGGCTGCCGAAATTCGAGTGCGACAAATGCGAAATGCAGTTCAATCAATTGGAACTATTGCGGGAACATCAATTGATGCACCTAATGAGCCCGGCACTCTTTCCCGCCGCCGCCGCCCACCATCATCAGTCGAATCCGGCAGAAACTGCCTACGGTCCCTTTGGCACCATATTGCAAGGTTTGCAGCAGGCGGCCCAACAGCAGCAGCAGCAGCAAAATCAACAGCCGCCGCCGGCAAAGAAAAGGAAATGCTCCGAAAGCTCATCCAATGCGGAGGAGGCATCCATGGGAGAATTTGAGACTACACAAAAGAAATACGAGTTCCTACATCAATACTTCATGCAGCATGAAACCAATCCAGAACTGAAGCAGCAATTCCTAATCCAACAGCAGGGCAACGAGTCGGACCTGGAGCTAGAGTTCCTGAGCAATTTCTATCAGCAGAGCGAACTTAAAAAGGTCAGCAGCTATGATTTTTTACTGCAATATTATCGCAAAAATGAGGATTCCCTGAAGCATCAGTCGTCATTTAGCTCTAGCAAAAAGCCCAGCATTGAGTTTCTGCTGCAATATTATCAGCTAAACGAGTCGAAAAAGTTTTTTCAGTTAGCTGCCTCGCCCCAAACAACACCTGATGGCACAGAAACGAAGCCGTCGTCGCATCAGCCGAACGCGACGGCGGATGAAGCAATCAAATTAATCGGCAGGCAAGAACGTACACAAGAGCAGAAGGTTAAACTAGAGCACGAGCTGGAATACTATAACAGCCAGGAGAATATCAAAGCGGAGGGTTCCAAAAATGGACTTTGTTCTTTGGCGTCCGAACCGAACGACCTGACTGATGATCAGGTGCATCAGAAACTGAATAACAATCACATCAATATGAATGTTGGTCTAAACGATGGCCAGCTGTCCTTTGATTTGAAGGAAAACAAAATTGAGCAGATGGAAAACCTGGAAGTACCCGGTTCGACCGGATCCATGGATGCAGTTAATGGGGACAGGCAAAAATCACCTTTTCGTGGCAGCGAAATCATACGAAAAGCTGGCGGAGATATCGAGAAACCTCAGTATTTTCAAAATCTGGAAGACTTTCTTGACGCAACGATGATTGAAAATAACTCCCAAATGTTGACATTTAATGACGACGATAATCTAAGCCCAAAGGTGGAGAATGTCGCCGCCGCTGTCAAAGCAAACGATTGCCTGCCCCTGGACTCTTCAGTGCAGTTGAGCGCTCCTTCCAAGCAGAATAAGCGACTGCGAACGACGATACTTCCAGATCAACTGAACTTCCTGTACGAATGCTACCAAACCGAATCCAATCCCAGCCGCAAAATGCTCGAGGAGATATCCAAGAAAGTAAATCTCAAAAAGCGAGTCGTACAAGTAAGTCGAAGTTTCTCCTTTCAAAATATACCATATAAGGTTTCTCTCTCATATATATATACACGACCTTTCTATAACAAATAGAGGTGCCCTATTTGATCCAATTAAGGCGTTGCAATTTCTATGTGGAAGTTAATTAATATGAACAGCGGGTTATTTGATTGGGCCACAGTGGGGACAGTTTTAACCTTTTTATAATATTATCATTTGAGCCGGGTTTATTTCTCCTAGTCTGTCATTTATATCTGCACGAGCAATAATATCCTACATGATTTTTCTTAACCAAACTTCGGCAAACCGGAGAAATATGTTCTCTTAAGTTAAGTTTATGTTTTTATGGTTTACACATATTTTGCTTTAATTTATTTTATTGTTATTATTATTTATTTTATTTTTGTTTAATTTAGTGAAAGACAGTTAGTCAACCAGATATAGATGTCGACAAGATCACACACAAAATATCGGACTCTATATGGGAAAGGTAGCATTTCATCTCGATATCATGTCCCTAGACAGCTGACGATGGCCATTCGCTAAAGCAAACAAATGAATCGTATGCAGGTAATATTTGAATGAAACGATAGCCAAATTTATTATTCCATCGTAAAGGCAAACACCTTTTCCCCGGCAAATCAATCCCGATAAGCGTAGGCGTGTAGGAAATAAAATTAACTTACTTAAGTTAGTAACTACTTCTAAGCTGATTGATTAACGTCAGACCCATTACGTAAATCGCTGTATACCCATTTTAAAATGTGTTTGCTTTTGGGTTAAAAATAAACTGTTAAAAAGGTTAGTTCCCTGAACCAACGAACTAACTAACTAATCGAACGTGTAAAAGTTATATTTATATAACTTTCTTTAATAACTTCGGTTGGTCTTGGGAGATCTTGCTGAAATTTTCAGCAGTAGATCTTATTGTGCTACAATTTTTATTTACATTTATGACTTACAACTATGGTAAATTAAAAGATAATTGAGCTGTGCATACTATTCTAGAAGCTACATGTGAAATTTGTGATTCGAGCTCCAATTTGCTCAAAAAAGGGATTTCAGGATTTCAATATCGATTTTTATCGATTCTTAGCGATTTATTGTAAACGAGGCCAGTTATCGACTATCGGAAACAAATTCGTACTGTGCGGGCACTAGAAACACGACCTATGCTTAAAAGTTAGATCCTTGTGATCATACTTACAGACGGACGGACGGACAGATAGACGGACATGGCTAGATCAACTGGACTGTTGATGCTGATTAAGAATATATATATTTTATGGGTGTCGAACAGGCTTCCTGTTTTTGCCTGTTACATATATTTGCATAAAATGATCATACCCTTTTTACCCATTTTGATTAGATGTAAGGGTATAAAAATGTCTGATCATCGAACAATTGACCGTTTTAGAACTTCTTGAATCGAAAAAGAAGAAGCGCGTGCTTTTGTAAACTTTTTTTAGTGATTTTCATTTTGTTTTTTTTTTCTTCCAAAAGTATTTCCTTGAAATCTGAGCGTTTTTTTACATTCTCTTGGGTCGTGTTCGATTTTCATAAAGATCTTCTTTCAATTCAAGGCTAAATTCTGCCTGGAATATAGAAAACACTTTAACGCAGACTTGATGGGAAAAGCCTTTAGGAAAAACTTTACAGAAAATTTATTCCAAATGTTTATGTTTCTTGTGGGTCACAATTAAAATATAAGATATTTGTTAAAACTAGAAAATGTATAGAAATTTACAAAATAGTGCAAAAATTTAGGAATTTTTTCCTTTATATTTGGGTTTTAAGCACAATTGAAATTCAAACTATGCGCCCGTAAATAATTGGATGCTTTCGCATTGGGCTTTCACAGGTTTGGTTTCAAAATTCACGGGCCAAAGATAAAAAGTCAAGGAATCAGCGCCAATACGCACACATTTCGGACGACAACAACAGCTTCGACGGATCCAGCGGCAAGGAGGCTGGCAATAGCAATAGTAACAACAGCAAGACCCAAGAGCAAGTGGGCGTGGCAGTGGCAATGGCAGCTGCCACCTCCGGCACGGAGGCCGATCTGCAGCTGCAGGACTGCCAATTATGCCAGGTACCGCAGGTGAACATGCAGACGCACGCATTCAGCGTGGAGCATATCTGCAAAATGAAAGAGCTCCTGGAACAGACGAGCGAGCTATATGCCCACAGCAATGCGAGCGGCAGCGGGGATGATAACGATTGCGACCGAGAGCGGCGTTTCTATAGCCTCTCCAAGGCGTTCCTCCTCCAGCATATGGTGTCCAATGCGGGCATGGCTGGCACCGAGCCCGGCGCTGAGCCTCGCCTGCTGACAACGACCACGGTGACTGGGTCTGGGACGGCTTCGACTGGTGATGACTCCGGGAACGAGCCCGGCGCTGGGGCTGCTGGTCGTCGCCACCTGGCCGGCGATATTGCCGTCTCTGTCAAGGATAGCGGAGAGTTGCCGGAACCGGGCAGAAAGAGCGCATCCGGCGGCAGTCGGGAGCTGATGCAACAGCTATTCAATCGCAATCACATCACCGGTAAGAATTGCGAACTCCTCCGTCTAGTATTTTGATATGATGAATAAAAAACGTGGATCAGCCCGGCGGTATGATTAGCATATTATTTGATTTCTATTTTTATTTGATTATATTTTAGTTATATCATTTCGTGATTCTTGATTTGATGTACACAATTAACATAAAATTTACAATATTCACACTCGTTTCCAGTATGTTTCATCAACATGACATACTTGCATCACATGCAACGCATTAACTAAATATTAAGGACTGTCCACTAAGATACGTATGTATTAGTGTAGTTAACCATTGTACATTCTTCATAGTATGTACATGTCTGTCTATGTAAAACAAGACATGTGTGTGTGCCCCACGATGATAATGTACTGATGTACGTTGATGCACTATATAGCACTCGAGCATTCGCAAAACCTAATGTCAAAGACTAAACGAAATTTGATTTTAAACAATAATTAAGTACTATAAATATTGATTAGTAATAATTAACATATGCCTCGCAACATTTATTCATAACTGATATGATATATATATATATAGATATATAGAGGGATGGATTGCCACACAACTGAAAAGTAAATAAGATTAGGATATCTCCAATGAGCAGGAGACTCGAATCTTCCAATTAACACTCAACACTTAAAGTGTTCTAGCTTACGTATAACATTCATAATGAATTATTTAATGAATCAATTAATTCATCAAATCAATACGTACATGTATGTTATGTATGTATATATGCAATGAACTCTTGCGCTGAACGAACTTCTAAGCTATTCAAATTTATATTAATGAATATTCATTTCATATCCTCTGCTAATGTATGTAAATATGTATGTATTTACATAGTTGATTTACTTGGCTTTGTACATCAAATCCACCCATTTCATAGGATTTTTTTTATTGACTCAACAAAAAAGCATCTCTCTAACGAATGGAATCCTATTCCCATACTTCAGTCTTCAAGCTGTTATCAAACACATCGAGACTTAACTTAAATCTTTAATCTCAATATCCGACTGACCAAATTACTGACTTATCGATCATCATACAGCCAAAATTGATATTTTCACATTCTCTGGATGTAAGAGATGTTTTTGGAAAACTCCTCCCCCAAGTGCGAAAAATTTCTAGCACTCTAAGCCCCAGAGAACCGAGTATTTTAAAAGATATCCCATTAATAAATGCTGCATAATATTGAGCCTCTAATAGTTCTAGAATCCCTTTCAATGTGAACAATTAGGGATTTGTGTATGGTATGTCGTGTTAAATTTGGTATCCCAGAACATAAACTCGAATATATGTTAGCTATAGTATAGTATGTCATACGCAGATCCATTCCAAATGGCAATTGGTTTTCAGCAATCTATAGATGAAAGATGCCGCATTTTATGCAATTGCACAGCACATTCCTAGACATCCTTTTAGAATCTCCGTTTGGGAAATAAACAAATCGTTTCTTTAAAACAGGAACCATATCTGTTTTAATGATTAAAACGCCTAACAGAAAGTTACGAATTTTTTCAATGCAAGTCATATATACAAGTGAGTAAGAGTCAATAATAAAAGTTAAGTCATAATATCTTTTGAAGCACGGATATTTATATATTTGTATAAGATCTAGGGTTTCTGCGTTAAAGTTTCAAGCCCTAAATTTTATTTTCGGTCCCTGCAGTACAATATTTCTTGTGGCTAGAGCTCCAATTTATTAGATTATAATGTTGACTATTTCTGGGGGGTTGGTTTTTGTATAAAGCTTAGTACGATTCAAAGCAGAAAAGTTTATAACTCGAATGCGTTTATACATATATCGCAGCATTTCGTTCCAATTATACATACATACATATATGCATATCAAATCTTGCTGATCGATAGGTTAAGTAGCACATACCTCAAAAGAAAACAATGTTTTGCTTGAGTGTGTTTATGTAATACACATATACATTTTATTACAAATCAGATTATTTTATTTTTAAAAGTCTGTACAAAAAATAAAACATTATTTGACTAAAATTGTACACATTTATTCTTTACTTTTTTCTTCTATTTTTTCTTTTGATTTTGTTGTCCCATCTTGGCACGTATAATTGTATACCCTGTACCTGTTTAAAATAGGTAAATGCACTAACTACACAAGAAGATATCTCTGAAAACAAATGTAACCCGATAATATATATATGTATCTATAAATATATATCTGTCTATCCGTTTATACTCGCTGAGATGTATGAAGATTCTTAAGCCAATTTTATAGGCTGAGCAAATGTTTGTTGAATTCCTATCGCATATTCTTCATGTACAAATGTGTTTAGGGATAAATCGAAGTTGGGTACAGGGTATCTGCTAGTCGTGCTCTCGTGATTCGCTTTTATAAACGGTTATCTTTTCTCTCAACCTATCTATGCATACTTGGCTATGAAGTAGTAAACAAATTTTTTAACAGTTATAGGTGGCAAATAATTTCGGAGTCCTTTAACTGGGCGACTTTCGGGCCGACGGGTAAGTTAGACAATGTCGCACATATATATATTGCATAATGCCCTACTCTCTATTATTATAGATTCATCATTTCATCGTATATTTAATAGACGTCCCCATTATCACTTGACGAAACCATGGCATGGACGGAATGGCCACAAGGAGGAGAAGGAGGAGGAGGAGGAGGAGGAGGTGGAGATGATGGAGGACATGCACACACACAACTAAGTAAAACAATAAAAAGAAACTTTTAGAACATATGCGTATACTTGCATAACATAATAAGATATATTTACATACTATGAAAACTTGAAAGTTCCTATTTTAAAGAAATTTAATGCATGACATTTCATGTGGCTAAATATATACATAACTATGTATAAGTAAATTAACAGAAACAGAAACGAGATTAATAATTTAATAAGAATTACAAACTATACGGAAGTGTTCCTAACTATTCAAAATATATATGTAGCAATAATGTTAACAAAATTATATCAAAAACGAAAAGAAAAAAAACAAGAGAAAAAACAAATGAATGATCAAAATGATAGAATTCATGCGATACGAAATAATCAGAAGTCCGTGTAGCTAAGACATTTCTCGGTCTACCTTATCTGTTTTCGAGTAAGGCGTAGTACTAAATACTAAATACTTAGTTGTCCTTTTCGCAAAAAAAAGAAAAAAACCAAAAAGCATGAATACTACTAGTTTATACACATACATACACGAATATACATACAAACATATAAGAATAGTCTCCGGGTCTTGTGTAGATGATGAGAACCTTCGAATTAGAGAGATGCAAACTGAGTTCCTAGCATTGTATTGCTTTATGCCTTTATTTTCTATTTAAATATTACTAAAATACTATGTTAAAAAACAAAACAAAAACACAATACAACAAAACTACAGTAAAGTCAGATTTAAGTTTATAGTATATAGAGTTTCGGCGTGCCGAGAATATTGCATACACCTTCCAACATGGGTTGGCTTTTGATCCAGCCACAACCCAAAGCTCAATAATAACCCTGTCCAACATTTATTTCACATATGCTTTACATCAGCTTGGAAAGTGTATGTATGTGCATCACAACGTATCAGATAACTGATGTATATGTAAAACATATTTTTTTGAAAATGTGCCAATGTTTTACTTTGCCATGCATGCTTACATATGTACGTACACAAAGAAATGGTCAGCATATATATATATATATATATATATATATATATTCATATACATACATATATATATTCATATACTTTGTCTTGACTCTGAGACACATACATTTATATGTCTATCATTAAAATTGTTTGTCCTGACTGACTGACTGATTGATCCAAACATTGGTAGTGCTTGGAAAGCAGTTGAATGCAATTTTCATAGTGTATCCTCCGATCGGATTTAAAGTCGCCTTTTTTTTAAGACCAGTCCGACCTTAGAGGTCGCACATTATTTGAATTCAACTTGAATACGTTCTGGATCAGCTTACAATTAATTTTTTTGAACTTGGATTCGACTTTAAGTTGATCGACTGCAGCTACTCTATGCGTGTGCATACCTAATAATGTAATCACCATATCGACAGGTCATAAAGTCATTAAAACGCTTTTTTTTTATCGAGATGGGACTATTGGGTTTCACTTTTCCAGGATCTATTTTTTTTATGTATTTAAAAATAATTAAAAGTATGTCGGACATTTCTGCGTTTATTTCAAATCGATAAAAAGTTGATTTCAGATAACTCTGCTGAGTAGTTAATTATGTAGATCTCAAAGATCAGATTCTCCCGAGGTCAGGTGAAGCAGGGAGGGACGAAAGTATTTCACAATTATGTAAATTTCTAGTTTTTTTTGTGTTGATCATTTTTGTTATAAATGGCTTCCATTGCAGCGAGTCGAGCGTCCGGTGTCAAAGCTCACCTGCTGAATATAATACCGTTATGCGTAACAACAACAACAACGACAAGAACTTCTCTCAAACATAGATACATATTCATATTCACATGCAGCATATATATAACCCGATAGATATGTCTCATCATATAATCATCCATATAAAACATACAAGACTGGCAATATTTTTTGTTCCTACCACAATTATTCGTCAAAATATCGTATAAGAACGAATGTTTATTTATGAATGTGAATATGTCGGGATCAATATATTTTACCATTTTACTATTTTACTATTGGATATATGCGAATACTGCAACTCAATTAATCAACATTTAAAATACTCTAGATTGATCGTTATAAACAAATAACTAATTTGTCAGTTAATTTAAGCAGATATTCTATTTCTGTTACTTACACAATGTTTTCTTTTTTGTCAGTTTATGCAATAACAATAACATTTAGCATTTAATTGTTTTCGAAAACTAAAGGACAGACAATTCAAGCATGAACTCTGAAAGATGTATAGAACTTAAAAATATTAATATACATACATATATGCTGGAATAAAAGCAAGCGAAACACTTACAACTAATGAATAAGAACAAACTTTAATTAAAAGTTCCTATAGTATTAAATATAACAAATTCTTAGCCTCTAAGAACGCACATACATACATGCAAATTAATATATATATATACATATATATATATATACACAGGTATATTATATGTTCTAGGTCGTGCACGTAAAATATGCTTACACAAATAATTGAAAAAAATTAAAAACAAAAAGAAAAAGAAAAAAGAAGACATGAAACCTCGCAGCAAATTGAATTAGTTGTACACACCAAATTTACATGCATATACATAAATAGGTATATATATATATTTATATGTATATGTATAACTATATATGATATATAAGTTTATATTACTGATGCATAACTATTTGCTTTCGCCCATACTTAAATGCATAAGTCGTTTGTAATAAAACCGAAAAAACAAACAACAACAACACACACACACAAACACACACTCATAGTGACTCCCATATACATATAAATACTTGGATGATTAAGTCCTATAGATCTATTGACACATTCCGTAAATTGGTAGGCATATGACATATCACTATATCTGATAAGTGCTTATGGATCTGCTTGCCCCCCACACACACACACACACACATGCATAATTTCCAATGATAACGGTAGAACAGTCTGCATTGAGAGACATTGCAATATGCAGCGGTAATATTTAAATTATTTCTCTATATATACTATATATAATATATATGTATAAGCACAGAAATGCATATAAGCCTAACGGAAAGATGTTTGTATATATGCATGTATGTATGTACATATGTATGTACAAATGCATGCACGACAACATCCATAAATGGGCAATTAAATAATGGTAAATTCAGTAGCCAAACCACCCAAAAAAAAAAACCTGTATTTTAACACGCATACATATAATTTCCCTCTACACGCACACATGCAAGCATATGCATCTACATACGTACATTCTTGTAAGTGTCGGTACAGGTACACAATATTCATAATGTTAATCAGAGTTGCTGCAATAATTGCATAGAATTTACAAAATAAAAATACATATTTATAAAGTTCCTATAAAAATATAATAAATGGCAAAAGATGTGCAGATATTATAACATTATAAATAAAAACATGCGAAAATGTACACATTTGTTCTTATTTATTAGTTGATTTATTTAATTAACTGATTTACCTTAACTTTACAAATTCCGAAAATCTATTTACTTCACTAAGTGAAATTTACTAAAAGAAAGATGACGAGAGTAAAAAAAAATTGCCGTCCCTCCTCCCTCTATGGTTCCCAGATGCTCAATATATCCTTGGTTTAACCATACCATTGAAAATCTCCAAATTCGCACAAAATTTGCTCGGAAATGATCCAGATAATAACATGCATGCGTTTCTTTCAGCCGTAGCCTTCGCCCTTTATGGTTCCTAGATGACCGATATATCCTTGGTTTTACCATACCATGGATATAGTCTCGGTGATCCTATAGTTCCAAATCCCAACAAAATTCTCTTAAAATCCTTAATCCACGATTAAATTAGGGTTTAAAAATTGACGGTCGCAAAATCCCCAATGCTCTGGGTCCGGCCGTTGGCTTACATTTTCAAATCAAAATTCTGCTGAAATACCAGGCAAACATAAAAGCCCAGCAGGTAGATCAACAGAAAAATTTATTTTAAAAAAATGCATTGCATACTTACAAGGTACGAAAATAATGACTTACGAGTATATTAACAGTTCGCTGTTAATTAGCAGCAACAGCTGTTATTCACTGTTAATAGGCTGTTATTTAACATGTCAATGTTAAGGGGCTGTTAATTAACACGCCTGTTAAGTGGATGTTAATTAACATGGTACTGTTAAGAAGCTGTTACTTAACTTAGCACTGTTAATAGGGGCGCGTCAGATTTCGACGAAAATTCGGCTAAAGTACCAGGCGAACAGAAAAGCCCAGGAGGTAAGCGAACTAAAAATTTTATGAATGCAAAATTTCATTGCATACCCAAACGATGTTAACGAAAATTCGGCTGAAGTACCAGGCGAACAGAAATGCCCAGCAGATAGACGAACTACAAATTTATTTTACTGCAAAATATCATTGCATACATACAATGTGGCTGTGTAAAAGGAACCGTTTCCGTGCGCATTTTGCAGGAATTCGGTCCTCTAGGTTCACCAGGACTATATCAATGGTATGGCATGACCAAGGATATGTGAGTCAACCGTCAGTTGGAGGGGGGAGGGAGGTTTTTTGCTGGGCATTCATATTTGTTTGACTATTTCGGTCATTTAGTTTCGCTAGGACGTTATCTTTGGCAGGATAAAACCAAGGATAAATGGGTCATCTAGGCACCATACTTGTTTTTATATTTAATATATAATATTTTAATTGATCTGCTTAAAAGATGAACTACAAGTAATTTGTTTACATATAATATTTATTATATTTGCAAATAGTTTCTTAAATTCTTTAAATGGTATTCGAGCCTCAGCTATTTGCAAATAGAAATTACCTACGGCACAATATGACATTTACAAATCATTCATGGCAAAACAAATGTTAAAACGGTTCAAATTGGGCGGATTTGGGCCGGAAACTTACTTTTCTTTTATTAACTAAGCCCCAAGTCGAATAAGTTGCCCCAAAAACAAAGCTTGATTTAAACCGGAAACCGAATCAGATTATTTACAGGCAGACAAAAGCGCGAAACTTCCTGAACTTATGTGTTTAAAACACAATAATAATGACTATGACATATCACGTTTTTTTTGTTTTGTTTTGTTATTTTCAAAATGTGTTGATTTTCGCTAATAAAATCAGGCAAAAGCCTGTTCCGAAAGGATTCAAATCAGGAAGAAAACACAGGTCCATATCTCGAATTTAAAACTTATAAAGTACAAATATTCTTGGAGATTTACTTGCGATTAGCCTTAAGATTTACAAGTCTATTTTGATAAAACGAACTATGGTATCTTATATATCTCGGTAAGCAATAGATATATATTATATCATACCAACAAAGACAAGGAGAGAGAGAGACGTATGTATTGCATGATAATACATATACTATGATAATACATATACACAGATCTAAGTAATATTAATTGTCCGTTGAGATGCTTACAAAAGAAATTTATTAGGCGGAGTCTTTGGTTATCTTATTTAATTGTAAAATTTACTTAAACTATATAAGTATAAGTACGGCCTAGCCGGAGATTGCTGGGCGAAAGGGAGACCGCATCCGCCGCCGGCTTCGTATCGTGTTGCTTGTGCTTAGTCCTGCTGCTCCTGCTCCTGGTGCTGCCATCAGAAGCCGCTATAGCCGCTTATGTCGGACGGCTTGAGACGCTCGAAGACGCTTAAATGGTGCGCTGCATGGCCTGCATGATGATGATGATGATGATGCGGATGCGGATGAGCATGTGGATGGGCATGTGCGAAGCCCGTGTAATTTCCCTGCGCTGGATTGTGGCCATATGGATGTGCATAGGGATAATTGGGGCTGGGCACGTGCAGCGTCGGTGCCGGATTTTGAACGCCATAGTGAGCATGCCCATAATCCGGCGCCGAGGTGCCATGCTGCGGCCCGTAAGGTGAGCCGTACATTGAGTTAACATTGACCGACGGCATGTGAGCCATGTGCGACGTGATGTGCGCATGATCCATGTACATTTGCGGATGGGCATGGGGATGTGGATGCGGATGCGGCGGCGGTATGTGATGCTGGGCCGTGGTCAACACTTGTGCATTGCCAGCAGTTGCTGTCGCCAGCGCGCTGCTGATCAAATGGCTCGCATGATGCGGATACCCTCCCACGTGGCTATGACTCGGATACTCGTTGTTGTTGTTGTTCTGGTTGCTGATACTCTGCCCACTGTCGGGCCTGCTGGCCTGTTCTGTATTCGACGTCGTTGCCGCCGAAGCTGCCAGGCTGCTGACAGAGAAATTGCTAATCACATTGTTGTTCGTTGTGGCCTCCGGATGAACTTCGTTTTCCGGATGACAGCGCTTCTGCTGCTGCTGCTGCGCCTGCTGCAGGCCGAGTAAACGGCTTTCGACGGCGGCGGCGGCTGCAGCTGCCGTTGCGGAGGATATTGCACTTGATTCGTGTTCACTTATTGTTGGTATCTGATCGACCAGGGACTCGAGTCCGGACAAACTCTTGCGGGACATATCGGAAGCAGCTTGCGCCTGCATTTGCCCAGACTGTGGACTCATGTTGATGTTGTGCTGATTGTGCTGGGCCTGCATATAGGATCTGCTGCCCTGCTGATTGCTGTGCTCCTCGAAACGATGCCAATGCTCGGGAGGATCAGGCTGAAAGTTCGGCTGCGGATAGTGCGATACGGAGACGGGCGAGGACTGAGATTGTTGAAGTGTTTGCTGGTTAACAACCTTTTGGCCGGATTGCTGTTGTTGTTGTTGCTGTTGTTGCTGCTGCTGTTGTTGTTGCTGCTGTTGTTGTTGCTGCTGTTGTTGCTGTTGTTGTTGCTGTTGTTGCTGGTCTGGTGATAGCCACTGCTGATAATGCTCCTGGACATGCGAATGTGGATCCGCTTCGCGCTGCGCAACTGAGCTGGGATATGACTGCGATTTATCTAGCACCCGGCCCTGTTGCGACAGAACGCCTAGATTTGTGTCCTGATCCGTCTGCGGCTCAAAGTCAACAACGCTGCACATATTTGGCGAGCTCGGCGGCGGAGTTTCGCCCAGATGCGGCTGATCCCTAATACCACCACCGACGACGACTTGGCTCTGATGGTTGCCCGGCAGATGATCCGTGATTTGCTGCAAATGATGCTGCTGCTGCTGCTGATGATCCACCTGGCCCACGGGCGGCGTACCATGCGAGTGTGAATAGCTGCAATTGAGAGCCGGCGATGCCATTGGCGATGCCGACGCCGTGTACAAGATGTGCGACGGCGGCGGCGTATTGTACAGGCTGGGCGGCGCCTGATGGCTGCTCTGCGGCGACGCTGTGTGCTCCATGGGAATCGTGTGCATGCTGTTGGATGTCGGCCCGCCGCCAATCGATGTGACTGTCGCCGACTGCAGATTCGGACCTGAATTCGGATGCTTTGCAGCTGTCGCTGTCGCTGCTGTTGTGAGTATATTCTCGAGTGTGGGCTTTAGCTTCTTGGGCCTGCCCCTCTTCTTTTTGGTAGGCATCTCACTTCCGCCGGTGGCCATGCTGCCACTGCCGTTTCCAGCACCGGGGCCGCCACCAGCCGCCGCAATCATGGACAGATTCAGTATATTATTAAAGTCATGCTGAGGCGTTAGTTGGACCTTGCCGCCGTTTGTCGGATCGATCAACTCTTGCCCTTTGATCTTTTTGGGACGGCCGCGTTTCTTTTTCTCGGGCAGAGGCTGTTGTGACTGGTGTTGACTTGCCCCAAATACAGACAAATAGTTATGCTCTGTTATAGATCCACCCGCCGCCGCGGTTGCTCCTATAATATTGTTGCCTCTCATGGCTTCATCATTATTGCCGTAGATAAATCCTCCGCCTCCTCCTCCGTCACGTGGTATCACATTGGAGAGATTTGCATTAAAGTGCGGCAGCAATTGTTTATCAACAACCTGACTTGAACAATCTGTGCCGGGATCAACGTTACTGCCACTGCCGCCGACATTGTCATTGCCAAACATGAGACCAGATGGCTTCAGATCATTGGCAGCAGGCATACCCTTGAGCGATTCCTGTTCGCAGCATTGTCGTATACGCTGCTCCGTGAACACGCATTCCGAATCGTCCATGTGCGGTATGAGTCCATTGAGAAAATCGCGAAACTTTTTCAGCGCCGCGTAAAATGGTACTTTGTCCGCAGCGCGAGGCAGCTGAGCGCACCTGGCCGATGAGGAAGGCATCACCCAGATATACTGCAAATCAAAATTGAATAAGTTGAAGACATGGTTGATATTTATGTAATATTAAACAGAAGCAAAAGCGGAATCTAGCTTGTCTAGCTTCCTTCTATGCATCTAATATGCGAAGGTCAAACTATGCTCCACACTTTAAATAAAAATATTTTTAAATACTTGTGCACATTTGGGGATACTTTTAAAATGAGAAGTCGTACTTGACTCTGGCTAGGTGACATATCTGATGCTTCCTTCTGCACATTTGGGGATACATTAAAAAAAATAAACAGAGAAGTCGTTATACCCAAGTACCTGAGTCTGGCTAGGCAATATATATGTGTGTATAGGATCTATCTTGGGATTCCATAATATATTTTAGTTAAGACTTAAATATATTCGACTCTATAACCAAATATGATTATCAAATATCAAACGCTTTATCAAATCCCAGTTACGAACATTAATATGCTCGTATATAAACATATTCTTATTAAATTCGCACTTACATTTCATATAGCTCGAACAATCAACCCAGCCACGGAATTTTTAGTCGATTAAATTTTAAAAATGTTTACAAAATATTGAAATATTGGAAAATAGTGGATTTCTGCATATAGAAGCTGCTGCCCAAATTTAAACTCTACCTCAAATTGACTTCCAGGTCTGAGCTCTGTGATTAAATACTTGTTGAGCTTAACTATAATAAAGCCCTATTAAAAAATAGTTGAAAAGATGCTTACAGTATTTGTGCCGTCGACACGATCGGGTTGCCGACCGAAATGGAACTCCTTTTTGCCAGAAAAAACCTCGAATATTAGTTTGCCATTAAAAACAGCAACTTTGGGTCGAAATCGTTGAAGTTTCTCGAGCAAAATGCGGCTACCCTCTTTGATTTCCTTGCGCGTCAGATCCGCGGAGCCTTTGGTGGCACGCGCAACCATGTTGGTGAAGCCGATGCCCTGCTTGACCAGCGTGTAATCGTCATCGGCGCTCAATTGTTCCTGGGTGAGTCCGGATAGATAGAGACATTTCCAGAAGTGATTGCCGGGTCCAGCATAATGATGACCCTTGTAGGCTGCGAATAGGCCCGGGTTTATGCCGACCTGCAGAGTTTTTGGAGAGAATATAAGTTAATCTAATTTTGCAGTTGATCAAATAAAAGGCATTCATCTTGCTTCTCGCAAGACTTTCGCATATGAAACACGAAATTTACAACTCACTATAACAATATCAAGATTATCACATAGATGATCGGGTATCGTGCGCTTAATAACTTCCGCCTCGGACATGCCATTGAATCGATCGTGCTTCTTGCGCTCCTTGGGTTTCATGGTCAAGATGTCATCGGACCCGCCGCTGCCATCCCTGCCGCCGCCGCTGTTTCAAGATAAAATGACGAGCTAGTTAGCAAAAAATTCAAAGCTGCAAACATGTAAATAAATCGGGACTTGAACGAAAATGAATAAAATAAAATGAATCCTTCTCTGAGATATGCATATATATATAGATATATACTTCGCTTTACATTGTATTAAATCGGACACTGAGAGTATTCCGGAATTTCTTACTAGACCCTTAAGTTGTTTAAGTTGTTGACCTTCCACATGAACTGCTACTGGCGTCAGAGGTTCTTCTTTTCTTGTAGGTGTTTTAATTCTTCTGCTACCTTTTAGACCTACCTAGAATTATGCCCCTTATTCCTCCCTACGTGCACTACAGATTAGACTAAGCACAGCTCATTTTATTTTCTTTTAAGTAATCTATACGATGAACTAATTAATCTATCTTTTCCCAATAGCTTCATGGAGTCTGAGCTATGAGTAAGAGCCAGATGACTGAGCTCTCATCCATCGGCTTAGCCCCTGAAATCTATACCCGTATCTCAGCCTATATATTAAATATATTTTCTATATATTTTTTTACCCTTGTGGACGCTATGGAAGACTTTTATACAACCATTTTAAACGATTTATCCGCACTCCGAAAGTCCAACTCAGCCATAACCTATATCGCATGGATTCCCACAATCATTTCAAGGGCGAAATTAGGGTATGGCCTGGATTGGAACTCACCATTGTTGTTGTGGAGCTACCATTTGCGTGCTATCCGCATCGATTAGCTTTTTTTTGCGCCCCCTCCTTTTGGGCACCGATCCTGTCCTGGCATTCAGATCGCAGTTGGAGTTGGCATATTGGGATTCAATTCTGGTATCTGCACTATGAGATTCCACCATGGGCTCCGTTAACGATTGCTGATGATCCTTTATGCTGTACATGCTGTTGTCCCTGCACGACGCTGCAATGGGAGCTGATCCTGTAACTGGCACAGGCGAATAGCTAGAGGGATTAGAAGAGGTGCCTGGCAGATCGACCGCCTGTTGACCTCCCGGCGACAGAATACTCATCTCTTCTGCCATAAAACTATACGGGTCATTCGACAGAGCGACCTCAACGTTATTCGAGCTCCGCGCATTAACGCTCTGCTGCGGCATGGAAAGATCGGGGGGCAGGGCACCTTGCCCACCTGAGGCTTGCACCTGCGGACTGCTCCCCGACGTGCTTGGAGTTAGATTATTGTTGGAGTTCAGATCTTCGTGCTTGTTTTGCCCAGCAAGTCCAAGGCCGCCGTGCTGCATCTGATGCTGGGGTGTCACCGAATGCGTGGATGAACTATGCGAGTTGGGCGTCAGAACATCTCCAGCGCTCGTTTCGTAGCCATCATCTTGATTTTCCGGCTTTGCATTGCTCGGCGAAAGTGTTCTGCAATGGCAAGAAATGTGCTTTCCCAGTTATAAACTATTAGAGACAGCTTAAAGATAAAAATTCAAATTCATATCCAAAAGGCTAAACATTCTTTATCTGAGAGCCTTCTTAATAACAACAAATTATAACCAAAAGCGATATTTATCGATACACTGAAAAAGGGATATATCGAAATTATGCAAGGTTTATAAATATTTTATGCCTCTCACGGAACGGACAGACGCAGCCTAATCGAGTATATGGATAACTTAACTACTATCCAACCCTGTATGTGGGATTATAATTGTCTGTCTATATATATATGATGAATGTGCTTCATACGTCACTCACAACTTGTAAGCTGAGCAGGGATCCTCGTGGAACTCGTCCATCATCAGATCATGGTAAGGTTCCTGCAGTTGCTGCTGCTGCTGAGGATGCGCTCCCGTCTGCTGTTGCTGCTGCAAATGTCCATGGCATTCAATGTGATGTCGATGATGGAGTTGGGTCTGCTGCTGCTGATGATGTTGCTCCTGGAGCTGCTGCTGATGCTGCTGCTCTTGGATATGCAGCTGCTGTTGGCACTGGGGCTGAGTATGATGTAGGGCAAACAGCTGATCGTGCGCATAGTGCTGATGGATGTAATTGGGATAAAGATGTGGCTGCTGCTGTTCATGAAGATTCTCCTGATGTAGGTTGTGATGAAGAAGATGCTGCTGTTGCTGCTGTTGCTGGTGCTGCTGGTGCATCATTTGGCCGTACATGTTATTTTGCAGCTGGTTTTGAATATGCGAAGTTTGAGTAAAGTTCTGTTGCCTTTCACTGTGCTGTTCCAGCGGCAGCATTTGGCCAAATCCGGCTGACGTTGAGTTAGTCTCCTTTTCGATTTGTAATAAAAGTTCGGCGGGATGCGACTGTCTTTGCTCGTGGTCCTGACGATGCTGTTGCTGCTGCTGAGATGTCTGCTGATAGATGTCCGAGTCGCAGCTCAAGTGCAAACGTTCTTGGTTTGGATTGGCCTGGCCATGCTCCTGCTCCTGCCCGTGGCCGCGGCCCGCTTGTGCTGCGGGGTCATCTTTATATTCACCGTGTGGTGCCCATATGGCTGCACGCCGTTCACTCGTCAAAATATCACCCGTTGCTGTTGTTGTTAATGTTAAATTAGTAGGAATCCTTACGCTCAAGCTGGATGAGTCTATTTCACAACCATTGTTTTTATCAGTTTCCCCCGCCCGTGTCGGCGAAGTCGTAGCACCAAAACGCATCTCACTATTAAAATGCGACTCCGACAACATGGAATCCAGTGCTCCGGAAGGATGGATGGCACCTGGCACCTGGGCGGGCACAACGAGCTCGACTCGAGTAACGAGCGCCTGCTCCGGTGCAATATATGTATTTGTCGCATATTGTTCGATTGGTTCGGCTCTCGATAGCCGATCTCTGGACTGGGTCTCTTCATCGAGCGAAGCTCTCTCAACCGATTTCGTCTGGCCATAGTCCGAAACATTTTCGTTGACTTTCGTTGGAGTGGCTGCTGGATGATCTAGGGATCTTGGCTGATCCTGAGACGACACACCACATATCCTTCGCTCCAGCTCATTTGTGCTGCTTTCTCTTTGCTCCTCATCCCCAGTCCCTATCCCAGTCCCAGTCCCAGCCCCATCCCCATCATTTCCATCGGCATCATATCCGTTGCTGTCTCTCCGGATGAAGCTTGAAGGTGACAACTTTTTTCGCTTACAATCAATTCTGGCGTCCGCATCGGAAGCCGATTTATTATTACTATTTGGCTGTTGCTCAGGATTGTTCTCGGCGAGATTCACGTCCGCATCCACATTTGAAGCCATCGCCGTGCCTGCGAGTTTAGTTTTGAATGCGTTGACTATCAGGCAATATTCTGGATCAACTATTTTGATATCCTTTACAATTTGTTCGAGGCCCTTTGCAAAAATGGTTAATATTAAGGAACTACTTGTCAGCGGGATGTTCTTTTGCAAAAAACCTTCCACTTGCATCTCCCTTTCAATTAGGCCTCATTAAAGCATCAAATGTTTCTCGCTCCACGTTCGTTGTATGAGAATTGTTTTATCTGCCCGCCAGGATTTTTCAGCATGAGTATTTATTTATTTTTATTGATTTAATCTGTAAGAGAAAACGATTTATATTATTAACTATTTTTTGAATAAATCGATTTGATTTCTATCTATACATTTAAAAAAGTGTGACAGCTAATCGAATTCATTTGAGAGTTCCTCCTCGGACCATCGCTTTATGAAACCCAAAACAATTCTGGCCTTATCGAATATAAGATCAAGAATGACACCTAGATCATTACTTGATTACAGATCATGTCAAAAATTACAAAGGTTAACTTGACACGAAGACTAAGAGGCAACAACAAGGATCCAAGAGCAGTATTGAAGGATGGGATGCATATTAAAAAGAATGTTTTAAGTCTAGTCCAGTCCCAGTAAAGCATACGCAGTTACAATTTGGATATCACCAGGAGAGTCCAGGCTGTGATGCCTTGGATAGCTTAAGGTCTTCACTTTGGAATATAACAGTGGAAGTTGAAAGTTGTTTGTTAGCTGGTGAGGGTATTCAACTGCCGGTGAGGTGAACTTAATTGGCATTGTCCGGGCTGGTAATGCATACATATATTGCTTTAAGATTTTATCTTCGTGTGTATATGTATATTTAAATACATATGTACACACATAGGTACGGTTTTACTTACATACACAGCTACGAACTTATACATATACAAAAGCATGCCCAAAGCTAACACTAACTCAAATGGACAGGAACCGTTCAGATTTCTCTGAGCCTACTTCGTGCGGGCGCGTGTTGTATTCTGCATACACACACACATACATCCCTATACATACTTGTTTGCGTGTATGTGAGTGTGTGTACCTATGTGTGTGTATATATACATGGACTCGTACATATGTTGGACCACGGGTCGGAGTTCAGATATACCGAGTGCATTAGTTTTTTGTATGCTTCGTGAGCTGATGCTAGTTGTTGCTATTGCAGATTTTGCATCCATTTAAACCAAACGATTTTGGAGCCCACCTCGTTATTATTTGAATGTGTGGGGGTGGATGGGTGGTTGTTATACAAAGACACACACACACACACACACATACATACGGGTGTAGTGTGTGTAGTTTGCATGTGCTTGGACAGAACTACAAACGAATGCACATACACATGCATAGACATATGCACATAAATACATATATATCCCCAGCCATGGGTATGTATGTATGTGTGTAAGAATGTATGTATGTATTTGCGCATGTTGTCAGTATATATACGAATATAGCTCTAGCACTTAATTGTACTTCTGATCAGAACTAAAACCGCAAACGGTTGTTGGTTCGACTTACGTTTAGGGCCAGCTCCTAGCGTTAATGTTCGGTTCGTGAACCTCGGTTCCCACATCCCCATGTAGGTATAGGATCCAAGCAATTCGACTTGTAATATCTAATTGCACTGCAAATATAGCCTAATTTCACTATGCTCAAAATTTTTTACGATTCCATTAGCAAGTGTCATTGCTTAAAGAGAATGCAAATTGGTTCGATATTGTCTTAAATTTTGTAATATAAACTCGTACAGAGAAGCTCCTAAGGTTTTCGACCGTGCCAATTGGGTGATCAAATCATAAAAACTTTTAGATTAGATAAAATGTATATACAAAGGTTAAAAAAAATTCATTCCAACCTTAATGTCACGAACCCAAACATAATAATCAAAATTTATTCCCTAAATACGACATAAACAGGGAATTCCGCAGTCGAGACGACCAGCCTGTAAGTTTCATAGACAAATGAATAATGACAACAATAATATGATTAAAATTAATTTATATATATATATTAAGATATAGAATCAAACGATTAATGAACTACTTATGTTTTACAAATTTCAGAAAGTTTGGCGTTACAAGAAACATTTCTTTAGTGACACACATTTGTAAAATATCAATGGGGAATTTTAAGATGTAAATGCATACATACAGCCATATCTGAATATTACAGTACATGCAATTCTATGTACAAATACATACATACATGTTTGTTTGTCGTAGGCTGGCAAAAATATGTGCATGTGCATGTGAATGTGTGTGCGTGTGTATGTATCAATGTGCTGTATGCATTCGTTGTCACGACAAACGCAAAAACCGACGAGCAAAATTGAGAGAGAGTCAAAAGCACAGAAGCAGCTGCAGCTTCATCAACCCGAATAATACTAATACATAATCGAAGCAAGAAAGAAACAGTTGCATCGAATGGCAACGCACACTGTGGCAAGTGACAAGCATAGTCGATTACAATACATATGTAAATATGTACATACTTATTACAACTATTTCAGTTTAACGTTTAAATTTATATCCCCCTCCTTCTGATTTCTGCCTGTTAATAGAATAATAGTTGCTTGAGCGATAAAAGTCTGCACATAACTCGCATATATTGCGATTTTTAACCTTGTAAAAAAGTTTAATAGACAAATATTTATTTTCGTTTGTATACTTGGTGAGTACATGCGGCCTGATATGGTTGAAATGTATCAATGGTAAATGGTATACAGGGTATTTTCTTTAAATATTTGGAAAATTACAAATATAAAAATATATATATATATATAAATAAATATCATAATATTAAATGCGCTACATTTTCCAATAGGCATTTAAAGTAATGTCCAATATTAAATTTAAGTATGGAATCTTTAAATTTCATAAAAACTTTCGAAACATAACCCACTGTGGCTTTGGCGCTCTCTCTTTTTATGGCGTGAGAGTCGAATGTGTCGGTGTCGGCGCGTCATTGACTGTGTACCTGTATGTATGCGTGCATTTGTGTGAATGCAAACCGCACAAAATGTCCAAAAGCAAGCTAGCTTTATACAACATTTTGTAGATATATATGTACGTACATATGTAGATATGTAATTATGTACGCATGTATACGCACATCTGTACAAATAAATTTCAACACACGCATGCAGTTGAATTTTCGCACACGAATTTGTTTGTGTACCGGAGATCTACATACATGGCTATGAAAATACGAATATATGTATGTATGTATGTACACATATGTATGTATGTATGTACACATATGTATGTATGTATGTACACATATGTATGTATGTATGTACACATATGTATGTATGTATGTACACATATGTATGTATATGTGATTTCCCAATGCGCAATGCTACGGGACCAACAGGCTTCTTAGCTTGCAGGCCGGCCTGTGTGCCCACATACAGCATATATTTGCATATGTATGTATATGTTTTTACATCACAAGTACATAGGCTTATAGACATATGTATAACATATGTGCATTTGAACTTAGATAATTTATAAATACATCTATTCTTACTAATATATGTTTCTTTTGGAGTTGATGTACACATAAATATTTATGTATGTATGGACATCAATCTCCAGCGCCAACTAAGTTACCTAGAAAACTGCTTCAAAATGAAATCGTAATATAGCCATTACCCTATTTCTTGTCGTTATTTCGATAATATCGATTCTACTTTTGAATTTCACTTTTTTAAAAATGAAATTTGTTATTTTCCCATTTCGAACCAATGGAAGTTGTTGAAACTATAAAAATAACTTGAACAAATGATCTACGCCTAACACTTAAAGTACCCAATACTATCTCTGAAATAAGGCATGGGCGCCTTATTTCAACCCATTTAAAATGGGTATATAGAGTATACAAGTCGACTAAGTTATCTGAGTAGAGATATAGCTTGATAAACTAATACATGACGTTAGGTATTTTGATTTATTTTTCAAAATTGATGTAGTACACCTTCTGCTCTTTTGCAAATTGATCCCTAAAGATATATGTATGTATGTACCAGACACGTATCTTTGGAACTCTTCGGCATGCCGTAGATTTAATGACCTTTTCTTCAGTAATGTGAGAATACTGAAGCTCGTAAATGCTTTAGGAAAACAAAAATTGTCCATATAAAAACCTATGTCCACCATATCAATTAATGCTGATCGATAAATATATATTTATATACTATATACTATACACTTTTTGGGGTTGGAGCAGTCTCCTTCTGAGAGCTATACAATTCATGACAAAATTATAATACCCTCTACATGATATCCTTTCCCGATCTTTTTAATTTTCCACTCCCCCAGTAACCGAAGATATTTTGATAATGAGATGAATAAAAATGAAGTCTTCACTTTGAGAACAAGTGTTATACATACATTTCTATGGATTTACATACATACACACAATGTACATATGTAAAACAATGTAAACCATACGCGTGGCTTCTCTCAAAGACGACAGAAGTTTAGATCAAGCCCGCGAATGTTATTCATATGACAGTGTATGTGTGTGTCTCGGCATTACCATTAATTTGGAGAAACTTCGTTCGATCGTTGGTGCGAGCAGGATAGAAGCCATTGCCAGAAAATAAACTTGTAACTCGATAAAGAACATACATGCATACATACAAGTAGGTGTGTATTTGTGTTTCCAGATTTTAACATTTTTTTATAAGTTCAAATATTTTGTTTAGTTTTGGGCCTGGGTTCAGTATTTATTAGTGAAAATAAATGAAATGAATATAAATAAATAAAGGTGTAAATAAAATGATTCATAGAATATATGCATATAATAAGCTTTATGGGGCCGAAGATGATTTCTTCTAACAAACCTTTGAAAAAAGCCATATACCCATTTTGAATGGGTTTAGGGTACAAAAAAAAAACGTTCGCTCACATTTACAAAAGTTTATGTGTAGCCCAACCGGTTTATGTGTCAACAAATTCATGTACATATGTATGTACACACACAAGTGCATGACTACATACATTTATATTTATTAATTTATATTATTTATATATTATATTATTGCACTTAAGCAAGTTAAATCTGGGCACATTTAAGGAAATTGAACATTCAAAATCAAAGAAGTAGGTGTTTGTCCGTCGTTTTTATCAATTCCTTTTTTATGGCCAACAAATCCACTTTCGACGAGCTTTAAACCTGTTTGAGATTTTGTATTACTTTCATACTCCGTACCCGATCAAAATGAGCTACAACGACTCAGCTGAAGGTCTAGAATGCAAACATTTATACTGTTTTTATACCCTTGCAGAGGGTATTATAATTTTGTCGTGAAATGTGTAACGCATAGAAGGAGACATCTCCGACCCTATAAAGTATATATATTTTTAATCAGCGTCAACAGCCGAGTCGATATAGCCATGTCCGTCTGTCCGTCTGTCTGTTTCTATGCGAACTAGTCTCTCAGTTTTAAAGCTATCTTAATGAAACTTTGCAGAAGTCCCTTTTTCTGTTGCACGCAGCACATATGTCAAAACCAGCTGGATCGAACAACTATATCATATAGCTGCCATAGGAACGATCGGTCGAAAATTAAGTTTTTGTATGAAAAAACATTTTGTTTTTTAAGATATCTTGACCAAACTCGGCATTTATTAGTTTTACTAAGCTCCTCAAATATATGCAAAATCCTAGTAAGATCGGACCACTATATCAAATAGCTGTCATAGAAACGATCGGTCGAAAATTAAGTTTTTGTATGAAAAAACATTCTGTTTTTCAAGATATCTTGACCAAACTCGGCATTTCAAAACTTCAGTTTGCTTTCATCATTTTTGCAAAATCGTATTTGCATCGGACTATTATACCATATATCTGCCATAGGAACGATCGGTCGAAAACTAGGTTTTTGATTAAAAGCCTTTTTTGTTTATCAAGATACCTTCACCAAACTCGGCATTAACCATTTTCTCGGCATTAAAAGGTTTCAAGGGTATTAGATCTTCAGCGTGCCGAAGACAGCCTTTCTTCCTCGTTAGGGATGACATTGTCACCCTAGTAAGAAGAAATGACTGCAGGGGTATAAAATCTACGGCGTGTCAAAGATGGCATTATTTTCGTAGGAGATACTGTAAACTACGCGCCCTACCGTTACAATCATTTAAGCTTTTTTCAATGCATACAAAAAAATTCAGACATAAGCTTGATGCGCAGCTCACGCTACGGTTCATTGGGTAATAAATTGAAGAAGGGAAAATTAACACTGAGATTTAATTGCTGTTCTAAAGTTTAAACAAGGTACATCAGGTTGGTCTGCAAATGCAAATTCAAACACAAGCAACAAGCAACGTCTGTCTTGATCGCATAGAAGTTCCATCATGATTTCGAGGATATAGGAAACTAAGTGCATGGAAAGGCAAATAATGCGACTGTCTTTGTTGGTTCTACAAAGCAGCGCGTAGAAACAACAACAACACAGTTTGGGTAATAACGTTGTTGTTGCAGAGCCAAGTCCCGGTGCAAGTGGGTAGAAATTTGAATGCCAGAAGGTCATGGCTTTAAAATCAAAGGGTTACGCACACGGCGAGTAAAAATCATAAATTGTGACGTCATATTTCATAGAATTGATATCTTGTTTTGTTTAGCTTATATTTCTACCGTTATTATTTAAACTTAAATAATATATTTTATTTTATATTAATTTATTTAAAAATGTTCTCATTTACTTAACGCAACGATCGCGCACAAAAAGCTTTAAGTTGTGACGTCATGCACAGAACAAAACGTTGCAATCTTCTTAAAAACATTAGCTTCTTCTTCTTCTTCTTTTACTTGGCTTCACAGACACATACATGTTACATACATTTGCATCACAATGTGTGTGTGTGTGTGTTTAGGCAGATATATCAACTGTTTGGCGCGTCGAGGCATAGATACCCATTTTATAGTTATAGTTTATCATTTTTAATGAAAACAACTGTTAATGATTGTTTTAATAGTTGCACACACTGAATAAAAAATTATACATTTCTCTGACATTGCATAAAAATTGTTATATAAGAAGGTCTTTGGTCTTTAAACACATTACTGATCGAAAGTACCTTATTTTGAGCACCCTTTCTTTCGAGCTGTTTGCAATTTGAAAACGGAAGGGTGGAAATGAAGAAGATATGACACTGTGACTGCGAATCAGGCTAGGAATACAACAATGAGTTAGAAGAATGCAGTAGCTTAGATCATACGCTGTAGCCCAACACAAAAAAGGATTTCAAGGGTTGCTTTGATAATTGGATGTTATTGTTTCTAATAAAAAAATTTGGGCTACAGCACAAACAGCTGCAGGCAGTCAGGTGTTTTCAAGCTCGGTATCTAGCACAAAGTATTTTAAAAAAGAGATTTTAATCCAAAAGCCCGCTCTATCTATTTGTTACTCCACGATCTTCCCCATTTCATTTTTGATTAATCCATTCTTTCTGGATGGAAAATAGAGGTGATCGAGGAAAGCTCGAATCGAGACAGATTAGCTAAAAGTTGTTGATTGAGTTTAAGATCATTTTCAAATATTCGATCGGGGCTCTGAAGTAAAACTGGAAGATTAAAATCTTTGTACGGGAGGGACGCGCAAGTATATTGAAAAAAACTTGGAGTGGGCAAAGCCGGGTAACATCCGCTGGTGGTAACCTATATATATATTTGCATAAAAGTTTGAATTCAATTTATTTTGGTCAGTCGAGAGAATCGTACAGTCTATATGTAGATAAGCGAGCAGAAAACCATGTGGACCAAAGATTTTTGTGCATTTATCACACAGAGTGGGATCTAGAATCATTTTATCGTAGTATATACAATATATAAATAAATGTCGTAGTTTAGACATAAAAACATGTGCGAACCTCACATTGGATGCAGCCGACTGCGGAATACTCAATACTTAGGATGATGTAAGCTAAAAACGGGTCCAAAAGTGTCTTCTCGATCAAAACAAAAATTCCCAAAAGCGGATCGCAAATACGGGACAATGGTTCAAACTAAGATATATTATTACTGGTGTCCAATCATATTTCCAATAAAATTCCATAAAATACTTAAAGATTGATTATGCTTTTTCTTGCCTCTCCACAAACTAAATATATATGTAATGTAAGAAAATAAAATACAAATTAAAAGAGGCCAAGGAATAATAAACACACCTACCACCACCTGCTCCGAAATTGATCGAGAAAATGTTCCTTATTTGAATATTCTTCATTGATAATATTATTATCTATATTTAAATCTGCATGTTATGACTAACTGATTGGCGCACAGCCCACACTGAGGGAGGTAGAATTTGTTTGGAAAATGTTTACTTTAGATTCCTTTTTCGATATATTAGCAAGAAAATTTGGAAAGTTTGTAGTTAAAACAATTTATTTAAAATTTGGACCTCCACAAGATAGAAACTGCACTCTCGAAATATTGTGGTGTTTATATTTAATCCAATTCACACGAATTTGCATATACCCACTTTCATGGTTACAGGGTATACACACTAGCGCCCCTAGTGGGTGTGTACAAAATATTTTCATATTATCGTTCACGAATTTTCAGGAATATTCATATTCCAGGCAAATCACTTTCATAGGGCCAGACGGATATTTGGGGTAAAGGTAGAGTAAATTGTGCACTAAGTATAAGAAGAATAAGAAAAAATAAGAGATTCTATCGGCTTGTTGCTACACGTATTTATTATTTCGGTTTTGTGTGGTTTCAGCGAGAGATGCTTTGGCTTTGGCTCTTCGCAATGAATGTGGATACCAATACCATAACCAACACCATTGCCATGCATACACACGAAAAATGTACGTATGCTGTATGTGTGCACACACATGCATACATATATATATATATAAATATATATGTATATGTATGTATGGTACGTCTACGAACGGTCGTATGAAAGTGGAAGCATGAGCATTGTCCATGCAACTTACACACACACTAATCAATGTGTGTCTGCTGTGTGTGCAAATGTACTACAAAACTCACATAGCTGTTTTATATATGTACAATCAACTTATGTGCATATGTACGTTTGTAAATATGTACACATGCACACATATGTTTATGTATATGTATGTATTTTTAAGCACTCACACCTTGGGCTTGACGCCCATTGAATTTGTTTCGACTTTTGGTACACAAGGAATTATTTTGTATTATAACATATACATACACACTCGCACACATAGCTATCCGCAAATACAAATGAGTGTATGTGTTTGTTATTCAATATATTTGAAATAATAAGTGTGTAGATATTGAAATTAATTACACAACAGAATATTCTAAAAAAACACACACACGCACACAGAAATTACAGTTGTATTATTTTCATTCACTTTAGGAATGTAAAACAAAGCGTTAAGTAAATTTTCTTTTTTACCAAACTTGGCGTTCATGTGCAACAACCGAACCGAACGAACAAACAGTACTGCCGCAAATATAAATACATACTATGATCGACATAAATACATATGCATATACGTATGCATATAGTATGTTAAATATGTATATAATATAGGCTTCCGCGGCACACGACCGTACGGACGAGCTGTGGATTCTCTTTTACAGTTTATTAACATTCCAATCTGAACTGAGAATTAACTTTGGGATGGTATGTACCACGTAACAGAATGTTAAAAGAGCGGTACATTTCTCCGTCGGATTTCTTGATAAAAAATACCATAAAATACTAAATCGCGTCTATAACTGTGGATCCACTGTTGCCCTTTTGTGGAAGTGTAGTGCTAGAGGGCTGTTATGTTAAACAATGTACTATTATTAGCATACTGTTGTATTCCTGCTTTGCAGCGCTTAAGTTCAGCAGTGCGCATCCCAATTATGTCTGTAAGTTGCGCGCTCATTTAAAAAAAATTGGTTTTATTCGTTTTAATGTTTGATACCAATGGCTTATGCTGGTATAATTGTAGTTTTACAACACTGGCTTTGGGGTAGGTCGACCGAAACCTGATAAATAAATTATTTTTTTAAATGGTTTTCTATGAAAATATTGACTTCAGATTAAATAAAAAGCGAATCATATACATATATGTGTATATTAGTATATATTAGTAAATATATAATATCCTTATATTCCACCTGTCTTGATCTAGGGTCAGATAGAAATAAATAAAAATATAGATCGCCCATCTCATTTTATATACCTTTTCCTACCTTTTCAATAGTCGATTTCGTTAAAAGAGCTGATTTCAATTATTTTTGAAATCGATTAATCGTGGCCTGCGTGCAATATAATCGAAAATAAACAGTATACGATATCGCGTTGAAACTGCTAGCTGTTCATAAGAATTTTCTTTTGTTTGCATCTTTCCTGCTTAATAAACTAATTGAAGACTACATAGAGAGTTTTTATGATACCTGCATAACGAAACCTTAATTTTGAATCGCATTTCTTGTCTACTGATTATCATAAGATGGGAAATTTAGCTTTAATAAAATGTGTTGCTAACAATATCGAAATTGACGGCTCACGTGTCATCTCGAAGTGAGCATCGTCGTCAAACGGTGCGTGCGTGTATGTGTGCGTAAATTTATAAAAATAAAATCTATTTTGTTATTAAACTAATTTATCTTCATATTTTTATAAGTGCATTAACTAACTCGCTAATTACATTTACACAATTTAAATATTTGTGAGACTACGTTCTTGTATGTACATGTGTGTATGTATGCATTTATGAACAGTAACGTTTGTCAGCATAAAAGTTCTTAATGCATTTACAACGTTAACGCCAGTTTCTCGAGACTTAAAAATATAAAGTGATAGATTTAAGTAACATAATAAACAATGGCGATATCCGAGTAAATTACATAAACGTGTTGGGCAGATGGAATTGAACATACAAAGCCCCAAACACATGTGTACATACATAAGATATGCATGTGTGCATGTACAGCGTTCAAGGTTTTTGCAAGAGTAGTTCAATGAAAAGTTTACATGTACATCTCTGTGTGAATGTGTGTGTATACATGCAGTATACAGGCAATAAGTGTGCATTACCATATTGATATTGTTACGTATGTGTGTGTGTGTATCGTCAATTAAACACTGTAAATTAATATATTGACAATTATAGATATGTACATTCAAAATTGTTAATAGGAACATATGTTTTGATACGTTATTTGCATATGTGCATTTATATGCAGTAAATGCATTCACAAAACTATATGCATGATGGTGTATGGTTTGTCTGAATAACATGCACATGTTAATGTTTATGTATTAGTTAATGTAAATGTTAATATTATGTATTAGTTCTAAATAATTTACAAATATGTTTGTGCATTTCAGTTGGAGGAGTGCAGAGCTTTGCTCCGGCTAACACGTTAGGTAAACATTGCTAGTAGGCTAGTAGGATAAGAAGATAAGCGGATAAGAGGCAGAGGCACCAGTGAACCGGATAAACGGAGCTCCAACTAAGCGCCAAAGTTTAACGACAAAACGGTATTTTCGTAAGTCTTTCGTAATGTCTGATCTTGGAAGTGGCGAGGAAGGCATCTCAGGATCAAGTAAGTCATACAAAACAGAAAGAGAAAACGGATATCTTCGGCACGCCGAATATTAAATACCCTACCCTATTAATTAACGGGCCAACGTCTAAACACCATTCAGATTTCATCGAAGTAAAAAGGGTAGTTAGTTTCTATATATCTTCACTTATATTGTCCTATATAGAAAGCGGATCTAGATATCTGGTTACTTTTCGCATTAGGGATGAATTAAAAATTGCTGACATGCGTATTTATTATTTAATTAATTATTTCATTTTAATTTAATTATTAAAAATAAAATAGAGAGGAAAGCGGAAAATGGGTGGAAAGTTTACATACTTATTGAAATTTGTATTTGTTCTAACATTCAATCATGTTCTTTTATTTTCAGAGTATAATGCAAGCAATATGGAAGGTTCTTCAAACAGAAATGATTTTGACACGTCCGTCAAACGTAAGTTAAAAAAAAAAAAGATTGTATCAATAATAAAAATGTTGCAAAAAATGTTAAGGGTATATTCAATACGATAAGAAATCCTGATTTTTTTGAGTAAATACCTTTTAAGAGCTAGAGCCCCAATTTGCATGTTGCTTGTAAAATATTATATACAGATCAAGTATATATATATATATTGATTGTTGAAGAGGATTCAGTGTGTCCGACTAGAGCTTCTTACTTGTTACAGGGCTCCCATTTACCCTGCAGAGACTCCCATTTACCCATTTCAAATCACATTTTCTATACTTAAATATATAAATATATCTATCTACGTAGTATTCATTCAGAGTCATTGATCAATTGTAGAATTTTATTCAACATTCATTTTACCAATCGAATATCGAGAAATTTCATTGTTAACGTATTTAAATTCTTATTTTTCATTTGCAGCCGGCAGTACAGTTGAGCAGGAGCTGGCATCAAAAATGCTCCAAATACAATCAAAACGATTCTATTTGGATGTAAAGCAAAATCGTCGTGGACGCTTCATAAAGGTGGCCGAGGTAAATATATACATATATGGATATTCATACCAAGACAAAAGCATTCATCATCATAAACATTCATAATAGGTTTTAGTAATAATATAAATCAGGGCTACATTTGAAGATCCGTTTACGCAGCCTTTTTCTAAAACACTTTCGAATAAAATCTCTACAATTTCTGTTAGCACTCGGGTTCGACCTATCTCTTTAAAATTCAACTTCGCAAAGATGTGGGAATCAATTGATTTTTATCTTAAATTTGTTTAGAAAGGAAAGATGTGAGTTACACACTTTTCGGAAAATCTAACTCATCTCGATAAAAAATATAGGTCAACGGTTGTACGCTTGAAAGTCCATTCGGATTGAAAATTATTTTTGTACTTCACTTTTCGCAAAACCCACGCCTACGGGAACTAGATGAAAAAATATTATTTAAGATTTTACTTGCAATGCGAAACCAGGAAATACCAGATGTTGAATTGATTGTGATCAGGATTACTTTCGTGATAGTTGCGATCATTGATCTATTTAATGACATTGTCTTTAAGTTAAAATATGATTCTTAGATATCAATACTTACAATTTTCATTCCATTTCGCATTCTTGACATTCATCGATAGAGAACGTGGCTTGTGACAACAATATTAACTTCCCATCATTTCAGATTGGCGCAGACGGCAGACGAAGTCAAATATATTTAGCGCTGTCGACGGCAGCCGAGTTCCGTGACCATTTGTCGTCATTTAGTGACTACTATGCTTCTCTAGGTAGGCTATGTTCTGTCATTTTAGTGAATTGTTTATGACCTAAAAATCAAATAAGTTCATCAAAATGTAGGGCCTCCGCATACGGAGAGCTTGCCAGAGGATGGCAAATTGAAATCGGAGATGATGATCAAGGACAACCGGAGGTATTATTTGGACTTGAAGGAAAATGCTCGCGGAAGGTTCCTTAGGGTAAATACCCAATATCTATATATTAAATATTTCAATATTTATTAGATTAATTTTGATTTATTAAGCCAAGTTATCTATAGTAAGAAAGACTAGAAAATCGACTTTGTATGGCAAAATATTATCACATATCTGCAAAATATAGATAGACTTCGGCGTGCAAATGATATTCTTACTCTCGCGTTTAAAGTTCTCTTAACTTATAACACAAATAAATGATAATGATATAATCAAAAAAATTGTCAGTTTTGAGCATTCATGTTCTGTTCTCGAGCCTTCTACTTCTTCGAGGTTTTCTACTTATATTAACGTGGTTTTGGTTCGAACCTTAAGACTGTCAAATATTTTAAATAAAATAATTCAATTTTTCATTTATAATTGCCGGGATAAATTCGATCAATCCAATTTTTTAGCTCGTGGCTTACAGTCTGAGTCTTCTTGAAAATATTTTTAATCTTAATTCAATCATTTCTGAAAAAATCGGGTCTTTTTGGGTTTCAGGTCAGCTGTATTCTGGGCAACTAGTTAGGCTTAAGGTTAGGTTAATAAGTATAAAAAAATAATTATCTTTTATGAACCCTATCACCACTTGACGGGCATACAACACGCCAATAATACAGCTCGAATCTCATAAACTAAATACGTGGCTGATTATCATCAATTGAATGATTCAATAGTCAAAGAAAGTTAAGAAAGGGAATAATCTTAAAGACTAAGGTATCTCCTAATCGAGTACTCCCGACTAGAGCACTCCGGGCTAAGTTTTATTTGTATTTTTATTTGAATTGATCTGTCAATTGACAGTATTTGAAGACATTGTTTTAGTGAAATACTTTTACTAGTTTTCAATTGAATTATGCTAAAACATTTGTAATTTCAGGTTTCGCAAACAATAACAAGAGGTGGGCCCAGATCTCAAATTGCGCTGCCGGCCCAAGGCATGATTGAATTTCGAGATGCGCTGACTGATCTCTTGGAAGAGTTTGGAGCCAATGATGGGGGGTAAAGTATTTCAATCAATCAATCATTCTACTTCTTGTAAGGCTTTAAAATAACTTAATGTGGGAACGTGCATAAAATCAAAGCAAACTTATTTTTAGCCTAAAAGAGCCGTACAAAAATATTAATACCAGATGAATTTTTCAGTTTTAAAGGCGACTTGCCGGAAGAGCGTCATATGAAAGTGGATAACAAAAACTTTTACTTTGACATTGGTCAAAACAATCGTGGAGTTTATATGCGAATTAGCGAGGTACAAGTATTTTACAAAATTTGATTCGATCAATATATATTCAGAAATTTTAACTGAATTTCAGGTAAAAAATAACTTTCGCACTTCTATAACTATACCTGAAAAGTGCTGGCTACGATTTCGTGATATATTTAATGATTATTGCGACAAAATGAAGAAATCGCCCGATTCAATCACTGCCGATAATATTGTACCGACATCAACAAATAGTCTTAAATAATTTAACAAGAAGCCCCCAGATCTTAGTAGTTATCAAAAATGCACACAATGCTAAATACAAAAATATAAGCTTTTTAAAATTTCTGCGTTCAAGCCTTGGAATCAAACAACTGAGCCGCTGACAGGCGGGGAACGAGGCTTCAAATGTTTGTTGTTCCCCGAAAAACAAAACAAAAAAAAAAAAAAACAAATCAACAAAATATGTAAATAGCTTTATGTATTATGCCAGCTGCTAAAATGATATGTGATTATTTTTGTTAAATATCGTTTCTTGATAGAGAAAATCCAAAAAGCTTTTAAATTAATGTAATGTATCTACTTATATGTATTTATATTCAATTATATAAAAGTAGCATTTAGAAGATTCATCATCTGTATATTAGTATACTTTTTTAACTATTATATTAATTTAATTAAATACATAACAAATAGGGCTTCATATGTGCGCATAAGTCGATCCACGAATATGCAACGCAATGTTTGGTCACACGAGAAAAGAATATGCTTTCAAATTAAAAGAGTTAACCAATATCGCAATATTGCATCAGTTAGAGAATATATCTTTAATTAGGAATGGCCTTATTTAATAGATCTTGTAACTTTTGTTGTGCAGCCTTTTCCCCACCACCCTTGTGGTCAAATTACCTTTGATTTATAATTAAATAACCAATTGTGGATATAGAAAATATATAAAAAAAATATTATATATGTATTTAAGAAACATACATGTATGGATGTATGCATCTATTAAATTCTGTTATATATGGCTCTGTACCTATGATAATACAAACAAATAGCGAGAATACTACCTTCATGATTCACAGGAGTGTTATGTATTTAGATAATATTTTTATTACATACTCTGTGAATATTGTGACCAATTTGTGCAATACATCATCAAATCAGTTGTAACTATCAGCTTTATATTTTGAATATATACTGTTTTGGGATCTGGGATCATGTGAAGCAATATTCCCAAATACAAAATTTCCTTGACTGTTTAATAATTTCACGGTCATCAATAATTGGATGTCCATTATTAGGATAAATACTGCCTGTTGCGAAACATGGCACCCACAGCAATCTGTTACTCGTTAAACTAATTTGTAGAAAATAACACTCGATTGTAGATTGAATAGATCTATTAAGTGTGTAAATTTCGTCATAGTATATATATATATATATATATATATATATATATATATATATATATATATATATCCAGTTGGCGTAACTTAATATGTCATCGCAAATATGAATGTTAAAAAATTGTTAAAGCTTTTAGGAATATGTTATGAATTACAAAATGTCTAACTAATTACTAAAACGTTTATAAAACAAAAGTTTCAATGTGATCACGTAGAATAAAAACTTATTAGGTACGAATACAAAATGCATAGCAAAATAAATAGAATCCATAGGATGTGTGTGTATGTATATTAATTTAAACACTTACGTATACGCACACATGCCTATGTCTATGTATTAAAAACAAAATCAACAACAATTATATAAATAATAATATACGAAATGCAAACTAGTGTTATATGAATAGTATCAAATTTCAGCGTATTAAATGGATAAACTATATAATATTTATTATTAATTGAATGACAACAACAAAATACGCACTACTACAATATGTATATGTGTGGCTCACAAAAAAAAACCCTTAATTGTACATACATATATATATAGATAAGTCCACATATGCGATTCTCCAGATATCCACAGATTCGCATATCGATGGACCTATTCTGTTGAACTCTGTTGACCAGGAGCCTCCGGCGCAGCCCATAATACATACAACTATATTCATTTGCTAAGCTAATGCACACAGATAAACAACAACAATGATCAACAGATTTACCATATGTGACAAAAACGATTATTTATAAATACAGTGAATTTATCTTTGATGTTGTTTGGCATTTCAAATTTTAAGAATTTTGTGAATGAAGAAATACAAATAAAGTTGAATAAAACAAAAGCTCCAATGCAATACTACAAAAACGTAAACCTGCTCGATTCATTTAGTAATAAGACATTATTCAAATTGATTTGTTTCTTGAGAAATATGAAAGGGTTCAAATGGGATAAAGTCGTACCCCCGTACTGATCAAGAAACGTGGGACCTGGGAGACGAGCAGAAGATATTTGGAAGAGACGTGAAGTTAAATTACTCCAATTTCAAAATCATGTCCTGAAAAAGACTCACATCATGGAAAACATCGATGACTAGACAGCTGTACCAAGCACCGAATATGAAACGATCCGCTCCGACCCCATGGTGTTTTTATTTTTAATCGATGACGAGTTAAGCGGATTTATCCACGTTCGACATCGAAGAATCTATTTCAAATACATATTTTCTGATATACGACAGCTCGGATAGTACCTGATATGGAGAATATTCACGCCTAGGGCTCTGCAGCGTAACAGCCTTAAAGTCAATATTCCCAACCAGGTTTTATGCTTAATATTTATTATTTTTTTTAATAAGAATAATTTTCTAATTATTGAAAGGGCGATGGGTGCATGGCCAAGTTTGCGTTGGTTCTAAAATTGTTGCTCTTTTAATGGTTGTATATATATTTCCACTGTAAGCTTCATAATGTTGATGTTTGTACAATTAAAAAAGAACTTATCGATCGATTTCGCCAAACACAACGTCCAGGGTGCCGATTATGGCAACTACATCGGCCAACATGTGCTGCTTGCCAATTTTTTCTAATGCCGCCAAATGAGCGAATCCTGGCGCCTTGATCTTGCAGCGATAGGGACGACTGGATCCGTCTGATATCAGATAGACTCCAAACTCGCCCTTTGGCGCCTCGATTGCCGTATAGGTGGCACCGGGTGGCACTGGATAGCCTTGCGAGAAGAGCTTGAAATGATGTATGAGCGCTTCCATGGAGGTCTTCATTTCGGAGCGGGTTGGTGTCGTCACCTTGGCGTCGTCCGTTTTGATTTCACCAGCTGGCATTTGGTTCAAGCACTGATCGATGATGCGCAAAGACTGACGCATTTCCTCTATGCGGCACAGGTAGCGGTCATAACAGTCGCCCTTGGTACCAATCGGCACATCGAAGTCGACCAGATGGTATGCGTCGTAGGGCTGTTGCTTTCGCAAGTCCCATTTGATTCCGGATCCGCGCAACATGACACCACTGAACCCGTAGTTAAGAGCTTCCTCGGCAGACACAATGCCAATATCTTCGGTGCGTTGCACCCAGATTCGGTTCGTGCTGAGCACATCCTCGACCTCATCCAAACGCTCGGCGAACTTTGATGCAAACTCATAAATGTCATCCATCAGACCCAGTGGCATATCCTGCAAGAAAACTTAAGTAAACTTTCTTTTCTTCATATTTATCAAAATAGAAAGGATACCAGTGAGACGCCGCCGGGTCTAATGTAGGCGGCGTGCATACGCGCTCCTGAAACACGTTCGTAGAATTCCATCATTTTCTCACGTTCCTCGAAGAGCCAGAAGAAGGGAGTCAGTGCGCCTACATCCAGAGCATGCGTTCCCACAGCCATAATGTGGTTGAGGATGCGGGTGATCTCAGCGAACAGAGCTGCAAAGGATACCTTTAGTTGGAGCTACAAGTGGACTGTAGTGAAGCACCTACTTCGTATATACTTGGCACGCAGCGGCACCTCGATGTTGAGTAGTTTCTCCACGGCCAGCGAGTAGCACTGTTCGTTGCACATCATCGAAACGTAATCCAAACGATCGAAGTACGGCAGAGCCTGCGTGTAGGTCTTGTACTCGATCAGTTTCTCTGTGCCGCGGTGCAGCAGGCCAATGTGCGGATCGGCGCGCATTACCGTCTGAAAGCACGCTCCATTAATTATATATACATTAGGAAATATAGGTATTTACCTCGCCATCGAGCTCGAGGACTAGTCGCAGCACGCCGTGAGCAGCCGGATGCTGGGGTCCAAAATTCAGCGTCAAGTTGCGCACAGACTTTTCAACGGGCACCATTTTGCCTAGTGTAGAAAATGAAGCATAAAATAATTAAACTTTTTTGCATAAATATCTAGGTAAGCATACTGTTCCATGGCGGCACCTTCCACAGCGAGGTTACTTCATCGGGATACATGACCGCGCCGCTGAATTGCTTCATGAATTCGGGATCTGGATACCATTTTGCTGCACCGCGATGGTGATTCGAGCTGTCGAATATATATTTATATTTATTGGTAATTATATGTATTTGCAATCATTTTGCCACAGTGGTTCCTGTGGAAATATGATTATGTAAGTATCCGCGTAGCTTGAATGCTTACCTCAAGATGCTGCCACCGGCAGGTGCAATAGACGATTGGGTTTTAAGCAGCTGCGCCCCTGCGACCAATGAGCGCCTAAAGCCCCGGGAAATCATTTTCAATTTCAAATTAGTTTATTGGACTTTTTACGCAAACAGTATGGCCAAGCCAATGGATGGTCAAACAGCTGTTGCGTTGTGTATGTGCGGCGCTGGCGCAACCGATACCTATCGATATACTTGCAGTCATTACCGATGTTACTAGACTGGCTTTGCGATGTAAGTCCTTAAGGTATCGATATGCAGAATAAATATTTTAACCAAATATTGAGATTCATTCCTAAACACTCTTAAGTATTAAATTTAAGCGATGTATGCAGCAATATAGAAATAAGCGATGTATATATCGATGTTAACAAGCAATTATATCGATGTTGTAACAAAATATATAAACATCGAATCTAGGAGCTTGAAACTGAAATTATTTTCCGAGCCATTGAATTATGTGCACCTTAAGAGAATGTACAAATATTTTAATGTGCATAAGAAATACTGCAGATTATTACACCGAAGACCGTTAAGAAACAGTGCAGTAACCTTATCGATTAGGTGGTACTGCAAAATAGCGAGTGGTCAGCTCTTCGTTTGAAAACACTAGAAAAAATACTGACATTTAACAGATTAGAAAGTTTAGCTAGTATAAATCAAGTTTTTCAATTAATTTATTTAATTTAATACATTTTTAAATTAAAATTGATTGATGTTAGAGTTTTATTAACAAACGGATTTTTTTGTGATGCAGTAAATTTACTCGTTTCATTTGTGAACGTTACTACAAAATGTCACATCCTTTACTCGTGACTTGCAAATACTTTTGTAACTGTAAGCTACTTAAAAAATACGTTTTAGATACAGATACATTTTTCAGATACTGCCACACTGTCAGTACCGTATTATTTTTTTTACATCTAACACAGCTCTTTAAATGCTGCATAATATTATTTACATACGAATTTATTTAAATTAATTTTAAAATGTTGTGAATACGGATACGGCAACTCACCACACACCAATGGAAGATAATGGGAAAAATGTGATTAGTTGAAAAGTAAAATAAAAAGCAAAAATGTATACATAAAAACTGGCATTGTGTCTGTGTGCGTGTGCGTATGCGTGTAAAGTGGTTATTATGCATTTATAATGACCAGAAAATACTAAATTGGTTAATTTCTAGACATTAAATAATAACTAAAACGGGCCCTGTATCCTTCGCAAAATTTCAAGAGTTTGAATTTATAAATTATCTTACGTTTTTATTCATAAAAAGTGCTCAATTATTGTATCGGGTTTGTGTATGTATACAGAAAATTGTCGAATTCAATGTTTATGTATTTGAGTCTCCTGCGAGAGAGCGAGTGAGAGAGCAACAGAGAGAGAAACAGAGTTGGAAAGAGGGAGAAAACTCTTGATTTTAGTGCAACAATATTATTTGTCTTGCCAAAACAAGCCATATAAAAGACTCGAATTGAAGAAAGGCTCTTAAAACTGTTTTTCTTTTCTCTTCGAATATACATGTTATACATCGTATGTAGATGCAAATGTATATATACTTATGTAGGTTTCGAAAGACTGCAGTTCATATTGTGGAAAAAATTTATTTTATTTTATATATTAAACAAGAAATTCAGATTCTGCAAGCGACGGGGCAGATGCCGTACGATTTCGTTGCGTATTATAACATGGGCAAATATACATACGTATGTATATAATATAGCCTGTATACAACTCGAAATCGGCGACATTTACGATACGATGAGTGAATTACAAGGAGCATATGATGTACAGACATATGCACACACATATATATATATAAATATACGTGTGTAAGTGCAAAAATGTACATAGCTTTAATTTACATCATTCTCAATCCCCAACGTGCGCATACTCTATCTATCTTGATACGAATTAATAAAGTAAATCATTTTACCAAGTAGACAAGTAAGTTAATGTATAAACTACCTTGCTAGGCTATTTCTGTATTTAAATTTGATTTGATCAACGGATAACCTAGCCGCAAGAGCTACGAACAAAAACTTAAAGTTTTTAAATATATATGTCAAGTACAGTGTTATATATGATTAATTGATTGGATAAAATTGTAGCAAATGAAACAAAAATAAGAAAGAAAACTTAAAAATGCGCCTGAGTCTGTATTTTAATTTACTTACAGAAACGGGAGACATCGGCATGTTGCCGGCGGACGCAATTTTAATTTTGTCAAGAGCTAGCAAGAACAAGAACAACAACTGGGTCAACAGGCAACGCGAGGAAACAAGTCACATCTACGGCAGGCGCAAACAACAGTTACCAAAGTTGAGCTTAAGCAGAAATCTTGAAATCGTCCAGAATCGAGGCTGTTGGAGCTAAGGCAATAGAGAGGTCAAATAACAAAAATAAACACGCCAACTAAGTGAAATACTGAAACACTTTATAAATGATGCTCGTCCCGTCGACGACCAAGTCCAATGGAAGACTAGCTCTTACTGTCACTTGGAAGTCGCTGTCAGCAGGAACAGGAACGGGAACAGGAAGCCCCCACAAAGAATCTGGCTGCCAAAAAGAGCCGATATCCAAGCGTTCCAGTATTAAGGAGCCCATGTTACTGGATGGCGCACCCGTTGCTCTATCGCGCAGTTTGGCGTTCTGCTGCATTAAGTGCCAGCGACCAGCTGTTGGTGTTGACAAGCTGGCGGAGAATGTTGAGCATGACATCGATAAATGGCCCAGCCAGTGCAGAGAAGCTGTCACCTCGACGAACATTGACAACCATTTGCCAAAAGCTCGAAACCGAAACCGAAAGCAACCAACGAGCGCGTTCTTAAAGCCAGCGATGCATCGAAAGTCCAAAAGTAAAAGCAGGAGCAATACAACGCTTGGCGTGGGAATCAACCCAACAACGACCACAAAATGTGCTGGCCCACATGTTGATAGAACGCAACTGAATCCCCACTCGCATCCCCGGTTCCAGGCACGGCCTGGGTCAATGCTTAAAACATCCAGAGTGATCGCAGCTGAACAAAAGAACACGGAATGCAGTACGAGAATTAACATAAGCAATAAAAAGAAGGCCCACTCGGCGCGATATAAAATGGTAGTTCCGTTGCCCACCTTGCGGGCCACATCCTTCGTCACGCTTCTCACGATCATCTGTATGGAGACCGTACTTCTATCAACTATGTCAAGCTGTGCTAAGACATTCTACATGCATTGGAACACATCGAACAGCATGTGAGTACTTCTTCCCCTATTCCAGACTGTGATCTTATACACTTTATATAGCCTATTGGATCGTATAATGATTGTCATGAATGAAACATATCCGACCCCAGAGAATATATATATCATTGATATATTAACTTATCATAAACAAATAGCATACACATATTGAGGACCATTTAACGATTCTGGCAATATAATAATTATCTACTTATTGAGCCTTATTTTGGAATTCAAAGTGAATATAAATCTAAAACAACCGATTCGATAAATCCATGCCGAAACTAATCTCTCAGTTTTAAATCGATTGCCTATGAAACTAGGAAATTGGAAATTCAAAATTTATAGATCTTACTATATTTCCTAAATGTGAGCTGAATTCCGTTAATATCAAACTTCTATATCAGAAAGATTCATTCGAAAAAAGAATATCATTCACGAAGTTGTGCCTGTTGAAGAATATGAATAGACAATGTTTTAGAAATTGATTTGGGCGACCATTTCTACTTTTTTTTGGGATTATTTAATTATCTATATATTTATATAGGAATTAGTAACTTTTTTACCCCATAAGCTATTAATGCTTATTTATGAATATTTACTATTATTATTATTCTTGATCAGAGCGTCCTGTGAGATTACTAGCATGACACGTCACCAAGAACGTCCTATAAGACTCACGCTACGCTTTAAGAAAAATATCTTTTGCATTGCAAAATTCCCAACTTGGTTATTGTATATATATATATATATATGCTATCAATCTTTCGATGGTCCATTTCGATCTCTACAAGATTTTTCTATATTTGAATGCGTATTACGTATCCCCCAAGTGGAATAGCTTTAATATATAAGTCTCGTCAGAGTGTGGGCAGTGTTGAAGTAGTTTTACGAACATTCATACAAACATACAGGATACGCATAGTAACGCACTTCAGCCACAGAAAAAATAAGAGAGAGAGAGAGGGAGGCACATAAATGTCCTCAAACCAGTTGCACCGGCGGCCGCCTAGAACCTTCGTCCTATTGGGATACGCTGCTGGAGAAATGCACTGAATAATCGCTCAGAATCTTTTTGAACAAGCGCCGAGGAGAGTGCACGCAACTTGTAGCTGAGCTGTGTTCGTGTTTTAGTATGCGAGAGTTGTCCACTCGATTATTGGACGAACACCCGAAATATGTTCTCTGGTTCGGTATTAATTTAATTTTAAAAGTCCATCCTCTATTCAAAGAGAAGTTGCGGCCTAAATTTGAATTGAAAATTGTCATCGACTAAATATTACATTGGGGCGTAGTCTCAATAGTAGAAAACTAAACCCAATTTTTACAAAAACTATGTATATTTTTGATCAGAATCAACAGTTGAGTCATTCTAGCCATTTCCGTCTGTCTATGAACACAAGGATCTCAGAACCTATAAGAGCTAGAGAGTTGAAAACTTTGAAGAAAAGTTCTTCTAGTGTCCGTGCAGTAAGAGCTTCATTCCAATGATCGATAACTTCAACGGTTTCCAAGCAATCGATATACTTTTATAGTCTTTTTGAGCAAATTTCTTAGGTTTTAAGAGCTAGAGTCACCAAATTTGACATGTAGCTTCTAGAATGGTATATGTATATATTAAGCATCTTTCATTTTACAGCTAAATTAACCCCCATTCTAATCAAATAAATAAATAAATTGAAACTAGCCCCTAATTGTGGTCACAATTGTAATGTAATTGTCTTTTCCAGTTTATACGAATATCTTATAGCACAATAAGATCTATTGTGGTAAATTTGATCAAGATCGGTTAAGAAACACAAAAGAAAACGTGTTTTGGGCTGGCCACGTGGCAACTAGCGCAAATAAATACAGACACACACACACACACACACACACACACACTTTCGTTCGCCTCTTTATTCTATTCTATCAACAGCATTGCAATAGCAATTGTTTTGTTTTCCGTTTTAAGCCTTTTTTTCTCGCTACGATTCAATTGTTCGCGTGGCTGTTGATTAGAGGCGGTGGCGTGTAGCGCGGGCTGCTTCGGGTTCGAGTCCTATTGAGGGAACTATTTTTTTTTATTACTGCTTTTTATTACGAACTGCATTTGATGTTGGTGGAAGAGGGTTCAGGATATCCGCTAGTCGGGAGCTCTCGACTAGAGCCTCATATAAGTTGGAATTGGGAAGGACGGAATAATTTGTTATTATATGTATATATATATATATATGTTTTGGTAGCGGAAGGATGTTAAACTTAAATTAATACTGGATGGTAATTTTGTTGAAACTTCTTAAGCAACCCTCGTTTATATATAAATATATATATATATATTTAGCTCGACTGTGTGTCCCTGTAACCCTAGTCGCACACTCGCATTTATGGGATTGAGTGTGTGTCGCCAAAGCGAACATGTAAAATATGCGTACTTCATCATTAGGGGGTGATTTTTGATTTACAAAGCTCTATAATAAAATGGAAAGGAAAAAACAAAGAACAACTTGGAAGGGCAGAAAGGAACCAACGAAACGTCGACGGGGGCGAGGCGAGGCAGACATACATAAGTGCGTGCGTCGTGTTAAACAGTACTTGGGTAGCTTGGCAGGTGAGAGTGTAGGGGGGATGGAGGCATTGGGGTACAGAGGGTACCCTCCTGTGGTTTCAACTGCAGCCGAGCATAGGTTTCAAGAACCAGCCTTACCCCAGTCCGCCTCCCCCGCTCCCCACGCTCTGCATTCTATATTCTGTCAACGCACCACCAGCTTTAAGTCGCACATTTCACAAATAAATAACGCATTTTTTTACTCTCTCTCTGTCCTTCTCTCCGCTTGCATGAGCACATGCGTAATGGGTGGAAGGTAAGGGACGGGGGACGGGTGCTAGGGAGGATAACTTGTTGGCGTTCTTCTTAGTGCTCTTATTTTTTTTCCTTTCGAAGGTTTCACTTTGACAAACCAAGATTGTTCGACTTGGATATACCCTGCCCAGTTGTGCGTGCCGTTACAATAGTTTTGGGTTATGTATTCAACGTAATATACTCTATCAAATATGAGGGCAATTCTGAAAAATGTTGTGGGTCGTTAATATATTAACCGAAGATTACTTAGATTACCGAAATATTACTGACCTAAACTACACAGTTTTATTTGTATACCCTGTAGGCTTAAAAGGGTATAATGGAGTTGTGAAAATGTATGTTGCATGTGTAGAAAAATTATCTTTATATTATCATCTTATAGGAGCTAGAAATTTTTAAAATTCTACAATCTTTAGGTTGCTGAAGATGGCCGTTTCTGCTTGGCTTCAGTAATACCGTTAACATTAATTACTTAACATTAAAGTGTTAATAACAGTTTATTCTATATGTAAAAGTCATGTGCAAAGGCTCGTTCTAAGCTGGGCAATTGTCACTAGTAAAAGATAAATAAATAATAATTTTGATTTGCAGATTTCGGATTGATAACACCGATCATATTATTGACGTGAATAAGGGCAATCTGGCATTCGAATTCGACCAGGTGCACATAATATGTCCAGTTTATGAGCCCGGCGCATTCGAAAATGAAACGGAGAAATACATAATATACAACGTGTCTAAAGTGGAGTACGAAACATGTCGCATAACGAACGCAGATCCGCGAGTAATAGCTATATGTGATAAGCCTCAGAAATTAATGTTTTTTACGATAACTTTCCGGCCATTTACACCGCAGCCAGGTGGTTTAGAGTTCCTACCTGGAAATGACTACTATTTCATTTGTGAGTCGCATAGATTATATTATTTTAAATATATATATCAAATGTTTTATTTTTTTCTACATTTAGCAACGTCATCGAAGGACGATTTGTACCGTCGCATTGGCGGTCGTTGTTCCACAAATAATATGAAAGTTGTGTTCAAAGTGTGTTGTGCAGCCGAAGATAAGAACAAGACAACGGAAACTACGCTCCTGGGCAGTGTGCCAGCCGAGAGTGGCAATGGGGTCGACAATGCAGGCGTGAACGTGGATCAGAATCTTAATGCGAATGCCAACCATGGACATGGCCATAATGATGTCAACACCATTGGCACTAACACTGGCTACATACCGGCTGGATCGGCAGCTGGCGGAGGAGGAGGAGGCGGCGGCGTTCAACTAAAGCCCATCAATGGAATGATGGGCACCTCGATCAACACGAACATTGATCAATTCAATCGCATACCCATTCAACCAAACGTAATGGGTAACAATATTGGAGCAGCTGGAGCTGGTGCTAGCGGTGGCTCTGGTACTGGCGGCATAATGCTGTCACCTGGCCATGGAAGCATAAATATGCTGCCACCGGGTAGGGGCGGCGTTCATATGACCTATCCCGGCCATCATCACATACAGACTGGCATACGGATTAATAATGTGCCAACGCAGCCAAATAATCAGCATCCGCACCACAAGGGCAATATGAATGTGAATAGCAATGGTAAGGATACATTAAAAACAAAGATTCCAGATGCAGATGCAGATGCAGATCAGTTCGACTTACATGAAGTTGACAGAGATATTCACTATTTGCCGCCAGTTGTGGTTGACACCAATCACAGTAACATTGTACAGAGCACCATTAATTGGCCATTAACTAATTGGGGCATGGACACAAATAACACATCATCCGGCAGATTATTAACAACTACATCTACTACTAACAATAACAATAGCAAGCAATTGTTGTTCCATCCGAAACACACCAATGTCAAAATTAACACCAACTCAGACAGTCATAACAATACAAGTATTAGCAATTACACACAATCATCCCACAGTCCGCCAGACCTTGGTACTAATAATAACAGGAAAAGTAAGTAGAACTTATAGAAATGCATTTGCATTTGCCATTACCCAATACTGTGCCTGCGTCCATAATACCCATAATACCTTCCGTCCCGTTCCATATCCACCTTGATAATAATATCATAAGATTAGCTTCAGTTCGAGATGGTAATTTTCACAATTGCGAGTAGCTTATATTCCGCATAGGGCAAAAGGTCTTCTTAATTATTGGCTTGGCTTGGCTTATTGGCAATTTTACGGCGCAGATAAAATATCCTTGTGAAAAAATGTTTGTTTTTTTTTTTTTGGGAAATCTGAGCAGATTTGTGTAGTTTGTAATTGCTGAGTTTGGTGTATATAATAAAAAACGAAATTTGTCCATACAAAAAATAATTTCAAACGATTCTCTCTGTAAATCTTATGGTATAGTTGTCCGATGTTGACACGTTTGTAAGCCGTAGATATGATATTTTAAAAGCAAAGTTTTTTATACAAGAACTTCATTTTCAACCGATCATGACAACTATACGTACTATCTGCAATAGAAAGACGGACCTAGGCAATGTTTTATGATAGTACCTTCAGACTGAGACACTAGATTTGCTTTATCGGTTAGGTTTTTGATAATGCTCAAGAATATATCTCTTTAATGGGGTCGGAAATGTTTTCTTCTATGTGTTACGCATTTCATGATATGGATTGTCGCAGTTTTCCCTTGAATAGTAGGCGTGACCATTTAAATAATGCGGTGTACATATCTAATTATTTCGTTTCCTTTAAAAATAGTAATGATAATGATACAAAATTACAAAATTTACATTTCATTTCATTTTGACTGTAAAAAGTTATGATAATGAACATCACATTTCATTATCAATATAAAAAAAAATAATAAATCAATTTATTATTATAATTCAAAAATTGAAAGTGATGAAAATATTTTTAGCATTTACAATTTCATTGAAAACTTAATTTCATTAGCTTTTTTAATTGGTTTAGGTGCAATATATATGGCAATATATATATGCTATTAATATACATATATAAGTAACTATTTATAATTCAATTATCAGTGTTAATGAAATTAAGTTTTGTCTTTATATTTATTATTTCATTTATGATTTCATTATCATTACTAATGTCAATGAAAAGAAAATGAATTTTCATTAGCTTTATTTTTCTTTAGCGCTCATAAGAATAAATGATAATGATATAGCGGAAAGGCAGACGACTAATTCAAATCATCAATACGCCCCTTTTCACATTTATGTGAATAGAGTATGAAAGTGCAAACATTTTCCCAACCTACCACCACATTATACTATATGAACGCCCAATTAACTTAAATATTGATCATGATAAAGTTCATAAATCCCAAGATATTTAGGTTGATAATTGATGAACCGAATTATTGTGAGCTATAGTCCAGTTCTTTTCACAAACCGTTAAAAGAGCACCTGATATAAGGATTTTACTTGGCATTATTGTCGATATTAAACGCCTGAATTGAATCCAAATGAAAAGTCAACTTACTCGTTTTGAAATTACAGATGATCATCACAATTACGATAAGCATCCCAATGAGGTAGTTAAAAACGAAGAGCTCACCTACAACAGTGGATCGGGGCAAGCATCTCGGAGCCACATCTGGATCTGGACCTGGCTGGCAGGCGGAGCAGCCACCCGGTGTCTAACCTCTATGCATGCCTATGGTATTAATTCAACGCTCTTGCTGGCCATTATGGTAATCACATTTCAATATCTGTTTTGGGCACCTGCTCTTGGCATTAATTACCGGTGAACGGTTATCAAAGGCTCCCAGTTAATTTAAGAAGAACATCACATTACACACACAATATCCTTTTGGTAGTACTATGTAAACCAATTTACATAATTATGTATTTTCAATGGGATCGATTCGAATGGAGCCAAATTGAAGCAAGCGATGAAGTTAGTAGTTGAAAAGAAGGAGAAAGGTGAAATAGAATAAATAAGTAAACAAATGAAATTTTCAAGCGCATTAAAACATAGTTTATAGCGATATAGATTAACTTTACGCATAAGTCAACAAAAAAGGGCAATACGCCGCCGATTTAAAACGATTACAGTTTAAAGAGAGTATAAGTTTTAATTGCCATTGGCCTTGGAGCTATAGGGCTCTGGTCTCGTTGCAGTTCGTATTCCCAAAGTATCCCAAAACCGAATCAATATAATAATAACTTAGCACCTTGAAATTGTTCTACCTTATTTGAATGAGTCAAAAATATGCAACTAAATTTAGAAGGAAGCAATACACATGCAGGCACCTCACAAACTATTTCTGTATATTTCGATAAAATGTTATGAAGTTTGCAATTTAGTTGAGGTATTAAAGACAACGTTTGGAATATTGATTTTGCTGTAAATATTATTATTTATGTTGCTCCTTCAACTTCATCTTCAGTTAAAAGTTATTGTTTTAAAACGTGGACCTAACGGAGTTTTTGAATTGAAAGTCATTCACAGATCATAAACACACGTTTATCCACGCACTTCTCCATCAATTAGCATCTAATCTTTATGTGTAATAGACATCAGATCCTCGAATGTCGCAATCACACAAATTTGACACTTCTAACTCAAAAGCAAACTCACATTTATATACACATACTTCTCGTGCAGCAGCTGCCTTGTACGGTGAAAGTTTTGACTGAAAATTAACAAAAGAAAAAAAAAAACAAGAAAAAAAAGCATAAAAATAAAATATAAAATGATGTATTAGCGTTTATATAAAACACGTGTAGGAAATTAGAAACTAGGTCAGACTAAGCGAATGCCAGAGACGATAATGTAAACGTACACGAAAGTAAATGTTAAATTGAACCTATGTATGTATGAATGTTTCGTATGCATTTACATTTACATTTACATTTACACTTACAATTACAATTATATTCGTATTAAGTATTTCGAATATGGGAAAGGTGAAATTCAAAGAACTCAACTGTAAGTTTTACGTTCTTATGCTTTTGTTTTTGTTTTGTTAGTTTTTAATTTTATAATTTTGTAAATGAACCAAGCAGTATATGCATATATATACATATATATATATATATATATGGTATATATATATGAATAAGTTACATAATTATACTAGAAGATACATTCGTATATACATTGAAATGTATGTGAAAGGACACAGCAAAGTTTAGGTGAAACGTTATAATGATTGTATATTTAATAAACGAAAAGATTTTGTAATTTGTCATGTATTGTTGCAGTATTTGCTCCATTCATACATAAAAAAAACCGAAAAGAAAACTGAAATGAAAATGAAAATGATAAACAAACCAATATTTACATACCACATAAGCAAGTATTCATATACAGAAAACATTCAAGACAAAAACTTGCACACACTCGAGAATAACGAAGGTAGATCGTTTCGCTGTATAATTAAAGTCTAGTTCTGATAATGTGCATTATGTATAAACTGACTTTAAAACTATTCTGAAAAAAATATTGTTTTTGTTTTCTGTAAGGTACTTAACCAACAAACAATGAAGTAAACAAACATATAGAAACAAGCATACCCATACACACACACACACACAGCCACACACACACACACACACACACACACACACACACACACACACACACACACACACACACACACACACACACACACACACACAAACACACACTCCACACACACACACACACACACACACACACACACACACACACACACACACACACACACACACACACACACACACACACACACACACACACACACACAACCACAACCACAACATGCAGTACTTAATTGTAAAACACATTCTAAGTTCTAAGTACGTGGAGCGTAGCACTCTTTTCCCACTTGTATCTCATGGTACTCGATCCCCTGTACTGGCCCGCAATAGCAGACGCTTATTTAAGTAAAACCAAACAACTTACGACTAAACCGAATTTATATCATCCGACGACCTCGCCCAAAACGTAGCGAAATCGGGCAGCACCCAGAAACCGAGAACCGAATCCAGTTTTGAAATGATTTTCAATAAAATGCTTTGCAAAGCTAACTCCACATAGGCAACAATACACACACACACGCACATGTAGATACAATAGGATCTTACCACATACCGATTGAGATGATTAGGATTACGCTTACAATACACCCAATACACCCCATACACCCCATACACCCCATACAATACAATTCAATACAATACATACATACAAACAATCATATACATACATACATACTGAACCTTACAAATAGTATTTTTTAATAACTAACTATTCATTATGGCAGCCCAATTAGTTTTACCAAATGTATCTCATATTTCCAGTACGGTTTTGGCCTCTGCTCTCTCCTTCTTTTGGGCTTGAATAGGGTTTAAACCGTCAACTGAGAATTAGAAAGGTTCAACTTACCCCATACGGCTTGATTTTGACTGCATATTCCTTTTTTTTGACTGACGATTAGCCATTATATTTGTACACATTGTTCACAAGCCTGTTCCCTAAAAAATGCGCATTTTTTATCATTACAATTATATTGGACTGCAAATTTTAGGATTCATTTACATTTTTCTGGTCATCCGATTTTGAACATCCAACCAATTATTGATAATGAAACTATTTTTTCCCGTCGACCGGAAATAGATTACATTTTTAGTTGATTTTTTTTGCCTTACCATTGCCAATTTGTGCTTCAGTTTTATTTAAACATTATACTGATTCGAACAATGATTTAATGACACTTCACTCCACGCCTCAATTTATATTTTAATGCAATTTAATACAGAGTACATAACAGACCGAATTAACAGATAACAGCAGTTGCTCTCATTTGAACCATAATATTATAGCTGGCCCTTATAAGTATGCTATAAACTGCCACGAACATACACACACACTCACACACACGCATGCCATGCAAGCGATCAACGATAACTGAGTAATTCAATTATAGTTGGGTACACTTGTATGTGTATGCATTTATACATGGAGCTGGTTTAATTGTAGGCCGATAGCAAAGTTGGGGTAGTGAAGGACTAAATTGTAGTTTTTAACCGTAGCACAGCAAATTTATATCTACTTATACCATTTAAGGGGTAAGATAAGCAACTGCATTCAACACAAACGAACTACATATGTATGTATAAAGAGAATACGAACGAAGGCAAGAAAGCAAGAGAGTGGAGAAGTGAACAATGTATCAATGAAAATAAAAACAAACAAATTTAAATTAACAGCTTGCGTGTCTTTCATTCAATTCTTTGTAGCTTTGTGCGAATTGTTGCGTACACATGCTCACGCATACATTCAAGCGATCCCTAGCCATAATGAGAGAGCACTGAGAGTAAGCCTTGTACATGCATACGTTTAAACGATCCCTAGCCTATTGAGCCGTGAGAGTAAGTCATGCACACGCATACGCTTAAACGATCCCTACCAATAATGACCGACCACTGACAGTAAGCTTTACTAAACCTTACTCTCACTGGTTGGAGAGATAAAATACAGCGATGCTCTTCTACCGCTCTACCACACAAACCATGTGGACGATAGTAAGCCAAGGAAGTTTCCTGTAGTTGGAACGAGATAAAAAACAAGACAACATGGCTCTCTTGCTCCCTGAATTTCCTAGTTTTGTCTCACCGTCTGCATTATGGGTATCAAGGATGGGTAGATCCAATACAAGGTAATGAATTTTTATAGAAGCTCTCCCTAAATGGTTTCCTACACCGTTGAAACCCCATGATCTAGGTGTCATTCTTGGCCAGATAATAAACTTATACTTAGACTTCTGATAATTAAATTTCCTTCTTAAAATTAATAGTAGAATTATGCCTTAAATTCCTTCAAATAGTAGTAAGTTAGTAAATATTTGAATTCAAATTTGAACAAACCACTGTTAAGTAAAGTTATCGATGCGTATACGTATTTAAATCTGTTAAGTGTAATATCGATACATTCAATTGTTTTGTAACTCTGTTAATCGTAATTTCATACAAGCTGGAAGCTGTATCTATATTTTTAATAAGCAAGCGATCACATTTTGAAAGATTGCGTGCGGTGGTGTAAAAGAATAAAACACCGAAATTCACAATTTACAATAAATATATCTAAATAAATCCCCATTAAAATACAGTTGTATGGCCATTATCTCTGCCATTAATAAGTATCAACTGTTATTTCACTTTGAACATTTCTTTTTAACTCAACCGCCGAACCATCGGGCATAACAGAAAGAACTAGTTCCGGTCCCAAGTCCTTTGCTTTCACGAATGTTGGCAGCCCTAAAAGAAAGGAGGGCACAAGTCAACTCTAATTTGGACACAGCATCCAGACAAACAGCAAGAGCAACCCCTGTTAGGACATTTTTGTTTTAAGTTGTTAAAAATGAATCAACAATTTTAACATAAATAGATAATTAATAAATTCTGCAACTGTTTGCTGCGATTCTTTAACCTAATCACAGTTCGCGTCAATATAGTGAGGGTAAGATAATTTTATTTTCGTGCAGAAGGGCGGGGTAAAAACAAGGACTCTCGCATTTATTGGATTGCCTTGAGAATCGGAAGTAAAAGTGCATTCAGAAGTGAAGCTTTGTTCAAATAGTTCAAGGTCACGTGTATTCAATTTCAGCCAGACAAAAAGTTACGCTCAACGTTTTCTCACGGAGCATATAATAAATCTTTTTCCTTACGTAAACCCCAATTGGGAAATTCGAAATACCTCACAATATCCCAATTAGATATTATAAATTACTATATACTATACCTCTAAATAAAACACGTATTTATTCATAGAACTTTGAAAACCTGTTCGGATGATTAACAAAATAGCTTCATACAAACGTTTGAAACTATTTTGTCACGTTTTCGATTTGGAATTTGTCAAAAACCCAAAGACTTTTAACCGCCACTTACAAGTGGATTGGATTTTCTGAAAGGTGTGAAATGAATTTGAACAAAGATATTTGAAAAATGAGTTTGAGACGGATCGGATGTTAAACAATTGTTTTGTACAAACGTTTTTCGTTCGTTCCACCTTAGCGGGTGGAGTTTCTCAATAACATATATATAGAAATTACTTGAAAATTTAAATGTGTTTTTAATTTATTAATAAATAACATAAACCTTTTTATTGTGGCAACCCAAAGAACAGCCTAATAAGGAAGAGCCATGTCATGGGAGAGCATCGCGTCCAAGGATCTGCTTAGGTAAGTTGGAGACTGCATTTATTTAATGGACAATTCAAATATTTATGGGATGTATTTTTAGCATCCCGCAAAGTCATAATTTATCAGCAACACATTTACTCGCGTCTCCCGACGGATCGCGATACTTGCTGGATAATTGCAATGGTTAGTACAAAGCATGTAGATCTAATGTGAGCCAACGATTACTAAATCGGGTTTATCCATGTGTACAGATCTGTGCCAATTTGAGGAGAACTACTCGAGAATTGCCGGACACGGCTCAAGCCCCGATGGCGATGTTGGACCCCGTTCATTGTGGGTTCGCCCGGGTCTCGCGCGTTCCGGCCAGGTCAACACCATAATCAGTTGCTTTTGGTCATGTCAAAGAAGTCTGCGCCAGTACATAGCGAAACGAAAGGTACATCAATATACGTATATACCATTTGGCACCTTTGACTGAGAAGGATCTTTGCTTCTATTTTTTATACCCTTGCAGTGGCTATTGTAATTTTGTCCTATAAAGTATACATATATATTCTAGCCACGTCCGTCTGTCGCTTTCTATGCGAACTAGTCTCTCAGTTTAAAAGCTATCTTTATGGAACTTTGCGGAAGTTCCTCTTTGTGTTGCACGCAGTACATATGTCATAGCTTCCATAGGAACGATCGGTCGAAAGTGGCTTCTTATATGAACAATTTTTTGTTTATCAAGATATCGTAATCATAAGATAGCCCTACTTTCTCGTTTTTTTTGTTGTCGAACATATCAAAGAATTTGGGAGGTAGAGATTTCTTGATTGATGCAAACCCATTTAAGGTCACAAATTGGATAAAGATCAGGCAATAAAAACCGGATGCCATTGTGACATTCAAATCTATATTACGATAATTTGAAGCCTCTCTACAGTATATCCAGGAAATTGTTCTCGATCTGAGATTATTATTTTAATTCGTTTGCAGATCGAACGCGGACTGAGATTGTACGAGCAGCATAATCAGACGGCGGCAGTTCGCACCTGGCGGAGTGCATTGAAGGGCACCTGTCGGCGGGAGGACTGCTTTCAGCTGCTGGGCTACCTGTACCAGGCGCACATGGACTGGGGCAAGTATCGAGACGCCATTGACTTTGGCCACCAGCAGTTGGGCATTTCCGAGGAGCTGGATTCGCCCAACATGCGCGCCGAGACCTACTTGAATCTGAGCCGGGCTCACGCCAGCCTCGGTGGTCTGGAGCGGGCCCTGGCCTATGCCCGACACTCGCTTTACAATGAGTCCGGCACGAAATGCCGCAGCGGACTGGTACATTTGACCGTGGCACGGGTCTATCTGGAAATGGGTGGCTTTTCTCGAGCCCTGGAAGGGCTGCAGGGTGCTCACAAAATAGCCACTGCCATTGGCGATCCCTCGCTGGAGCTGCAGGTTTACGTGGCACTCTCCGAACTTTTTAGCCGGCTGCAGGACAATGACAAGAGTGCCACATATGCATCCAAGGCATACGATCTATCCCGCTCCCTACAACTGGGTGATCTGAACTCCTGCCATCACAGGGCCGCCTTGCTGCGAATGGCAGCCTCATTGCGCAAGCAGGGAGAGCTTGGAGATGCCCACGACTATTGCTTGGTGCGTGGGACTAATTACTCTAGACTTTCACGATTCACATATCTTTTTTTATTCTGTCTAGGAAGCAACAAGGCTCTCATTGATTTCTGGAGATCAGGCCACCTACACACGAAGTATTCGTGTTATGGGCGATATTTACCGCAAGAAAATGGATATTGACGTACGTATAAGGCAGGGCGTTAATCGAAATGGAGTGCATTTTTATGTCCCTTAAGGATATGACGGATACTTAATACCCTTTTAGACATTTCCTTTTTCACCGGTTTGATGAAAATATCTGGGAAAACAGCCGTGTCCAGATATGTCAAACATTTCGGAAAAAATCAGAGTGATTTTCCGATTTCATAAATCTTCCATTGCACCTAGCATTAGTTCAGGAGGGTCTATCACAGCTCGCTGTGGGCAGGCAGGCAGAAAGGCAGACAGAAAGACAGACAGACAGACAGACAGACAGACAGACAGGCATTGATACAGCTAGGACCAATCGACTTGCTGAATTTCTGTAAAAACAACAGATTCTACATTTATTTTATAAGGAAAAAATATTCCTTGAATAGCAAACTTGAATGTTTCCATCCTAGTGGCTTGCTTTTTGCTTATATTAGACCTCAGACCTAAAAATATATAAAATTTTCTGTAAATGTTTTAGTATATATATAACATTTTATATTAGTTTAATGGGCTTTTGGTTTTTTGTTTCAAATCTAGAGAGCATTTCGGCAGTATGAGCAGGCGATGGGAACTTCGGCAACTTTGGGCGATCGCATGGCTCAGATGGAGGCGATGGATGGCGCAGCCCGTTGTCTGGAAACCTTGCGACTGCAAAATAAGATTTGCAATTGCAGGCCCTTGGAGTTTAATACGCGGCTATTGGAGGTCGCCAGCTCGATTGGAGCCAAGGTGCGGCAACTATTCCAATTGACAACAATAAAGACTTTCTAATTCTTTATATATAATTTAGTTATTGGTTCGGAAAATTCGCAGTCGTTTGGCTCTCATCTATCGGGCCCTGGGCGACGAGGACCAGTGCAACACTCACCTCCGTTTGGCGGATCAGACGGATGCGGCCCTCGGCCTGATTTGTGGTGCTTGTGGAGAAGTTTTTGGGATTCAGCCAGCCAGCCTGGAAGCCCTACCCTGTGCGCACATACTGCACGCCAGGTAACTACTTCTAGAAAGGATTAGGAGATGCCCTAAGCCCAGCAAGCAAAAAGAGAAGGAATATAATCAAAAGAATGAAATATTCTAAATCTATAATCAATCATATATTTAGAACCTACTTTACTGGCATGTTAAAAGTTACCTGAAGCAGTTAAGGGTTTTATTCCTTCACTAGATGGATCCAGTCCGAACTTTGCTAGGTTGAGGTCGAGCCGACGATCGGCTTTGATTGGAGACGCCTTACCTTTCGCCAACAGCTCAATGGGAGGACAGTTCGCCTGGAAGCCAAAAGATTTGAGAACAGGGAGATCTAACCCGCCCTTCGTCCTCCTTTAAGAGAGACTAGTTAGCATAGAATAACATAGAATAGAAGGACAGACAGACTCGTCCGCCGATATTAATCAAGAATGTGTATCATATATACTTTAAGTGATATATAATATGTTTTCTTCTAAATTTTTTGACAAATTTAAAAACAACCTCAAGAAGGATATAAGAATTTAGAAAAGTTAACATATCTTCCGCAGAAGGAAGAAATATTGATATTTCTGTAGAACAATCTTAGCCCTTTTATAATCGACCTGATCTTGCAAAAATACCTTTTAATGTAATTTAATTATTTACATTTTTTTCTTTTTTTTAGATGTGCTCATGAAATCTTTCGCCGACGGGATAAGAATATATCGTCGCGTTCGTGTCCGGCGTGCAATAAATTGCTGAACTCTCGCCTGCAGCTCTATGGGAACGAGATCACAGTCGAAACTGGGAACTTTGATGAAGATGGTGCCAGGATCGCGACGCTAAACGCAAATGGACTCAATCTCGATGGATTTATGTCGCTCAATTCGGAATCTCTGTTGCCGCTGCCAACGCGGGCCTCGGCCAATGATTCGACGGTTTTCTGCAACGGGCTCCAAAATAAATCCATGCCCAGCATAGAGAACACGGCTCTGCTCCTGACAGCAAATGCTTCTCCCAACGCCGTCTACCGCAGCAATTTGTCGCTGGCTTCCCTGAGTATGCGCGCCTCGAGCCTCACAATCGACAGCGCAAGGAACGCGACATCTTCCGTCTAGACTCAAGGTCTGGATTATCATACATTTACGAAAAATCTACCAGAGAAATAACATAGCTTTTTTTGTCGATTACTCAAACGTAATGAGCCATTAATTATTTTTCTAATTCTCGCTAACAAGGCTTTCGAGACTTTTCAGTTGTTGCCAGAAATATCGGGACATTTTTGGGGAATCTCGGCGTTATATTTTCCATCTTAAGCTTTCCAATTTTAATGTACCTTTTTTATACCCTGAACCGATCGTGATGACATTTTCTGCAATAGATCTATATACTCTTTAGACTCCTATAGATCTTATACTCCTTAGAGAAGATCCTATACACCTAGGAGTAGATCCTATACTCCTAAGAGTAGATCTTCTACTCATAAGAGTAGATCTTACACCCCTATACTCCTTTAAATAATGTCCAGTTCCAATTAGGGTATTTATTTATTTTTACGAATCGTCATGTCATGTCCTTTTTTTATTTATCGATAAGTATCGATTTTCTCTTGCTTTGGGGATAATTATTGATAATCGGACAAATAAACTCGTTCTAGGAGGAACTACGTTCATTTCAAGGCCCTAGCTCCTTTTAATCACGACGGACGGACAGACGGTCGGCCGGAATGACGGACATGGCTAGATCGAATCGGCTGTTGATGTATGATCTGCTGACTAAGAATATATATAGTTTATGGAGATGCTTTCTTCTGCCTGACGAAAATCATTTTTGTAACTATCTTCGATGGGTCCAGGGTTAATATGTTAAACTCAACATTTCCTAAAAAGTTATGTGTGCTCATTACAGTATTTAGTTGACAATTTGCATTGTCTTCACAAAATTCAAATATCTGCAATCAAATTTGATTCATTTTGAAAATAAAAATACAAAATCCAATTAGAGAAGGAGACGCATCAGAGCATGGGTAAAAAGGTATACAAACAAAGAGAAAGAGTACCTAAATCAAAATGACAGACAAGTTGTTAAAGTTTCAAAGATTTAAATGAATAGCTAGTTAAACATAACGCAGATAACACAGATTCCTACGTATGTAGACTTTAATAGCTCGTATACATATATTAAATAGCACGAGTATCCGTTAATCAATTCGTACAAAAATATTTATGAAATAAATAATAATATGAAATGAAATACACTAAGAAAATCTATATGAATAAATAATTGAGCATAAAAAGAAATACACTCAGAAAAAAAATCAGCCGGATGTTGATTTAAAATTTCGAAATTAATTTTTTTTAGAAATTGAGTTCTGAAAACATTTTGAAAAAGGATTAATATTCAATTTGCTAAAATAATATTCATGAACATTCTTTTTATTCTTGAAACAATAAAGTTTTAATTCACCTTGCAAAATAATTGTCTGAAAAGCAGGAAATTTTTCTAAACAAAATAATTTTCATAAATTAATTAAAATTTTAATTTCAATTCGATTATCTATAATGTATGCAATTTTTTTTGGGTGTACTTGTAAAAATAAAAATTAAAGTAACCAAAATGATTAGCTAACTAAATATTTAAAAAATATTGTTGCAACCTTTAAACATGTCTGTAAACGATTTCAAAAGTATATTCAGTAAAAGACCTGAAATTGTAATTGTAAATGTATTTTAAAGTCATGATGTTTGAGGCGATTCGCAAGATTTTAACTATTCTTACCTATGAAGCACATAAGTATTTAAGCGCACCTAACTTTTAAGTGGTTATTAAGTACAGATCGTCATCCCTGACAACTGTTAGACAAAGTCAATCACTGATCAAATCAATTGTATTTTCTGTATAATAGTTGTTAATAAAATGCCGTTGGAAATCTCATTCTTTTAGTTTCGAATCGCGAAATTGCTAAATTTCGTTACTGGTCTAGTTGGATGTGTCCGACTAGCAGATACCCTAAGCCCCGTGCCGAGTTACTCTTACAAACATTCAAACTTTCTGCCTACTTAGGTGCTAAAAAAGCGTATAGTAGTAGTACCGTGTCCTACAAATACTATATACATGCATGCATACCTACATACATACATACATAAATATGCATAAATACATTCATACATACATATATGTATATGCATGCATACATACCTACCTACATACATACATACATACATACATACATTCTTACATTCCTACATACCTACATAGCATACACATATACATACATACATACATACATACATACATACATAGCATACACATATACATACATACATACATACATACATACATACATACATACATACATACATACATACATACATACATACATACATACATACATACATACATACATACAGACATACATACATACATACATACATACATACATACATACATACATACATACATACATACATACCTACATACCTACATACCTACATACCTACATTCCTACATATCTACATACCTACATACCTACGCCTTCTGCTCCGCCCCCTTGGTGCTCCTCAGATTCCAACGTTGAAGCCGCCTGCACCTAATTCATAGGTAAATCCTGCAGGCCTTACTTACAATTTTGAGAATCGAGGAGGAGTGCAGCTTTAATAAATACGTTTTCTTATTCAAATTATAAGACAATTTATATGCATTCATTCATACATTCATACATATATACGCACATACCTACGTACATACACGCGCACACATTCACACACACGTACATACACACATACATCCACACATACATACATATATACAAAATCAATTTGGCAACTAAATCTGGCAAACAGCTAAATGGATCGAGTTGGTTATTGATGCTGATCAAGAATATATATTATGTATATGTATATATATTATGATATTAATAAAACAAAGAGAGAGAGAGAGAGTTGGTAGTCGCAATATCCGTCTGTATATTGCGAATATATGAATATATGGATATATGATCAAGAATATATATGGTAAAATTTGAATCTTGTTGTTTGTTACATATTTTGTGACAAAATTATCATACCCGTTAGAAGGTTTTTAAAAGATATATATAATTTTGATTGGCACATGCGTGTTAAGGCTAAGACCGAATTAGTGTCAAATCGTAATCTAACAGATTTACATATATACATATGCATATGTGTATATAGATAACTATACCTATACATATATATAATATATATTTTTATTTATTTGTATTTATATATACTCTTTAGTTCGAGTCTCAAATGAAGAAAACAAGTGATTCGAGCGATTGTTGGTTAAAGCACACTCAGAACTTGCTCAGAGTGATTGTAATAGTAACAGTATTCGAAAATAGAGAGCGCATGCGCCGTTATTTTTTGTGGGGTAGGTTGGCGTTGCCACATCCAACGGAAGTAGTTGCCTTGTCAGTAGCACCTGCAACTGCAAACAAATTCTATTCTGTTATTATTTTATTAATTATTATTTTTAATTTATTCTATTATTTTGATTATTCTCGATATGCCCAATGCAGACAAAGCACGTTTTTTCCGAAAAAAGAGTACGCTGCAAATACAAACATATATCGTGTGGCAACTCTCCTGTGGCAACAAGGGTGGTTGGGTTAGTGCTTTTGGGGGGTGGTAGGGGGCAGGGGTAGGGGTCGCTCATCAGGCTTAAGATACTCGTGTGTATATGTGGCTGTTAGATTCAGTTCAGTTCAAATTGGGTATATTCTGCGTGCGGCCGAAACCTTGCGCAACGCGGGCTCTCGGTCACATATACATAATAAAGTTTTACAACGCACGCACACACACACACATGCACGATAAATACATACATTTGTTCTGTGCCAGTTTTCAAACAAATATATAACTGTAAATAGTTCCGTAAAAATTATATACTATTGTCGGTCCTGCCGCGAAAGTTCTTGATAATAATTCGTGCGAAAATTTTTACCCAACCAGAGCCTGCTGTAGCGCAGGAACTAATTTAATATATAGGAAAACTGAGGCTGTGCCGACTCCATGTGGAAATGGCACTAAATTTCAATTGTTTATAATAAACTTAAGTGTTCTTAAAAACTAACAAAAAGGAAACAATCAAACGACCCCATAAAGATGTAGACAAGACCCAGCAATGTCTTAAGGTAAAATTGGATGCAAATATTTGTGGAAAAAGTTTATTTTCAAATGTGAAAACAACCCCAAGAACCCCCTTTTAGCACACACACACACACACACACACATGCTCACGCACACAGCTACATGATATAAAAACATAAACACTCAAAGCGACAAACATATGCATGCATTTACGTACATATGTATATACATAACTTGGCATGCGTATGTATGTACATGGCAAGAGACTCGATTTGCATGAGTGTGCGTGCGTGCGTGTGTGTGTGTTTGTGTGTGTGGGTCGCACTTACACTAAAGTTGTTAGTGCGAAAAAAATGTATGTAGTTAAAAAATACTAGATTATAACCATTTAAATAAGACTAAATTACAAAAAATACATATATAGGCACGCATACACACACATATATAAATTAGCTAAGTATGTACGTGTGTTATTTGTCGAAACGAAATCAACCCTTAAGGCTTGGCGACGATGGTAACGGCCAGGGACGAAAACAAACGAAGTGAGGAAACTGACAACAAATAAGAAACAAATATGTATCCGTAATATATATTCAACTGAAAAACGTATCCACTAAAATAAGTCGGATTATTGCTAAAGGATTATCTTGCGTGTGACCAAAGTTGATTTTTTGGGGAAATCCCCCAAGCAGCCATTAAAAGCCAATGAAAAGGTATATAATAAAGTTGTGCAACACTTACCTTTAAGGATGGACTGCAAAACCCAAAAAATTGTGGGTCGTTCGAACCGACTTCCTGTCACGAGGTTCGATTAGTGGAGTTTATTTTTCACATGCCTCGGCTTTATATTAATTCGGTTTGGTTTGGTTTATTTGAATGTATAAGTATATACTACATATTAAGCATGTATTAGGATTAAAAAAAACAACAAGAAAGAAGGGCTATCTTCGGCACGCCGAAAATTTAATACTCTTGCAGAGCCAACCTTTTCATAATCGTCATAGTGCTTTGTATCTAAGAAGCACAGGAAAAATAATAAAAAAAAACAAAAATGTTTTCCATACGAGAATCTACTCTTCAACCGATCGTTCCTATGGCAGCTATATGATATAGTAGTCCGATGTAAATAAAATTTTGCCAAAATAAAGAGAGCATAGTATTACTAGTAAATGGCGGGATTGGTAAAGATATCTTGAAGTTTTCCATACAACAACTTAACTTTCGACCGATCGTTGCTATGGCAGCTATATGATAAAATGGTCCCATGTTGATAGATATCTTAATAAAATTAAAATTGATGTACTCTGATCCAAACTTATCACGGCTCGAATAAATGCCTCTGTTCGTCTCGGTAACTTAGTTTTTCACATTCATGATTATTTCCATAACAGCTTCATAATATAGTGTAGTATATCAGCGGGTATGACCGGGCATTGACCATGGTCAGTTTTGTGCTACAAATGTTAGATATTAGCTTTTCCCCCGACTTTCCGCTTGAGACTTGTTTTGACACTTTTCGAAAAATTCACCCGTCTTGGAAAATGCGAGAAGCTCACGCTGGATTCCATTATAAACAGCCATAGCTCGAGACTGAAACTCGAGTCCTTGTTGATGTTTAACTTAGCTATACAGCTTACTTTGTTTGCTTTATTACAGTGTACCGGTCAGCTGGTGAGCTGAAATCAAAGCTGGATCTTGGATCTCCGGATATCCAAATTTGCGTTACCTGAGAAACTTTGAACGGGTAGTTTGAGGAATGGAATCGATGAATGAAATTATTGATTCGCAAGCGTTCAGCCAGCAGCTGATTGTGGAAACAAGTGAATTTATTGGAGTTGAAACACCACACCAGACGCAGACGCCGGAGGCCGAGTCCGGTAATGTGGTATCAGGGATGAAGTACGCAAAGCCACGTTCAGATCCGCATTCGCCGGCGGCTCTAAGCAGCGCCATGCAGACTCTGATCGCGACACACACGGACAGCAGCCGGGTTCATGATGATGAGGAGGATTCCACCTCTGTGGTTATGGTCATCGACGAGATGGGTCACAACAATTTGCAGGCGACCTATCAAATTGTCCCGCAACAGCTTCAACTGCAGGGCGGCAGGACTTTGCCCATGTCCCTGCTTCCGTTACACCAGGAGCGTCATAGTCCAGTTGATTTCGGGGGTTCCGACATAAGCTTGGATGGCTTGAGCGTAAGTACAACATCGCAGATAATTGCAGTGAAGCAGGAGCACAAGCTGGTTATTGTACGCGAAAATGCCGATGTCAATGGGATTAATCGGCGCACAAGTCCCCACATCGACATTAACATGTCAAATATCAATGTGAGCGTCATCGATGAGCTTTCTTCGGACGGCGGTGGCGGCATGGAGGAGGTCACTCTCAACCAACACCACCAACAGCTCTTGGATGACCAGCACCAGCAGCACCAGCAGCACCATCAGCACCAGCCCCATCAACACCACCACCACCAGCAATATGGTCATCGACTTGCCGCATCCTCATCGGAATTGATCCATCACCAGGTCCAGCATCAGCAGCAGCAGCAGCAGCGTCAACATCAGCGTTCAGTACAACTGGGAATGGGCAGTCATGGACACGGTCATCATCGGGAGGCGCTGTCCGTTATTGTGCAGGCGCAAGAGGATGAGGAGGACATTGATGAGGATGAGGATGATGATGACCGCGACTCTGGGGGGCAGTTGCTTAGCCCTGCCTTGGCCGTTGACAATGCACTGGAACATAGTACGTACCAAACCTTGACTTCGGTCAACAATCGCATATCAGAGCCGGGCTTTAGCCCAACGTCATATGCAACGCTGACGCCCATCCAGCCGCTTCCGCCCATATCCACGATGTCGGATAAGTTCGCCTATGTGGGCCACATTTCCGGTAGCGCCAGTTCGTCCGGCAGCGCCAATGGCAGCACCAATTCGACCGGCAGGATCAACAACAACTGTGGCACTGGCGGCACATCGGATAACTCATTCACAAGCTTACCTATGCCCATTGAGGGGTCTCACCCGGGCTCCTTGGGTAACCTTAGTTTGAGTGGATTGGGCGGTGTACAGTCGCCGTATTCCTCCTATGATAAATTGCCTTCGCTGATTTCACCTCCGCCTCACAACTTTGCCAGCTCGCCATCGCACGAACTATCCGGAATGGTTGGCTCCTGCGATCTGCACACTCACAGCTCCTCGGTGCCGTCGCCGGTGCCTGGCTCGGTGCCAGGTGGTTGTGATACGCTCTCGCCTCACTCCGAATTGCATTCTCACTCGCATTCCCCTCAACTTCATGTGCATAAAACAACAGACGGCCAGCAAGGACACGGAAATGGACACGGACAACATAATCAAGGTGCTCAGGCTATGCAACTGGCACCTGTGGCTCTTCAAAAACAAATCATATGCCTTTCGCCAACGAGTGGCATTTCCGACGGGGTCGTTGTCAGCGATTATGAATCATCCTACCGCACACACCACCATCATGAGCATGAACTTCTTATGGCCACGTCCTCCACATCCAACAATTCAACTGGCGGTCGCAGCTCTCAGCTAAGGTTGCAGCACAGTCCAACGCTTAGTCCGCACTCGGTGTCTGCCGGTTCCGTGGTCTCCATGTCCTTGCACTCGCCGACATCCGTTGTTACGCTGCCGCATATGAACGGATCCGTTGCAAATCTGTCGGTCGACTTGCCCGTTGTTGTCTCGCTTTCGCCTACACCACCGCCCGGGGATACCTCCATTGCCGTTGGCATTGATGAAATTGTCCAACGACAGAGTCAAAAGCAACACCAACAGCACGGTCATCAAGGTCAGCACGACCATAACCTAACTAATAACTTGGAAGTGTGCAATATAAATCAACAGCAGAACGGATTCGTTAGTGAGCAACAGACCCAGCCCAAGCTGGCAACGCATTCCCCGAAATTAACTGGAGTCGCATCGGTTTCCGCCAACGTCTCCTCGACGGCTGCAGTCAACAATCGTTCGAATGGTCCCAATGACATGGAAGAGATCAATACGAAGGAGTTGGCTCAACGCATCTCCGCCGAGTTGAAGCGTTACAGCATACCGCAGGCGATTTTTGCACAGCGTGTGCTTTGCCGATCGCAGGGTACGCTGTCGGATCTGTTGCGCAACCCGAAGCCATGGTCCAAGCTCAAATCGGGCCGAGAGACCTTCCGCCGCATGTTCAAATGGCTCCAAGAACCAGAGTTTCAGCGTATGTCCGCCTTGCGCATGGCGGCCGCACAGATACCCCAGCGACCAGCAACTGGCGTTGGTTCCGGTTCCGGATCTGGTTCGGGTGTGGGTAGCATGGGAAACGTTGCGTTCTCATCGGGCTCAGCATCGTCGGCCCCCGCCGTAGTTTTGACTAACACAACCTCGGAAGCATCGCATGGCTCGACCATTTCAGGAAATGGTAAGTTAAATATTGTTCCACTAACAAAAGTAAAGCTATGGTCGGACAGGTCGGTAGCTTAGGGTGTTAAAATATGTTCAACTGGAAAGTTAATAGGTAATGAGTTTTATGAGCAAGAATGAGTTTCTAAGCCAGTGGTTACTTAGCCTATTGATTGGGACCGCTAAATGTGTTTGGATCGATGCGAATAGCGGTTGTGAGCTCTCGAAGGTCTAGAGCAGTTTTGGATGTTTTTATTCCGTATGGAGTGTAGACTAATACAATATTTTTCGAAAATTTCTAATTGATTATATTCAATATTTTATTCGATCCTTTGCAGCTGTGTTAGGCGGATCTGCCGGCTCTGGTGTTGGCGCCGGATCCACTTGCCGTCGCAAGGAGGAGCCGCACATAGAACAAATGCCGCAGCCAAAAAAGCCGCGTTTGGTGTTTACGGATTTACAGCGGCGGACACTACAAGCAATTTTTAAGGTAAGTGAGGTTAGCGCGACAATTATGGGACAATTGAGTGTAATTTCAAGAGCTTTGTTTTAGGAAACAAAGAGGCCTTCAAAGGAGATGCAAGTGACAATTGCACGCCAGCTGGGACTGGAGCCGACCACGGTCGGCAACTTCTTTATGAACGCTCGTCGACGCTCCATGGACAAGTGGCGCGATGACGACACCAAGAATGCACAGCATCCGCACAGTCGGCATCCGCATCAGGAAGAGACGGATGAGAGGGAGAGCAACAGTGGAACCCACGGGCACTACGGAAGTCTGCATACGACAGCCATGTCGCCGCTGGGCAACTTCGATGATGAGGGCGAAATGGATCTGGATCTGGAGCATCATGATTTTTTGGTTGACGATCACGACGATGGCGATGAGCACGACGACATGTTGTGACATAATGGCAAACACACGCGAAGAACACAGCGCAGCAAACAGTCCCAGAGTGAAAATATTAACCAGAATTCCTGCACTCGCACATATACTCACACCCACACCCACACCCACAACGATTCCGATTCCGAATCGGATACGGATAATAATACGAGTCCAGGTCCCAAGTATACGCACTCAAGTCCCAATCGGAAGATCGTATTATCTAAGCGTACCAGAAGATTTCAGAATCATAAGAATCGGATTGTGAGAACAACCTCCAACGTAAGCCCCGATGATGTGGGCCACTTTCAACTAGTCGAGCTGGAGTCGGAAAAAGAAGCGAGCCCACAAACTATTCAGACACGATCGCACCCAGACTCCGACCCTGACTCGTTGCCGGGTCAATGGTCGCCCAGTTTGGTTGTGCAACAGGCGGACATATCCATTGATGGCTTGGGGGTTGCCGATTGCATTGAGTACCTGAATAACCAGGTGGAAGGGGACGATAGTTTGCTGGCCAGCATCAACTCGGCAAAGCTTGTTTCAGTTCGCTTAGGCTCAAATTATTACAAAGATCCCAAATTAAAACTAAATGATCGATGGTCGACCAAACTTCAATTACACCACTTCAATTAACCTCGTTTACATTTCGTTCTCCTCATAAGAGCTATGTGAAGTTATTGATCCTTACAACCACACACTTATAATAAAAAGGATTTTTTTAGGTACCACATCCCAATTTTGGTCGACTAGGAGATACTCATTTCCAATGAATCCGTAAGCTGTCCTATTGTAGTTATCCTTGTTATCTAAGTGCATGCTAGGACCTTTTTATCTAACATCCGATCGACCTAAAACTCATTTCAAATGATCTTTGTGCAAATTCATTTCACACTTTTCGTAAAATCCACAGCTGCTTGGTGGAAATGGGTGTAAAAGATTTCCTACTTTTTTACAAAATGGTATGCAAATTTATTTTTCGGCTTCAAGCTAATTTTTAGGGTCATGTTATACAAAAATGATCAAATTCTTAAATGATTTGATTGTTGTTTGATTGTTCAAGGAAATGAGGGTATATTTAAATTCGTAAAGGTGGCAAATGTGTGGAAAAGTGATATCTTAAATAGGTTAATTTTTTAAATGGGAAATTAATAACTTCTGGGTGTTTCCTGTTTAACGCATACTGATAGAATTTCCCAATTAAGGATTCTTTTCCAAACAATGCAAATGAGATATAGCATAGAATCTAGGGCACATTTATTTTGGAAAAGTTCATTTTGCATAAAAGTTATTCAAGCAAAAATTTTCCAAAGTGTGAAGATATCTTCTAGTTGTGTACTTGACAATCTTTCTTTTTTTTCTCAAATGAAAGAACCAATCAATTCCATAAACATTTTGGGACTAACGACATGGTATACAGAAAAGTCTTTGGAAGTTTCACTTGGTTTACTTTCCAGGAAAACCAATATAAAATATGCTCAGTATAAAGGGTATATGGGTTCTGAGTGATGTTACCATTAAAAAAGGTCCTTGTAAATGAAGAAAATTTCTTTGGTACCTGATTCTTAAAAAATTCCGCTTATTTTGTAAGACATTTCTTTGTTAATCTTTCTATTACCCAATACCGTTAAGTAGTAGAAAATAGTACTGTACATTTGATGTGGCAATATACTAACCTTTGCGAGCGCAATATTTTTGTTTACATTTTAGACAAGCTCGGACATGTGCACACACACACACACACACACACACACACACACACACACACACACACACACGCACACACGCACACACACTTTAAAAGGCATGGACAAGTAGACACACACACTTGAAAACGCATGTACATACATACATACAATCCTTACTATTAAATGCGTTTGAAACCGAGTGATGCAAACTTTTAAAATCTCACAAAAAGAATGTCAGAAAAATGTAACTATGTAAATCTAGTCAAATTTATAAAATAAACAAGGTACAACTAAATACAAATATAATAATAATAATAATACGCTGAGTCATTTAAACTTAAACACACAAATAACACTATGTGTAAATACTGTAATGCTTTTTACATTATCAAAATTAAACTATATAAATATGTATATGTATATACGCGCGTACTATTAGAAATGTACATACATAAACACACACTCACACATGTGCATATTGTATGTATGTACATAAGTATGTATGTACTGTTATTTAGTTTTGCAAATACCAAATACCAACAAGAACAAAATACCAATGTTTAATGTCTTTATATTTTCTCACTGAAGATAGAATCCAAACATAGAAACAAGTAGCACGAATGACTTTATATATAATATTATATTAGTTATCTGTCTGCATATATATATACTATATATATATATATATATATATATATGCATACTAATTATTATTTAACAGTTATTAAAGAGAAATATGAACGCAAATGCGAATACTCATACAGATGCAGTGCTAAGATATATGCTAGTCAATTTAGTCTAAACGAGGTGCAAACACACATACAATGCACACATACAATGAACACTACAAATATTATAAATGGAGTGCGTACATTTGCGTATGTAGACCCATTCAAATACTTACATATGTATAAATAAGGTAAATGCAATAAATAAAACAAATCCAAATTCCGCAAATAGTTGTCATTTTTGAGGAATTCATTACTTAAACGTCCTCTAACTAATAATTTAATTTCAATCAATATTTTTTAGCTGCCTCTTTACGTATCATATCTGAAGTAATTGTGCAATAAATAACATCTAGCACGTGAACTTATTCTCCGCCTATTATTAAAAATGACTATGTCTGTTTACAAAACGATGTTCGCTAAGGGTAGAAAGGGGTGCTGGTAGGGTAAGCGGCATTTTGTTAAAACTTCTGTGTTTATAGTCAGTTATTTAGTACATTCAGAAATTCGCGAATATTATTAAGGGTCCTGTCAACATTATCTTACAGTTCTGAGTCTTTCATATATTAATGTAAACCCTCAGATGGAAACGAATAATACATCTCAATTAAATTTGAGTCTTCAAGTATAACTGGAATGGATGTTATAAACTACTTAATAATTTTAAATATGAAGTTTTGTGAAAATGTGATGTTTCCGATATTTAAATTAAGCTGTAATTTAAGTGTACCGTATTTGTTTCAGCAGTGCATTAATTTCTTGATGTAGTAAATATTTCTTTAGTATGAAATTACCAAAATAAATGGCTGATATGTTATCGAACGGATGGAATTTATCTAAATGTGTTATCGATAGTTCGTAACTAATTGTTCACTCTTTTCCGTTTTTTTTTTAGATACTTACCATTTAATTTATCTACTAGAAATTCAATGTGCAGAAATTAGCTTATTTGTTGAAAATACTCTCTCATTTGAGTAGTCCTTATGAAATAAACCAAGCAGTTACTGCTAAGTACCCGTTATCTAAAAGTAATCATTTATTGCCGTACACGTCATGCAGTCGTAACGTACCACGAGACCCCAGTACCAAAATAATACTTTTAGTATTTTCGAACACACATTGTGTATTTTATAGAAGGAGCATGCCAAGTGGCTGTGCGATTTGTATTTACAAATTAAAAATAAATTAAATTCTTGCGTGAACTATACTTACTTCTATATAACTCGCTATAAAATCATTGTGCAAGCACTGCAAAAGGCATGTTGAGCGCCGTTGTATTCTAGTATAATTTTCTCAAGCTAATTGTGTCATTTGTGTGTGTGTGTGCGTGTTTTGTGTGTATACAGAATTTTTTTTTTGTTGTTTTGTTTGAATGGAAGCGTTTATACACAAACACAAATGAGCGTATGTGTGTGTATTTTAAATGAAATAAATAAAGTAAAGTGAGACTGAATGGGTAAGCCGGAGATAATATTCTCCAATGCGACCATGGACAAAAAATAACCCAAATTCACATAAAAATACACACAATCCAAGCAATCCCAAACCCGACCCGAGCAGAACGAACACACACGAGTGTTCCATGCAGGCAAATCTAGAATGCTGTCCGCAACAACTGCAGGCGCCAGCCAATCATCACCAACGAACCCCGATGGAGCCAATAAAATTGATGGCTTGAAAACGGTTAAGGTGAAAACCGAACCCTTTTCCACTCTATCGCCAGGTGAGAAAGTCAGCGTGAATTCCTGAAGAAACAATAACATAGTGATTTTTTTAGAGAACGCAAACAATCAAAACCAAACCATGTCAGATGAAGTGGACGCACCTGCAAAAAACACAAGCAGCACAAACATCAACAACAACAATAACAGCAGCAGTAATAATAACAACAACAGCAGTAAAAACACAACTAATCCCAATACAAGCAACGTGAATGCATCTGGGACATCAGATGTGGGTGTCGGGGGCGGCGGCGGCGTCGCGGTCCCTGCCAGCGCTCTGAGACAGAATTTATCAAATAATAGCGCCAACTCGCCACCAAACAATGCCGGCGGCGATCACTCGAATACGAACAGTAACAGCAGCAACAGCAACAATTCCGGCAGCCTCGCGCAGCGGGTCAATTCGGATGGTGACCTGCACCAGGAGGAGCTCCTAAAGAAGAAGAAGAGCAGCGCAAAGGACGAGGAGTGTGGTAAGATCAATAACTCAATTCAAATTGTGCAAATGTGCTACACTTCCAATCGTTACAAATAATATTAACAAAGTTCTCTCCTTGTTGAGAATATTGAGAACCGACCCCATAAAATATATATATATATTCTTTATAGAGCAATGTCTGTGTGACTCCTTCTAAGCAATGAAACTTTATATAGCACCGACTCTTTGTTAAGGGTTGGATCGGATAACTATCATAAAAATGAAATAAACAAAATTGTTTGTTTTCAAGAGATATTCACTAAACGCAGCATTTACGATCTTCACAACTTTCAACTCGTTAACTAGATTCCCAATTTGAGTCCCAAATTGAAGCATAGTTGGATAGATTACAAAATATATTCCTGTGGCGAACTTTCCCATCAACAATTCGAAAATGTAAAAGTGGAAATTCCACCCGCAAGTATGGAAAAATCGGCCTCGAACTCATTTACAAAGTTCTTGTGCTCATATTAATTTCAGGGCTGTTTCTTTTCGGAAAATCCATTCCTCATTGGTATAAAAAGGGTCAAAGAGAGAGTTATATAACTTATAAATATTACTCTTCGTGCATAAGATGATACGGCTGTATAATAATATGTGACTCTAATCCAATTAATTAATATGCTAGAAAGTCCTAGTCGAAATCATCCTTGTGATAATTCAATTCAATTCAACTTGCTATAGCATCGCCTTTCTCATAAGTATTAAACTGGATTATAATGTGCATATAATTCTGGCAATCTGTGCAATCTTTAACAGCCAAGCCGAAGCTGGCCAGCACGTCTGGAAACTCGGCGGTGGACAAAGTCAGCGGCAACAACAGCTCAGCAGGAGGAGGAGTTGGCAACAGCAACAACCCAAAAGTCGCAGCTGCTGCTGCGGCTGCTGTTAAGGAGGAGCCCTCCGATTTGTTGGGCAGCTTGGGGAATATGAAGAAGGAAGACAACTTTTCGCCAAGTATGTCGCCAGTTGGATTTGGATCGATTGGCGGTCCCTCTGGTAATATTGGCCCGGATCGATCCGTTACACCTGGTAAGGCTTAGCTTTGAGATTTGCTTATTTATGTATTTATTTATTTATTTATCATCATATCACGCCACCAGTCAAAATGGAACTGAGCTCCAATATCAGCGAGAAGCCGTCATCAATTATGGACAACGATATCGGCGGATGCAATGCATTGGTCAATTCATTGGAAGCTGAGCGCATGAGCGATGCGAATGCCTCCAATTCGAATGTTGCTGGTGGAGCAGCTGGGACCGGGCCTGGACTTGGTGTATCCTTAGGAATTGGCATCAATGTGTCGCCTAGTGCATCAAATTTCATGGGCAACAACAACAACAGCGTCGTGGGCAACTGTTTGGATTATATGCAACAGCAGAACCACATCTTTGTCTTCTCCACACAGTTGGCCAACAATGGAGCCGAGTCGGTGCTCAGCGGTCAGTTTCAGACGATAATTGCCTACCACTGCACGCAGCCGGCGACAAAGAGTTTCCTTGAAGATTTCTTTATGAAGAATCCAATGAAAATGAACAAGCTACAGCGACAAAATTCTTTGGGCCTGGGTATTTGTAACATGCCTGGACCTGGGGGTGGACAAAGTTGGCTAAACCCAAATGCGAATCCAAACAACAACACAAATCCAAATCCGAATCTGGCCAAAATGCTGCAGGCGCAGCAAAAGCCAGGCCCCAAGTCGCATTTCAATAGTCAGGCGGATAATGTTGGCAACAAGCGAAACACCTTTGCTGATCCATCCGCGGCCGATGCGCTCGTCAATGACAGCGACCTAATGTGCTGGGAGACGGCAAACGCAAATCCCAATCCCAATCAGTCTGCGCTCAGTCGGAATAATCTCGAGGCAAGCCAAGGGGCCGCCGGGGCTGCCGCCGAGTCGCACGCTATAAAGCTGATGGAGGGAGGCGTCGACAGCGTCCTGGGCAAGTGCAACAGTGATCTGAGCACGGACAACAATATAATATCATTGCAGGGTGTCAAAGTGCCGGACGAAAACTTGACACCGCAGCAGCGCCAGCATCGGGAGGAGCAGCTCGCGAAACTAAAGAAAATGAATCAGTTTCTATTTCCGGAGAACGACAGTGGACCTGGCCAGTTAAACAAGTTGCCTAACGACTCGGCAATGGGCAGCATAATGATGAGCATGCCGGGAGGCGCAACGAATGCCCAAATGCGACAAATGCAGCTACAAATGCAGGCGGCACAGAAATCGGATCACATGCCCGTACAGCTGGGCGAGGATGTGCTGATGCCGCTGCCTGCTGATGTTATTGGTGAAATCGGAGCCGTAATGTCGTGCAATAGTGGCCCAAAAAACAATCTGTCGTGTGGACCACAAACAACTGCAGCTACAGCAGGTGCCGCTTCGGGAGGGCCAGTAGCTGGAGGACCAGGAGGACCTGGAGGAGGAGGTTCTATGAACGTCAATATGAATGTTGGAATGCAGTGCTCAAATAATCCCAATTTAATGGCCGATTCGCCTGAAATGATTGCCGGATTTGGCAACACAAGCTGCGTTATGGGCATAGGAGTTGGAGGTGGAGCAGGAGATAAGGGAGGAATCGGTAGCCAGGAGGGAATGCCAATGCCACAAGGAAGCGGCGGCATGGCACCGATGGAGTGGACAAAGATACAACAACAGTTTTTCGAGGAACGATTAAAAGTTGGCAAACCGGCTGGCCGACCTTCAGGCATGCCCGGGCCAGGCTCAGGTGCAGGTCCAGGTGGTCAGCAGCCACTGATTGCCTCTGGTTCAGGTGGCAATGCGGGCTCTAATGTTAATCCATCAAATGCGGTAATGCGTAATAATGTTCAAGGTCCGCCGCCGCCCTATCATCCCACTCAACGGTCGGCATCGGTGCCAATAGCTACGCAATCGCCGAATCCATCGAGTCCCAATAATCTCTCCCTGCCATCCCCCCGCACAGCTGGAGCCCTTGGATTGCCATCGAATTCACCCAACATGGAGCTGCCGACACCAAATTCATCTGCGGCGAGCGTATCCACGAATGCAAATATGGGTCCCATAACAACATCCAAAAACTGTTTTCAAGCAGATGCCGGTTCGCCTTCAAGTCGACATCGAGGTGCTGGCGGCAACCCGGTGAACGTGATGAATCATCATCTAAACAGCAATCCCAGTACTCCGCTGGCGCACCTCTCGCCCAAGGAGCTCGAATCGTTTAACTCAACATCAAGTGGCGGTAATTTCTTGAATTACTTGAATAAAAGGATCTACACATTTTATTTCCTTCATTTTAGGTGATCTGAAAAGCACACGGCCAAGTCCGCAGCGAGCTCGCTCGCCCGGCAACGGTAACGCCAACCCGAACTCCACGAATCATTTGATCGAGCCGAACAATATGGATTCGCGATTTCCGGCAACCAGCCCCGGACTGAACTTTAATGCGCATCCACAATTGCAAAATAATCCAAACACTGCCATGAACGCATACAAAGGCCCCAATGGCAGCAACCCTCTGGAAGTAAATGTAAATATTTACGATTCCCAAAATCTTCAATAAGCACATTGTAGTTGTTTAGTGCCCGTCTGTCCCTCTGTCTATCCTGTCAGTCTGTCAGTCTACGAAAAATATCGTACCCTGGACAACTCTAACCTTCCGCTTTTATCAAAGCTTATTAATAAACATTCTTCTATTTTTTTGCAGCGACAAAATTGCGGGGCTGGTGCACAACCTGTACAATTTGCTCGTCGATCCGATAATATGCCGCTGAATCCTAACAGCAGCAATCGACCACCACCGAACAAAATGACGCAGAACTTTGACCCGATATCGTCGTTGGCACAGATGTCGCAGCAGCTGACCAGCTGTGTGTCTGGCGTGGGAAGTCCCGCCGGCGGGATGAATATGATGGGTCCTGGCCCGGTTGATATGAACATGGAGCATGGCGGCGGCGGCGGCATGGTGCCCGCTTTGGATGCGGCGAGTATGGAGCACATGAGCCATGCTGCCGGCAGCAATGCGCCCAACAATTGCCATCCCATAAATCCGTTGATTAACTCGATGGGTCAGCGCATGCTTAATCCCAAGATGGCTGGCTTGGGCCCAGGCTTCAGTCCGGGACCCAACGGTGTGGTACGTGATGGCTCGGGTCCCGTGGGTCCCGGGCCGGGCTATCATGGAATATTACCACCAGGCGCTCGTATGATGGGTCGAATGCCCGTCAATTTTGGGCCCAACTTTAATCCAAATATTCAAGTAAAGGCCAGCACTCCGAACACAATACAGTATATGCCAGTCCGGCCGCAAAACAACAACAACAATAGCAATAATAATGGCAATGTGCGCATGGCGCCCAGCTTGGAGTTCTTGCAACGCTATGCAAATCCACAAATGGCCAACAGCGTCGGCGGGCACACGATGGGAAATGATGGCGGCGGACCTATGATGATTGGAGCTGGGCCCATGAATATGAACTCGCCCAGCGATCAGCAGCAGCAGCAGCAGAATAAAATGGGCAACAATCACGGCGGAAACGGAATCAACATGAACTTTTTCCAGAACTGTAACCAACTATCTGGCTTGGACGATGAAGGTGCGTTGGGGGTCGGCGGCATGCCGGGCCATGACATGAGCATTGGTCAAACGTCAATGATTCGTGGCATGCGGCCCCACGGCATGCGGCAGCATGGTGGATTGGGCGTTCGTCTGCAGGCGCCTGGTGGCAATATTGTCAATCGACACCAGGGCCAGTTTCCTGGCGCTTCGGATGGCCTGGACTGCAACGATCCGTCGGTGATGTTCAACAATGGCCCAGGTTCGTGTAATAGTTCGCCAGCAATGTTTGCCGCTGCGCAAGGGCAACCGAAGGGACAGCACATAAAGCCTCTGCCGGGCAACATGTGTCAATCTCAAGTCGTCCCAAACGTGGGCATGCAAGGTCCTGCATCGGTTCAGGTACAGGGTCAAGGACACCCTGGAATGGGTGGGCCTAATAATAGCAACCTTATGTCGTCTGTTGGCAACGGCGGCGGCTCCGGCGGTGGAATCGGAGTCAACTTTGTTGGTCCCTCGTCGAACGATCTAAAGTATGCCCAGCAATATCACAGCTTTCAACAACAGCTGTACGCAACGAACACAAGGAGCCAGCAGCAGCAGCAGCAGCAGCAGCAACAGCAGCAAGGCGGTGGCAACATGATCGCCATGCCCCCAAATCTGTCTCCTAATCCGGCGTTTTTTGTGAACAAGTAGGCGATCCAAGCCCAAGGCCCATCACTATTGAACTATGTTACATAAAAGCTAGTCTCCGCATCTGAACGGATCGAGAGCATTAGGCTTTCTTCAAATAGAATTCGTTAGCTTATCGTAAATACTTTAGCTAAGCAAAGGCCAAGATCAAAAGGAAATTTCAATTTCCTTGTTCTCTGTTCATTCGATGGCAAAGTATCAGATGAGATCAAATCACTAAAAAGGATTTTGCTAGGCATACATCACACGAGGAGTGCTGTAGACAAAATACAGTGAAAGGAGATAATGCTGATTGGGGGCGGGAGGGGCGACTATGTATATGTATAATTAATTGAGAATACCCAACTCTGCAGCTCTAAATACTTATTGTAACCTGTACGCTACACTCTGTATTAAACGCAATTAAGCAATTGTATGTAATATAATTATTAAATATACTACTTATATTATTATATCAATGTTAAGAGAACTAAGGTACACGCATGTAAATTCTTCCATTAAAACATGTGAACACAAATACAACATCGACATAAAACATATCTATGCACAATATTTTTTTAGATGTAACTACGGGAAAGTAACTAAAATTTCCCAATCAGTGGGTAAAAATGCTATTGTCCAAATGTATGTAACAGGCATACGGGACTATCTCAAGCCCCTTACAGTATATATACTCTTGATCAGCATCAATGGCCCAGTTGATCTAGCCATGTCCATCTGACTGTCTGTCCGTCCGTCTAATCGATTAGCGATAACTTCCTCGTTTTAAAGCAATCGATAAATATCGATTAAATCTACTGCTAAAATTTCATCAATATCGACAATTATAGATAGGTATAGATATATTTTTATTACTCCCAAAGCAAACGAGCCCGTAGCGCGAGCTACGTTTGGTGTTGGTAAAAGAAGGTTTAGGGTATCCTCTAGTCGGTAACTCCCTCATCCCTTCCTCATCAAATTCCCATCAACATCGGACCACTATATCTCTGATATAGGAGGGATCGGTCGAATAGTTGGCAAAATATTCTGTTTTCACAGATATTTTGATGAAACTCAGCATTATCCATATTCCCTAGTCGGGTACTCCCAATTAGAGCACTATTAATTGTTTTTGGGTGTAGAAAGAAGTATCTGGAGTGTTTAAAGGATATCTCTTAGTCGCGCAGAGATCTCTTGTTCTGATTTTGAAATTATCTTTAATACATTGAGTTTCGCCATGTTTATTTAAATTATGCCCTAGGTTCTTATGTATTTTGCTTTTAGTTTGTATTTGAATAGTATTTACTGTGTATGCATGTATTTATACAGAATTTGGTTTGTGCTTTCTTATATTCTATTTACATCCATGAATTACATTAACGAGTACAAATACAGTTCGATGTATCACACCAGCACGAAAATGTTGTTATTTTGTGGGTGTTTGTGTAAACAATATGTTTAAATTAAAATATAAGTTTTGAACGTATTCCATTTTGCAACCAATTTGAAGTTTATTTTGTTTTTTAGTGCTCGTCGAAAGATATTCTTGGATGAATTATGCCATGCTCGTTATTTTTTTAATATCAGTTAAAATGATTTCTTTTGTTGCCTTTAAAATAAGTATGTAATAATTAATAAAATAACATTCTTTTATACGATCACTATGTACAATTTTAACATATGTACATACATATAGGTAATTATTATAATTATGCACGTAAATTTGATATATGTATATAATATAAATCTAAATCTAAGCCTAGCACATAAATTACATATTTTAAAAGTTTTCGAAAAACTTGCATACATAGTTTTTGGTTGAGTTTCTCTTGCTAGAGATTTTGGTTTCAATCTGTATCTTATTAAGAAGCTGAATTTAATTATTTATTATTTTGCTACAACAAAACATTTGAGTACATGTATATATACTCGTCGCCAGTTAATGTACTATACTACTTGGTTCACAAAGTGTAAGAATCGAAGAATTGCCAAAGTTCCAGTATGGAAGAATTCGAATACCCTAAGCCCATTGAAAATCGGTAAAATAAAAGGGGTACAATAATAGGCAGAAGGAAGCATAAAGTATGTATATTCTTGATTAGTAGCAACAACTGAGTCTTGCATGGAAAACGTTTTGTTTTTCAAGATATCTTGTCCAAACTCGGCATTTATAAGTTTCACTTTGTTTCCTACATTTATGCAAAATCTTATTTAGATCGGACTAATAAACCCTATATCATATAGCTGCCATAGGAACGATTGGTCGAAAAGTAAATTCTTGCATGTAAAACTTGTACGTTTTTCAAGATATCTTAACCATATTCGACATTATCTTTTTCCCTGTGCTTCTTAGATACGGATCCAATATGCGGTTAATGAAAAGGTTAGGTCTGCAAGGGTATTAAATCTTCGGCGTGCCGAAGATAGCCCTTCTTTCCGATTCTTTTGAATTATCCCACCCATCCTTAAAATATCGACAAATATCGAATTGGGGACATGGTGACAGATTATGTAATCCAAATTGTGTATGTGGTTTCTCGTATGGTAAAACAGATTACAAATATTTACTTTATGGATACTTCCCACCTCTTGGAAAAATCGTATTAGAAATAAACGAAAATAGAAAAAGGAAATCAAAAGCTTTGCGATTTGATATAAACACACTTTGAGGGCCAGATTCTAGGGTACAGGGTACTGGGTACAGGGTACAGGGTACAGGGTGTCTCCTAATTGGGCACTCCCGTCTAAAGCTAGTATTCTTACTTGTTTCGACTGATTTAATCGTTAACTACGATGTGAACCGAGTATTGAGTCGGGAAAATTCGAAATTCGACTGCATCGTTCTTAGTTGATATATTATTTTGAAATCTTAATAATTATTAATACATATTAGTATGTTAAGGTCTGGTTGAAGTATCGTTTGCTGCTCATCATCTCAAAATGCAATACCCCCTTCCGATCAATTTTTAAATGCAAATCAACTAATGTATGAGAATTGTTCTCGTTGAGTTCAGTTCATCTTCAATTCGAATAACAACAAATTTGTTGTCTGTCTTGGTTTTGTTGCCTACTTTTAGATAAATACCTTTAAGTACTTGCTATATATGTATGTTTCTTTGGAACAGTTGTTACATCTAAACACTCCTTGTTTTTCCAGTTTCCCTCCAGTTTTCCCCTTTAGACACTGTCTTTGCTCTTACGAATATCCATCCGGCATTCTAATGATTGGTCGATGAATAATAATTGTCACCTTTTGTTTCTACACTAAACAAGAAATATATCTGATGTCTCCGACTTTGTGCACGCACTGCCCGTCGGCGATGCGGCGGAGACCAGGGAGTTGGCCCTGGTCGCGGCAAGCGGGGAGCGTAAATCCTGGTTGAGAGACGCCTGGTTCTGGCCGCCTTCATAGTAGTACGATGAATCTGAAAGGAATAAAAAGAATAAAGGTATAGTAATATTTAAGTTAGTGGTTTAGGATTCGTCTTTTTGGAAGGGGAAAGGGTATATTAGGTAACATGAACTAATGGCATAACACGGAGTCATTTACGACCCTATAATATGTACATATATAATATAATATAATGTATACATCTTCTTGGCTAGCATACAATAACTAAGTGGATCTACAAAGCGTCCACATCGCAGACTACAACAGCTAGAGAGAACATAAAAACTAGAGATTTACTCAAAAAACACGATTTCGATATAGATTTCGATCGATTTCTTTGAAACGGGGCAAGCTATCGAGGATGACCTAGAGGCACCAGGAGGACCTATGCTCAAAATATCAAGTCTCTAGCTCTTATAGGTTCTGAGATCTTTGCGTTTATACATACGGACGGACGGACAGACGGATATGGCTAGCGTGTGTGTCTATATATTTTATATATATATATAAATATATATATATATGTATATTCATATTAAAGGCATCTAGCAAAGGTAGCTCGGTGCTCTGCACAGGGTTCAATCGGACACTTCCGACTTCCAACTTCCGACTCGCACACTCCGAGTTGTTTGTTCATGGCCACTTACTTATTAGGCCGCTGCTTGTGCCGTAGCTGTAGGATCCGTAGGTGCCGCCATATTGTGTATAGGCGGGACTGTAGGCGTAATCCGCACTGGGCACAACCGAGCCGCACGCTGCAAGAGAATAATTCGTTTGATTAATATCAAGCTATGTAAGCTAATGAAAATCATATTGAAACAAATGAAAAATAGAACAAATTATGCAAAAAAAAGTAAACATATGAATAAATATGCGTACATTTCCAGCTTAAAACTCTTCAATATTTTATGCCTGATGAGCCTTAGATATATTGACTGTAGGTAAAAACCTTAAGAGTGCCACCACCAAGAATTGTGCTTAATTATCCTGCCAGGAGTGCGAGAGTCGAGAGGAGGACAACTTGCCTGCGGAGTAGTGGCTAAAACTGGGTAGCATTGTGGGCGTGGCATATATAGCCGTGCTATAGTCGACATCAGGACGTCCTCCCTCGACCGAGGAGCTATTCGCATTTGCCTGCGGGACTATCAGAGATGATGAGGTATTGGCGTTTCCATTGCTCGACAGCTGCTGCTGCTGGTGATCCGCAACTGGAACTGGAACTGGAACTGGAACTTGAACTGGTTCGGGCATTAGGTGAGCAATGGGCAGATGGAGGTCGACATGGTTGATCCCGCGCTGCTTGCCCAAATCATTGCGCAGGCTTTTGTTGTTGGCATTCTCATCTCTGGCCACATCATGAACCGAATCCTTTAGATTATCAACACTCGGCTCGCTTTGTTCATTTCTTATTGCCAAGCTCGGTGAATTATTGCAATTGCCGGGACTCGCATCGTTAACACGTACCACCGCCGAGGGGTTATTGGCGTTATCCAAGCTTGTTATTGTCGGATAATTGCCATTCTCAATGGCAATTGCTAATCAAAAGGCATCAATCGTTCATGAATCATTTAGTTTCATTTAACTCAAATCTAAAATTATTACGCCCAGATAGGTCGAAAAAATAGGGTCAAGCTGAGCTCCTAAAATCGATTAAAAATTGATGTTGTTGCTAGTATATCTGCGATTTTTATCGATTCGATTTTCTGTTCTGTTCTCTGTAATTATTTTTCTGGGTTTCCAGACTCAATACAATAAGATTTAACTCTATAATAGAATGCTATTTCAGTTAATTTTTTCCAGAGTACGAATTCTGGTAACCTTTAGTTGACAAGTTTCTACCTTTATTCCCTATAATGACCCTTGACCTCTTCGCGCCTGATCTCCAAAATGGCCGCAGATGGCGACTCTTGAACCTCTTTTCTCCTCCTTTTGGTCAATGACCGTCACAAATTAGACACAAATTTGACTTTGGCCGAAGATCAAACCTACTTTAATTATTTCTACCCATTTTTACATAATTCCGATTTAATTGTAATAGCTTTTTAACCTTTCTATTTGAAAGATCCGAGCAATAGACCCGATTTATATTGCATAGACTCGATTCGATATGGCAGCCACATTTTTAAGTGTTCGGCATGCCCAATAAAATCGTTGCATTCTAGATACCTTCGGGCGATGAGTAGGGGGCATTGCTTTGCCGGACAGCCTATAAATTTTCCCACTCACCGGGTCGGCGATTTCCCATTACGATCTCTTTATCCTATCCCCTTAGCACTCTATGTATATCTAGTATATCTATCTTTACTTTATATTCCACTTTCTTATTTTATTTTTCCTAATTATAGTATCCTCTCTTAAATAATATAGTAAATGGCCGATCACCTCCATCGGTCGGTGATACCATTAGAAAATCATAAAATAAAATAAAAAGTAAATAAATAAATAAATTGTCTGCCTGTTTGACCGCAGCTTCAGTTTAATCTTTAACATATCTTAAAAACATATCGAATAAAAGGAAACTCGTCTCGACTGAGAGCTATTATTGATTGTTGATAATTTCTTCTCTATTGCAGACCTTGTGTCTTTGCACCTCAGTTGGAATGAATTCTTGTTGCCTTTAGCAACTGGCTTTGGACAATTCCTTACCTGTGTAAAAGGGCGAAATGGTTGGCTCCTGATTATTTGCACTGAATTTCATGTCTTGCAAGCTTAAAGGCATTAAAGGCGTCAAAGAACTGCCGCCTACAGTTTCGTCAAGAAATGTGCACAATTAAAATTATAAAGATACAATCAAAATTCAAATGCAAAAATAATAACAATAATAATAATAATAATAAGAATTTGACTCTAGTCAAAGGGAAAAGGTATTTAGTTCCTTTTGGCATTTACTAACCGATTGAGGGTCCGATTGGCGGCGTGTAGAGCGTGCTCTGGCCCTGGGATATGGAGGCTATGCTGTCGTACATCATGGACGTGTCATTTGCCCCCACAGCACTCCCAACTCCCCCCGCGCAGGATATTGTGCTCGTCGAGTATCCATTTGGTGCCTCGAAATAGGCAGGTGCGCTACCTGTGCTGGTCGTTGTGAAATTCCCGAGCTCCGAGAGCAGCTTGTGCTCATCCTTGATGCACCATTTGCCAGACCAAATCTTAAAGGGTTTCAAAGAAAAAATCAAATACATAAATAAATAATCAATATTCGCAAATATAAGTAAAGTTTATTTAAACTTAACGTTTTATATGATATTAAAATTGGGTTTTTAATCTGAATTTTATTTTTTATTTATATTTTTCATTAATTTTTTTATTTGTCAAAACCGTTTGTAACATTTCAGTGTGTTTAGTTATCTAAAGTGCCAAAATGTAATCTTGGCGAAATCTAGACTCAACTATAAAAAACTCGATTTTTCAGTATTTTCGCTAAATCCACCTGTTCGGGTGAAAATGGTTGGTGAAAGCTTTAAACAAGCTGGAAGTTGATTGCAAAGCCCAGTACAATTATATGAATAAATATTGTTTAGCAGACCTTGAGTAACATATAATAAATAATATAAATAGAGGTACAACAGACGGACAAGAAGACAGACTTCGACTTTGACTTGCATGTCAATATTGAACAGGAATGAGATCGGACTTCTATAATCATCCCATTGCATTGCATACAATTGAGCTGATTCTCTGTTCTAAAAGCAAGTGACAAATTTCAGTCTGTAAACAGTTATTTAAATCATTTGCAAATTTAATCTTTGGATTAATTGACTGACAACTTTATTAACTTTATTATAAAATATTAAAAAAAAAAGGTATGTGGCACTTACATTCGTGTATATCTGATCACCGCCGTAGGCCAAGCGCTGTCGCTTCACATCCTCTTCGGAATTCATGTTGACATCGCGGTTCTCATCTGAAAGAGTGAATATTTAGATTATATTTTTATTAAATTTTGTTAATTTTCCATATGTAATCTATGTGAATAGTATGTGTGTTTATTTACTTGTGTTTTACTTGATTAATCCCTTTCTAATATTGTCGTCAGTATCTGCTTACATCTGTGTCGTGTCTCTCACCCCCGGGCTCGTGCTGTTAATTCAATTACGGCTGTTACATTTACGCCGGACTCTTTTCTGACGGGCACGTGCCTGCTAAGTGCATTTGCGAGTAGCCAAGACGCAAATGTGTTTAAGTAAATATGTTATCCGCGAAAACAAGAAGGCTTAAAATGTCATATTGTAGCTCCCAGTTAATATGCTGGCCTCCATTCAAATTGTAGCGATTTTGGATAAATGATTGGCTTCCATTTTGTGTAACACAGCCAAGTTCAACAAAAACACGTGCGACAATGATGACTCAAACAAAATAAGAAGCAATAGGGCCTTATTTGGAACGTATTGTGTTCCACTTTCGGAATTTCCGTAACACCCTTGAATTTAACAAATATCTTGATAACATGTGCTTACGAGGTGGCTGGCTAATTGAATTCACACACTTCACGACATATAATTGTCATTTTCGTATGTCACTATAAAATCGAGAAAGTAGCGCTAACTTCGGCACGCCGAAGAATTGATACCCTTTCAGACCCAACCTTTTTATAATACCCACTCATAGGGATTTGCCCGTATCCAATCCAAGAAGCTCAGGGAAAATAATTAATGCCGAGTATGGTTAAGATATCTTGAAAAAACAAAATGTTTATATAGATAAAAGATTGAATCCGCTTAACTTCGGTGCTTATAGTCTGATCGTTATGAACTCTTGTGGTAAAATGGTTGACATACAACATACAAAGTGTATTTATCAAATCCAAAGGTTATACGTCCTAAATATGAAATATAACCACGTTGGGGGAATGTGGGCAGATCTAAACGTTGAATATTTGGATCTCTGCGAGATATGGTCAAAAACCCGAATCTAATGAATAATTCTTCAATATTAGGTTTGATCTGCGGAAGCCATGGATGGTTTTACGTTCAGGGACCTAGTCTCTGAGATGGGACGGAATAGGAATGTGAATTCCTACATTTGTGGTCAAAACCATAATACCCTAGAACATAAAAAACGAAAGAGTTTTATATCATGAAGATCGACTTTATGAATAATATCGCTGCTCAATCCTTTGTGCTGCTTGTTCATGAGATTCTAGATTCATTCAAGATATGTGTCTTTAATAAGTCAAGCCGAGACGCGGAAATCACACTTCGCGGCAATATAATCCGTAATTTGCATATCGCTGAATCTATTTTGAGGCAGGGGGAATTGTAGAACACATGGCTTTGTGGCTGCATTAGAGTCGTCAGCTAACCGCAGCGCATGCTTCAACAATGCATCAAACCCCCGAAGCTGGTCCAGATAACAAACAAGATAACATCTCTGAAAAAGGCGATGGTTATTGGCCAAAGCACTAACGGATACGGAATCAGGCCGTATTGCATCTTAATGGGGTGATGGAGGCCATTAAGTAATAATAATGCCACAGCATGTCAGATGGATTTCTAAATGGAACACGACTCGCACTTGTCATTTTCAATAATCGCCCACAAACAGTAATTTAACAAAAATCGCACCCCAGACGACACCCCGTCTGTAGGCGGGAACTTTCGGCAGACAATGATGATGTTTCATTAAAAATTGCAGAACCACTGCTTTCCACATCCCATCGCTAGCCAAAACAAATGTAGTTACACAGGAATTCGATAGAACGTTCCTGCTGATCCTTTCACCAATAAAAGAGCAAAAAAAAACTTGAATCTAAATCAGCTGCAGACTAGAGATGAGGTAGGGCCGGTTTTTTTTTGGACACGAGCACGAGGTTTTTTTAATACCCACACGGCAAAAGTATACCAAGGAATGGAGGAGAAGAACGTTTTTTTTGTTTTTCCCTGAATTTTATTTAAGACAATATTTCAATATTTTTTAGTCTGGCCCGCTCAGACCCGTCGCTTCACCAAGTTCCATCTCTAGCACGGCGTGATTTTACGGCACGTTTCAGCACGAGCACGAGCACGACACTCGCTCTTTCAGTACTCGCACGGCAAATGTATACCAAGAAACGGCCCGATACGTTCGAGGAAATTGTATTTTGTTTTTCCTGAATTTTATTTAAAATATCGTTAAATTTGACAACCAGTCAATAATTTGTATTCAACGTGTTCGCTTTTAATCGAAAGTATTTGCTGCGCTAAATTTTGTAAACATTTTTACAAAAATGTTGTTTCCTTCCAAATATGAAATATCGAGATCTGCTTTTATTGCCCACAATTTTCCTGGCACACTATCAATTTGACATTTAGATGCCTCACGAAGTTCCATCTCTAGACCCGCCCCGACCTTCAACCTTCGGCGTCCTTTTGTGGCCCACACTTGTACCTTTACTCGAGATTGCTTATCGATTCCCCGAGGAATAGAGTTCAGTTGCCTAAAGTGAATGTCTGTAGTAGATACTTAGGCTTGAATTTGTGGCAAATTTGTTCAAATCATTTTGATTTCCGCACAACGGGCAGAACGATACTGAATATTTCTGGTCAAAGTGTCGTTAGGGGATGGAAACTGGGTGTGAGCATTGAGCTCCGCCCTTTCAGATAGGATTACAACAATCACCTAGTGTACATGCGTGTCTATCGTCATCGTATGCGTAAAAAGTGGTAGTGATTTCTCAACTTGCATCAATTTCAAGCAAATTAATTGCAAATGGACATATCCACTCTGTAAGTGTACTAAGGCATATGTAGGTTTTTGCTATTATACCCTTGGAGAGGGCTATAAAATGTTGCAAAGCAATCTGTAACGCTCTGAAGGCGATAACTTCGACGAGCTGATTCGATATAGCTACTAAGAATTTTTTTCTTATATAAACAAGTTAATTAAACAAGAGGGTCTGGTCAGGAGTTCCCGACTAGCGGATACCCTGAACCCTCTTTTACTATAGATAGAATTCCAGAAAGGCGCGCGTGAATAGAAATTCGTGCAATATGCTAGCTACCACAACCACGTGGGCAGCCAAAACACATATTCTTTAATAACTTTTGAGTTTTTTAACCGATGTTGATGCAACTTTCAACAGTAGATCTTCTTGTACAATAGAATATTTGTATATTCTAAATTGCATTTAAATTGTGTCTTAAATTGGTGTGTTATGAGGTAGTAGCGGAGAGGTGGTGATAACAATAAAATGAAAGTCACTTAAAAAATATATACTTTTGTAGAAGCTACATGTCAAGTTGGGTGGCTCTAGCTCTTATTATTTATCAAATTTATTCAAGAACAAGAATTCGATATCGAATATTTCGAAACGGGGCAAGTTATCGAATATTGGGAACAAACTCGTAATGCGCGGACTCTAGGACACTCTAGCTCCTATATTCTGAGATCCTTGCGTTAATACTTACATACGGACGGACAGACAGACGGACATGGCTAGATCTACTTGGCTGTTAATGCTGATCAAGAATCTATACACTTTATGGGGACGGAGATGGTTTCTTCAGCCTGTTACATACTTTTGCACAAATACATTACACCTTTCTAGATATAGGTAGGTATATTCAGCAGAATTCAGTCTCAAGTTTCATTTTGCTTCTAACATAAATATGAGGAATATCCTACCTATTCAAGCGACTCTATCTCGATATAGAACTGTTTGTCCTGGCTGAAATTTTAACTGTAATTACCTTATCTGGTGAACGTTGAGACAGGGTTTTGAGAAATTCCCATCGCATGTGTATGAAACTTTTTTGTTTGCATTCCGATCAGCCTCAGTCAATTTGATCTTACTTAAAATTCATTTGTGCGAGTTTTTACACTTTTCGACTCATTTCCTAAAATCCCTTAAAACGTGTTTCACACTTTTCTCAGCATCCGAGCTTCCTCGGTAGAAATGCGATTCACAGGCTTTTTGGGCGAAATTTTAAGTTTGCATTTAAGTATGTACATATATGTATGTATATATGCCGGTTTTTACATATTTGTTTGCATGTTTCTTTTATATACTTATATGCAAACATCCATGCATGCGTACATGTATGAAAACATTCATACATACTTGCATACATACATATGTATGAATGTACATACATACATGCCAACATACAAACATACATACACGCATACATACATACATCTATCCATACATATATACATCCATTCATACATACATCTATCCATACATATATACATCCATCCATACATACATATACATACATACATACAAACATACATACATACATACATACTTACATACATACATACTTACATACCTACATATCATAAATAGATACATACGTACATACATACATACATACATATATACATTTTATAAAAAATATATATTTTTTATATAAAAATATATGTGTACACAAAAAATTGTTACAAAATAATAAATAATAAAATTATAAAAAAAAGTAAACAAAAAAAACCACAAAAAGAACACAAAAAAATTAAGAAGCCAAAAACAAAAAAAAAAGCTACACTACTAGCTAGACATGAAAAACGGCAGAACCTACATGAATTCTTGAGAATTGAGGAGGACAGCACATGGCAGAAATTCGTTTTATTTTAATTTGCAGCACAGCAACAAATAAGCTTGGTCTGAGTTAGGTATGAGAAAACAAGCATTCATGCATACTTAAAAACACAAATGCATACATACATCCGTGCATACACTACATACACATGCCCACACACACGCGCGCATATATACACACAGATACACAAACACACAGACATATATATATAGACTTATATCTTTTCGTAAAAATAATTGTATATTATACTTAAAACTTTTTGTCATGACTGACCGACTGAATGACTGGCTAACTGACTGACAGACTGAATGACTGACTGATTGACTGACTGACTGACTGACTGAGTGATTGGTGATTAACGCACAATCCAAACCGTAGGAGCTAAAATGCTGAAATTTTCCCTTTAGTTAACTTATTGGAAAGCATATATGTGTTATATTTGTGTGTTTATGATTCTTAACTCCATCCTCTATAAACAGTGTATTTATTGGCTTTGTACCAGGAGTATTTAGGGGACTTACCGTGAACTTCATTTCGTTTGCGCTTGCAATTTGAATCCGAGGTATTGTTGTTATTATTGTTATTTGTGCTACTGTTGTTGTTGTGTATGTGATGGCCGTGCTGTAGACCCAGAATGCCGTTAATGCTATATCCCGAGCCAGACGATCGCTGTTCTGTGCCCTGTTGACTCGTTGTGCCGCTACTGTTCCCATTGCTACTGTTCCCATTGTGCGGAGCAGCGCTGTTGCCGACGGTAGCGCCCGTTTCTTGCGCTGCAACTGCGCCCAATACCGTTGTACGCGCCACGACCGACGCTGAAGTATTTGTGTTGTTGTTGTTGCTGCTGGAGTTGTTGCTACCGTTGCCGCTGGCGTTGCCGGCGCTGGGCGCTTGCTGCTCGCTGACAGCGCCCGTGCTGCTGTCAAGGCTCTCAGTGCCAATGTGCCCGTTGCTCAGGCTCGGTTGCATTTGCTGCTGCTGCTGGTGATGGTGTACGTGCTTAGCCTTTTCCGCTGCTTTGTTACGAACGATCCTGAAACGAGTGAAAAAGAGCATCTTTAGTTATCATAATAAATATTTATACTTATACATATGTGCCCTAGCCGGAAGAGTCCAAATGTTTAGGCCATACATTTTTATGGTAGAAATGGTTAATGGAGTAGGTACATACTATACCAGAAGCTAGCTATCTGGCTGACATGAGTCCTTGGGACTTTGTGTCCTGCAAACTTGGTATGGGTCTGGCAACAACCACAAGATATCCTAGCAAGGAATTCGGAAAAAGCGATATTTATAATTTGAATACTAAAACCTATCTGAGTTTCATTACAAAATTGAAAATATTCCATTTGCCTTTTGCTATATTTATATATATTCCATATTTATTTTTTTATATTATTTCTTTTAATATAACGCTACAATTGTCGCATCAAACTAAATAAAGTCTTTTCTGACAATGTCAATTTGTGGGATTGGCTCAGGTAAGCTGCGGGGGAGTCAAGATGCGTGGAAATCCACTCTCTTTCATCCACAAGACTCCATTTCACAACACCAAGCACCTGGGGACCGCTTGATACGGATTGTTCTATTAAATTAACCGAAGTTTTATGTCCATGCCTTGGGTGAGAAAATAACTATTGTAATTTGGCGACCCCAGAAACTTGGCTAAGAGGGCAATTGACGGGCTCGTTAATTGGTTTCAAGCTTGCACTAAAATCCATATTAAGTCAACTGACTAACGCAAAGTCGAGAGTACATTTAAATATTGTGTGCAGAACATGTGTACTTAAGTGCTTGGAGGACATTTTGGCCCCGCAGGCGAGGGTTGTGGATTTGGCGGGCCAACTCAAGCAGAATCGAATCAAATTATGTTTTTCAAAAAGAACAATCTTACCGGGTTGAGATATAATTTTAAGAGGGTGCTGCCCGGCTGGCTAGTTGGACACAATTGGGACATATGTTTGGGATGCGCCATCATACATCGATTTGTTTATATGGCTTTGTTTGCCAATGAGGCAGGGAGAGGGAAGGGAGAAGGGCAGCCGATTGGCCTACGTTGAGTGCTGCGAAAGTCACTTTTAAAGCGCTTTTCCCCTGGGACTGCGCTGGGATTGAATGGGGGCAGGAAAAAACTGGACCGACACTTGCTGTGAGGGTCGGTAAATCTATAAAATACAGACATACTCATATATTCTGGCATATATGTATATTTGTATTTGTTAGATGATTGAATCGTGCGCCGTAATCATTGCTCGAGTGACATTGATTCACACATTGTCGCATTAGGGCAAGTTAATGCTGATTATCCCTTAGAATACCCTCTTGAATTACCCATCGCGTCTCGGTCACATCAAATATGCCCTAATACCCGACGCTTTGCATACTCCTCGACGTCGCGAATTGATTCCGAATGGTTGCACGTGCCGCGTGTGGTTGCACCAATGGATTTTGGCCTGGGTTTTGGTTTGGGGCGGAATGATGCCAATTCAGCTTTTTTTCAAGCCAAGATTGGTTATTTTCAGTTGTAATTTTTAAATGACTTGGCTTTTTTTTGTTGAGAGATGGGTTTGGGACGAAAGTTCTGCGAGTTTCTGCAAAAAACGGCGGGAAGTAATTTTTAACTTTGCGGGATCCCGAAATTCCCAATTATTTCTTGTTATTATAAAAAAAATATTTGAATAAAAGAAATTATTCCATATTATAAAAAATATTGAACTAAAAGAAATCATTCCATGTTTTTATACAAAAGTATTTGATTAAAAAAAATGCTTCCATTCTGTATTTAAATGGTTAAATAAAAATGTGAACCTTTTACAAATTTCTGTACTTATTTATTAACACTGAAGACTTGTGCTAAAGAAACGCGATAGTTAATGTTTAATTCTTCACAGGCGGAATGGGATCAAATTCATTGAGTTCATTGAGGATTTGTGCTCCGAAAGCAACTTCTTTTTTTTTAGAATACTTTTAACAATTTTGTAACACTGTTCGCGTGGTGTTTGAGTGTTGAACAAATGCGGAACATTTTTGCGTGTTGACCTTAGTCGCCCATCCCCTTCGCGACAGCCGCCGCCTGAATTACAATTATTGTTGTACTCAGTTAATTTATGGTCCTCAATCCTTGAGCAGCTGCCTGCTGGCATCCTTGGCCAAATAAAATGAATTATGGTCAAGGAGAAAGTGCGTACATTACGACGACGACGACAAAAATGATGATGAAGATGATGGCAGGAATGTTGCGCCGGAACACGGATAGGAAGCTGGCTTTTGTGGTGGTCGTGTGTCAAGCATTGTGCCGCAATTATGAACGCTGAAAACTACTTAGATATTTTTATTAGCCCTCGTGTTTGGCACTGTAAGCCGCACCCATCAACACGGCCTCTGCCGGAAACGGATTCGGAAGTAAGCTGCATGACAGCAACCAAGCACTGCAAGACTAATACTCACATTATGGTAACGACCAGATCCAACTGTTGACTCCGTTCCAAGGTACACAACTCCACAAATCTACTGTGTATCCAGGATTACACAGTGCCCAACCAGCGACGGCCTCTGATAGAGTCATATCTATTCTCTATATATAAAACAGACTGACGGACTGACGGACTGACTGATGGATTGGTGAATCGGTTTCCTTATCGAGGTGCACGCTAAGACGGAGTTTTGAGAATTCCACTTGCATGTGTGGGAAAATCGTAAAAACGTTTTGAGAATTCCACTCGCATGTGTGGAAAATTCGTGAAAATTGTGACGGTTGATTCAAACTTCTTTATTCGAGGGACAATCTAATTTTTACCGAATAAATAAAACTATAAAATTTCTAATTATTCCCAAACAAAAAAAAAAAAACAAACTAAAATAATAAACAACTGATAACAATAATAATTAAAATAAATCGGCAAAGATCTAGGGAAACAACTGGAAAACCGTTATTTTTGGTTTATTTCTTAACAAAATTGGGTAAATATTTCTTTTGCCTGTTAAATATTATTTAAACCACTTTTAATGGCTAAACACTTGGCTTATTAGCATAGATACAGGATGGAAAGTGTACTTACCGATTTATTGAGGATACGCTGGGGACATTATCCTGCGAACATATTCCCTCTGCCAGCAACCGATCTCGGATCTCCCAAGCGAACATTGTTGGGTTTTCTCTCTTGTAGTTCGCAATGGCATCAACTACGGGCGGGGTTGCAACCTTAGGCTTGGACCCGCCTATGACGCCTGCCTTAAAGCTACCAGTCTCGTAGTATCTGAAAATCAAATCAAAGGATTATTGTATGTAAGTACTTCCATTGCGAAGTGAATGTAGGATAGAAATAATTCTTAAGTTTCATATAAGCCATGAAAATATAAAGATGTAAGCTCCTAAAGAATGGAATACCTATTGGCCACAATCAAAATAAAAGTGGGTATTTCCGATACATAGATATAAGACGAAACATTGTAATCGCTTTACCAATTATATTTATATTTATATATGTATCTATATAATATTAAATTATAATAAATAATATTGAGGATAAAGCCCAACAAAAATGACGCCCAGCAGTAATCGGATTAACTTCAACAACTAACTCGACAAACTAACTATTGAAAATTGTATTATCTCATCACAATGTTATTATTCCAAGAACACCTGTTTAGCACTTGACTATTTATCAACTGCGTAAAGAGTTGCAGTACCTGATGGATGCTGAAATCAATGAAGATAAGAAATTAAGAACATTTTTCTTGATTGAAATTTTAGTTAAACATTTTTTGTTTGAGTGTAATAACTATAATGTCAAATATCGGCGCACATCAGCGCGGACACCTTGATTAATGAAAACATTTTCATACGGAACCACAAATTTTACCATTTCAATTACAAACAATTTCAAATGTCAGCCATCGTTTAAGTCCCGGACAATGTTTTCCGATGGGAGAATGAAGCCAAAGCCAGCGACATATGATTACACCCAGTCCAAGCCAGGACATGCGCTCGCAGAGATTTATTATCCTATTTGCATTGGATTTTGTGGCCAACTCAAACCTTCTACACACTGGATGTAACGACTGCATGCATTTATCTGCACCCTCTCTCTCCCCCATTTCTCTCTGCTTTCCCGCTCCTGTACACCTACAACAATATCTGACAATGACGGAATGTACATATGTACATATTTAGCCCGCCGTAATATACAAAGTCAGTACAATTCGTAGAGGAATTTCGAGTAGTCTAATAAAGACAGTTATAAATATATACAGGCAGTACAATTTATATTTAAAAAAGTTACATATTTATAATAAATTAAACAACAAAAGACAGTACAAAACACGTTCGGCTCAATCTCAAGACCCTTAATCAGGACGAGCTGGATAGGATTTCGAAAATATACAAATATTCTACAGCACTATAAGATATACATAAGAAACACACGTTTTTTGTGCAACGCACGTGGTTGCGACATATTCCCAGAATTTCTGTATGCATGTGCCCACTTACATTTGCACACATACAATTGTATTGCACGCTATTTAAATTAAGTTTCTTTTCTCTGTGCACGCTATTCTTGGTATGGCCAATTCGGTCGTTTGAAGATAGTTGCGAGTTCGACTCCGGCGCAGGGACATTCTTTTTTTTTTATTGAAATTTATTTTATATGAAATTCTTACAGCATATCAGGTTATCTGCTAGTCGGGCACCTTTGACCAGATCGCTTTTGATTTCGTATTAATGAATCATTTACTAACCTTGATAATATCTTTGAAACGCAGCCATGGCTCACTCGTAACTGGCGTGATATATCGCACGGACGGACGCCGTTGTGGGCCAGCTCCACGATTCGCTGCCGGACGACGTCGGGTAGGGGCCTGCCGTTAACGAACACGCCTCCTAATTGATTGACGCCCCCGTGACCTATGTTGAAATAAGGGGAAAAAACTCTTGAATAGTGGTAAAAGTGGTAAGTCCTAGGTTTAGAAAGTTTTACTCTAGTATTAAGTGCAAATAATAAGTTTAATCGACAATGGGATGTGAGAACCGATCGGAATTAGAATAAAATTCTATTTCTACGTGAAACTGCATACATATCATATTTTTATAGCCTTGCAGAGGCTATTATAGTTTTGCCAAAAAAATTTATAGCACTTAGAGAGAGATGTCTTCGCTATTAATCTGTGTCAACAGCCATATCAATGTCCGTCTTTCTATTCATATACAAAAATTTCTGTTTTCTTAAAGAACAAAAGGAACAGATTCAAACGTTGCCGTCGGAATCTCGAACACGGTGAAAAAGACTTTAGGATTATAAACAGAAGTGGGCGTAACATCTTCGTTTTTAAGTAAACTAATAAAATTCATTACGAAAAATAAAAATAAAAAATTGTTGGACCCAAACCGAAGCATTTAAAACTTTAAAAAAAAACTTGAAGGGATCAGTTGGTAAATAAATCAAATGTTCATATATATGTTTAATAAATAGGACGAGTCGCATTGAAGTATCCAATTTGGCAGAAATTTGAAACTGAGCTTAAAACCGATTGAACAAAAAATTACTATTGTTCAGATGATATTGGATCCTTTCTTCACCCTGGTGCATAATAATTTCTATAATCTTTAAAATGTACACATAGCCTTTCGCCCATTTTCCGGCCGTCGGAAGTCGGAAATTTTGTTGAAGTGGATTTAATAACGCTTTTACAGAGATATTCCACAACAGGTTCAAGGTATTTCTAATCCGCCGCGACGGGTGAAACAAGTGCAGAAGTGTTTGATATAGACGATCGATCCGATGAATTTAAAAATTTCCCACTAAATGAAAATTCACTGAGAATACATATTAGAGAAAATCAACCCTGCGTATATTCAAAGTGCAATGTTGTCTAGATATGGGTTACATTATATTCCGATCCGGTCTAATCTCTATAAAAGCATTTAATGAACACTACGGGTAATTAATATTTGATAGAAAAGATTGTAGCTAACTTGTGGTTGTTCCCTATGCTAATTTATTTATGCTTTGCAGAACTGCTAATTATAAGCCGCAGACGAAGCATCGACTGCCATGCGAGGAGAACAAGAAAGAGGCCGCCTTTAATTGGTCAGAAGAGATCTGTCCTAATGACGAACACACAACCAACCCAAGGCGGGAGTCGTTTCCACATCATTTACTTTCTGCACTTAAATTTCGCACTTGATATGCAATTGCTAATTAAGTACGAACAGTTCGCAAACAGTCTCAGAACATTTAAAGCATGTTCTGAAATTTGTTCACCATTTGGAAGGAGTATTTTTGGAAGTAGCGAACAAATCAGATCAACTGTGTGCTATGGGATGTTTAACCTAAACCTAAACCTTTCTAAATAATCTAGTTTCCTTCTAAAACGCACGGACTCTGGCTGTTCTTCTTCCATCGGAAATTAACTCTTGAATAAAATCGGTGTTCATAGTCCGATCTTCCAGAGGAGAGGTATCAAATAAACCAAGCTTGGTTTATTTATACAACTTTTTAAAATGTTTACTGTAGATACTTTTGAAAAATTCCACCCGCAAGTATGGAAAGTAGCAAAAAATGTTTGTATATCTGATCGGAAAATTTTGGATAATTACGCCTCAAATTCATATTCAAAGCGAATTCCACCCGCAACTATGGAAATTTGGCGTCAATCTCATTTTAGGAGATCCTTGTGAACATTTAAATGATAAGTTTTTCGCTAAATTGGCTGACCTTGAATCGAAAATGCTGGTCAATTGTTTAATGCAAGAAGGTTTATTTTTCGTCTTCAAGATATAAGCTTTAGGTTCTTTATTTAATGGACGTTAAGCGTGTTCTAGAATAGACGTTGAGTTCAGGATAATAGATATAAAGGATCGATTATTCTTGGCCTAAAAATTGTAGCTTTTTATTTAAATCTAAAAAGCTACAATTCTTAGGCCATCCTTTATGTCGAATTAGCCTTAGAGTCAAAGGTGCGTCCTTTCGGCTGTTTGCATGCAAAACTTGTGGTCCATTTACCCATTTGGGTTTAGGAAAGCAAAAGCAAGAAAGGTTGTAATATTTTGTCTTATTCTGATAACAAACTTATTAGAGAAGTCTTTGTTACATATTTTATCAGACTAGCTCTAAAAATGAAGAAGAAGGATCTATAGCCTGATCTGTAGCCTGATATTCATAAAACTTAATCGGGTGAGGATATATGTATACGAGTGTAAATCCAACAACTGACAACTCTGACTTCAAAAGCGCCGAAACAATTAGTTTTTAATCTAAAGAACCTTATTTAACCTCTTTTCTAATTTTTTGGTTGACTGGGACCCTCATATTATCTTATATATATAGCCCATATCTTTTACCTTTGGCGTCTTAGCTTGAAGATCTGTCTACTTATCTGCCTTGCTAGAACTTTTAAGTCCGAACTCAATTTGAATATGGACTCCCGATGGCCGTCAATTCATTTGGCACGTGATCCTGATCACAATGTCAGTCAATAATATTACGGAGAACATAAGAGGACACGAATTTGATGCTGTTTTAGGGGCACAGCGGGATACGAGCTGGAGTCCTGCATTGGCTGACAACAAAGGACCTTTCGAGTGGCTGACAGAGTGCCAAATGGCAAATGCGATTGTCATTTAATGAACTATTGATTTTCAATGGATGTGCTCATAACTAATAGATATTGTTTTCATACAAAACACACAGCTCGACCCTCGTCTCAACAATGTGTTTGTATTTTATTTTGTTCTATTATTTTTGCTTTCTGTCAACTTCCATTATTATATTTAACGCCAGCTTGCGACCAGGTACGCGTATTGTGCCACACCTTTTCATTGTTTTAATTTAAAACTATATCGTTTAACGATTTATCAACTGGATGGGATTAACGACCCGAACAGATCCGGGCGCAGAGGCTAGCTATCTATCTATATCTTAGTCCGTTTGCCCTGACTGACCAATTGGTGATCGACGTGAGAAGGAGAAACTTGCGGAAAATGCGTGAAAACGAAAACGATCATCTGATCGGGCCACATAAAAAATATACTCAAATCAGAACCGACAGCAAACGATCTCAGTAAAAATAAAAGCTGTTGTTGAAACATTTCAAATATGTAAAGTCTTTCATAAAATTATATCTTAGATACTGTAAGATAGTGTAAGTCAAACGTTCAAGATTCGTTCGACCAAATGCAGAGTTCTACATACAAATTTGTCAAAACGTGTTTCATTAGTTCTGGACAATTCACACACAAGTGTGAAATTCATTACGGAAATTCATCGTACATTTTAAAAGTTAGCACAACACTCTTTATAAAAGTTATTTAATGGATATTTGCAGCCGGAAGTTATTAGCGCTCAGAATTCATGAGATTGATTAAAATAATTTTAATAAACGAACGTGTTTCATACAAGAGAAGTTTTTAGCCGATATTACATATTGCGATTACATAATTTAGTGGTTGGATCCGTGGTTGGAAACTTTGCAGGGAACCATCAACAAAATTTAGAGCTAAGAGAAAGGAAAGCAACGGATTTGGAACGAACTAAAATTTTAGGAAATTTTTAGATAAAAAAACTCGTCTATTAACGAAGGTTCGGTTAGAGATAAGTAAAACAAAGACATTTTGGTTTCCTCAGATTAATTGACCAAGTTAACCTACGATACGACATTGGAATTACTGTTTTTGGCTTTTAAACATACAACTTCTATAGCATAAAGGGTATAAGAAACAAACTTGGGATTGTCGAAAGCTAACTATTTATATCTCCAATTTGGCATCTTGTAATCCTCTCGACTTGTTGGGTAGTATTTTTTTTGGCGAAGAAGGGTAAGTTACATGAGAAAGTAAAATATTTGAAATGTATGTAAGATTATATACATGTGTAATATTCCATCATGTTTTGATTGTAACGATACGCCGTCGAGAGATCCATGTTGGGCGGTGCTGCTGTGATATTAATGGGTACGATATTAATAGATATAATCCCGAAAAATCGGGAGCACTGAGCGACGCACAAAATACACAATATCTGGCACAAATAGCAATTGAGATGATTTCGATAACAACTTTTCAGTTGTGATATGCACGCGCGTAAGCAGCCCGACAATCAATAACCGATAACCGATAGCGATGAAGACAGCGATAACGATTAACGATAACCGATTAACATTTACTCAGTTTTCAACTGATAACCGATTTTGACAATCCGCGTCTCCGGATGTTGGCGAGGCGTTTGCTGCTTTGTCCGTGCCTATTTTCGATAACCGATTAACGATATCCGATTAACGATAGCAGCATTCAACTGAGAACCGATTTTGACAATCCGCGTCTCCGGATGGTGGCGAGGCGTTTGCTGCTTTGTCCGTGTCTATTTTCGTGCATGGCATTCATGTGAAAGCGAACCGAGCCAATTTCCTCTTTTTTCCCTTCTTTTCTTTTCTTTTTTGTTCAAATATTTTGCGTCGTTGTCGCCGTCGTCGTCGGCGTTGCCGTTGCCGTTGTTTTACTTATTATAAATTTTCGTTTTTTGTTTCGTTTTCAGTGCCGTGAAATATTTCTAGCCATTTTTTCCGGACTGTTTGCGTTCAGTCGCCGAGATCCTGCGCACGTTTTGTTTCTTATCTGTGTGTTGTCTGCGCGTGTGAGTGTATGTGTGTTCTGTCTCTGTCTCTGTGTGCGTGCGTCTGCGATTGCAGCTCGTGTGCGCTGCGTGCTGAGCGTGTCCTTGGTCCTTGTTTCGCCACCGCACCGCACCGCCCAACCACATCGGCTTGCGCATACTTCACGACTGCCCGACCACGACTCCGACTCCGACCACGACTCACTGCAGCGAGCCAATGAAGACGAACCAAACAGCCGAGAGACAGCCACAGCGTAGCGTCATTTGCTTCCTATTTAGAACTGGGCTCTGCGTATGCAGACTACCTCTGACTGGCGGCCGCGGCTGCGGCTGCTGCTGCTGCTGCGTGAGGGAGGGTGCTAGGGTGGGCGGTGGGCGGGTGGTGTTGCGGGCAGTTGGTGTCGCCTTCTTTTGGATTGGCGCTAAATGTTTAAGCCCATGGCTTATGGTCAGATACTGGCTGTGTATCTATGCATGTATGTGTGTGCCAGTGTGTGTGTGTGTGTATTCTTGCTTGGGTTTCTAACACAGCAGAAGACTTGTGTTTTATCCCGAATTAAGCGCTTTAAGCAGACCGAATCACATCCTCCAGTTACTTAGCATAATATTTGAGTTTTCTGTTTTTTTTTAAATTAATTTTTCATTCAGCAAAAGTTATTTGCAATCGATAACAGATTTAATGCATCTTACAAATATATTTTAAGTGTCTGATGCTTCCCTGCTCTGGGTCTATTATTAAAGCTTCATACAAAAATAAGTAATAAGAGGTTGTTGCCCACCCACGCACAAACACAACAGCAAGAGGCAGTGAGAGTGAGAGAGAAGAACGCAGTGTAGGCACGCAGCGGGATTTCCGCCAATCAGCACCAAGTCCAAGATGTGCTTAGCACCAATCACAGTTGTCGTTTCTCGTTTCTACCACTTAAGCATTCACAGCTCTCTATCGCTGTGTTTCTTTATCTCTCTATCTCGCTTGCACACACACACACACAGCGCTGAGGCTTTCTTGTTGTGATTGTTGTGTGTTTGTTTGTTTATTTGTCTGCGTGTGCATCCCGTGCTCTGCTCGCTGTACTAAAAATTATTGCCGTATTTTTTCTTCTGTGTGTGCTATGAGTATGTATGATGATGACATCAAGTTGTCACATATAAACAAAGTAATTATGTGAGCGACAAAAATATTAACAAACGGGTTTTCCTGTTCATACACAGACACGTAAATGTGCATGTATACTGCAAATATTGTTGTATTTGTATTTGCAGCTGAGACTTCTAAGTAGCGCATGCCCAAAATATTTATTAACCGCAAAGTCGGCGAGCTCTTCTCCCCGTCGATTAAATATTTATGTGTAATTCGATTATTGCTAACTTGCGGAGTTTCTGATTCCGCGCTCGCATTAAAATAACTCCCTGCCGGAGGGGACGATGTTGATGATCCAGTTATACACACAAGCACATGCGGATGCTTGTATTGGTAAAACGTGAGTACACCGAGAGAAAATTCAAGGATTTTGCATTTTGCATTAATTTAGAAAGGAAATAGTATTGAAAAAGTTATAAAGATTCTTTATTAAAGACCAATTTGTTCCTAATAAAATCCCAGTTCGAGCTTGAAATAAGTTAATATTCATCTTGATTCAAGCGCTGACGAACTTACATAATACAAAATTTATGAACAAAAATACTTCTAATTATCATTTTTTGGCCTTTAATATAGACCAACTCAGTATTTTTTTGCTCGCCGTTTTTCTCTCTGTGTACATCTTGGCAAATGGGTAAAAAATGGTAAAAAGGTTTAAGGGATTGTATTTAACAGGCAAAAGGAAGCATATCCGAGTCAATCTCCCATATTTAGACTTTGGACAGCGCTTTTAAGAATAACCTGGCGAATATTTGAGTATATAATTTTTATATATTTTATAAATACACTGAACCCATTACAATTTGTTAAAAAGGGTACAATGGTCTTTTGCAAATTTATGTAAAGGGCAGGAGAAAGCAGCTCCAACCCAATAAAGTATATAGATTCTTGGTCAGTATATCGATCCTAAAACCAATGAGAGCTACAGACTTGCAATTTTGAATGTTGTTGTTTCCAAAAATAGATAACTTGTCCCAAAAAATCGATAATAATCAACATCGCAAGCCAGTTATTTGTGAATATTTATGCTTGCGGTTTGGAATATGAAACACAAACTAGACAAGGTGATACAACTCTTGGGGCTCTATATCTCGCACAGTTTTCGTGCTAGCGTCATCAACTTTTAAATGTAGACCACAGATGAGCTCCTCCTGACTCCTGGCAACAGCAGGTGTCTACATTGTCCCAAAAATCAATCATACGAAGCATCTCGAAGTACTCAGTGCCCCATCCCATCCACTCGTTATCCATCCTAGCCAGATGTTGTTTCTGTTTAACGCCGAGCTGTGCTCATTTCTGAATTCCCAGTTGTGTGTTCAACTGTTATTAAATATACCACAGGAGTTTCGGGTGTATCCCCGATGCCGGCGACTTCATTACGACAACGACGACGATGACGACAAATAGGTGGAGAGCCGGAATATCTGCGCATTTGTGGCTCGGTTCATTTTAATTTGACAAATCACTTTTAACTTATGTTTTGACTTTTCGAGCAACATCCTTTGGGGATTGTTTTAATTATTATTGTGCTGCTTTGACTTTTACTTTTACTGTGTCTCTCTCTTACATCTTGCAATTAAAGTCGAATTGCGTTCCGCTGTGGGCTCTACTATGTAAATCGCAATCACATAATTTGCATAATTCCCATTATAGACGATTTTGCCTGCTTTCGATATATATACATATATATATACCTTGTGGGACAAAGCAGGATGCTTAGCATGGGTCATTGGAAAGCTCTACTGGCAAGTATGGAAAATTTACTTCAAATTAATTTTGAGAGCAGTTTCACGCTTTTTGCAAAATCCACGACATTTTGCTGAAAATTCCCGATCAAAACGGAAATTAAAATGAGTTGCACAAAGGTTCAGAAAATTTCCGCTATTTCCAGTTAATATAATATTTTACCTTTGATCTATGAAGCTATAAAATGTACTCCAAAATAATTAGATACATACGTAGTTATTGACCACCCCACTTGGATAGAACGAAAGTTTTTTCTGCTTCAAGATTTTAACCACAAGAACAACATGGACAGATAATGTAAATTATATCTTTTGGTTCCTTTTTCGATGGACTTTAAACTTATTGTCAAAAATCTAAGTAAAATGTAACTTCTCTAAAGTTGATTTTAAGATAGTATGGATAATTTTAGTTGCCACAGGAATATACTCTCTCAAATCCGTATTCTTACGTTCGCGAATAATGATAGCCAAAGAAAAGCCATGCAGTTAAAGAAGGAAGGAAGCTCTTCTGAGTTTGTGGCTTATTTCTACCTGTTGATGCAGGTGAACGGTAAAGTAAAGTGTTTTGCATTCGTGCGGTTATTAGCCTGGCCTTATTTGTTGTGTTTTTTATACCCATTGAAAATGTACAAAAAGAGTATAATAGTCGTACTTGCAGAGTAGGTTCTCGTATAGATTTTTAATCCTTATAAGTACTTAGTTTCCAACATAAGAAAAAGCTTATTTTGAAGCTTAAGCTAATCATGAACTCATTTCTGTTAGTCTTAGGATGGAAGGAAGTATAGAGAAGGGAATTCTTTTTTTTTTTTGTAGGCTATGGTTGCTCGGCAAGGGAACCAGGGTATCTCATAGTACATTAGGAAAATCTCACTTTAAAGCTAAATCTAGTCAAGAAACCATTTCTTTAGTGTAGGAAAGGAAGGACGGAAGTCTAGGGGAAGGAATTCGTGGTATTCCAGGAATTCCAGGGTATCTTCTAGTTGTGAACTTCTTATTGTTGACGCCATGAAGAAGAATGATGTCAAAATTGTAATGCATACCATGATCGAAGTGACCAGTGGGCCTCTGGGCCTGGTTCTGGTCGCCTCATGCAGGCATGTGAAGGCCAACAATAATACCTGCTACCCGCAATCCACAACCGGCGGATACAGATTCAGATACAGAAACAGATACAGATACCCCAATACCAATACGTTAGAGAAAACTTATCAAGCACTATTTTGAATCGGACAAACGAAACGAGAAAACTCGGCAACACGAGATGAGTAGTAAAGAAACTAAAACCGCCTTTGTGGTTGGACTGCGTTATTTTCAATTAAACACGTAGTTACTTGAGACATTTCTCGCCAAACCGCAAAAGATTGTCCGGTCGGTCGGTCGGAGGGTCGGTCGGACGGTCGGAGGGTCGGTCGGTTGCTTACTTGTTCCGACTGTGGGACATGGGACAAGAAGCTGTCCGGGGTTGTCACACGAGATCGGTGACTGGTAATCGATAGCCTACTTAAATGACGACATATATCTATGGTGGGAATACAATTTAAATGTGTTAAATATCCATCTTCCACCTGTGAAGCTACTTAACCAAAGGGCTGACCATAAAATGCGTTTTTACTTACCATCTCCAGAAATGCTACCTTGTGAACTGTGCGAATCTTCTAGAATGCAAATGAGAACCGATCTAAATTAATTAAACATGTATGTTGGCAATACACAAATACTGTGAAAACTCTCCCAGCGAGCACTACAATCAGGCGGATACCCCCCTTTCTCTTCCTGGAAAGAATCTTACACGAGGCACCAAATTATGGCATAAAATGTTCTTAATAAAATCCGAATTAAAATGGGTTAAAATTGATTGTAAGGTCAGCGATAAAGTTGACTTCATTTATATATAAAATATAAAAATTATTGTTGGATTTGAACCGGAACCCTTTAGATAGCATCTATCTATGGATAGAAAAACGAAAACATGTCCGTGTAATCATTATTTTCAATAACTTCCCATATTTTCTCAATAAAACTGGAATACATTTGAATTTTATACGATTTTTGAAAATGCGTCAACAGACAATAAATATAATTTTTTTAGTTATATTAAAGGTATTTTACTCAATTATTGCTACAACTGACCTGACTTTCAATCCCCAAATAATAGTCAAAAATAAAGAACAAATATAAAAGCGCGTATAAATCAGCCCAAGCTCATTCCCATCCATATTGGAGTTCGCTAGAGAATTTTCACTGTACTGTGTGCATGTGATATCTATATAAAGTCTTTATGAGTTACCTGTGTTGTTTTGGGCCTCACCCATGGCTGTTATCCATTCCACATTCGCTTGGGACTGACCCAGAAAAGTATTTCCGGGCGATTCTTGGATAGTCGGCGTAGATATTCCGCGCACCAAGCCGCTTGAGTATTCGTCAAACTTTTGATCTGAAATCAAATGGTAAATACTAAATGGTAAATTACACATACATATTACACATTACCCCAAAAGTTAAAAATAAAAGTAGTAAATAAAATAGTATACTCTACGAAAGCCTTCCTTATTATATGTTATTATCATCCACAAGAAACAACAAAAATTAGAAGTAAGAAGCAAAACCGTTTCGTACAGAGGTTTTTCGCGATTATTCCACGCTTAAGGGGAGAAATACCCAAACCCCTCCTTAGCGTGAAAATATAGATCTAACGGTTTTGGCTGTGAGTTGATCACCAGTCATACAGTCAGTCAATCAGTCAATCAGTCAAGCAGTCAGTCAGACAAGTCAAACAGTTCAAAATATTTAAGTATCATTAGGAAACTCGTAAATACTTTGCTTGATCAAGATATCAAGATCTTGACAACTATATATAAAAGTTTATTCCTATAGCTTTCGAGACGAGGAGCCTGGTCTGCCGGGCACCCAATTTTTGAACTTATCAGAAAGTAATAGATACGAAAGAGATGAAGAATGGGTATTGATGTTGTCTCGCCCAATTTTTGTGCAAATCGATCCACTGTGCTGCGCAACAATTTCTATTGGCAAATCCGTGACTGAAGCAACAGAATTTGTTCATTTAATTCCGAGACCATACATAACAACAGAAGAAGATGAAGAAGAAGAAGAGCTAGAAAGAACAAGGTCCGTGAATGTGTCTTACTCTTAAGTCGAACACTTGTCTTCGGCCAACCCATCCCTCTCGATCCCTGCCCATCCCTGCCCATTCCAACCCAGTCGCGAGCCAAGGCTATTGTTCTTTGACAAAATTTAAACTAGAGTTCAGACTCCTATGCCTTTCTCAATGGTTGAAGCTACCAAATCTCGTGTACTTATAAATGTATGCTATTTCGTTGACCCTTTTTAATACCCTCAACCTATTGAGAGTGGCTAAAAAGGGTTTAATGGCTTTGTGGAGATATTGGTAACAACAGGACGACGACCTAAGGTTTTCTCGGCAAAATACAAAAGCAATGCTCTATATTTAAAAACTACATACATATTATAAAAAGTAAATTTAGGGTTTCATAAAGTTCGATATCTGGAAATCGATTATCTTGAAACTTATTGGAAGTAGATAGCAAGTTACACTTGATATTTTAAAAGTAAATATACTCTCGCGGAACGATAATCTAATTATTGTTCTATAACTCCTCCTATTTTCATAATATTGATAAAGATCGATAGCTTGACATTGATTAACTTTCTATTTATAGGACTAGAGCTTGGTATAGGTTATCATTTAGTATATACAGATACCCCTTTTGTATGCCATATTTAAGCCATGAAAATATCAAAAGCTTCAGACAATCAACACCTTATTTAATCCAACTAGTTTTAATCTAACTAGTTTGGAGCTGAGGAATTAAGACGCGAGAGTTCCCCGAAAATGCGCTATCCATGTATAGACTAAAGATAGGGTATTTGCCCAGTCGGGCACGCCCGACTAGAGCACCCCTACTTATGTTAACTCGGAAATGTAAATGCAATCTTTTGTTTAGTTCCTTGTTCCATCCTCAATGTTTTATGAATAGCTACCTACGTATTCAAATCGAGTCGACACACATGTACATATTTACATTTTACATAGCCTCTATTCTTGTACCTCCAATAATTTTATGCCGTTTAATATATGTATTAGATTTTAGTATAAGTACAAAATATTATTTACAATGGAAAACTCTCGCTGCGGTTGACCTTCAAACTGTCGACTTTTACGCTTTGCAGGTCTGAACCTTTTTCGATCATCAGAAAAGGCCAACTTCTAGTGGGCGTGGCCAAACATTGTTAAGGTAATTTTATTACGCACACAGCGAGAAAACCGACGTGCCAATCACAAGGCTTTTCGTTCCCGAATCGTGATTAAAAATAATATTTATTATTAAATTTATATTTTTTATTTGGATTTATTTTTACTTTCAGGGAATAAAATGGCATTAAAATGATTTCTTTGGGGCAAATGTGCAGGCCACATTTAACACATTTTTAAAAAGTGTGAGACTCGCCAAAAAGCTATTAATGATACTTTTATATTTTCCATAAAAACAATAGATAATTCGATAAATCATGGCAAAAGAAACGAATTATTCGGGTCGTATACCAACAATTTTCTTATGGAAAAACATATTTGACAGCAAATGTTGACAGTAAAATTAGGCTATACATTTTTACTCGTTAGATGTTTTCATATTTTTTACTTATTAGCCCACACATTAAATATTAGACCAATGTATTACAAGTTGAAGCAGCAAGCCGGTTCGAACCGTCAGCCAAGCCACTTCCAGCCCCGATAACAATTGTGTAAAAGTGATTGGAATAACTTACCCTTTGACTTGTCATCCAACGATGTCTGGCTATAGACTTGGCTATGCTGATGCTGATGCTGATGCTGATGGGTGCTGATGCTGACGGCGAGGTGCTCGCTGGCTTGGGAGCTTTGAAGTGTGTGCAGTGTTGTTGATGAGCCGCCGCCCAATTGCTGTGGGAGTTGTTGATGCTGGTGCTGGGACTGGGGCTGGGTCTGGGCTTGGGATTGATGGATAATATGGTGTTGGTGCTGATGCTGATGCTGGTGTATTAGGTGGTGTACCGGCGAGAGTGTTGCTAGCCCATGGCTAAGATGTGGCGACGTCTGCATTTCCATTATAAGCATATCATTAATACCTGAAAAAGCGAAGCGAACGTGGGCTACATCAGTTACTCAGTTACTCGGTTACTCTGTCCACAATCTTACCATCTGCTAAATGCCTTGCCTAGGGCTAAGGTTTTTGGCCTGTCTATTCATAATTATAGATAACTTGAGAAAAGTGTGCTACTTACAGCGCAGTAGCAGTGGCAACCGATAGAATTTCAGAAGCGTGCTGATAGAAGCTCACAAGCCGGAACACCCAGGACAGAGGACAGGGAACAGGGAACGGAGGATGGATGGCAACCGTTTTTTTAACTTGCGCTCGAGCCACGAACACGAAACTACACAACCTGATGAAGACAACAAGGTAAAGGCGAGCAGCAGGCAGACAGACAGAACTAGTATTGCACAAGGTAAAAAAACAACAACAACAAGAAGGAATGCTCTAGTCGGGCGTGCCTGACTGGCAGACACCCTGTGCCAACTGCTGAGCTACCTTTATAAAAATTAATAAATAACAATATGAGCGTTTACGCAAAAGCTTTGTTTAATCATTATTAAATAATAATTAAAAATAAGAAATCGATTTATAATTATAATTACAAAAAAAAAAAAACGATAAGGAACACATTTTTTAAGTGTCAAGTCAATATATTCAACGTTAGTATATATATATTTATATCATAAATGTTTAATATTTCATCAAAAAAAAGTTTTTTTTATTTGATTTTATTTATGTTCTTTATTTTATTTATTTATTTTATGCAATTGGCCTACTTCTGCCCAAAATCAGTATACCCCTTTGCCAAGGAATATAAATTGCTTGGTTCTCCTATCGATAGAACTCGACTAAGTGATACCCTGTACCAAATGCTCCAAATATGCTCAACTCAATATAAAAGTGTGCAAGAACTATATAAATATAAGTCGGGAGTTTCGCATAGTTTAGTAATATTAACTGAAGTGTGTTTAAGTACTTAAAAGAAATGTAAAAAGGAAATTTGGCTACTCTTTGTTCATTTTCATAGCCATAGCTTACTTTGTCACAGCTAAATCGAACATTAGAGGTAGAGGATATACCTCACTTGCCTCTAAAATACAGGGTATCAAATGCGGTTACCAGTAGTGTGGACTCGCAGTGCACGTTCAGTTCTGACAAAACGCTGCACAAAAAAATCTCGATGATAATGCCGAGGCAAATCATGTTGATTATGAGCTAAACTTGAACCACAAAACGATTGCAGTTCCTACTCCTCAAACAAAAAGAAACACATTTTTTTAGAGCTCGCGGCCAAGATAGGCAAAAAGCTTTCCTCTCTCATTTATACCAAGCCAACAGAACCCAAAATATTTCAAAATCAACTTAAAATGGTCTAAATTGATTTCGAGGCATCAATTTTCCGATTCGCCTAGTAGCGAAAATATTTATATAGCCTTTATTAGTTCTCATACATAACTTGATCACAATATTAGGATAATTTGTGATGTGTATTTAGTTTTCTAAAAAATCTTGTATATCCATTTCCATTGTAGAGCATATTATAGGAGAGGGCAAAAGGGAAAAGAAAACTTCTAATAATAATTAAAATTAGTTTGCCCTTCTATTTCCGCTAGGCGATTTTCCAAAGTCAATTTACAACGAGAAAAAGAGTATACAGTATAGACTTGTGCAAGGCTGTCCACTTGACTCTATAGGGTCGGAGATGTCTCCTTCTATGCGTTGCACATTTCACGACCAAATTAGAATACCCTCTGCATAGGGGGTATAACAAGTGCATGGATATCTACTCTGATTTTTGAAGTCGCACGAATACTCTACAGATTTGTGAGGATGTTCGAATACTCCACAGGTTTGTTAGGATATTCGAATACTCCACAGGTTTGTTAGGATATTCAAATACTCCAAAGGATTGTTAGGGTACTCGTAGTCAAAGGCATAGCTGCATAGAGCCGACTTGCACTGATAAGTACAATCCAAAATCTAGTTATTAGATAGAGTCCTGAAAGGATCATTTGGACTCCTTGAGACCTAATAGGACCAAATTGGATCTAGCTAAGCTATATTAGGTGCAACGTGTTGCCATATTTTCCCGCTCATTTCTTTGCGCCGGCTCTTTACCTTTTTCGTCCCTTCGTGTGGAAGCGCGCACGAGCTACAAACATACATACACACCTGCATACAGATGGAGCATATAGGGCGCGCGCGCGCACTTATTCACCTGTTGTTAATTGACCTTTTTAAGGCTCGCCCTCTCCTAGGGTCGGGTCATCCGTCGTCGTCGTCGGTCGGGCAAGTGCATATGTGTATGGGCCTTTGTGTTTGGGGTGCGGGATCCGGCATTCGGGCTGATGATATTAATGGGAATTGCATGTGTGTCTATCTCTATCCACGTGTAGTAAAGTGACCATCTGTTTTTTATAGCCTTGTAGCAGGGTACTCTAATCCTGCCATGTGTAACGCATTTAAGAAGACTTCCCATGCAGTATATATATATATATATATATCCATATATATTTCCAGATATTGGACTTATTTAAAAAAACAGATTGCAATTTTCTTTAAGATTAATAAAAAGTCCATTTACACTAGATCCTGATCTAGTTTGCCTTCAATTGAACCCTTTTTATGGTCCAAACTCTGCAAAATTGCAGATTCAAAGGTCCGTTTACAATAAATAAATAAAAACGTAATAACAAAAAGGTTCTTGAGAGTCTTATTACGCTCTGTCTCTTGCCACTTTACCACCATGAACTTTAAACGTTGCCACCACCAGCGGCGCCTCTTATGAGCCGGCTGTGCCGGATCGTGGCGGGAAAATGAACATGAATGCATCAAACTTAGCCCACGGTAGACTATACCAAATAAGAATGCTCTAGTCGGGAGTGGCCGACTGGCAAATACCATGTATTTCGTAGCAAACAGCTGATCTTAGAAGAAAATTGATCTTTGGTTGAAAGAAAAAAGGAAAAAGTACTACAAAAACAATAGGAGATAACCCCATCATATAGAAACATACACATGCACATACACATATATACACACAAGCACATACATACGTACGCTTCGTTGTTTATAGTCCGATCTTGACAGGATTTCCGATTTCAAATGTGCGGGAGGCAAGCACAAAACCAAAAATTTTTATTGATACTCTCGCGAACCAAATTTGGTGCATCTCATATATTTTTCTATAGATTCTTATTATAAATTTTCAAAATGCGACTAGCATATATGAGAACCTACATTTTTTATTTGAAGTATCTAGTTCTCGTAGTTTGCGAGATCAAAGCGTTTACAGATACGGTCATGGATGAGTTCGACTCAAATCGTGGTTCTGATCAAGAATATAACAGACGATGACTCTTGCCTTGCTCTTCTTGTTAAATTGACTTGGCTGCTGACGCTGAATAAGAATATCTATGGATATACTTTCTTAAGCTCACAGATCCCGCTCTATGCTAGGGTCAGCCAACCCACCATATAAATCAACAACTGTCATAAGATAATGTACTTATTTCTCTGTTTAAAGCTATAATAAATGTGTTAATATAGAAAGGGTTCTATGTTAAATAAAAAATTAAGAGATATTCCCAGCAAAAAGTATGGAGTTCACAGACGTAAAATCGGCTCCCTAACCCACATTTTAAATAAATACGCTCTTGTATATCCGTGTGATAAGATAATGTTCTTATTTCTCTATTTATAACAATATTAAATGTGTTTATATAGAAAGCATAATCTAATGGCAAGAGATATTGTCAGCAAAGAGTATAGAGATCATGGACGAACCCACTCGAAACCTCGAAGAAAAGCAATGTGTGCTTAAGTATTCTCTCTTAGATCATATTTTGGCCGCGTAATACATTCAATTTGAAAAATAAAAGTGGGAAAATAAAAACTTATTTTCACACACTCGCGCTAAATAATGGCGGCGACGCCGACGACGACGCCGCCGACGACAACGATGACGGCGACGACGATGACTACGTCGACCTAGCGCAACACGAGGGTTACGAATAAACTCCACTAAGAAACGGGAAAACAAGCTCAAGGTCAGTAGCGTGGGTAAATTTGTCTTTATTTAAATACATACAAACAGACAAACATGCCTGTACATGCATTCATATATCTGCTAGATAGAGTCCATAATATAACTTGGTCTTGATCTTCATTTGCGTTGGCATTCAGCATAGTCTCAGATCTGCCTCCTTGTCATGGGGTCAAATACGATTTGAGCTATTAGTCGAATAGCCTATTCCAAACTCCATGATAATCCTCAAGTAATAATTAAGATTTCAGCTATTCGTCGAATATTCTATTCTAAATTCTATTATAATTCTCAAGTAAGAATTACAATATACGTTGGGTTCAGGACAGAAACTTACTTAAAGTTAATTTATTTCAACGCAAACTTAATTTTTGTTCACCTTAAGATTTTGAATATTTTTAGCAGTGCATTGATCGTAATAGCTGGTCGTTAACAGAGCTTAAAACAAACCGATTTGAACCCGGAATTCCAATTTACTTTAACCATGAGCCTAACAAAAAAAAGCTGAATCTGCATTAATCTAACCACATTTGAAATTGCAAAGTTTAGGTAGAGATAAAATTAGCAAAAACTAATTAGAAAAAATATTTATGAATATAAGTCAGCCCTAAGTTTGTACAAAAAACTGGGTTCGGAAAACCAGGTTTACGATCCTTCAAACTCAAGGCTCGAGCCACAAACCAAACCGGTAACTGTTACTTTTTTTGCGGATTGCGGCCCTGGTAGTAAAATATTAAAGACTGTAAGGGTTTAGCTAATGATCGATAACAAATAATCGATAGAACATATTGAAGCTCTATGCCTAGTTTTATTTGGGTGGTTTTGAGCTTTTTGAAAAGATTCCTATACTGAAAAAGCTCAGTAATATGAATTTTAAATGTCGAAGAATTCTTCTATTATGAATTCTTCTTCATTTTGTGATTATTCATAGCACCTGCAAGGATAATATTTTGATAAAAATGTACTCACCTCACCCAAATGCTGTTCAAACAGTAAACAACTTAATTTGCAATCTTGGATTGCATAACGAGAGTAAAAAATCTTAAAATAATGCGACTTTCTGAGTATACGCTAAAAAACAATCCGACACTCAACAGTTCACTCACTTTTTATGTTGTCTGCTTTTTCATGCAATTATTTTTGATGGATTTCACATTTTTATATACTTCACAAATAAATTGATTGTACATCACGGCCACATCGATTATCAAATATACACGGTATGTGTTTGCACATCATTCTTTGTCGTTACAGCGAGAGAGAAGAAGAAGCCGCGTTCCACTTGCTGCTGCTGCTGCTGCTGCTGCTGCTACTTTTGTTAGCGACCGCGCTTCAGGTCCCTGCCAGGTGGATCGGTAGACCGCGCTCAAAGAGTTCTTAGGCGAAACTGTTTGGCTGTTGAATGTGAATGGTCGGCGGAAGCAGCTCGAAGCCGCTCTCACTCAACAAGCTGCTTTCGATACATACAAACGCATACTTAATATATATAAATACCATATATATATATATATGCGTGTGTGTGTGTGCATATCAAAACTAGCTTGAGGAGTGAGAGCGATATGTATATATATGTGTGTGTGTGTGTACATATCAAAACTAGCTTGAGCAGTGAGAGCGATATGTACATATGTGTGTGTGGACATATTAAGACTAGCTTGAGCACTGAGAGCGCTATGTATACATGTGTGTGTGTGTGTGCTGGTGACCGTAAGTATGTGTGTGTTCTGAGCCACTCTCAAAACCAGGCCTGAGCACAAATGCTACTGGTGGCTTTACGGTTGGTCGGTTTCGTTTCTACTCAAACGGGCCGGCGACTAATCGGGAGCGTTTGCGTTACCTTACCTGATGTGTGAGCAAGTTTTTTTTTTTATTTTTGTTGTGCTTCCACGATCAACAGAGAAGCGCGATTTTAAAATTTGTACGCATTCATATGTACACACATACAGATACATATGTGTGTGTGCTCAGAGAAACGCGCGTGGCCATGTTAGCATCTAAGTATGTACATATGTATGTGTATGTATGAACAAGTGTATGTATGTATGTCACTTCAACCCAGTCAGAGACTCAAATATGCTTACACTACATGCACTCTTACGCATATATACACACATACACCTACATATACACATGTATATTTACATATGCAAGCACAAACATACCCATGCATGTGAGGAAGGCTGGGCTGGGCCGTTGATTTCCCCCAAACACATAAATACAGATATGTATGTATATACATATGTATATATATACATATATATGTATATATATATATATATATATATATATATGTATATATATACATATGTATATACATACAATGTATATATATATTTATATACATATTTTTAGGTATGTACAGATGTTCACATATAAGTGTGTTTAATATACGCTGCATATGTGTGTATATTAAGCGGAGCTTTATGATTTTGTCTTGTTTTAGGGTAAGGAGCGAGGAAAGAGAGAGAGGTACAGAAAAAACGGAGGAAAGCGTGTTTTCTTTCAACCCTCTTCCGACTATTATTTGGCAAGTTGAATGTTCTACATGTTTACGAAAACTATTCATCTCCTTTGTTTCTATGTATTTTTTTGTAATTGTATAAAGAATATATATATATATATGTATGTATCTTAAGCTTTGTGATGTATATTATACAGTACAGTTTCGTATGGGGCACATATACACACATAATACATACGGGTTTGAACCGGTTCGATCAAGGAATTTTCTATACAAAATACACTTAAGCCGAACTACATGTTTTTCAAAAATGGTTTGGGATACAGCTCCCAATATTTTCTGCAGAGCCGAAACGCGTAAAATTATATTAAATTTTTAAACTATGCCAAAACCTGATTCAGAGTTGCTTCACAAAGTTGTGGTTTTTTGGCTTGCAGCCCCGGGCTTAATATGTGTATATACAATATGTAATTATTCAAAAATCGCACGCATTTGTATTCATGACACTCGTAGATACCCTGTAATCACGCCGAATTATGCATTCTTCCTTTATCATTCGGAATCTTCGTGATTTATTTTTTATATGTTTAAAGAAAAACATATTATTATATAATTGTGTTTCTTGTATCAACACGTTTTTTAATAGGTTTTAATATTATCCATTTAAAGGGGCTTAACTTATTGAAATGCATAGCTCAAAAAATACTTTTATTCATCTGTTGCATGCCAGGGCGACCAAGTAAAGTAAAGTATTTGCTGTATATTTTTGTAAGAACCGGTATGAGTTTATAAAATCTTTGTATTATATATATATATAATGACTATATGCATTTGAATTACAAAGGAATACACACTGTTGACTTATACATAAGTACTTATGAGTGTTTACGAGTCAAGTAAATGTTGCATGTACTCGAACCACTCGAACGACTCGAACCTCAAATACCCTCGCATAAAACAAGTACAATGTCGATGAGGCTTTCGAGGCTCGAAGCTCGCAATGGTAAATTTTGCTTAAAGCATTTCATATAAAAGATGTAAGTTATCTAATTATATAGTGTATGGTGGTACATTTATACTATGAGGAGTATTATGGCAATAATATTAAACCCGAGAGTCTAGTTAACCTTATCGGCTGCTGATATTGATCATGAATATATATACTTTAATGTATATATATAGAAGACGCCTTCTTCTATGTGTTACATACCTTATTGCGAAATTAGAGTACCCCTCGGAAGGCTATACAATATATAGATATGCACATATACAGCCATGCACACATGTATATGTACATATGTATGTACATGTATATGGACATAGATCTGGTTGGCCATACTCTTCGCACGCATTGCACAGGTGCTGGCGAGATTGACAAGACGGCGCGTGCCAAACAAACGGGTACTACCGTTGTAAGTCACGGCAGAAGAAGAAGAAGAAGAAGAAGAGGAGGAGGCGGAGGAGGAAAGAGAGAGAATGATCACTGAACCATCTCCTATATGGCTTGCAGTACACTACGCTCACAAAGTCGAATTTCATGAGGCTGGCATCAGAAGTCGCAGCAACTATACTCTAACAAATTATAGATGATGCAAAGCATGGAACATATATAAATTTATACATATATCAACAGATCTATATATCTTTCACTGTATATCAATATTTCTATATATCTATATCTTTTTGTCTATATAGCCCAATCCGAAAGTGCTGGAAAGATGAGCAACCGTGGAAAATTGAAAAAAAAAATGATTCACAGATACTATCAGATGTAATAGGGAGGATCAAGAGCTGTACGTACAACGGAATAGAAATGTATAACTTCTTTTCAACTTTTGCTTCTTAATTCGATGGACTTAAAACTCATATAATGTCTATGTAAAATAAAACTTGAAAGTGGAGCACCAGAGACATTTCTTGGATAAATTTGGATAATATTAGCTAGTAATCATATGTATATAGAAATATGTAATCCGTACGGCTTCGAAATTAGGCCCGAAATTATTGATAGTAACCTTTTGTTTATCATCCCATGAAAAAATGTAAGCTAAAGTTCCATTTGAAACGTATTTCAACGATTGCGATCTCCTATGGATATTCCCGGTTGGCAAAGCAATTCAACATAAAGAGAGAGAAAAAAAACGTGGCCCTGACAAAGCCGGGTAATGCCCGCCGCTAGAATATCTAAGATATATGCCCATATACACGAATGAAATCCTGGTCGGGCCCACCAACTTGCCGTGTTATAGGCCTTAAAGAAAGCGGGCTAATTGTCGATGAAGAAGACAGCTGGCCAAGACTTGGGGTATGTTTTGAATATATGTATATCAACATACATATATCTATGTGCATGTACGAGTAGGTTTGTAAACAATACATACATATATACATACATATGTATACATACATCCGTTCGGTTGAGTTTGTTTTCCGTGATCTCGCCTTTACAAGTGAAAACCTCTTTATGGCTAGCCATAAGCCCGCGCTTTCTATACAGAACACCTGTTTGATAGATGGAACAACCGTGACGCCGTCAACCGAGCGAGTGTTGGCGATCAGAAAAACCACCCCATGCCTTCCCTTTTCAGTTACTTTGCCCTCCCTCCCTCTTCCTCACTCCCTCCCTTCCTCCTTCCTTCCTTCCTTTCTTTCTTCTTTCCTTTTTGTATTCTTTTTTTCTGAGTTCTGGGTTCAACGCTCTGTACAGGAATACAAAGGTAAAAAACAAGAACGTCCGATTGCGTAGTAATAATATATCTACCAAAAGTTAGCTGCATATTAGCATATATATTAAACATCTCTGGGCGGCATTTAGTCTCTGATCTGACCACAAAAATTGTCTGCTTGTTTGGGGCTATACAACAATTGATCCTTGAATAACTTCTGACCTCATAAATACTTGGATTAAAATATACGACTCTTGAGGGGTATTGAGCAGCATTATTGTCAGTATAGATCGGTACATTTTCTAGCTGAATTTCCCGAAGCTTCAATGGTAAAAATCTACAATTCTGCCCGGAGGACCTCGAAATATGCCAAAAATATGTAATCGTATAATATAATATATATATATATATATATATATATATATATATATATATATATACAAGACTAACTAACAACTTTTGGTTCTTCATAGCATGTATTTAATTTATTTAATTGTTGGGTTAAAAGTTTATGTTTAAAATTAAAATGTTGTAAATATATGTGCATGTATACAAGTTTACTTATACATTTATAGCTTCAATGGTAAAAATCTACAATTCTGCCCGGAGGAGCTCGAAATATGCCAAAAATATGTAATCGTATAATATAATATATATATACATATATAAGTAAACATGCACATATATTTACAACATTTTAATTTTAAACATAAACTTTTAACCCATTTTCCAGCCGCCCAAAATATTTAGAGTGATATTTTAGATAGGTATTAAAAATTAAATAAATTAAATACATGCTATGAAGAACCAAAAGATGTTAGTTAGTCTTGTGCTGAGAATCTTTAAGTCTTTGGTTTGGTGTGAAACACGTATCGGATGAATTTGTACACAGATTATTGAAAATGATTTTAAAGCCAGGTGGAATAGACTTTCCTACAATCGTTCCTATGCCGGACTTTGAAAATAAGATTGAATTAGTTTGAATCTCTTGATCACCAGTCAATCAGTCAGTCAGTCAATCAGTCAAGGCGAAAAGTTTTTGAGTTAGTAAAGTTCCTCTAGCTCTGATATTCTACACATGCGTGCGTATGTACGTGCATTTGTATGTATTAAATAAATGAAAAAACATTGTCAATGTGTGTGTAATTGCAATTTCACATTAATATGTGTGTACCGTATGTCCACACACACACACATGCACAAGCACAAGGCATATTCGTATGTATGCTGATCTGTATGAGCACTTATTGTTATGTACGTGCGTGTGTGTGTGTGTGTGCATTGTTGTTGTTACAAGTATGTCTGTTTGTGCAATCATCAGCTTGTGCATAGGTATGCATGTGTGTGTGTGTATGTAGAGTCATCTATACCGCTTGCTCTTTATTTAAACAATCAGTATTCATATGTTTTCGGTATGAAATTCGGTATTTCAATCGTGGCTCGTGGCTTTTCACGGTCTGCAAGTCAACCGAAACTGCTTTTCTGCCGTTTCTTTTGGTCTTTGACTGTTGCTTTTTCTGTTAATGTTGATTTTGCTTTGGCTACCGCTGTAGTTGCCATTATGTGCGACGACTGTTGTTGTTGCTGTTGTTGTTGTTATCGTCGTCATTATTTTATACCCTTTAGCCGCAGCGTATGCTAAGAGCTATTCATGAAATATGTTACGCACTCGTACGACATGGCGACAAAAGCATCCACCCAATTGTGTTCAGTTATTTTAGTTAGGGTATTAGAAATATGTCTACCGTACATTTATTGAAATTCTTCTAGGGTATTAAATCTTCGGCACCAGCAAGCTATTTTTTGTGCGTTCTTGAGTTTTAATTGTGTTAGGCCTCCTGTTATACCCTGTACCCATTGAAAATGAATTAACAAAGGTATATTGCATTTTTTGCCAGCTTTTTTGATATATACATATACATATATGGATACTTATAATACTATGGTACATATGTACATTAAAAAGGCATTATTAAGATATTCAACCCTTAACTTTATTCGAACTATTTAATTTATTTGGCATACCCAAAGAAAAAGACGCTGCATTGCGTTGAGATCTTTTTTATGGATTTATTTATGCATATAGTACAGATTGTACCCTGGGTACAGGGTATATCCTAGTCAGGCTCGACATGAGAGTTCCTATTGTTTATCTAGTTTTTTATGCCCAATGACATATTTTAATAAATAAGGGAATCGTCTTTTGAGTAAAGACTTTTGACTAAAGTGTAAATAAATAATATGTTGAAGAAACCCATCAAAAGCCAACCTTATCGAGACGTTCCACTGCATTCTGCTGAGATGCCAGGTTAACTTATCGGGGAATATTTCACAACATAATTTTGTATTTTGTTAAATTTCTAAAATATAAAATAATTAACTTCTTGGTGGCAAAGCCCATTCACAAATACAGTTGTGCTCAAATGTACAAATATATATGTATGTATAATGTAGAAAATGCCTGCTCGTATGCATGTGCTTATGTTTATAGGAAATAAAGCAGCGAACCGTAATTCCTCGAGCCACTAATACAATCACAACTTCACCGACTCTCCCATATGAGCTGTACCAGTATTTACAAATAGACAATATTTTTGGTAAAAGGGCAAATGCTCTTGTTTACTTTAGAACATATTGTTTTTTCACATACCGAAAGAAGGAAATAATAAAAATATATCGGTATATTATTACAAATAGATTTTGTTTTTGCCCAGGTAGCTTTAAATATGAAATTATGTTAAAATGACGCTGAAATGTTATAAATAACAAAAGAAGTGTATTCTGGTCAAGTGATAAAAGTTACTTCTTATTTGCAAAAACATTTTTGATACTTATACATTAAAAATAAATATATAAATATAACAACACAATCTGCTTTTAACGTTTTTTTTTACGTCTTCCTACAAACAGGTAAACGAAAAACTTCAAATTTTTCCATTGCCCTCCGTGGAGTCAATTGTGATCCTAAACTTTGCGTACCATTACACTCCAGAAGATTCCCGATAAATAAAATCTCCCCGTTAGGCTCACAATTTTCATGTAACGCACATGGCGTGCTTTTAAATATATATACAGTTGGCGCCAAATCGAAATTTTATAATTGTGATGACTTGTCGTCGATAATCGCCAGCTCGTGTTCAAAATTATCGCAAATTCATCGTCAATTCGTTACTCAATGACACTCGGCAATTATCGACTCGGCAAATATCGGAAATTCACCGTTCATTCATTGATTATCGTGGCGATCGATACTTACGCTCATCTCTAATAGGAACAACCGCCAAACTCTCAAAACAAACATAAAACTGTGTGGAATGTTGCTTTTGGTCGGTATAAATATTATCTTTATTTCTGCAACAAAATCTTCAATTGCCAGCTGCTAATATTTCAAGATTTCGAGACCTTACACTACCTCAAGATATTCTTATTGAATTAAATTGCAATATTTCTTTTTAGAGATTTTCGTTTATTCTTTCCTAGTCCCAGATTTTTACACCTATTCTCCGGCCTGCCACAAATGCAGTTGAGGTTTCTAAAATCGCTGAATCAGGTTATGTTTGCCGTCCCTGAGCTGCGCGCCATTTTGTCACGCCATTTAATCCCCCCGCAGATTGCACAACTCCAACAGCTGTGGCAATGTGTGGGGGATCAACTTTTGACAACTTTCCTCTGTAGCAGGATTGATTGCAGCGCTTCAATGAAATAAAAAACAACGTCGCAGCACTTGTTGACATTCCTGTGTGTGAGAACAACATAACGTACGAATTTGAATTATTTAAAGCACGTAGTAAAACGAACACGGACAGTAATAAATTATCGTATGTGGCTTATATCGATATAACCAGGGCTGCACAGCAGGGTATTCACTTGATTGTGCAATTCCCTTGATAAGCAGTGTGGCCACAGTTTGAGCCGAAAACGCGCTATGTTGCGGTAAGTTTTAAAATATAAAGTGGATAACAACAAAGTCAAAATCGAGAAGCAATAGGATACCCGCCAAATGCATGGTTGTGTAGATATGTCACCATTCTCTACATACCTAGCAAAACATAATAATTAATTTTTAATAAATCATATTCTCCGAAACTCTATATTTTGTCAGAGCTTGGCGCGAATAAACAATCGAATTAAAAGGGTGGCCAGTTTTTGAATACTGGCCAGGGCTCTCGAAGATTCATAGCAGTGAGCTTTTGTCGAGTATCACTCTCCTTTAATATATGCGACCAGCTGATATGTGGCCAATGTAATTTCGTTCGCTTCGTTTTCCGTTAACCTGAAAGAGTACATTTTATACACAGTGCTGACTCGCTATAAAAAACTGTTATCAAACTTGATTTAATAACTTGGCATTATTATTAACCGTTCTTAACAAATCTGATATCTACATCGATATAAATTAAAGGCAAGTAGAATGGATAAATATACACAAAAAATATCAAATAAACATGTAAATATTACATTTTGCAATTATTATTTTTTAATAAGCATTCAAATGAGATTTCTAATAAAAAATATTCGTTTCAAAATAAATATTCTTATTCCTTGTTTAAAGTAAAAGTGAGGGAGTATTCATATCGAGTGCATACTGTACCAGCTGATGAAATACTATTGCCTTTTCGCTCGTAAGCGTGTTTTCGTTTTTCAATTTTCATTTAGTCCGTTAACACCGAGCGGAATGAACGTTATTTTTATTTCGCAAAGCAACTTGCTCTGCAACTGTCACGGCTTGGTGCCAGATATATAGTTAACGTTTTTTGAAGTGCCAATCAACATAAATAAAATAAGATCGCCACTTTATTTTATGAATTAAATGAGAAATTTTAATTTGTGTGCTAATTGTGTTAAAGTAAACGGCTTCGATCGGTTCAAGTAACAAAACAGAAAAAAATATCCAAAATATCTAATATATTTAACATTACAAATTATAATAATATATATATATATATATATATATATACTATATATATATATTATTATAGCACATTAAAAAAAATTGCAATGTACTAGAAAAGAAATGAAACTAATTTAACTGAAACTAAATTAAATAAATAACACTAATGAGTTAAAAGACTTAGAAAACCTACCCAAGCACATTTAAATGAAGTACATATGTACATGCATATGAAGGAGAGAACACACAACATGGATATGTATGTATTTTTATATGTGCAGATACATATGCACATTCACTTATGTACTTTTTAGCACACACATACACAGCTATGTATTTGAATGTATGTATGTATGTGAGCTTGGCGAATTTGCCAGTTTTGGCTGACAATCGAATTTCACTCCATCTCCAATAAATGTGCTCCAGACGAAGTGTCTCCAATGCTTAGGCACTGATTATGTGTGTTGTGTGTGCGTGTGTGTGTGTGTTTGTGTGAGTCTGAATAAGTATGTATGTATGTAAATATCTAGACATATTCGTAAACAAAAAACTTTTACGGTTTTTGGATTTAACTAATCATAATATTAGTCGCTATTTCATGATTGTCTAATACTAGCTTGGGGCAACAATTTAAGCTGCAATATTAGCTTCTCTACCACTAACTGTAAATGTAAGACTAACAAACATACATAGCATACATACATATGTACATACATACATTGTTAATCGTTAAGCTGGGTTGTACAATTAAATACTTCCCACAATTTTGTTGTGTGTTTGCGATATGCCAAAATGAAGAAAAACCGCAATTTAGACGCCCATACCTATGTTTAATTGCCAAATAATAATATAAAATATAAGAGGCAACTCTTGTGCTGGAAATTTAAATAGTTCTTTATTGAAAATCTTGAAAAATTGTGAGGCAAATAGATTGTGTCATCATAGCTTAAAGCTAAGAAACTCTCCAATTCATTTGATTGCCGTTTTGGCTGTGGACCTCGCTGTGTCCCGCTTGCTCTTTCTATAACCCACAGCCCCAGCTGGCTTTTATATTGGTCGCTGTTGGCGTCGTCTCGTCGCATCCTTTTGTCTGTCACTCGTTACAAATGGTTTCTACTATATGAACATAATCTATACGTATGTATGTCTGTGTGTATGTATGTGTGTATGTTTGTTCGTGTACTTACACATATACTCAAGTACATACACACAGTCACAGAGAAAATTATTGGCAATTTAGTTTATCTCATTTTATTCTCAGTTTTGTCTAATATTTCAGCATTTAATATTTTTGATCTAATTATTTTATTAGTATTTTTATAATTAATTATTATTTTATTTTTATTATTATTTACATTAAAGTGGTCGTTATGGTTACATTTAATAATTATTTTATCACAAGAACCCGTTATTCTAGGCAAGAACTTCATCCCATAAAGGTACACGAGGCTGGGCATATTTGTCGAGTGCCAACCAATTGCAGAGATTGGCATTCACAAGAAAGTGTAAATAGAAGTCCTTAACTAAAAGTCTTCAACTTGAAGGACTGGACGTGTTATGGAACTAGGAACTAGTTTCTTCAAAGGAGAAATGAAAAAGGTTGCTTATTTAGATATAAAAGTCAGTTCGCTTTTAACAGGACAATGATCTGGACCTACTACACGGTCCACGTTCTTCCGGACCCCGCTCAATCATCAGAAATCGATTTGAGACTTGGTTTATTAAGCTTAACTCAATAACTAAGAGATCTATACTTTTGTCGAGTTTGAAGCGGACCTGATCGACCGACTCAGTTTTTTGCTTCTGCAATTCAAACATCACGTGTTATCGAAATTTAAATTTAATTTGAATTTGACTCGCTTGACCAAAAGCAGGTTGAGCAGGGCAAATACAAAGAAACATATCGTTTATAATTATAATTATAACTTTTCTGATATCCAGGTATTGCTTTAAACGGATTTGTTCATTGAGAAAGTGGATGCCGTAATATGCACTATCATGGAGTAGGCGCTGCAAAAATGACAATGAGACTCGACTTTGAGCAACAGGAGCCGAATGTATCAGCAGCAGCAACAGGAGCCAAGGATATCAAATGCATCTACAATTGCCCCTGCTTCTGCTGCCGACAGGGATGCTGCGTTCTAGTATGCTGCTGCAACTGCACTAACCTAAGCCTGATATGCTGCACAACATGCACCAGCAGCAGCAACAGCAGCAGCGGCAGCCTTTGCGCGACGCCGCCAAGGCTCAAGGCGCACGCCTGCATTCGGCTGGTACTTGGCGTGGTCGTCACAATTTCCCGTCAATGGATGGTTGCGCTCCTGGCGCTGATGACCCGATACATAACGCTTTATAAGATGGGTCACCAAATAGCTGCCCCCAGCTCCATGCCAACGGCTAATAACGCTCCGGCCAGCAATGGAGAGAGTAAATTGAAGGAACAGTATGGGCACGGTCACGCTTCCTATGACATTACGAATGACCAGCAGCTGAAGACGAACAACCTGTGCAAGATGTTTTGCAATAATCGCAAGAGGCAGCGAAGACGACGTCGGCGTCGACGTCGACGACGGCGCAGGCACAACAACAGCAACAACAACGGGAGCAGACAGCAGACGGGCAGCAGCAAGCAGCAGCAATATCAGGATAGCAGCATATTTCTGCCAAGTCTAGAAGTGCTGCGAGAACGAGAAGGAGACAGCGCAAAAATAACGGCAACAGCAAAAATATGTACGCGCACTTCGACGTCGTCTTTAAAGACTTTCGTTTCGTCATGGCCATCGGGTGGGAGCAATTACGGCACAATGCGCCATTTCTCTAAAGCCAAACGCAACCGTGCAAATCTAGTGTGGCTGCTAATCTGTCTGTTTTGGCTTGAGGTTAAGCTGATCAACTGCAATGCAATTGCGAGCAGCGGCGGATATGTTTCAAGTCTGGTCACACAAAAGGGTTGCACTTTATGCCAACTTGAGGAGGGCAACTTTTACAGCGATAAGCGTAAGTCTCCCATCTTGAATCCCATCATATTTACATATTACAAATCAAATTCCATATTCCAATAAATTGGCTTTATTAAAATCTGATTGTTTTTATTTATATTGTTTATTTATAAATGGGAAATAGAACGAGTGTGCCCAGCTGGGCGTAGTTAAGCCCCTATTCAGAGCTAATTTTGTCAGTGACGTAAGAATATGTAGATTAAAAGCAAAAAAATTCGAGATAAAGCATTCTTAGGTTTTAATACAAATAATATTAATTACCTAAATTAAATTATAAAAGCACTATGAAACAAATCTATCATTTAACCCTTGCTGTTTATTGGGGCCCCTAAATGAAGAAAATATTATATTTTTTCTACAAATTAGTCCTTCATCCATAGACTGTTCAATTATTATTTTTTCTACAAATTAGTACATTGTCCAATATTTTTTTCAATTAACAGGTCAGCGAAGATTCTTTAGTAGCGTACACTTGCAAAAGTGTACAAAAAAAATTATATAGAAAAGTTTAGCATGTTTTTTACCAGGTCGGGAATTTAAAAAATATTTTCCGTGCAGGCGTGGTCTTTGTTTGAAGTGCCCGCCGAAAAGTGGGCACGCGCCCATCTGTAATATGTACACAAAATTTTCAACACGAATCCAAACAACTTACAAAACACTTAACAATTGTCCACATTTACACAGATAACCCACACACAGACTACAACAACAACAACAACAATGACAAGTACAATAACCACAACAACAACAATTACATCTATAAGAAAACTAATCGTAACCATAACAATATTGGGCTCAGCGACCGGGTTCGTTTGGAGTCGATAAAGCGACAAATTCTAACAAAACTTGGACTCACCCATAAACCAAATGTATCCCATCCGCTACCCAAACAGTTCATCTGGGAGACGATCTATCGGGCAGACGGCGGCAAAATGGTTACCAACGAGGTCTTTGACAGCGACAGGCTGCAGGCCGTGGCCGAGATCAATAACTACCATGCACCCGATTCCGCCAGTAAAAATGTGGCATACACGATTAGTAGGAGCACCAAAAGCAGCCAGAAGGGAAATCTATTAAGAAATCGAACAGCCGAAAGGAGAAACACAGCCACGTTGCAGTGGAACGATTCGATTCAAACAAAGGGCACAAGGGCCGCGGCAAACCCGGCACGGACCGCGGACAGTTCACCATTGCGAGTCGCCAGAAAAGAGGGAGAGCATGGAGTGGATGGTGTCAACAGGAAATCCAAGTCAAATGCTTATAGAAAATCAACATATCTTATTGATATAAATCGTAGTAGTGATAGTGATAGCACCAATAACGACATAAGCGGCGGCGGCGGGGGCTTCGAGAACAATGATCATATTTATTTTAATGATTATAGCGTCCAGATCCATGCCAAAGACCATAAACCAAAACTTCAGCCCCATAATGCTCGAGGCAAAAAGAAAGAGGCTATGACACAACACACAACCATACCCATGCAACAGGATCACGATGTCGTCGGCCTCGAGCGAGAAGACTTCTTTGGCAGCACACAAGAGATTATCACCTTTGCCGAGGAGGGTAAGTGCCAACGAATTTCTGTATATAGGTATAAGCACCAAGAGTCGGCGGGTTGAGTCTGAATAGCTACTTCCAGAACCTTCCAGTTCTATAATCAGAATACTAGTAACCAACTCTAAAGTTCCATGCCGCTGTCCCTTTCTTTTTATAGCAACATATTTTTTTACAAGAATCCGTTATTTAATAGGGACAAAACTATTGACAGTTTTCAGTATGCAGTTGGTATTCTAATATTAGTTTTGATATGGTCATTTTATAGCTTAAATGGGCTAATATTTAGGAATCATCAGCCGGAAACAATTGAAATTGTTAACTGAAAACTGTTTATTGTGAATTTGTGCTCAGATTTAGATTCGGCTACGTTTTTCGAAGCGACAATTGGCCACCGAAAAGCCTGAATTGAAGCTCTGTATGTAACCGGTGTGGCCCGTCTGTGTCTCGCCTGTCTGCTTGCCTGATTGGAAGGGGATGGCTGGTCACTTTGTACTGCAGAACAAGAAAACAATACCAAACGTATGCTTTCTTTGCAGGGCTTTCATTAGTAACGTAAATTCGCACACACGCATATATATACGTATATATGTATATACGTACTCATTAAAGGAATACATGCAAATGTGTAAATATGTTTGTGTGTGTGTTCATATGAAGTTACAGAGAACGGATAGATAGACAAATAATACGTAAACCGAGCAAGTCAATGACGGCACTGGGTGGCGGGTTGAAAAAGAGCTGCCAGCCGCTGGCAGACACCTGTACGTATGTATGCTTGCATAGACAGACACCTTTATGTTGCCGTAAGTACAATACAGATATGTCAGTCCTCAACTAGAGGCATAGGCGCACTCAAGTATATCCTACAGCAATACAGACACACGTGCATATAGACTAGCATGTATGTATATATGTATTTGTCTGGCCCCGACCAGACTAACTACACACACACACACATACGTGGACATACGTGTGGAAGTAATGTGCTGTCGTCTGAGTGGAAATTGCAGACTGAGGTGCGGTGAAGTACTTTCACTATTGTTCTTAGGTGTGAAACAAGAGCAACAGACAGAGTAAACAATTAAAAATGCAAAACGAAAAAAAAACCAAAAGTACTCTAGTTGGTGTTTAGCCTTCGTCAGGGTGGAAAGGGTATAATGCGTGTGTAAATTTATGTAACAGACAAAAGGCAGAAAGAAGCATCTCCGCCCCTATAATGTATACTATATATATATATATATTCTTGATCAAGATGACGAGTTGAGTCAACTTTGCCATGAAATATATATTCGCGCATAACTAGAAAATAATAACAGTTAAATACACCAAAATTCAATTCGAACCGAAGTTTATATCGATTGAATTTCCCATAGTATGAGGCTAAGGAAAGAATTAGTACAGCCACAGCCCCCACAGCCACAGACCCCATTAAGTATACATACATATATATTCGATATAGCCATGTCCGACATTCCGTATGTATGGGCGCGTCAATCTCGGAACCGTCAATCACGGAAATAAGAGCTAGAGACTTGAAATTCAACTTGGGTCTACCAAATGCCCGCGCAGTATGTGTTGGCTTCCGATAATCGATAACTTAACCCATTGCCGAGCAATCGATAAGAAGCAATATCGAAGTTGTGTTTTTGGTGCAAATCTCTTAGATTTTAAGAGCAAGAGTCACCAAATTTGACACGTAGCTTCTACAATAGTATATACAGATAAATTATCTTTAATTATAGCCTACAAGGCCTACCAAGCCGAGCTATCTAGCGCGAGCTCCATTTGGAGTTGGTAGAAGAAAGTTAAGGGTATAGCCTAGTCGGGCACAGAAGGAATCTAATATGTTTGTAGAGGTAGCTCGGCGTTGATGTGAGGGTATTTTCTAGTCGATCACTTCCCGCTAGACCTCTTACTTGATTGGTTTTGTTTCTTGGGCAATCGGTCTTAAGCCAGTTCACTTTTGTTTGCATCGAAGAATCATATCATCCTATACAAGAATTATTAGCACGTTAACAAATTATTTTAATTTAAATAGATATATTCATTAACTATAAATATATCAATACAAGAGTGTTTTAGTCCGCAGTGCGCTCTGCTGGTAATAAAATCAACTGATCACTCGTCTTTTTTAGGAACCCAATATCGCCAGTACCGTATAGTCGAGTTTGCTCCTCAAAAGGCGCGTGTTCCGAACCAAAAAATATCCATAAGGAGTGCGCAAATGCACATTCGCATCGAAAAGCAGCCGAATGAATGGGACGCACGAGCCGAAGCCCAACATCAAATACAACAGACAACAATGAAGGGTAAACGGAAGAACCACGCAAATAAACCCCGGCAAAGGATTAAAATTTGGGTTTTTCGAATGACCGAGGGCATAAATATAACCGAAAAGGTAATTTACTTGCGATCAAGTGGTAAATAGGTTACTAAATTTCTGCTCCATATTAATTGACAGGCAATAGATCAGGCCTTTCTATTTCGGGCATCCTTTGAAGTGGACACCGATCACCTGGGCTGGCAAAAGTTCGACCTAACCGAAACGATTCGCGAATGGTACCGCGACACAAGCGGTGAAAATCTGCGTCTGTTGATCGACTGCACTGGCTGCGGTAGCCAATATTCACTGCACCTGTTCCAGTGGTCGGCACCGAATGCTGCTTACACAAAGATGAAGACTGCCTCGGGTCACGTGAATCCGAACCGTCCATTTCTCGTGCTCCACACCGAATCGACCCGGCCGCGGCGTGTTCGTAGGCGGGCGGTCGACTGCGGCGGCGCGTTGAGCGGACAATGCTGCAAGGAATCGTTTTATGTGTCGTTTAAGGCGCTCGGCTGGGACGATTGGATCATTGCTCCAAGGGGATATTTTGCCAACTATTGCAGAGGCGAGTGTACTGGACCGTTTCGTACGCCGGACACATTTCAAACATTTCATGCTCACTTTATTGAGGAATATCGCAAAATGGGCCTTCTGAATGGCATGCGGCCCTGTTGTGCGCCAATTAAATTCTCAAGCATGTCCCTGATATACTACGGCGACGACGGTATTATTAAACGTGATTTGCCAAAGATGGTCGTCGATGAATGCGGCTGTCCCTAATGTAAGTCATCATCATTTTACAGCATCTATATTAATTATTATTTGTGTTTCCATGAAGCGATGCAAAATCATTTCCCATGTTATTTTCATATCCTGAATCCATTAAATTTAAAAAAAAATGTAATCCTTTGCATTAGGTTTTCGAAGTTTGACAACATTTGTAATGGAGGCATCTCCTTTTTGATTAACGATTAACTAACTGACTGACTGAGTGCGGATGAACGCACAGCCCAACCGGGAAGCTTTAGTGGGTTAAGTTTGAAGGAAAAAACTTTGACTTTGAATTACGAAAATAAAATTATGGGCGAAAGAGATCAATTTCTTGGACAGGCGGACGGACATTCCACACAAAACATTAGAGCTTAAAGTTTGGCATCTATTTAGTTATTATTTGCAAATAAGGAAATACTCTGAACTAATTTGATTTTCCACTTCGTTTTGCAGCACACGAATGTATCTTTTGTGAAAAGCAAAGATAAAATGGACTGGAATTACTAAGCTAACCTATTTTCCGTCCTTTGAAATCATAAGATAATAGCTCCTTACTTTCCAAATGGGCCACTTCTAAAAACTTAAGGGGCCCCAAATTAAAATCAAATTAATTTTAAATGTAAACGTTACCTTTTCGGGTAATATTGGCATATTTAAATTTTAAAGTGAGGGCCGAGTATTTATTCTATGGATGTACGTATTTATATATATACATATATATATATCTATATATCTCTAATTAAAGTTTACAAAGTGCCTAAATCAGCGACAAAAATACTAAATGCATACCTAAAACATTAACAAATGCGAATAACATTAAGTAATATAATAATTCCAACCATACAACAAGTGTCTTTAACAATTAATTATTACGAGTACTCTTAGGCGACAATTAGCGTAGAGCTGTGCTGTAGCGTAGCCAGAATGTCAGATAGGGTTTCATATTCACAATATGCCTATTCCAACTTTTATTGCAATGCAAGTTAGGCCACATTATTAACATAATTTAATTTACTTCAAAGAATTACCTTGTTGTCCCTGCATCCGTGTATCTATCCGTCTATCTTTTTAAGAGCAAGGTCATCCTGGAGCTGAAATTTGGTCAGCAGGATCCATGACTAAGAACACAAAATACTTTTTTACTTACTAAAATTAACTTTTAATTTTCAAATATATATTGTTTAATCTCACAAACTTGTTGTTAAATCATTTTCAAACTCTCCTCTTTTTTCTTCTCATATTTCTTGTTGGTTTTATTATACGACACAGTCTTAAAGTCGAAGCCGGATTCAATTAAAACTTTTTCTTTAACCCGATTTTGATTTCAACCAAAATTGTACATAAATTTAAATTTGAATTTTTCTTAATTCTTTTTTCGCGCTGTATTTCTCAAATTTTCTGTACTTCTTCGAAAATGTGTCCAATCTGAAGAAAGTTCAGGAATAGGCACACAAAAATTTTCGGTCAGCCGGATAGTAAAATTTAATAGTTAGAATAAAGGTTTTCATGCCCTTATAAATTTTTCATTCTGAGCCGATTTTTAAAAAGTCAAGCTAAATTTATAAAAAAAAAAAACAACACAAAGTAAAACTTTCAGCAAATCGAATAATATATATATTATATATATAATATATATGAATGCATGTGCATGTGTGAGTATATATAGATATTATATAATAATGTGTGTGTGTTTGGCTGTGTTTAATCATTATTACTGTAAATTACCCACTGAATGAAACAGATCCACACACACACACACATAAACATGTTTCTTTTATTACTCTCGACAGTTAAATACAACAAACTTACATTTATGAAAAATACAAAATAACAACATACAAATAAAAATAAAAATCGAAATAAAAGTAAAAATAAAATTAACACTCCTGTTGCTCAGAACCAAGCCGTTAAATAAACCGTAAACACTACAATTTGTTAATTTGTGATTAACATAACATATAATAATTAATAATAATAAAAACAATATTTTTAAGCTTTAAACGACAATTAATTCATAATAATTTTAGCGTATTTTTGTATTTTCGCATTGGGTAAATACAGTTGAACCTCGATTATACGCGAAAAGCCCGGCTAAAAGAGATTAGATCATTCTTATAAAATGCCTTATTAAAAATGCTGTTCTTTATACGTCTGTGTTTATCGTGATTTAACTTTATTTGCCTTTAGTCGCAAGAAAACGTTTACGGATAGTAGAGGTAAGCCGGGATTAAAAAGTCTTTAACTAATGTAAGACCTCTATGAAAATGGGGCATATCCGGCTATTCGAGGTTAAACTGTAGCAAAAATCGAAATGTATATAACATGTTTTTACCTAGACCAATTTAATGCCACTTCCCTTATCTCCCGATCACCCCCTCGACTGACCACCTGGTCACCACCTTATGGAGGAACTGCGCTTCTTCTTCCCACAACTCTGCACAATGGGAAAATGCGGTCTAAAATAACTTTGGTAATTGGTAATTGTGAATAGTATTCAAGAACTTAGGCCTTGGCTGCTTTCACAATCTTCAAGATATGCCGTGTTTATAAATCGATATTTTAAATATAATTAATTAAATATAACGAGAATATAATTTATAAATTTCAAGTTCCTAGCTCTATCGCCTCTTAGCCCTCTTGGCGTGGATAACGATATGCTTCATTGATTTGGGAACATGATTTTAATAGATCTACATGTAGTTGGAGTTCGTTCAGACGGAATGTGTTATACCTAAATTAAAACCTATAAAAAACCTCTATACTATCCGATCAGCTTCAAAGTCATAATACCTTTGAAGAGAGTATTATTATTTTGTCAAGAAATCTGTAACACATCTCCGACCCCTTTTAGTATATAAATATATTCATGATCAGCATCAACAGCCGGGTTATCCGTCCATCTGTCTGTTTCTATGCGAACTACTCTCTCAGTTTTATTGCTTTGCTAACAAATAAATCGGTCTAGTATAAAAAATACAATACATTAAACGAATAACTTTGCCTAAACTGCAAAATCAATCGTGAGTACAAAGGTTAAATTAATGCTTATTAAAATGTATTGATTAGATTAGAAATAATATTCAAGTAACAGGATTATTGTTTTAAAATTTAATACAATATCTTGCCATCCACCCAATCTGATACTAAACAAAAAAAATTGATAATTTTGCGCTATTTTGACCATGGAGAGATGGAGAGATTCTCAATTGAACAATTATATTTGAAAATAATTTTGAAGCCGATCGCATGGTAAAAAAAAAAGTTTCTCGTCCATTTCACGCGTTTTCCACACTTCCGGATGAAATTTCTGAAAAGCTCGTCTTACCGTGCGCACCCTCGTCCTCCGCACTACAGTAAAAAATTTCAGCTTAAAGCAGATCAGCAATCAGTCAGTCTCTCTGTCAGTCAGTCAGTCAGCCAGTCATGATAAAAAGCTTTAAATATATAGAAATAGATATAAGAAATTCGCTATGCACAGACTAATTCCAATAATATTTAAGCGATAATCTTACGAACTGTAATTTTTTCTGTCAGGTATGAGCAGCGAGAATTTGTGCGCTTATCGAGCCGCGTTTTGCTTTCAAGCTACTTTTAATTAACGATTAAAGTTTCTTATCAGGCTCAAGCTGCAATTCATACACAAATACATACATACATGAGTGTACACAAACACACACACACACAATAACACACACAAGCATAGATGTACGTAGGAAATTTTCGGCTACCTCCCTCATCTGTACATAAAATAAAATAATTTTTGATTTTGCTTTGGATAATGCTATCATTCATTGCAGTCAATAAACACAGAAATAATCCAGAAAACACATTTTCCAAAGCTTCGAGCAAGGGGGAAACAAGTAAAAGTGCTCCAGTCGGGAGTGCCCGACTAGGATATACCCTGAGCCCAGCGTCAAGTCAGCTTTACTTCATCCTAGCATCCCATAATAACATATATACAAAAACACACACATTCACACACACACAGACAAACCCCGCTTGTTGCGCAGTTTGCGCTATAAAAATTTGCACAAAACCTTTTTACCGTTTAGGGTATAAGAAGAAGCGCAGTCACAGCAATAGGCGTGGGGTCAGCTTGCGACGCAAAGTCCTTGATATGTATGTGTGTGTGTTAATGTCTGTATGAGTAGCAATCTGTAATAGGCTACATGGTATCTCCCAGTCGGCCACTCACACTTGCCATGCACACATGTATGTATGTAATTACGTACACACACATAAATGGGAGATAAAGTGGCTGAGCAGGGGTCGAATGCGTTAAATCCTCTTCTGATAGTGGAAAACGCTCAGAAGGCAGCGCACACCCTTCAATGCTTCAAATTGATATTTCTATGCATGAGAGCAACCTGACCGTGAGAGCACACAGAAGAATGACACCCAAGTGGACACGCTCATCAAGAATATCGTCTAGCAACTAATACATACACATATAGACAAGCACAAGCACAAACACATATATAGTTCTATGTAGATATTATACTATAAACAGATACGTATTTGTACGCGGAGGCAAGGCGATGTATTTAAATTGTGTTCTAGCGGAAAATGCGGCTTAATTCGTCGTCAGTTGTCGTCGGGTCCATATCGAGTCGGTTGGTTGTCGAGTTTTGTGCGTGTTTCTCTGAACTTGGTTCAGTAAAAGGAATTGCAGTATAAATTTCCGTGTATATAAGGTACAGAATCCTTCCTATTTCGTGCTCAAAAATGCAATAAAAAATCAATTTAAAAAAAAAAACAAGTACATGAGTGCAAAATAATGTACATACGAATGATATTCTCGCAAAATATTACACATTTAATAAAATAAAAAATATATTACTACGAATATATTACTAATGCAATGTGCAACGATCCATTCATTTTCTGTAGGCTTACCCAAAGGGGGCCGGTACAGTTAAAAGGATGGCTATTCCTGTTAACACTTGCGGTATCCTGATTCTTCTGCTATTGGCGACTACAGTTAACTCTGGTATGTACACACGCAAACATGATTCGGGTGCTCTAACCAACGTATGTGCCCGACTGTGGAATACCCTGTATCAGTCATTCAAATCGCATTCTATATGGAATTTCTAGAGTTTAAAAGTGGGATACAAAAGTGCGTTTACCAAAGGGGAACAATTGAGTTTTATGTCAGTTTTTCTTTTCGAGAGGAAAGAGAAGTAATATTTAGAAAGTGACATGTAATTAATCGGAGATACTACACAAGAAAATAATTTTTTGTTTTTTTTTTTTTTAAATTTTTATAAGCTCTATCACTATAAAAGAAAACTATAAAGAAAATTATAACAGGCAAAACTGGAGTTTTTTATTTCCGCTAGGAAAGAGAGGTGACATCTTAAAAGTAACATGAACCTAATTAAAAGTACAATAGAAGAAAATAAATACTTAATAATTTTTTTTTAATTTTTATAAGCTCGGATCGACTACTATATAGAAAATTAAAGTACTATATATAAATCTATAAAGAAAATTATAAAGGACAAAACTTGAGTTTGAAAAGTGCGTTTTTTCCGAGCGAAAAGAGAGGTAGCATCTTAAAAGTAACATGTACCTATTTGAAGGTACCATAGAAGAAAATAAATACTACATTTAATTTTTTTTATTAATTTTGGGGCAAAACTTAAGTGTTAAAATTGATTTTTTTTAATTCCCAGATGAAGAGAAGTAACATCTTAAAAATAACATGTACTTAATCGAAGATACTGTACAAGAAAATAAATGCTACATATAATTTTTTAAATAAGTAAATGTGGGAAGAAAACTTTAAATTCGGTCAGAGTATGTAGTACGAGTAGCTCTAGCTTCTATATCTTTCGAGATCGACGCGTACATTCAAACGGACAGACACATTTTAGACATTTTGAATGGATTCAGTAGATGTGCGTTATTTAGCTGTACTTATCCACACAATGGAGTACTTTTGCAATCAGTCAATTTTCGAGCAATTGTCCCTATGCGAGCTACTTATGTGATGTGCTATATGATATGGATAAATTAAGCATAAGCATAACACAGAAATACAATTGCACTATCAATTATTGTAGGGTATACAAATATTGTATTGAAATAATCGCGTTTTATTGAAATTAATTGAAGTGCCCGTTTTCCGCCTGCAAGAATCACATTCGTTCAGGCAAGAATATATATAAAAAAGAACATTTATATATATAAATGCGCATGCACAAAGTTATTTGATTTAAATGTGAATATTTATTCAGAGCAAATATTCTCTAAAGTCGAATTAAGAAACTTCTAGTGAAAACGAGAAAAAAGAGACCGAATTATATTACCTTCAGCAAGGGTATAAAAAAAGCACATCCACACTTTTTACAGTCGATCTAGTCATGTTCGTCTGGGAAATTAAACCAGCATGTTCAAATTTATTTGAGGCGTGTTTCAGACTTTTCAAATAAATGCATTCCTTCAAAGATCTATAAGAAAAATCATTTGAGATAATTTCCTCGATGGAAAATCCAATAAAAAGTTATTTTTTGCGTTAAGTTTTAAGTTTTGTCCGATTTGCTTCATAGCTATTTTTAGATCCCTGGATAAGAACATACTGAATATGTGTTTCAGCGATTTGGGAAATTTCGCCCTCAACAATGGAAATTAAGCGGAAAATATGCAACTTTCTTTAATATCGGTTTGAAATTCATTTTCAAAGATCTGTGAGAGAATTTTTTTGATGCGTTTTTCGCAAAGTTGACCGCTCTTGGATCAAAAGTACTGGTCAAAGGTTAATAATTAAACGAATGTTTAGTTTTCGGCATCAAGATTCTCAACACACGACTATGATTGGCGGAGGCCGTTGATTCCAACATTTGATTCCTTATTCGATGCACTTTAAAGACATTTTTTAATAGAAGAAGATTCAACGGACGGGAAAATGTTATATCTAAAATTCTTAGCAATTCGAAACAAATCACGAAGGTATTTCCAATGTTGGGATAAAAAGTTTGGGGTATATTTGATTATTTCTCGTTGGGTGCAGGCTGTAAATTAATATTATTTATTCATTGATTGCAGATGGTAGTTGCAATAAAGGATGTTCTCGACGTAAGTAAATTTATCGGAAGGTGTCTTTTTTTAATCTTGCAATAAAAATGAGTTCTCTTTAACAGCTGACAATGGTCTACTGAAATATACGCCTGGTAACTTTTATGAGTACGCATTTGACAGCATCTTAACGGTTGGATTGAGTTCTGGCGTGGTCAACGAAGCGGATGACACCAGCCTCAAAGTAACTGGCTCGGCCAAGATCTTTGCCAATGGCAACTGTGGGTACACGCTGCAGGTCGGCGCCGTTAAGGTTATCAACACCAAAGAGTCGATTGAGAAAAAAATACTGACCAACATCCAGAAGCCGGTGCACTTCACACTGGCCAATGGCCAGCTGGGGGCACAGATCTGCACGGATGCCAGCGATACCGAGTACTCGCTGAACATTAAGCGTGGCATTATATCGCTTTTGCAGTCGGAAACCGGAACCGATGTGACGAACGAGGTGGATGTTTTTGGCCGGTGTCCAACGCACACCTCAACCTCAAAGACCGGCAATGTGGAGACCGTGACCAAAGTGCGCGACCTGAACAGCTGCGCTCATCGAGAGCAACTCACCAGCGGCCTGTTGTCGGGCATTGTCAATGAGAAGGCTGGCGTTAAGTCGACCGCAATCTTCCAGTCTGACTATAACAAGGAATCGAAAATTGAACGAGGTGTTGTCCAAAATGTTCAGCTAGTGGAGCTGTATAAATTCACGGGCACGACAAAGGGTGTCTCGGATATCACCGCCAAGGTTGTCACCACACTGAAGATACAAAATCCTGCCGGTACACAGGCGGCTGCGCCGGCCACGGGTTCGAGTCCAGCTACCATTGTTTTTCAAAAGTCCGAAACTTATGCGTCGAAAAATATTGCTGCCCTCAAGTCGGCACTCTCCGAACTTGTTGACCTAACCGGGGATTACGTCAAAAAGGATAGCGCCAAGAAATTCGTTGAGTTAATACGGCTTTTGCGTCAATCCGATACGGAAACCTTGCTCGAACTGTCAGCCTTCCCGCATCCAAACAAGGTGTTGGCTCGCAAGGTCTACCTAGACGCATTATTCAGAACAAATACCGCTGAATCGGCCAGGGCTATACTCAAACAGCTTAATAAATTCGAAGAAAAGGAAAAGATCATTGCCATATTGTCGCTCAACCTAGTCGAGTCGGTGGACAAGGAAACACTAAGCCAAGCGGCTGCCCAACTGTCGCCCAATGCACCAAAGGAGATATATTTGGCCGTGGGCAGCCTGGTGGCCAAGTATTGCAGCAAAAAGGGCTGTCAATCGGGCATTGAAGCGATTTTTAAACGCTTTGTCGATGGTCTCAAGAACTGCAAGCCCAATTCCAAGAAGGAAGAGGAACGTATTGTGTACATCCTGAAGGGCATTGGCAATGCGAAAAATTTGGCCAATAATGTTCCCCAAGCATTGAGCGAGTGCGTCTCTCCCGGCCGCTCCAATCGCATACGTGTCGCTGCTCTGCAGGCGGTGTCAACCCTTGGCTGCAATGGAGCCCTAGGCTCTAAGGCAGTCGACCTGCTCAAGGATCACAACGAAGATTCCGAGTTGCGCATCGAAGCCTACCTGGCAGCCATTAGCTGTCCAACTGCCGATTTGGCCAATCAGATTTCCGAAATTGTTAACTCCGAAAAGGTTTACCAGGTTGGCGGCTTTATTGAATCTAATCTGAGAGCCATACGCGATTCGACGGACGCGACACGAGAGCTACAAAGATATTACTTGGGCAACATTCGAGTATCCAAGCAGTTCCCGAAAGACTACAGAAGATATAGCTTTAACAACGAGCTCTCCTATAAGCTAGACGCATTGGGCTTGAGCGCCAGTTCAGATTACAAGCTTATCTATTCGCAGCATGGATTTTTGCCACGCTCGGCGCGCCTTAATTTGACAACGGAAATCTTTGGCCATAATTTCAATGTGTTTGAGGCAAACGTACGACAAGAGAACCTTGAGAATCTTCTGGAATATTATCTGGGACCTAAGGGTTTACTGAACAAAGATTTTGATGAGATTGTCAAACTTATTGAAGTAGGCAACGGTGCCGGAAATGGAGCTGGTGGCCGTGCCAGACGCTCCATTGTCGACGATGCCGCCAAGACGGCCAAAAAGTACAAAACCTATGGCAGTAAGAACGAACAGGACCTGAACTTGGATCTGTCGCTGAAACTATTTGGCTCCGAGCTGGCATTTTTGAGTCTGGGCGACAATATTCCAACCACCTTGGAGGACATTATCAAGCACTTCTCGGAGGCATTTGACAAGGCCAAAAAGGAATTGACATCATTCGAAAAACAGTTCTCCAGCCATCATCTCTTCCTCGACTCAGAGCTTACCTATCCAACTGGCCTGGGTGTCCCACTGGAGCTGGCTGCCCAGGGCTTTGCGGCTAACAAAATTGATTTTGCGGTCAACATCGATGTTAACGCAATTCTGGAACAGAATTGGCAAAGAGCTAAATACCGTTTGAAGTTCGTGCCAAGCGTTGATGTCAATGTGAATGTACAGCTTGGCTTTAATACTCAGGTGCTTTCCACGGGCCTTCGAGTTGTGTCGAACGCCCATTCCGCAACTGGCAGCGATGTGTCCGTTTCTCTGATCAAGGATGGCGATGGCTTCAATGTCAACGTGGAGCTGCCACGCGAAAAGCTGGAGCTCATTGATGTCCAATTGAATACAGAGTTTTTCGTTGCGGAACAGGATAAACCAACTAAATCCGTTGCTCTAAAGGCCGGCAAGAAGCAAAAGAGCGCCAAACCAACCGAACTGTGCTTCAATCAGCTGGATGTGATTGGTTTAAACGTCTGTTTGGTCAGTTCAACCAGTCTGAGCGATATTGGAGCTAGCAGCGGAGGCAAGGGAAATTCACTCGTTGATGAGGTTCATCTTTCCCGTCCATTCACATTTGCTGTCTACTTGACAACCGAGCGTAAATTTAACCTCAAGGGAACGCACTCAACCCTACCATCGGGCAGCAATCAGTGGAAACTTCAGTATAGTACGCCTGGCTCCAAGGTTTCCCATGACACGAGCTTGGCTCTTGAGCTCGGCACAAAACCCAAGACATATGGTCGCCTAACTCTGGATAGTCCCCAGTATCATCTCGGCGTGGAGGCTGGCATTACTAATGACGCTCAGGAGCTGGTGCTATACGGTCAATACGAACAGGATAAAACAATCAAGAAGAGCAAAATTGGTTTTGCCAAAAATGGCAATGAGTACAAGCCGATTATTGAAATCCAGGATAAAAACGGTGTCTCGAATAACATCAACGGCTACCAGGTCGACGGTAAAATCGTCGTACAAAAAACGGGTGAGAAGCAAGCGCGTTACAATTTCCAGAATTTCCAAATCTCGAGCCGCAACAACGATCGTTTCGTGATCAACGGTTGGATCGATATCGGACCGACCTCGCTCAGCACTGAGCTGCGTATTGCGCCCAACCAGGAATCGTTCCTGGTGAAGAGCAACTTTAAACTGGACAATGGGCAGTATGCTGCCGGTGTGTTTGTCAATGACGAACGTGCCCCGGAAAATGTCTACGGTGGCTCGGCACAGCTAACGCTTGGCGAAAAGGTCTATGCTCTGCAGCTTGCCAGCAAGGCTGTAGCCTGGTCCGTCAAGAGTAACACAGAACTGGAGTACGTGAATACGGAGAATTCTAACACACTGCGTTCGGGCAAATTTTCACAGGATCTGCTAGTTGAGCACAAGAACAAGCCGGTTGGCTCGGTGACAGTCAAGTCCACGTTCGATGTGAACAAATTCCAATTCGATGTCGAAGCAACACGTGACCAAAAGTCCGCGACGCTCAATGTTAAATACCAGTCCAAGCAGCGTTCCGTGCACGACTACGAACTGAAGGCAAATGCCAAGCTGAACAAGCATTCCGTTGACCTCGTCTCCAAGTGTGATGTCAGTGGCAGTATTTTCATCATTGACCACGTACTGACAACCAGCTGGGGCAGTTCGTTGACGGCCAAGGGTGAACTGGGACAGCGCTACTCGGCACAGGATATTCACATCGATCTACAGGGCAGTGCACAGCTAACGGCCAAGGAGAAGCCCGTACATTGGATACTTAAGGTTCTCGGCACGCCGGAGAAGACCAACAGCGAATTGCGGATCAGTCGCGACAACGCTGAGCTGTTTAAGCTGACCGGCGAGTCGCAGCATCCGCAGGATAAGATCTCCGCAGCCAAGGTGAATGTGATTGTCAAGAATTTGCTAACGGCCAAAGGTGATTTTAAGGTAGCCAAGAATGGCAAAGGTGAGCTAACGGCCACCGTTGAGACCCAAAAGACTGAGGCAAAGCATAAGCTCGAACTTGACGCGAAATTCCACGTGTTGGCGCCGAAATATGATCTGGACGCAAGTGTAACACTCGATGGCAATAAGAAAGTGCATTTGAAAACGGAAAACAATTTCGATAAACTGAAGTTTAGCACCAAAAATGTGTTCGAGGCGAATGACAAAAAGTACGCATTCGATGCGAGCGGAGCTCTAAAAGGCGAATGGCGTACAAATGGCGATATCCAGGGCACGTTCACGTTCACCTGTCCGGAGGGACACATTCTTGACGGCAGCATCAATCGCCATGTGACGGCAAATCCCAAAACCCATCTAACTCAGGGCAATATGGATGTGCAGCTTAACTATCAGGAGTCGGGAAAGAAACGTTCGCTAGCTTTTAAGGGCAAGCTGGATCGTTGGAATGTCAAAACGAAGGAGATTTCGGTTAACGGTCAAATAATCTACACACCAGTCAATGGGCAAAAGTCCGAGCTAAACTATCGTGGACAATATCTCATTAAGGGCAAAAACGATGCAGTCGAAATTGTCGTTTCCGCACAGAGTCCCCTGTTGAACCACCCTGTTGAGTTTTCCGTAACGAGCGATAAGTCCAGCAAGCAGCAAGCGGTTCAGCTTTCCGTCAAATTTGGTGATGGGGTAACACTCAACGTGAATGGTAAATACGATGAGGGTGAGGGAACTGTGCCTGCCAGCTATGAGATGCAAGTGAACGTGCAAACGCCTAACAATAAAAACAAAAGCTGGGAGGCAAGCAGCCAGGGTAAGTGGTTGAAGCAAACGGACAGCCAAGGCGAGTACGATGTGGAATTTTTACTTAATGCCAAATCGGGAGATGGGCAATTCACCAAGATCAATACTGTATGGAAGGGTACCGCGAAACAGGGCACTTACACATTTAATGCACAGAACAATAATCTGCAAGCTCCGATCAAATTCAATGGCAGCTATCAGAGCGAGAAGTCGGGCAGTTTGACTGAAGGAAATGCCAGCGGCTCGCAACAGTACGCTTTCCAAGCACAATATGCGGAGAAATATATTAAAACAAATGCGGATATTAATTACGGCGGAGCCGACACAGCTGCAATCCATTACACTCTGGACACCAGCTACGAATCCGCCAAGAACATCGAGATATCTGTGCGCCAGCACAAGGCTGTCGAGGGTAGCAGCTCGCTTAGCGCTCAGTTCAAGCAGGCGGACAAGGCCTATGGCCTGGACACCAAATTGTATAAGTCCACGCATAAGAAGGGACTGGATCTGCGCGTCACGCTGCCCTCGCAGCAGCCCATTGTTGTGGTTGCCATTGCGGAAGTCCTGGGCGAACGTAAGGGTAAGCTCACGATCGACCTGGATAATGTGTTGGACTTGGATTTCAAACTGAGCAGTGAGGCCTCGTATACTAGTATTGATGATTTCTATATCGTTGGCAACTGGAATTCCAAGAAATTGAAGCTAGACAACTATGCTTTGGATGTTAAGGGCCAGGGCAAGACCATTAAGGTGAACCTCAAGAGTGCACAGAGTACAATAATTGCGGGCCAAGCCACATACAGTTTGAAAAAGGAGCAGAACAAGGCGATAATCGAGGGCCAAGGACAGCTGCAATACCAGGGAAAAACTCACAATGGTAATTTCAAACTTGTCCGTCAAACCTTCGACCTGAACACCGACAAGGAAGTCGGCTTTGCGTACACAGTCAATGGCAACTTTGGACCCAAGAACGGCGTCGCAACGATCAAAGTAACCAACAAGGAATTCAACACCAAGCTGTCCATCTGCGAGGAGAAGAAGCAATGTGTTAACATCCAGCTGCAGTCCTCAGTGAGCGCAAACGATGAACAATTGGACTCCGTGCAGCATAATGTGCTCATCCTGGTCGACCTACGCGAGCTCGGCTATCCCTACGAGCTGGAGGTCAAGTCGAAGCACACACGTCAAGGCTTCAAGTACCAATACAATCTGGACGGTCATATCATATCGAGCAACAACCTCAAGTATCAGCTCACGGCCAATTTGCTGTCCGCCGGCTCAACCGTTCAGCTGTCGCTGCCAAAGCGGCAAATTGTGTTCCAGACCGTCCAACAAGTGCCCAAGGATGGCCAGTTCTTTGGACATTACGAACAGTCCGCGGCTTTCTATATCGACAAGTTGCAGCGCCCCAATGATGTGGCACGCGTCTCAGCCGTAGTGGACTTATCGGGCGTGGAACAGGTCGCCCTCAATGCCAAGGGTCAGCTGAAGGTTGAACATCCGACGATACGACCTCTGAGCGTTACGGGCAGCCTGGACGCCAATCGGGATCAGCGCATTATCAACAGCGAGTTGGTATTCGATATATTCCGCAGTCCCGAGCTGAAGGTGATTGCAAAGAGTCAAATTCGTAATATTCAAGAAGCAAATGGTTTCAATATTACATCCAATCAACAAATCCGATCCTCCGGCTTGCGCATTCAATACGAACTGAACACGCACGCGGCTGTGAACACGGAGACAACGGATTTCAGTGCCAGCACCGAACTGCAGAGCAGCCCGGGTGACCTAAAGGCTAGTGCCTATCTGTTTGGCAACAAGAATCGTGTCGAGATTACGGTGAACGCCCTAAACGATCAAATACTTCATGTGGCCGGCGACTTTGATCTGCAGAAGCGTACAGCTAAAATCAACTCAAAACTGCAAGTTTTCGAACAGAAACCCTTGGAAGTCTTAAGCGAGATTCAACCATCGTGGGCCAAGGTCACAGTCAAGCGACAAAACCTTATTGATGCCAGTGCCGAGGTGAAACTGGGCAAGGAGTTCAAGTTCGATGTGATAGGCGCTGGCAAACCCATATATAATGGACGCATAGCTCTGGATGCCGCCAACTTTCTGCAAACCAACTACAAAACAAATGAGGCCGACGTCTCGGCGTTCCTGGTAGGCAAAATATTAGATTAACCTATCTATAAACCTATATTTAACATTTGTTTCATTTATTACAGAGCACTGTTGAGACGGAAATTAAGAAAGAAACGGACTCGGTAACCGAAAATTTGAAAAAGCTTTTTGACAAGGTCTATCAGGATCTTAAGGAGAACCTTAAATTGGCCTCCGAAAGTGGCCCAGATTATACGAAACTAAAGAACGCCTACGAGGATCAAGTAAAGGCAATAATCAAAGAACTCGAAAGCGATCCCACCTTGAAGCCAATCATCGATGCCGCGTAAGTATTTGAGATGTGTATTTAATATATTTTACTATTAATTGTTGATCGAAGATAATAAAATTCGAATTTCGAGTTTTTATCAAGAAGTCAAATACATACCCTAGTCGAGTCCCTGATTAAATGATGTCATATACTCTGATTAGAAGAGTCTGATTATTACGAATATATGTATTTAGTATTTAAAAATGCTTTTTTATTTCCTATTTATTTTAGACGAACCCTCATTGAGAAAATAAGCAAAGCAATCGACGAAGTTATAAGGACGACATCCGAAAAGTACGAGAAACTGCACAAGGCATTTGTGGAGCTCAATGAAAAGTTGAAGGATCTGTGGGAGAACTCAGTGCTAAAGGCGTGGGAACAGTTGGTCGTGGCCACGACAAAGGTGCTTGGACAACTACGAGTCGAGATTCTCAATATCTGGACAAAGGCATTCAAGGAACTGATTGCTTGGCTGGAGAAATACGGCCCCGCATTGAAGAACTACGGAAAGGCGATAAACGAGGCGCTGAAACCCTTGCAAGAAGCTGCCCAGGAACTGATAAAGGTCGTCGTGAATGCAGCCGAGGAGATAATTAACGAAATTAAGGAATATGTCGCCAAGCTGCCAACATTCGAAAGCCTACGCAACGAGCTGACAACCAAGGTCAAACAGCTTAAACTGGTCGAACGCACCTTGGAGCTGCTCAACAATGTATTCGAGCAATTGAACATTTTGCCGCAAACACCAGAGGTTACCGAGCTGCTACAGAAGCTACATGAATATCTCGAGGCCAAGCTGAAACAGGTGCCCGTCAACGAGGAGAAGTCGCTGGACGAGCTCTCGAAGCTGTTGTGGAAGGCTGTGCGTTCCGTTTGGGCAGTTGTCAAGAGTAATACGCCTGTTGGCCGTGTTCCATTCGTCGACTCGCAGGATTGGCTGAGCTTCTGGCCCAGTTCCTTGGACGCCTTTGCCAAGTTGCCGGTGGCGCTGTCATTCCGTTCAAGCGCGATTAACTTTTTGCTGAACGAGAACTGGGAGGGCATATTCAGCAAGAGTTGGTTCAATTCGTGGCTCTTCTTCCACGACTTCGAGCTGCACGGCCACATTGTGGACGGACAGCATGTGTTCAGTTTCGATGGCCAGACGTACGCCTATCCTGGCAATTGCAAATATATTCTGGCCCAGGACAGCGTGGACAAAAACTTTACGGTCATCGCCCAGCTTAACAATGGCAAACTAAAGGGCATTACGCTGATTGATCGTGACGGCAACTATATGGAGGTCAGCGATACGGCTGCACTTAAGGTAAACGGCAAGCCGGTCGAATATCCGCAACATTTACCCGGCATCCATGGCTGGCGACGCTTCTACACGGTCTACTTGCACTCGGAGTACGGCGTACAGATTGTTTGCACGACAGACCTCAAGGTTTGCCATGTCAATGTCAACGGATTTTACACAAGCAAAACTCGCGGCCTGCTTGGCAATGGTAACGCCGAGCCCTACGACGACTATTTACTGATCGATGGAACCCTGGCCACCGACTCCGCGGCCTTGGGCAACGAATTTGGTGTGGGTAAATGCAATCCCGTGGCATTCGATAAGGCCCAGCTGGAGACACCGACCCGCAACGAGATATGCAGCGAAATCTTTGGCATCGAATCCCCGTTGGCCCTCCATTACTTGGCCCTGGACTCCAGGCCGTATCGCCTTGCGTGCGATATTGCCGTGCTGAATGTACCCGAAAAGGATAAGGAATCGGTTGCCTGCACCTTTGGCTTGGCATATGGCTCGGCGCTGAAGTTACAACACAAATGGGTATTGTTGCCAACGCGCTGTCTTAAGTGTTCCGGAGCGCCAGGTCAGCGTGACTTCGGCGAGGAGTTCACCGTGAAGACACCAACCAACAAGGCCGACGTTGTCTTTGTGGTCGACATTAATGTTACGCCCAGCGTTTTGGCCAATTTAGTTGCGCCCGCGATTACTGAAATTCGCGAATCACTCAAGACACGTGGATTCTCCGATGTTCAGGTGGGCGTTATTGCATTCGATGAGAACAAGCGTTATCCGGCACTGTTAACAAGCGACAACGGTAAAATCAACTACAAAGGAAACGTGGCCAATGTTCAACTGAATGGGCCCAAGAACTTCTGCGAGAACTGTGTGGAGCAAATTATCACGGAAAAGCGACTGCTGGACATATACAATACGCTTGAACGTTTCGTAAAGACCATTGTTCCTCAATCAGATGAAAAGGCATTCCAATTGGCACTGGATTATCCGTTCCGTGCCGGCGCAGCCAAGAGCATTGTTGGCGTTCGCAGCAATTCCCTTCAGTACAACAACTGGGTAAGCTTCTATTGATGTGCATTTACGTTAGAGCTGTCAAATTATCGATAGGCGCCCCGATCGATTCTTTCCATAGTTTCAGTACTATCGTGGCTTAAGAAAGCTAGAAAAAAAAAACGCGGGCTATGCTACAAAAACAAAAACCAAAAATGGCAGGCTATCTTAGAAAACCCAAGTTTTAACGCCGGGATAGACGTGAAGTTTACGATATATTTTTTTCATAGCCATCATTCCTTTAGAGGTATTTGATTAACTTGGCTGCTACAATTTTAGTTAAATCGCATAATAGAATTCGTATGTACCAAGTTTAGTTAAAGCCACATATTTTAATTTAGCTAGCTGGCTTTTTGCTAATATTTTCTATGGCATCTGTTTAATATTTATGCACCGATTGTAATAAAACTCTGCACATTGCGAAACTAGTAAATGGCGATTTGTACAAGGTATGTTCGATCAGCCAAAACGTTACTTAAACATTTTATCCTCAGACCTACTCGAAAACTTCTATATGCAATGTTCAGTGTGCCCAGACTGCCAGCGGTCCAAAAGGCGCAAAGGGGGCTGCCACGTCAACTTATTTAAATTTGCTCTCACGATCTCCAAATCAATTTTAACAAATCTGGCTACATGTTCCGATATGTTACGTTTAATTTAGGGATTCTAGTAGCCTTTGCTTTGACACCTCTAATATAAATATAAGTCTAACATATTTACCTTTCTACACATTACAAATATTAATTTTATTCGTATTCCTTCAGTTGAAGTTCGTTCGAGCCCAAATAACAGGAACCGTGACCAAATTCGATGGAGCTCTCCTTCACTTAATAGCGCCCATAAAGGGACTTGCACTGGAGGGTGTTCCAGCGGAAAAGCTAGTTGGTAAGAGCAAATAAATGGCAATAGAAGTTGAAAACATATATATTAACCTACTCTTCCAAAATCCAGGTTTTAATGCGCGATTGGTGGCCACCTTAGATGGCAAGGATAACAAGAAGCGCACTAAATTGCAATTCGAAAACGACATGGGCATTGATTTTGTGCTCAACAACGGCGGCTGGGCATTCGACACGCAAAACTTCGATAAGCTCAAAGCTGCTGACCAAAAGAAAGTGCTCAACCAGGTCACATCCTCCATTGCAGACACCCTATTTAAAACCGAAACGGTCAGCGACTGTCGCTGTTTGCCCGTCCATGGATTGCACGGTCAGCACAAGTGTGTCATAAAGTCGTCTAGCTTTGTGCCGAATAAGAAACCTAAAGCCGCATAAAGCTGTACATGGAAAATATACAATATTATTTCTTAACTGCAATTTTGACCATATGTTTAGATTGTAAAAGAAAAACAAGAAATTCTCAAATAAGTCATTAAAACAAATTTGTGTTAAACGAAATGCATTTTTGTATACTGCCTTTTATAACCTTAGAACAATAAATACAGAAGTTAATCATGAATATATTTACCTTATTGCGAGGCAACACCTGTTTACCCATTTTTAATGGGTTCAAGGTATAAATGTGCAATTAGTAAAACTTTAAGTTATAATTGAAAGTTACCGCTTGCCTATATCAGCTGTTAATGGTTATGATACTTTAATATTTTTCATAACATCGCTAGAAAATTCGATAAATCATCGCAAAAGAGCACGATTATTCGGGGCGAACACCATATTAAAATTCAATACCAAATATTCACATAATAATTCACATGCATATTTACATAAACAATTAATTTTCAAATATTAATTAATTAATTAGTTTTGAAGAAAGAAATTTTTAAACTGCATTTAGTTTATATTTATAAATATACTCTTGATATACAATCCGTAAAAGCAAAATACCTGGTGTATGCATATTTAAATCATATCTCTGTAAATTTCATTGGCGCCAAGCTTTTCGATCGCGCTCCAGTGCAAGCTTGTGAGCAGTGCTGCAAATTACCGGGAGCCCACGCAAATGCCATTTTGGTGATGCCAGCTTTGGGGAATTGAATATATAAAATTCCGAAGATGTCTGCTTTCCGGACCTATGAAAAGCAATAAATAAAAAATGGATAAAGAGCGAAAAAAAGGACAAAATCAGTGATTCAGCAGCTACCGATAACCGAATGGTCCTGCTGGTCCCGTTTAAAACGTGCTTAAACGCATATATTGTGTTACGGAACTGCTTGTTTCTCAGTGGGCCGCGCCGGCTGGCTCATCGGATTCTCTGGGTGTAGTCCCATCCCTGGCCCGCAGTCCGCACAATCGATAAGAACAAGGCTACATGTTTGTAGCAAAACAGACTCACACAACACTATACAAAAAAATGAACCACATATCGATAACCAACATTCGGAACTGCTAACTCGTGATTGAACTAAACAGCTGTAACATCTATGAAAACGTAAACAACGAAGGTGAGAAACACTACAAATTAACAAAAAAACACTATTTTATCCACTTTTCTCTTCCAGATCGGGCCCCGGTTCCGGACCCAGCGTACCCGCCCTACCATGAGACGATCACCTGCACTCGTCTCCCTCAATTTGGCCACCAAACGGCCTACATTAGCCCGTGTCGGCCATCATGCCCACTCTCCCCAACAATATTATTTTAACCGGACATTCTTCTTTTCAATATGTAGGTATAATTAGTTGCGTTCTCTTAAAATTTATGACAATTATTATCATTGCTTATGGCATTTATCTTCGCAGCTGTTTGGATTTTTATGTACATGAAAATTTCTTTAACTTCACTGGTGCGTATTAATGTTCATAGATATATATATGCTTATAGATAAAATGTATTAATTACTAAATTTTTTCTTATCATATAGAATTCAATATTTTTGTCTTAACATCACTATATGGAACAAGCTACGGAACACTACAGAGATGTTGCCAGTCGCCGCAAAAGAATTGCGCAAAGAGGCAATTTAAAAGGGCAATCGTTGTGCCGGTCTTGGAACAAAGTACCCGCACAACTACTTAAAACCGGGTATGTTCGTTAAACAGTATTAAATTATTATTAAATCGCTTTATTTTTCTCTCACCCTACCTAAAGAGCTCTCTGGGGTTGGTAAGGGGCGACATAAATTGGTAATTCCAATTAGGTAGGTATGGGGGCATAGTTCACGCAAGAATTGATTTTAAACTTTTATATTTTGCAGGCACAGATGCATCACCTTTGGAGTTTCCCTCACATTCGCACTCTAGAGTGAAGCTCGGCGTAAGCGTCTATATATGTACCGAGGTAATTTATAAATACAAGAAAAATTAAAACTAAATTTAACGATAAAAAAAAATCTATTTCTTTCCAGAGAATATGACCAGGAGTCTTCGTCTGACTCTGCCAAGGGCTCGAACGAGGATGGGCAAAAAAAACGGAACGAACTCACTCGGAGGATGTGGGCATGGTCTCGCCTGTGGCCGCTTCTTTGTGGTTGGAGCCCGGTCGTCGGTGGCTCGCCTCTTCGCCTTCAGGGTTACGCAGACGCTTGGCTGGCGGCGTCGCGGATGTGGCTGGTGCGCACCGCTGATTATTTCATATTTATTTATTTTATAAGTTTGTTTAGTGTGGCACTTAGATGGCCGCTTTCACGTGGGGTGCTTGCCCGAAAATGTCACTATTTTTTTGGCTCTGTGGCTTTAGATGTATACGGCACGTTATTTTTAATTAAAATTGTATTACTAAACCGAAACAAGCCATTTATTTTTCAAGTACACATATCGGCTTAGTTTGCCTGTTAGCAACTTTTTTTTTTGGATATTTTATCCGCGGGCCGGCTTAAAAATTAGCCAGAAAAACTTTAATCGGCTTTTAAGCACAGCACGCCCGCCGTTGGCAACTGACAAAATCAAACTCCCCGCTTGCATTTTTCAGCAACATCATCGGTACCGAATTTCGGCACACGCATACATTGGCGAGGCGGGCACCGTTGCTGTTCATCTGCACAGCTGCATATGTTTTTGGGTCAACGGCCCAAATGGAGGCCAAGGGCATGCGATCCGCTCTCCTTAATTCTCTTTAAGAGCGAACCGGGCGGCCAATAGGAATCGTCGCTTTTGGCGCCGTGGATCGCAAGTTTGGCGTTGCCACCCTTCAAAAATTTGGGTCCGCCGTGGGCCCAGCTTCACCCCGCATACTCTGACCTATATGAGGAAACGATATCGGCGTGGCCGATAATATCGCACGCAACCAACTAAGTAACCCTCGGTGCTGCCGATAACGTCAAATGCAACATCACCACGCAGGTTATTGTAACGACATGAATGATCGTTACAAGGAATCTGCGTGCGCATTTCATGTATTGACCCAGCCGGCTAATAACGATGCCCAACGTAGGCCACACCCACGACAAGTAATCTATATTTTCGTCACTGACCCAAAAGAAAAACAAAGGAAGGACGGGCGCTGCCGCCGCCATTGCCTGGCAGGGGGGTGAGCAAATTACGGTTATGTCCGTATATCTTTTGCGTGGAAGACGCCTAGCACGCGTCCCTGGAGATCTTCCAACTCGTAGGCGTTGGTGCCCACGGCTCGGACGACTCGGCTCTTTAAGAATTTCCGGGCGAACTTGGCATTGAAGGCTTTGCCGAAGCTGCTCAGCGCGAAGTTGCGCCTACACACTTCCTGTCCCGGTTCTAGATGGAGCTGGCGCGCGCGGTGGTCGTATCTTTGGCGACTTCGCTCGTACGCGGTGTGCAGGTGGTCCTTGACCTGGCTTCGGATCACAGCCAGTCTGTCCTTCGCGTCAAGGTCAGAAATACTGTGATCGGCCAATGATCTCAGTTTCCTGGCCAGTTTGTAACTGGAACCATTCAGATCTGCTGTCCAAAGACCGCGAAGAACGGAGTCACCCCCGTAGCGCTGTGGACCGCATTCCGGATCGCTACTTCCACCTCTGGTAGGTACGCGTCCCAATCCCGATGATCCTGACCCAGGTAGGTTCGGATGGCAGACAGCACCGTGCGGTTCACGCGTTCGGCGGCGTTGTTCTGAGGCGAATACACTGGTGTGCGCAGGTGAGTGATGCCAAACGCCTGGACCATCGCATCGAACGACTTTGATACGAATTGTCGTCCATTATCCGAATGGATCACTTCCGGCACGCCAAATTTGAAAAACACCTCATGCACCAGGAAGTTCACGACATCCGTCGCGGTGGCTTCCCTCATGGCCTTCAGGAAGGTGAATTTGGAGAAGTGGTCTACGACGACGAATATCCACACATGCCCTCGTTTCGACCGGGGATACTTCCCCAAGAAGTCGATATATAGCTTCTGGAAGGGGCGGTCGGTGCGCACTTCTTCCCCAATTCCAACCTGCATCCGATAGTTTTGTGCCTTGGTTTCCTTACAGGTATCGCATTTCCGCACGTAGTCCCTGACCTGTATGTCCATGTTGGGCCAATAATATCGCCTGCGCAGCGCGTGCAGCGTTTTTCTCATGCCTCCATGAGCTGACGTCTCGTCCGCGTGTGCTTGTTGGATGAGTCCGGCAGTCAGCGACTCCGGAACCCAGAGCTTCCAACTTGTGCCCTCGACCTCATCCTCCAAGCTCTCGTGCACGGTCCTCTTGAACAGGAGTCCGTCCCGCACTCTCAGATCCGGCAACTTCCCTTGTTGGCTCATCACCTCTTTCACCAGCTCTAGATATACGGCGCTCTCGAACTCCGTGGTCTGAAATCCCAATAGATCCTCCGTGGTCAGTTCGACCTCTTCCACGCTTCGGGACAACGTGTCTGCGACGACGTTGTCGGCTCCCTTGCGGTACTGCATGGAGAAAGGGAACGCTTGCAGTTCTAAGGACCACCTGGCTAACCTTCCGCTCAAGTCTTTAAGACTCATAAGCCACTGCAGGCTCGCATGGTCGGTGATTACCGTGAACGGCATCATCTCCACGTACGGCCGGAACCGATGTATGGCCAGTTTGGCGGCTAGGCATTCCTTCTCGGTCACCGAATAGTTGATCTGATGCTTGTTGAGTTTGGCCGAGAAGAATGCGATCGGCCTTTCCTGTTGTTCGTCGTCAAGCTGGAACAACACGGCTCCTACTCCGTAGTGAGATGCGTCACATTGGATGAAGAACGGTCTTCGGAAATCCGCGTGAACTAACACCTGGGCTGTGGTGAGGGCTAAATTCAATCTTTCTATGGCATCTATGGCTTCCTCACTCAACACAAATCTACCCGTCCTCTTCTTAAGGGCATCAGTCAACGGTACCGAGATCTCGGCGAAGTTCTTTATGAACCGGCGATACCACCCTGCTGTACCTAAGAAGCTCCGTAGTTCCTTGACCGTCCTCGGATTCGGGATGTTCCGGATCGCCGCTACTCTTCCCGGATCCATGCGCAGCGTCCCGCCGCCTATGATGAAACCCAGGTAGTTCAAGTTGAGGAAGCAGAATTTTGACTTCGCCATGCCTATGGTGAGGTTCGCGTTCCTCAGACACTCGGCCACCACTTCCAAGTATTTTAGGTGCGTTGGGAAATCTGCCGATATTATTAGCAAATCGTTCAAGTACACGAACACGTTGGACCTCAGATTCGCCGGGATTACCTTGTCCATGAGCCTGCAAAGTTGTTGAGCGGCGTTGCAGAGCCCGAATGGCATGTGTTTAAGCAAGTACACGAACACGTTGGACCTCAGATTCGCCGGGATTACCTTGTCCATGAGCCTGCAAAGTTGTTGAGCGGCGTTGCAGAGCCCGAATGGCATGTGGCGGAACTGGTACAATGGCCTCCCTGGTACAGTAAACGCCGTATACGCCCTGCTCTTCTCCTCCATCTCGATCTGCCAGAACGCGAACTTAAGGTCGACGCTCGAGATAAAATGAGTCTCGTCGATTCGCGATAGGATGCCTTCGATGCATGGGAGCGGGTAGGCGTCCTTTACCGTCACGCTGTTTAATTTCCTGGCGTCTAAGCAAAACCTGTTCTTCCCAGGGGCTGTCACTCTCCTCGATGATGCCCAACTTGAGCATTTTATCCACCTCGGCCCACACGATCTCCTGTTTGGCCGGAGACAGTGGATAATGTCTGTCCTTCACGGGTTCTGCTCCCTCGATCAGCTGAATTCGGTGCTGCAGCAGGTGATTTTTCCCTAGACCATCCTTCTCAAATTGTAGAAATCTGCGTTTCACGCTTTCCAGCTGGCTCCTCTGATCACTGTCCAGGTCCCACATTTCCGGATCCACCGCGCAGTTGACGTCGTCCCGGTAATAAGCCACCTCTGGGTTCGCTACCGTTACCTCTGCTGCCTCTGCTGGTGTTTCGGATTTTCTGTCCGGATCGAGCAGCTCTGGGGCAATCCCGAAGGCTCGCCAGAAGTCGATTCCCAGGTATAGTTCCTGTCGCAGGTCCGGGCACATGTAAAATACGATGTTTTCCTTTCTATTCCCGTATTTCACAGGCAGAACAACGCGACCTAAAATTGGGCGATTGGCACCCTCCGCTGTCCTTACCATTGATTCGTATGGCCTTCCCATCCCAGTTCCTCCACCAACTCTCGGCATCCTCGTCCCAACAGACTGACTGAGGCCCCCGTGTCCAGCAACCCTTTCATCTTTGCTCCGGCGACTTCCACTTCGGCGAATACGCGTGGGTCTAGGCTATCCTCCCGTGTCACCGCTTCGACGACCTGGCGCCGGGTAATCCTGCGTCTGCGGAAGCGCGCACGTGCCTTCACCACTCTCCGGGTGGCTAGTGTCATCCCTTCCAGCTGTCGCTCACCAAAAATTCCATTTCGGGCCGACATGTATGCCCAAACACGTTCTTCATATGGCCCCTGAGTGTTCCTCCTTTCCTTATATTATTATTATAATTAGCCTTATCCTGATCCTTATTCCAAACCTCCGTCTCCTTTCCAATGATTATTGGCTTCGGTCGGTACCCCTTTCCTGCTTCCCCGCGGTCGCCGTCCCGGAACGCGTCTGTCCCGCTATCACCGCGCTCCCTCTGGGGTTTCCCGGACAGTTTTCACACTGGGAGCAGAAAGTGTCCGGCTTTCCACACCTATAGCAGAATATTTTCCGCTCCTTGGACAGGCAGTCTCTAAAGACGTGGTCGAACTGTCTGCAGTTCCAGCATACAAGCCGGGATGTGGCGGTACTTCAACCTCGTGGACTACGGGCCTCGTTCCTTGTGGACAACGCGACGGCTGCATGTATCCCGTCCGGCTTCTGCGACCTATGTGCCTCTCCACTTCTAGGCACTCTTGGCGCAGCTCATCCACGGTGAGTACGTCCATGGCATAGATATATTTCGCCAGACTTTCTTTCAAACCACGCTTTATAATTTTCACCAGCTCGCGGTCTCTCAGCGGCTTCTGGAATCGCGCGGCGAGTTGACGCATGTGGTGGATATAATCATCCACCCCTTCGCTGGCCTCTTGCTCTCGTTGCAAAAGCTCCTGCATCACATCGTGTTCCGTCTGGTATCCCCGAAATCTGTCCAAGAGGGCAGTTGCATCCAGCTGTCGACCCTAGAATGCCGCACGTGCATCCAATACCACTCGCGGGCGCGTCCGGTCAGGAGCAGGTGAAAACCGCGCAGGACCTCCTTCCACGGGCATTGATACTGCCTCTGCAGGAACTCCAGGCGGAACACGAAGTCCTCGACCGAATTCATCGCGTCCTCACCGTCAAACTTAACGTTCCAGCGCTCGAGCTTCATGTATGCCGTTTCTCGTACGTTGGCGTACGCCCCCTCAGGTTGAAAATCATCCGCTCTCCGGTCCTCCACTCGGAAATGGCGGTTATTCGGGTTACGCCAGTTCCTCGACTGAGCATCGGCAACGTAAACTGGGCTGCTGGACGAATACTCCGCTCCTCGTGCGCCTTGTCTATGTGCCTTCGGTGGCACCGGTGGTGGAAACGCCTCGCGCTGGAACACTTCCCGTTCTTTCGGGATGGCGCCTGTTCGTGGTCCCGGCTCGTTATTTCTCGGCGGCTTCGGCACAGTGTTCGTCTCGGCGGTTGGGCTCCCTGGCGGCCTAAGTACATCAATGATGCCCTTCATCATTTCCATGAAGCCAGCTCGCATCTCCTCGCGGATGGACTCGCTGATGCCAGATGGCAGAGCATGGAGATATGTTTGGTGGGCCTGAGCGATCGCCGCGTTTGCCGCCGATTTGAGCACTGAGTCTAACGGGGCTTTCGGGAACTCCAGGTGCCGTGTAGGTTTACCTTGTTGAGCCATATCTCTCTCCAAGTCTACCAGGTGACCCTCTTCCGGGATCTGTCTCTCTGGAAATCCCCGGAAATTCATTGGCGTTCGCACCAGCCAAATCCGCGACGCCGCCAGCCAAGCGTCGGCGCAACCCTGAAGGCGACGAATCGAGCCACCGACGACCGGGCTCCAACCACAAAGAAGCGGCCACAGGCGAGACCACGCCCACATCCTTCGAGTGAGTTCGTTCTGTTTTTTTTGCCCATCCTTGTTCGAGCCCTTGGCAGAGTCAGACGAAGACTCCTGGTCATATTCTCTGGAAAGAAATAGATTTTTTTTTATCGTTAAATTTAGTTTTAATTTTCCTTGTATTTATAAATTACCTCGGTACATATATAGACGCTTACGCCGAGCTTCACTCTAGAGTGCGAACGTGAGGGAAACTCCAAAGGTGATGCATCTGTGCCTGCAAAATATAAAAGTTTAAAATCAATTCTTGCGTGAACTATGCCCCCATACCTACCTAATTGAAATTACCAATTTATGTCGCCCCTTACCAACCCCAGAGAGCTCTTTAGGTAGGGTGAGAGAAAAATAAAGCGATTTAATAATAATTTAATATTGTTTAACGAACATACCCGGTTTTAAGTAGTTGTGTGGGCACTTTGTTCCAAGACCGGCACAACGATTGCCCTTTTAAATTGCCTCTTTGCGCAATTCTTTTGCGGCGACTGGCAACATCTCTGTAGTGTTTCGTCGCTTGTTCCATATAGTGATGTTAAGATAAAAAGATTGAATTCTATATGATAAGAAAAAAATTTAGTTATTAATACATTTTATCTATAAGCATATATATATATATACATATATGAACATTAATATGCACCTATGGCGTTAAAGAAATTTCCACATACCTACAAATTTAATTAGCTGCAAAGATAAATGCCATAAATAATGATAATAATTGTCATAAATTTTAAGAGAACGCAACTAATTATACCTACATATTGAAAAAAAGAATGTCCGGTTAAAATAATATTGTTGGGGAAAGTGGGCATGATGGCCGACACGGGCTAATGTAGGCCGTTTGGTTTCCAAATTGAGGGAGACGAGTGCAGGTGATCGTCTCATGGTAGGGCGGGTACGCTGGGTACCGGGGCCCGATCTGGAAGAGAAAAGTGGATAAAAATAGTGTTTTTGTTAATTTGTTGTGTGTCTCACCTTTGTTGTTTACGTTTTCATAGATGTTACAGCTGTTTAGTTCGTTCACGAGTTAGCAGTTCCGAATGTTGGTTATCGATATGTGGTTCATTTTTTTTTGTATAGTGTTGTGTGAGTCTGTTTTGCTACAGACATGTAGCTTTGTTCTTATCGATTGTGCGGACTGCGGGCCAGGGATGGGACTACACCCAGAGAACCCGATGAGCCAGCCGGCGCGGCCCACTGAGAAACAAGCAGTTCCGTAACAATTGTAACGACTGCTCCAAATAGTGCTTACAATATTTCATTAAAAGTTTTACGCTGATATGTCCCACCATTAAATTACTTGACAAATGTAGTGCTTTGTGGAAATGTTAAATTCTAATCAGCTTTAAATGGTATCAATAAACCAATTTTACATAGACTATCGTAGAAAAAGCTACATTGAATAGGCGATATAATTTCTGACTTGTCATCGATAGTCGGAAAAAATCATAGCGATAGTCCTTATATACATTACCCGAAAATAATGAAACGAAAGTTGCTGTCATCCCTAATTCTGTTGTGTATTTATAAATCAATTTTTATTTTCCGCAGTCGTTAATGATGAACTATTGACAGTGCGATGGAAAGTCGTTTAACAAATTAGGGTGTCTTTATAAAATAACAAAATATCCGTCAGTTTGCAATTGACAGGACGAGGAAACGGCACAATGAATTCCATAGAAGAGCAACTAAAGCAGCTAACAATATTGAACAGGAGATGCGACGATGGACATGTAAGGACCGGAAAAGTGGCAGCTTTAGTTGACAACCTGCAGCAGAAAGCTGGGTCTGCACAGAATGCCACGCTCAGCAAATCGAAGACCGCACCATCTATTCCACCAAAGCCATTCAAGAAGACAAACGAAATGCCGCAGGTAAAGACACAATTCACCCAACTCAATTATGTTTATTTTAATTGAGCATATTTTTTATTTAGGTGCCCCTCAGCAAACAAGTTATGGATACCCGAGAACCGCTTTTTTCCCAACCGTTGCACAGCTTGGAATTGTCTAAAACCAAAGGAACCGACGGCGGCGCCAACCTTTTACGCAGGCAGCCACCCATTTATTCAGGACTCGGCGCCGATAAACCCGGCAACAGCCAAACAACTTTGGATAATCCGGCCGTATTGGAGCAGCAACTGGAAGCGTTGGCGTATCACAAGCAGCAAATGGAAAGAAAAGGACTGTTGGGATCGCAGGCTCAGATCACAGATCCCATTAGAGGCATTCCGAAACTCTCTTCCACGTCCTTGAGTGGCCATCATTTCGGAAGCCCAATTGCCTCAATTTATAGCAATTTGCCAGCTGCTCGCGAGAGTCCAACCCACGAGCCAAAAGCTCCTTACATGCATTTATCCACGCAACCAGAAAATTGTCCACAAAAGGGTGAGTTAGTACATTAAGTTATTTTAATAAATACCCGCTTCTTGAAGCATTCATCTTTTCGCCCTATCAGGCTAAATTTACATATCTTAAATTAAGCATCAAATTAAACTCGTTTCCAAGGACGTTAATCCTTCTTAAAAATATTCCTAAATTAAATCGGACGGATATTAAGTTTTAATTAACAAATCTTCAAATAAATCTATGTGAGGAACACAACTCAAATTAATTTTCCTAAAGATCATCGTCTTTAGTCTGCGATCATTCAACTTTTGGAAAGAATTTTCAATCTAAGAGGCGGGGATTTTACGAAAAGCGTGAAACAAGTCACAAATTCGTTTTCTTAAAGATCTTTAAACATGATTTAGAAGTCATTTTATACGAGATAAGCTATTGATACCAACAATTAAAAGGCGATTAATTCTTACAGATTCCATGCTCTCCATTTGGACAAACTCAATGTTGGACAAGGAGCCAGAAGAAGACCTGCCACCGCCCCCAAGTCCGGTGAGCTCTTCCTATAGCGAGTTGCGACGTGCCAGCGATGTCTTCAGCAAAGCGGCGAATTTCCAAGAAAATCCAAATAAAAAGGCTGCACCAACAATTTCACGCGCCAATTATACTAATCATTATGCCACACAGAACGCAAATCTCAAGGTAAACTATCAACGCTTAAAGTTCAGAGAATATAATAATATAATAGAGAATATAATACTTTTTTAGGGCTATCAAAACAAGACGTGTGCGGACTATTTCGGCTATGGTGCATTATCCCAGGTAGCTACGCGTAAGCATTTGTATAAACTCTTCTCCGATCCCATTTACCCTATGTATTCTGGATTAGTTTAAGCGCAAGTTAAAATTAAGAAATAATAGGCTACAATTTAGCTAACAAAAAAAAAGGACAAGTTGGTTATCAAGCAGGAAACTAATGCTAATTTGAAGCAATTGCGATATGAGTTTCGAGCTCAAGAAAAAAGCCCAAGCTTTTCAAGTATTACAACGTTTTAATTAATTAACCTTAATTTGCATATCTATTATATTTATATACACCCTCCAACGTTCCAAAATCGGACCTCAATGCATTATATTGGGCTTCAAAATTATTTTGTTATTTATTTTCTTGTAGAGCTCTTCTACATATGACTCGATATATGAGCCCATTAATCCACGCCCGCCCAGCGACATGTCATCACGTGCCAATTGCAATACATATGCCACATACGTTAATCAGAGCAACACGCCCAACATCAGTTCCGGCGGAAGCAATAGCCTGTTGTCAGCGAAAGATTCGAATACTCATCTGTACTCGAATGGCGGAGCGAGAGCTGAACATAATCAGAGTAATATTGGCGAGAACATGAAACAATATCATTTAGCCTCGATTGATACAACAAGTGAGGTGGAGAGCTACGGTTAGTCAATCTTTTAATCATTTAATTAACTTTAAATTGAGTCAAGGCTTTAACCATTTGTTTTCTGTTCCGACAGGACGGTGCTTTAAGTGTGGCGAACGCGTCCTGGGCGAGAGCAGCGGCTGCACGGCCATGGATCAGATATATCACATTTCATGTTTCACCTGCACCGAATGCCAAATCAATTTGCAGGGCAAGCCATTTTATGCTCTGGATGGGCAACCGTTTTGCGAGCACGATTACCTGCAGACACTGGAAAAATGTTCGGTTTGCTTGAAGCCAATTCTGGAGCGCATTCTGAGGGCAACCGGCAAGCCCTATCATCCACAATGCTTCACTTGTGTTGTGTGCGGCAACAGTTTGGATGGTAAGCAGTTATTTTCTAATTTTTGTATGTTTGAATAACATTTAATTATTTTGTTCTTCGATTTGCAGCCATTCCGTTCACAGTCGATGCTACCAATCAAAACTACTGCATTGCCGATTTCCATAAGTGCGTTAGAGACAAAGACAATATAAAACTCTGAGATGAGTATGCGACGCAAAAATTTCTAGCCTGGCTTTTCAGCTGGCTTTTCCCACTTCACATGACACGCCAAACCGACTGGTATCTGATCGATCGTGGTCCGCGTTGCTTCGTTGGCCCTCACAGAGGCGAAACTGACATTAAATTCGATTTGTAACTTTTCGCACTTTCTGTTGAAAGAGCGCTTGGAAACTGATTTCGTTTTTGTTCTCCATTTCATAGTAGCATTTTGTTGCATGGCGTTACTCATATTAGTGTTGATATTGTCTTTGGTTAGGCGATCCAATGTCAATAGTATCTATGTTTAATGCATCAAAACTTATTTGAATTTAGGAAATTCGCACCTCGGTGCTGTGTTTGCCAAGAGCCAATTATGCCGGAAGCGGGCCAAGAGGAAACTGTGCGCGTTGTCGCTCTGGATCGTAGCTTTCACCTGGAATGCTATAAATGCGAGGTAAGCTTACAGAAAATACGTAAATAAAAATGTTTTACTATCCGCACACACTTAACTTAACTAACTACTTAACTTATACTATTATGAATAACCATTGACTATTTAAATAAGATCTCAGTTTATATATTTTCTATATCTCTTTTTACCAGGACTGTTCCCTCCTATTGTCGTCTGAGGCTGATGGTCGGGGCTGCTATCCCTTGGATGATCATGTCCTATGCAAAAGCTGTAATGCTCGACGCGTTCAGGTTTTAACAAATCGGATGACCTCCGAACTCTAAATTCGATTAAATGATATATACTCCCATATAATATTTATTGAGCTAACTATTTGCATTAGGACTAAACTAACTTAAAGGATGTCAAACTTATTTATGTTAATTGTAATGAACGAAAGTTGCATTCCATAATTTATAAAATAAATCAAAATCATAAATAACATAACATGGTGTTAATAGAGGTTTCTGGAAGTAGAATAATTAAAAAATAAATTTTAAAAATAGATGCGATAAATTGTTTTTTATAATTTTTTAATATAATTTCTTTCCGCAGAGTGCGAAGCGCCTTTAATTTGTTGAATCTTTGAAAAATATGTTTTATGATAAGAAAAATATAATACAGATAATGGAGGTTAATCACGGTCAATAGAGTTTCGGATAATCGAGCTTAAGGTATATATATTTATTAAATTGTTGTCATAAAATGTTTAACGTATAGAATATATATTCTATATGTATATATATTCTGGGTCAGCATAGTTAGCTCAGCTAATTAGGCTACCTGCAGTTCACCTTTTAGTTACAGACTGGAGAGTGTCAGCCAGCACGTTAATGAAAGCAGACTAATCGATATTGCTATGGGGTGCCCATTTATTAATTAATATTTATTATTAATATAATATATAATATATATATAATTGCTCAGTACCCTCGGATCGGCTGTTTATTAATTTTCTATGGACTTAGGGTGAAGCAAAAAAGTGGACAACGAATGGGAAACTTTTTACGAGAATATAGATTTTTTCCTCGCAACGTTGTAGGGTTGGAAATGCTCTCTGTAGCTTATTACAAAGCTACCTATGTACATCTGACAAGTGTAAAACAAAAAGTTTATTTAAGTTGAAACGATGTACATATGTTGATGTGTGTACATAGTTTACGGGCATCAATTGATTTAGTTCATGACCTGCTATCGATAATCAAGCATATATAAGCTCAAAAGCTCAAACTAGGCTAAAGGAAGAAAAGCTTTTGCCGGTCATGCGTTCAAAAGGTGGAGACTTCCTCTCCGAGCTTCAGAGAGCGAAAGAGAGAGTATATCCAAAACATTCTCAGTATAAAGAGGCGACCTGGGATACAGAAATGTGTGAAACACATATAGATATGCGTTCCTATAGCTACTCCTGATGCTGCTTTTTTATATCCGAAGCCATCAGTATTGAATTCGCTTTGCTAACCAACGGACGTTTAACAAAACACAATTCGTGGTATACATATACATACATTTATACACACATAAGTCGCGTGCTGCCTCTGGTCCCGTTACCCATTTACATAAATACATATGTACATTCTATAGTGGAATACGTTTAATATACATTGTATGTATGTATATACATTACCATTCATTTGACAGATACATACTTTTCAAGCATATAACAGTTAAAAGTAGATACATATGTTAACGTTCATGCACAAATATATATGAATACCCATGTGTTGGTACGCTCACGTAAAATACACACAGACAAATACGTATATGCATATATGTGCGCACAAAATTATATTTATCAGATAGCTGAAAAAACTATCCGACAAGCATTCAAATGTTCATATATATATATACATATGTACATATATGTACCCACACGATGTTTTATTGTTAAGGGGTACATACAAATTTACATATGTATGTACATATGGATGTACACATATTCTTATAAATATATTTATATACATACATACATCTTTCTTTACATCTACGAATAAACATATATATTACTCATTATATATAGCGTGAGCATAACGAGTACGCTGCTTAAGTACATATATGTATGTATGTATATGAAATGACAGAAAATATTGAACTTTTTTATTTAGATTTCATATTTATATATACATATATATATGTATATATGTACAAACATATTTATATATAACGATTATATAAATAACATATTTATATGTACATATACATATATTAATATATAACATTATATTAAATTTAAATATACTACTGTAACAAGCATTTGTGCGAAATACTAATGTGCATGTACATGTACATGTGCATGTATAGGTATGATTTTTTCGTGTCGTCCGATTTTGTAAGGACATGGTTACACTTAAGCACGTATGTATGTGTGTGTATGCATTCAATAAGTTCGGTTGTATACTTTGTGCATATGTATGTGTAACAGCAATCTACAATTCCTGGACTGACAAAACAATTATAATTAAATATGCATATACAAATACATACGTATACCATAAGATGTGTGAACAAATCCTTATAAGCAAATATACATATGTACATATGTTTTTAGACACATGATTAAAATATCTATTGTAGCTGTGCTTTCATATATGTACATATGTACATCATAAAATTTGTACATACACACATATATATATGTACGTAGATAGTTAACTTTATATATAAAAATGTTATTTCAGCACACATGTGTAGACTGTGTGTATATGTACACAAAATAAATTTGTATGTATTCTGATACCCTCCCTGCATTACTAGCAATTGGAAGAACGGTGGAAAATTCATGCGCAGCTATAATGGAATATGGGAATAAGAGCAACATGTTCATATATAAATCTATACAGAAATACAAACATACATACAAGTACATATATATGTGAAAGCTGTCAAAAATACTTGCATGTATAAATAAATACATTCATATATATACATATATATACTCATCCATGCAATCGTATGTACAATGTCAACTATGAGCTTATATACAAACGTATGTATGTACATATAAGCAAATACACTTGCAAATATAACAGTTAGGCGAGCATGCACATACATACGTATACATATATATTTATATATATATATATATATATATATATATATATATGCATACGTATGAGTATATACAAGAACTTGTTGCAATTTTATACAGTAAATAGTTGTCATATTATTATATATCGTGCATTTGTAAAATACATGCACATATATATTTTGTAAACTAAGAACAACAACAGTTTAGTGTCATCTTCTGTAAAATTGAAGTTATTTGTTCATACAATGCATCAGTAACTATTTGTGATGTTGTTTCAATACTGGGCGATGTATTTACTGGCATTAGTTGGTGCACATTGGCTCGCCTGCCTTCCAGTCGAACCCTTTGCTGGAATATGTTGGGTAACTTGTCAACTTACATACACATATGTATGTACATATGCATAGCTAACTGCAGTGTGTGTACATACAACGCATATGCATATGTAACGGATAAATCTGTGATTTCATATATTTATAGCATAAATGTATTTGTATATTTCATATATTCATACATTTATAGCACAGCTTCGCGGTGCAACCTTTATATTCGAATAAAAAAAATCAGTTTATATATGTAAATTTTGTTCGCATAAATATAGAATTACTCCGAATTTTCTTAAAAGATAATTATTTTACTGCCTACTGCCAAGCCTACTATTTAAATTTATGTTAGTTGCAACGTCTACAGTGCCACCTGTACCTAAACTAATTAACATTACTTATTTAACGGACTTTTTAGTAATAAAATGGTTTGTTTTTTAAATATTTTATACTGTATTAACCAGTTTTGCAAAACATGTCAACAGTTTCGAATTTTTTTTGTATAATGTAAATGATATTAAAAACGCGGCTCCTTATTATTTCCTATATTTATCTATATCTCCTATACTTATTTTTAATTTTTCTCCTAACTTCGTACGTATTCCTGTATTTTCGACACAAGACACCTGTTTCAAGTGACAAACGTGGTCAACTGCACGCAGTGTGACCTTAACGAAATTAGTAAGTTTTTCTCTTATTTTAAGGGAAAAATCGATCATGGTGTAAAACTCACTAATGCAAATATTAATGAATTATACGACTTCAGGGACCTTAAGTGGAAAATATTTGATTTATGATTTAAACAGTGTCATATTCAAATAATTACTTTCAGAAAATACACTTTACAACTTGATTATTATTGTATAGTATTTAAAGTATTTTTATAAGCATGATCATTCAGAGTGAACGTGTATCGAGTTAATTTAAAACATATGTGTGTTATGTGTATATATGTATGTATATTAAAGAATCGGCATCTGTGGATAATTACAGATTTGAAAAAAACATATGTGTCTATGTACGTGCTTAAATTTTGCTTCTTAACAAGAGCACAAGTATTTCAATAGCATCTCGCAGGAATCGGAAAATATCTCCCCCAGCAAAAACAACAACGGAAGCGTGTTGCAACACAAACAGATTGAATTGAATCCAAACAACAAGGATTAGTAAAGATTGTCTGCAAATTTACCGGCCACAAACTAGTTAAGTGATACAGACTCTAATTGACACACACACACAATAGATTTTCTCAAGTGTGCCATCGCGATGGCTGCTCCAGCAGCCTGTACGCGTTTTTCGGACAATTACGATATCAAGGAAGAGCTCGGCAAGTAAGTGCAATCAGCGAAAAACCCCATTCCCCCTTCCCATAAATGTCCAAGTGTGACCCTACGCCGAGTTGCCATTACACAAACATTCACAGTTATTTAGATACCCCTTTCCTATGGGATTAGCCGTTCTGATTGGCATTTCTGTTTGTTGGCCAATTCGTATAAGAATCAAAGCTCAGGGACGGAGCAGCTATAGCTCTATACTCTAACATAAAAATGGTTGATATTTAGAATATATGTTTAAAAATTAAATAACATTCAGCTTCCGAGTTTCCGAGAGCCATGGCTAAATCGACTCATATCCTGATCCTCTTCTTCTCTTCTTGCTCTTAAAAAATATTAGTATATATATATATATATATATACATATATATATTAATTTATGTTTTTCTAGGGGTGCCTTTTCAATAGTAAAAAGATGTGTCCAAAAATCAACTGGATTCGAGTTTGCGGCTAAAATTATAAACACCAAGAAACTAACAGCAAGAGGTAAGATGTATATTTTAATAAATATTCGAATTTTTTTAATACAAATTTAATTCACTTTTCTTTCAGATTTTCAAAAGCTAGAACGTGAAGCTAGGATTTGTAGGAAATTGCACCATCCTAATATTGGTATGATATCTATATAAATTGTCTATGTAAACGATGCTAAGTCGAGTTTTATTATCCAAGCTCTCCAGTAAATATATAGATAGATTTAATATTTTATTTTCCAAGCTAAGCCAAGTCTGCTGCATTTTATGGTTCCCTTTCGGCTCCAATTATTGCTAAAATTTGGATCTGATTCCGTTGAAATCAGCCAAACACTAACGATTTAAGGGGTGTTTTTCGTAGGCTTTTTTTTAAGTCAAACGCGATTAAAAAATTAATTCTTCCTCCCGATACAGTATGTATATGAATATATATATATCTTTTGGTTTGGATCAAAGCCCGGAACGTTATTTAATTTTTTTTACCATGATCAACAAAATATTGTCTATCTTTAAAACTGGACTTATTTCTCTTTTTTTTTAAGTATATGTATACATATCTTTAACGCTAGATTAATAAATTTGATCATAATTAAACGTTAAAGGTTTTTCTTCGATTTTGTTTGGCTTTCAGTTCGATTGCATGACAGCATACAGGAGGAAAACTATCATTATCTTGTCTTTGATCTGTAAGTAACACCTGTTGAGTTTTCGCATATGTACTAATACAATGTTATAAATATATAAAAGAAAAACTAAATATAGATTGATTGTAAAGATAGCTTTCGGGTCCCTTTGTGAATAAAGCAATGGACTTGACTATTGTTTATTGAGATTCATAGTTCATCCTTTCCCCCAACCGAGTTCCTATTTAATTAGCCTTCTATCTAAATACAAATCCAAAAAATACGAAATGGAATTTAGAATTTTCAATTTCTTAAAACTTAATTCAACCAAAATTGACCGTACTAAATGCATTTTGCAGTGTAACTGGCGGTGAACTATTCGAAGATATTGTTGCACGTGAATTTTATTCAGAGGCTGATGCATCACATTGTATTCAGCAAATATTGGAATCTGTAAATCACTGCCACCAGAACGGTGTGGTGCATCGAGATCTCAAGCCAGAGAATTTACTATTAGCAAGTAAGGCAAAGGGTGCAGCTGTGAAACTCGCGGACTTTGGTCTAGCCATTGAAGTACAAGGTGATCACCAGGCCTGGTTCGGATTTGCCGGTACCCCGGGGTATCTATCGCCCGAGGTATTGAAAAAGGAACCATATGGCAAATCGGTAGATATATGGGCATGTGGTAAGCACAAGCATTTCTCATCTATTATTATTATGTGTAATATACTTTATTGTTGTCAGTACTCTCACACTCCGATAATGTTAACCCAATTTTTTGTTAGTTTATGACCATCTTTAAGCATATGATTTGTTTATATACAGGAGTCATACTCTACATACTGCTGGTCGGGTATCCACCGTTCTGGGACGAGGATCAACACCGCTTGTATTCACAAATCAAGGCCGGAGCCTACGATGTAAGAACCCTTTGCAATCCACCGTAATTTAGAAAACGACCATTCTTACGTTGATTCAGCTTTTACACTGCATGATCTCGATGAAAAATTACTATTTTGATAATATTTCGTTATTCTTTATGTTTGAATGCAATAATTTTAATATTGGAATTACAGACAGCAGATTTATCTGCATTTCTAAATTATACTTGATATATTTTTTATCAAATTCGTGTGTCTTTTATTTTTTAGTATCCTTCACCGGAATGGGACACGGTAACGCCAGAGGCAAAGAATCTGATCAATCAAATGCTCACCGTAAACCCAAATAAGCGAATAACCGCAGCTGAAGCCCTTAAACATCCATGGATTTGTGTAAGTTTCTGTTTGGCATTTGCGTCTTGTAAACATTCCCGACTAATCAAGGTTCTCCATTTTCCAAAAAGCAACGAGAGCGTGTGGCTTCTGTTGTGCATCGCCAGGAGACCGTGGACTGTCTCAAGAAATTCAATGCTCGTCGCAAGCTTAAGGGAGCCATACTCACGACAATGCTGGCAACTAGGAATTTCTCCAGTAAATATAAAGATCGATTTAATATTGTTATGGAAAGAAAAATGGGAAATCTGTTTAATTTTCGTTTAAAGGCAGAAGCATGATCACCAAAAAGGGAGATGGATCACAGGTGAAGGAATCAACCGATTCCTCTAGCACAACACTAGAGGACGATGACGTCAAAGGTAAATATTAATGTCATTTTAAACAATAGTTGGAGTCTATAATTGTTTATGATATTTTCGCTAAAACCTGTTTTGAATGATGTAAGGAATTCTTTTATAGATGAGTTCAGCTCGTTAGGTTTCATTTGTGACAATTGAACGAGTTTCTAGCCAACAAAATAGACAGTAAAGCTAAGGATATACCTTTTAAAATATATATATTTAAATTATATAGTGAAATAATATAAAACATTTATAAATTATATAATTTATATATACGTATATAACCGTTGACCGTTAAGTGTCGCATTAAATAGTGCATTTTAACTAGAATTGCTTTATTTTCGAATTTATGCTGGCAATTGATTTTCATATAATCTGCACGTGTATTAAATTGATTAATTATAATAGCTGTTGTAATTCCGTTTATAATCTGCCTATGTACCTTTTTTTTTTATCTCACATTTTGTACATTTCAATATCGGCATGTTTAATATTTGCTTTGAGAAAAGTCACACTTCACTTGTTAAACATGAATACACAACTTATGTTTTCCATAAATAATTGTAAGCAACATTTTTTGTTTAATACATTTAGGCTCTTTCAAGATGAGCTGAACGAAATGAAATTAATTCAATTCAATATGCAAGATGGAGGTAAAGTCATTTGCGACTAAAATATTAGCAGACATACAGAAAGTCAGGCAAATAGACGGCTAGGCAGACAGACAGACAGGTTGGCAAACCGAAAGACTCAAAGTTAGACAGAGAGGCAGACAGACGGAGAGACTTTCCTTTACATTGTTTAATTTTTAATGTTTAAACATATTCGAATGTGCAAATGTATCAATATCAACAAGCTACGGCCATCTATGAGTCCATTTGTAGATTTGGAACGCAGCAAAAGTCGAGAAAATTTTGAAATTTAAATTATAATCTATAATTTAGTAAATAATCTATATAGGCGGAACGAGTTAATGTTGGGAATATCCGAAGGGAAGGGGAAGGGGAATCGCCCCTTTTTTTAATATCTCTCGAGAATCATACGAATTAGGTGCACAGTTTTATTTTCCTACACAATCTTTAACTGCATTGAACAATCTTAGATTGAATGTTTTTATGTAGTCAATTTGATCGATTCATCTTTGTTTTATTTTCGTCGTGATTAGCTTTGAAGTGCAAGTACCTGTAAAATAGAAATTTCTTTGCAACTTTTCAGGCAAAAATAATACAAAATAATTCACAAGCGCGGAAGTACAGATATTTTCGGCACGCCGAAAACCTAATACCCTTGTAGACAGAGAGTTGTGCAAATAGTGAAGCTCGCAAAAACAGAGTTTGATGATAATATCTGGGAAAAAACAATACTCATTTTACGACCGAGGCTTCCTATACAGCTATATAATACAGTCTTGATTAGATTTGGATCAAATATAAGCAGCATCGTTAACTTCTAAATTCTAAACAAGAACTTCTTCATACAAGTACTTAATTTTCCTATATACATGTGGTCCGATTCAGCCTGCCACAGAAACACCGATTATTTGAAGGTCTCAAGACTACTTCGCATTGAAACAGACAGACGGACATGGCTATATTAACTCGGCTGATCAAGAATATATATATATATAAATATATATATAAATATATAATAAATATATATATATATATATATATATATAGTCCTTATATTTTGGGGTCCTTAGTTGGATTCGTGGAATGTTTAAAAATATTACATATATGATATGTATATATGTATGACCTGGTCCACAATTTGCATAGGCCTTATATTGTTGGGTCCTTGGGCGGGTTTGAGGGGTATTTATAAATATTATATGTATATGATATATAAAACCTGATCCACAGTATACATAAGCCTTATATTTTTGGGCCCTTGTTCGGATTCGAGGGGTATATAAAAATATTTTCTGTATGTGCGCAAATACACAACAATACTTAACAATTAAAAGCAATAAACAAAAAACGGTTGCATTTTCAATTATGAAATTTGTTTATTTTTTATAGAAGATAAAAAAGGGATCGTTGATCGCAGTACCACAGTCATATCAAAAGACCCAGAAGGTAAATTTTCATTTGCATTTTTTTTTTAGTTTTTGATCTAATTTTTTTATTATTATTATTATTATTATTATTATTATTATTGTTATTATTATTATTCTTATTATAGTTTTTTGTTGTTTTTATGTTACCTCATCGAGACAAGTACCACATACTAAAGTCCTCAATCGTTTAGACATTCATTTAAAGCAGATCAAGTTTATAATAATTCGATAAATTATCTATGGGGAGTTCTCAAGTCATTATCTCTGAGGTTTAGTCGGCCACTACTTTATCGAGTTTATGTATCTGGTTCGAAGGCGTCGTCTTCATTGATTTATTTTAATTTCAGAGCTGGAGCTGCTCACCTTGGATTAAATTGGGAACAACAGCCCTTTTTATCGGATCGACCGATTCCCCCCCAGATTTATACATACATTTTCAAACAATATCGTCTAAAATTTCTCCAAAAATCAGTTTGCTGTTAATTTAACTTGTTGTTTTTTGTCATAGTTATTAGCTTCTTAAATTGACTAATATTCGTAATATGAAAATGAATAGATGTATGGATATTATATATCATCCAAAGTTATTTGATTATTCTTAATGAAACTGATTCAAAAAGATATCAACTTCAAGTCGTATAAGTACAGAAACTGTAATCAATACCCATTCGAATAGTAGTCGATCTTTAAAGAATCATTCGTGATTCATAAAAAATTCATTCGTGAAAACTAACAAAGACAATTATTAAGCTAAATGATATTCGTGATGTTGACCAGACCAGCCGCTGCATGCTGCAAACAGCCATCTACTAACAATAATATATGTATGATATATATATTATATATTTGCCTGACTGTAAACATCGCATTTTAACAGTCGGCCAACAGACCCAGCTCCAATCAAAGTCGACGACCGTGCCCTTCGGTGTTGGGTACACCAACAGAGTCGAGGCCAATGTCATTGACAATACGAATGCCAGTACCAAAATTAATACTAATGAGAATTGTAAACGCATTGATGCCGAAAGTCAAATGCATTCTAAGTCCCGCCTTAGAGGTGAGTATGCTCCAAAATTAATGCTAGGCATTTTCTATAGAGTTCTATAGCCCAGTATCTGGTTGCAAATGCGAATGAATTCTGTAAATAATGGCGACTATTTTCTATACATACATGAATTATATTTTTTCTGATCTATTGCAGATCGCATGCTCAATTTTTGCTGTATAACCAAAAAAGGCAACTACTAAGTTCAGCTGCAAATGCAAGCATATCATACGTATGTATCGTATTGTATTATCTCGTCAACTTTCGTAGCTTCATATAAGACATATCTGGCATCGTATTATACAGTATATAGTATTCGTATTTGTTTGAAGCTAGCTGATGTCTCAGTTGTTCTAGCTTGAAGCTCGGCATAAGAAACCTTACATACTTATATATAGTATGTTCCCAGTATGTAAATGAGCCCGTACTAAAAGCTGTTGCATCTCGCTGTCTTTTTTAAAAATTCACACAGTAAGATATAAATAAACATTCATCGTAAAAACTATATTTTCTTGTGTTGATTCCGGACGGAAAATCGATCAGATAATCGACTTCCGCCAGTTTCCAGCTGAATTCGACTGTTTTCTGTTTTCTGAGGTCAGTTGCCACGTGTCAGCTATTTTTTTTTAGCGCTTCTTAACGTTGGATGCAGCCATTTTTGGACAGTTTCCAACACTGGTGTTCAGTAGGTCGGCTCCCAAATTCCCGGATTCCTGCCCCGTTTTGGTCTAGCAAAGCATTTGAAAGCAGTTCATGTAGCACAGTTGACATATTAACTTAAATGCATAATTAACTGAAGAACACGAATCCTCAATTATTTATTTAATTTCCAGCAGTTTCCAACACTGCTGTTGAGTAGGTCGGTTCCCGGATTCCTGTCCCCTTTTGGTCTAGCAAAGCATTTAAAAGCATTTCAATGCCATCTAATTTGAACAAAACTTACATGCATAATTATCTGAAGAACACGAATCCTTAATTATTTTTTTTAGTTTTTGATTTTATATACACATATATATATACGTTATATTGAATATATATATGCGTATATTTATGTATTTATAAATGATTGAAATGTGTGCGTTTTAGAAATAAGGATTGTGTGTCCTGCAAAAACTTGCCAGCAAATATCAGGAAACTCACAATGCTCTTCAGGTATGTATTAGGGCTTTGCTCCTTAGCTCCCAATTCCTTCTTTTTTTTTTAATCAGTCATAAGCATACTTCACAAATATATATGTATATATATAATGTACATCAACATTGTATTTTCTTCTTTTCTGAATGCTTGAATGTGTCTTATCGTAAGAAAATCTGCATTTTGATTTAGATTTTTCGAAAAAGTTTGCTTCTTTATCAATCACCTGCATGCTATCACATTTCAATATTTATTATTATTTGATATACATTTTGTGGCACCTCAGATGCTGATGCTATATAACACAGTGGGATTCTCTACGGCTGGTCTTCTTATTTTTTCTAATTGTTTTAACTAACTTGGTTAAATAATAAGTATAATGCCATGCATATTGTTGCCAAATGTTTTTATTGGAAGACAAAGACTTAAAACAAACTAGTTGGGTATTCCCGGCCTCTCCCGGTCAAATTTTTTCAAGTTTCAAGTTTTAAACGCCTTAAATTTGAACTCCACGTCTCAAGCTGTATTTTTTTTTCGGTAAGAATGTCGAAGAATATAAATTGTTCGAATAGAAACAGACAGACGGATCAGGTTTTATCAACTCGTCTGATACTGATCTAGGATATGTCTACATTATAATACCCTCCACAAGGGTATACAAATAAACATAAGATGTGCATACATATATGTATACGATTGACATATCGCCATACTTTATTGTTTTGAAGAGTTAACCAAACTATATACCATCACATGCATTTAGTTTGTGGTTTTTGATTTCCTTAGTACGTTGGTTGGTTGGATTGTTCAATTGTAATTCTCATCCTACCATCGTTCATAATCGAAATTCATCCGTGGTTGTAGTCTCTGACTTTTAACGAAGGAAATCTGATTTGAATGAAAACTGATTAAATTTAATCTGATCTGCTTTAATTTAACTTATAACAAAAAATGAACGGAAACAAATGCATCTAAAAAAAAGCAGCCAGACGACAGGAAATAATCAAGATCACGGAGCAGTTGATTGAAGCCATCAACAGCGGCGACTTTGACGGTTATACGTAAGTTCAACTTTCTATACTTTTGCCAACTTTTTAAGATGATTTCTTGATATTCCTCACAGTAAAATATGTGATCCGCATCTAACCGCTTTTGAGCCGGAGGCATTGGGCAACTTGGTCGAAGGAATTGATTTTCACAAATTTTATTTCGAAAATGGTAAATATGTCAAAGAATAAATGAAGCTTGGTAAATGACTAAATTTAAATATTTAAATTGACTTCGCAATGCTTTTATTTGAATTTAGTACTTGGAAAAAATTGCAAAGCCATTAACACAACAATATTGAATCCCCACGTGCACCTACTGGGAGAAGAAGCCGCTTGTATCGCCTATGTAAGACTCACACAGTACATCGACAAGTAAGTTTTTATTTCTTTCTAGAACATATATTTTGACAAACCATCTAAGAACTCCCCATTAGAGTTATCATAAAGTTTGAGCCAGGCGGGAAAATTTAATCGATCTAGAGGGCTTTACTTGCATCCATTTACGTAGGGCTCTAGGTCTAGATCTAGGCATCAAATATTTAGAAACTAGAGCTAGAGACTCGATATTTTGAATTTACACTCTCGTTTATTATTTATATATATGTATATATTATATTTGTTAGTCATAAGCCCAAGCTTAAAAACTATTTCAGTTTTTGAAAACCTGCCCACATTATTCCTCAAAATGAAACAAGCAAAAGTTTTTTAGGCCCTGACCTTTTCGTTTTTATGAACTTTTTGGAGACATGAAAATGTCATAAAGATCGGACTTTAAGCACCAAAGGAGAAAAGACGAACCACAAAAGACCATAATGTTTGTCAAGATGGTTCGACACTGGGCTTGGGATATATGTATATGCCATGAAAATTTCAAAAAGATCGGACTTAAAGAACCGAAGCTATTAAAGAATGCTGAAGGAAAACGAAACACAGAACGAAACCAGAATGTTTGTCAAGTTGGACTTAGGCTATTATGAGATGCTTGACTGGAGGCAATCCCGACTTTAGGTTGCATTTACTTTCTAAAATAGTGGTCAACTATTGCAAAAAATTCTGTATTATTCGTAACATATATTTTAATAATGCTTTTTGAAAAATCTTACTAGGCAAGGACACGCACATACTCATCAATCGGAGGAGACACGCGTTTGGCACAGACGCGACAACAAATGGCAAAACGTTCACTTCCATCGAAGTGCGTCTGGCAAGATCAGCGGGGCAACGACTTTCGATTTTATGCCACAGAAGTAGGCGGAGTCTGCAGAAATTCAAAGATAGTATAATTAATTTGCTCCGATAGCCTAATATATGATCTATGTGTGTATGAATCTTTAATAAACAGCTGAAACAACAATAGTTAAAATTCAACTTGTGTGCACTTCTAAGCGAATCGAAAGAGATAGGAAATGAAAAATAAATATTTAAAATGTGTGTTTCTTTGCCCTTTTATTATTTATAAGCTATTTAATTTCTATGTTGTATATGCAAACGAAAGAGTAAAAAGCTTTATGAAAGCGTTATATCTATAAATATGTATTATACAAAATTAATCTAATCACGATGTGTCCAGTAAATATTCAAAAACGTATTCACAACTATTTCATCTAAAAGCTATGACTATTTTTAATTGTAAACCCAAAAAATATATATTTAAAACCAAAGGAAACAGATTACAAATTGTCTCCAGTGAATCGAAAGGATAACAACCTTTCCATATACTTGGAAAAAACAACGTAAAATATTTCAATTCAAAATGCATAATCCATATTCATACGATAAAATTTGATGTGAAAACCGGATGTAGTATTACATCCATATACATAGATAGTTCTTCTTTGCTATTGAACAGATATAAATACATAAATGTATCTAGAGAAAGGCTCTGTTAAAAAAAGATCTCTATTAGCACACACACACACATCGACCGTCAGCATATTAAGTTTTAGCAAACTATTCACATAATTGTACGTACCTTCATGTAAAATTTAAGCAGATTATTCAGTTGTAATTGTATAATGTATAATTGTGTGTGCATTTATGTGCATATATGTTTATGTACTTTTCAATGCATACCTAAAACTTATTACCATATTTACCATTCATTTTGGGATACTACAAAAGTGAAATTATAAAAGATAACGAAGCTAGGAAACTATTATAATATTGCAAAGCATTAGTTAATAAATATATATACACTAAGCATTTACAAATTTAACTACACCAAAAAAAATTACAACCGAACCAAAAATACAATAATAACAATTAGCTAATTGTTGTTAAAAGAAAAAGAAAAATGGAGCTACAAATGATTGGTATCTGAATTATTGGATTCAAATCTAAAATAAGTATCGAATTAGGAATTAGGAAGCTGGCCAAATGCTTAAGGTTCGATCCTTCTCTAAATCGGATAGTTTCCGGTTGGCCTCATGAATTCCTACTCATCCTAATTTAGATCCTTAATGCAGATACTTAAGTTATTGTAAAAAAATGTGGATGCCATGCCGTGACAACAACTACACGCAGCTAAGAGTCATTAATTTATTATTATTTCAATTCAGATAATAATTCTTATGTGTATTTAAATAATTTATTCGAATTTTATACGAGTACTCTAGTAAACAAATATTTAACTAAAACAACTAAAAACATTTTGACTAGAAAAGCAAATCAAATTGATCATTATGATCCTTAATAAGAAGTTCTTATCGATTTCTGAAGCAAGTGTCGTAGGGTAAGCTATTAACCTATACATAATATATATGTGTAAAACTAATTGTATATTTTGTGGGGCTTTTGTAAATATGTATGTACGCATATGCATATATACATATATAATATAAACGTTTTTAATGTTTGTTTATTCAACCAGAAATCTTATTTAAATATAGATGTACATAATTTTGGAATACAACATTTTTACATAATTTAATTGACTTTATAAATTCAAATTTCAAATTCGTGAGTTATCAGTAAATGACAAATTTTCCTTCGATGTTTGCGAACAAATCTAATAGAAAGATTATTAAATTCTTTTAATAGTATCATAAAACGTGTTTGTGTGAATTAACAGAGACTAAGATTATTAAAAAACAGCAAAACATGTACTATGTATCCGTAAAAAAAAAGAAAAAACATTTCGAAGCATGCTTCACAGACATTTCGACATTAAATAAATTGTTTATATTAATCCATACAGAAGATACGCATAATAATTTAATTGTACTATATAAAAAACAAAAAATGTCGCATCAACAAAAGAACATATTTAATTTATATAATCCAAACTAAACTCCGATCTTTAACGACAAATTCAATGAATTTGTAATAATTGTGCACAAATACTGTTACACAGAGGCAAAAATTAAATAAGAAAATGCAGTTATCGTCGGATCGCCGAAGATTATATACCCTTGCAGAGGTACAATCTATTTTCAACACAACCAATTCATAATACCCTAACGTTTCGCCGGGATTTTTCCTATGCGAGCTAAAAAGAAGTCCGATTTAACGCAGACTCTTGAAATTCAGAAAAAATCTGGTGTTAAACTTACAAAGATTATTCCTATTTGAGCTATATGCTATATAGTTGATATAACATTTTCTTAAATGTGTAATTGGAAAGAAATTATTAAATACAAAGTAAAACAGTTTTTTATTTTTCGAAAAAAGTTCCTGAATTAACTACATAATAATTGTGGTCCGATCTGCAGAATGAAAAAAACACATTTATGAAAAGTATTTCAGATAGACCGACATGACTATCATATCATCTAAACCAACCCAGCTTGTCAGATAATATATATATGTTTACCTAGGCAAGGATATATAAGGAATAAGTAAATGATTATAAAATATGTCACATTTACCTAAATACATGATACATACATATTACCTACTTGCATACTTACTTATATAAATATGTACATACATTTGGAATACATATGGGGCGATAATTTCTTAATTTAAATGCAATAATCACTGATCACAGACAAATTTTAATCTTTACTGATGAAGAGAACGTTACTGCTGTTAATGTCGTGTATGCATGTTCAATTAATCCAAAAGGAACAGGAATAAAATGATTATTACAAATTTTCTAGTATTTAAAATGTTTTCTTAAATTATCTAAAAAAATACTTATAATATGATAGTATTATAAGATCGAATATTATTACCAATAAACTCAAATTTATAAATCGATCGAAATGTTGTTAAAAACAGTAAAGCACAGTAAGAGATAGAATGTAACAAATTGTTTACCAAGTGTCTCAGAAATGAAACAAAAACTATAACAAAAAAAAAAAACGAAACGAAAACTAAAAAAATCAAACCACAAATTACAAATGCCTATTCGAATTAAAAACAAACTTGCTGTAGTTGATGTCCTCAAAATACTATATAAAAATACATATTTAAAAAATATCGGTAATAACTCTTAAAAATCAATATTCATTATTATATATTTATGATTTATTAACTACAAATACATACCTAATAAAAATTATTACAAATATCATATATCTCAAAATGTGTCTTTAATTAGAGTTACATTCATTTTCACTTACTCAGTCAATCTGGTAAAAAGTAGAATATTAGAAATATTAGTTTTAACTTTACTTTAAAAATCAGAAGCGCAATAAAAGCAACTTTAGTTAAATTAAAACGCGTCTCTGTGCCCATTGCCGCCCCCTCCTTTAGAGACTCCTCCTCCTTCGTCAGCATCACTTTCAGAAAGACTATTTTCTCTCTCTCTTAGTTTGAAATATGCTCAGACACCAAGAGAGTAATAAATACAAATGAGTTGCGCGATAGAACGGCAGCGCCGTCTTTTATCATGCTCCCAATAAAGGAATCTGCTTTGGCTTACTCTCAGTGCGCTCTCATTATGTCCACGGATCATTTATATGTATATATGTATGTGCTCCCATTGACAAGTGGAGCTCTGATGATGTGGAATGTTTTCGTGCTATCGGCAGGATATTTTATATATTACGATATGTTGGACGACTACAGAATGGAGATATTAGCCGCAATGCTAAACGAGATCGTTGCCCAGCTGCAGACGCATCCCACACACCGGATGAAACTTTTGTGCGAAGATTTTCTGCAGTTGCGCGACGGCGGCAGCTGGAATCTGGTGTTTGGTAACGAAGTAACCGAGTTACTATTTTAATTGTGGACATTATTATCTTATGTTTAGATGTGCTCCCTGAAGTATTCACCGCTGTACTCCTGGCACGCCCTTCGCGCTTCAGGCACGGCATGGCTTCCACTCCTGGGCTGCGGGCGTGTTGCTGGCGAGCCGTCAAATCCAACCATATTCAGCCGACGCACATGGTGCAGCTGCATTATGTTATCTGACATCTACCACTGCCATCGTTTTAAGTGATTTTTAAGTGATATTATCTATTAATTTGTCAACTACTTGCTTGTTTACAGCGCATTCGTCGAATGCTTTTTAAGTATTTTCAGTTCACGCTTTCCAACACTTTACGCTGCATTAGCCATTTACCCTTAGTGACAGCCCAGTAACTGTAGATTAACTGTAGATCTATGTTTTGTATATCTCATCTTTTGTATATACGGATGCTAACATGTGTTTTATAAAGAACGAAATAATCGCTGGCTTAAGCATTTGCCGTGATATAATTTAATTTCTTTGTTTTTGAGAACAAAGTCGAATGATCGGGGAAATGATATATTGATTCTTATCGATTACTTGGCAACGAGGCAAGTTATCGATTATCGGACTGCTCGGGCTCTAGGACTAACGTTTTAAATTGCAAGTCTTCTGCTTTTATTGGTTTTGGGATCGATGCGTTCATAAATACAGACAGGCATATGTGTATATGGCTATATCGATAGTTTAGGACTAAAATCCCAATAGGATAACCTTGATCCCAAGATTTGTATGATCACATTTGGATGGAATTCAATAAAATTGTTTGTAGTCCTTGCCTGCAGAAATATTAAAAATATCTAAGACTTTGTGTTGTTTAATTACGTTTTATTTGTTTCATTTGTCTCTGACATCTTTATGCTTAATACAATTGAATATTAATTTGCAAAAACCATTTATGTAATATGCATTTTAAGCTGCTTCCTTGGCTAGACGGTCGGCCTTCTCAACAACTTCTTCGATTGGTCCAACCATGTAGAACGCAATCTCTGGCAGATGATCGTATTCACCAGCCAAAATCTGTGAGAAGCCTTTAATTGTTTGCTCCAATGGGACTAGTTTGCCGGCATGCCCAGTGAAGACCTCAGCGACTTGGAATGGCTGTGACAAGAAACGCTGGATCTTACGTGCACGCGCGACTGTCAGTTTGTCCTCTTCAGACAACTCATCCATACCCAAAATGGCAATGATATCTTGGAGAGATTTGTAATCTTGCAAGATTTTTTGCACACCGCGAGCGACATTGTAGTGTTCCTGGCCAATAATGTTGGGATCCATGATACGTGAAGTGGAATCCAAAGGATCGACAGCCGGGTAGATACCCAATTCGGCAATGGCACGTGACAAGACAGTGGTGGCGTCCAAATGGGCGAAAGTCGTGGCTGGAGCAGGATCGGTCAAATCATCAGCTGGCACATAAATAGCCTGGACCGAAGTGATGGAGCCCTTCTTGGTTGTGGTAATACGCTCCTGCATAGTACCCATGTCAGTTGCCAAAGTCGGCTGGTAACCGACGGCTGATGGAATACGACCCAAAAGAGCGGACACTTCGGAACCGGCCTGAGTAAAACGGAAAATGTTGTCAATGAAAAGCAGCACATCCTGTCCCTCCTCGTCACGGAAATATTCGGCAACGGTGAGTCCAGTCAAGGCAACACGAGCACGAGCGCCTGGAGGTTCATTCATCTGACCGTAGACAAGGGCCACCTTCGATGTCTTATCCTTGAGCGAAATGACGCCAGATTCAATCATCTCGTTGTACAGATCATTGCCCTCACGTGTACGTTCGCCAACGCCGGCGAACACAGAGTAACCACCATGAGCCTTGGCCACGTTGTTGATCAGCTCCATAATGAGCACAGTTTTGCCGACACCGGCACCGCCAAACAGACCGATTTTGCCACCCTTGCAATAGGGTGCCAGAAGATCGACGACTTTAATTCCGGTTACCAGAATTTCCTGTTCGACTGACATGTCCACGAACTCCGGAGCTTCAGCATGAATGGGCGAGGTCTTCTGCGACGGAATTGGGCCACGCTCATCGATTGGCTCACCTTTAAAAATGGGAAACATTTCGTATATATATTAAACTTAACAGTCTTAAAATATATATTGAAAAAATGTGTGCTCACCAATGACATTCATGATGCGTCCCAGCGTCTCCGCTCCGACTGGAATACGAATTGGGAAGCCAGTATCGAGAACCTTCTGTCCACGAACCAAACCCTCAGTACCGTCCATGGCAATGGTACGCACTGTATTCTCGCCCAAATGTTGGGCCACTTCCAGGACCAAACGGGGCGAACGATTGTCAACCTCCAATGCATTCAGAATTGGCGGCAAGTTATCATCAAATTGCACGTCCACGACGGCACCGATTACGGCCACAATTTTGCCATTGGCAACAGCGGCCGCCTTAGCCGCTGCCTTGGCAGCATGGCCGCGAGCTGCAAACAGAATCCGTTCAAATATACATGTGTGTATGTATGTTTATAAACTTTTTTGCTTTTCCTTATGCTTACCGTTACATGATATACATATACATATGCAGATACATACACATATGTATATACATATATACTTCTTTCTTATATTACGTCACAATGATATCACATACTATAATTTGGCAAGGATTTGAAAACAGGCAAATAATAGGAGATCGATATGATAAAACCAGCTCCAATTTTATGTTTGTTTTTTTTTTTTTTATTGAAACACCGAAAGTTTCCAAAATACATATGCAAGAAGTGCATACATACATATGTTAATATTTCTGCTGGCCATTAAAAATATGTGGATTAAAAAGTTTCACACTTTCAAATTTGGTACCTATTGCCAACGAAATAGCAAATTACCCTTTATAAAAACTAAGTCCAGTTAAACACTTTGTATTTTCAATATTATGCAATCAGTTCTTTTCAACCCACATATAAGGTTATGTTCGCTTTTCGTCAAGCCACCTTCGTCCGGTTATAAGACCAAGTTAAAGAACGAATTTATGCATAAAATCATTTTTTTTTTTGATACTTAATATCTGTATTTTCCTAAAAATACATATCTATACTTACACAATTGCCCCAAAAATGGCAGCAAATTTTTATCAGCTTTAGCGGCAGCACGTAACGCGAACATTTTTGACCAACTGACGGAGGTTTGTAGAAGTACTACGGAGCCGTCGTAATATGAATACATAATTTACGGTCGTGTTGAGATTTATCGATAGTCACGGTGGCATTAAAGTGATGTATCGATTGTCATGGCTTTTTTGGTATCAAGGGTGTTACTGGAACTTCTAGACATTTTCGTTTGTGATATGCCTTTTTAACCGTGTGAAATGTTGCCAAATCAGCTAATTCATAGTTGAATTTAGCTATATTCAGAGATAAAGCACTCTGTGGTCAGAAAGCTAAATCACACATTTCGAGAAATTCTTAACGTTGAATTTAATAGATTTTATAGCGGCAGTTGGCAGCCCTGTTGTGTTATCGAAACAAATACCGCTTATGCGACTATCAAAATTCCCATATAGTCTCTCTAGGCACGTTCAAATATCATATTGAAACTTTATTATACCTCGATTCTTACTATACTATTTTATAGTAAGCCGATGCTAACAATTTATTATCTAAATGAGACGCATTACCAATTGCAGCCTTAGAATATGGGAGTTATTGATTTTCAGAAATGTAGTCTGCGGCAAGGCTTGTCTCTTGGTGGTTAAACCAAAAATGTACACCTTCAAAGACGAAAAAGCTGACACCCAATAATCCCCTATTCAATATTTTAACGTATTAAGTACTAAAATACACGCAGTTTAGAAATTTCATTATTGAAAGATGTCGCAGATCGGCCGTTGTAAAATATTCCCAGGGTTTAAAGTACCCTGCAAGAATTTTTGATATTTAACTCTGATCAGCATTCATTTAGTTATATTCGTTCAGCATTCATTTAGTTATATTCGTAATGCTGTAGCAAAACATTGTACTTGAACGGACTTGCATACATATAATAATCCAAATACATACATACATACATGTACTGCGTGCGAACATATGTATATACATATAATCCAAATACATACACACACGTACTTTGTGCGAAATGTTCTCAGATTTGCATTATGGATATTGTGCGCTCTCGCTCTAACCTCAGCGCTTTTCATTATCAAGTTAAATGCTCATTGCTATAAAAAAATTGCCAAGATCCACGTGTTTGCGAATTTTGTAAGCCTGTATTTGGTTTAAAAAAAACTACATTAATGCGTCGGCAATTGAACATTCAGCCATTGAATAGCTCACAAATTAACCAATGTTCGTTTTAATGCTTAAACGAAAATGGCAATTGAAATGTCAAGCTGAAATAATGCTCAATACATACATAAATAAATACAAAAAAAAAAAAAAAAATCGCAGCAGTTTGTATTTTTGAATCTTTTAATTGATATTACTTCATTATATCATTACACTTTTCCAGTATCAGGTCAGTGGTTGAAACTACCCCGATAAGCTTATTTATCCAAAGCAGTATTGTTTTTGACGGCAATAACGCACTCCTCTCCACAGGCCTTCATCACGGTGCACAAAAGCTCCTTTCCGGCAACGTGATCGGCGCGCAAAGATGTACCCAATGCACTGTCGGGAATCTTGAGATCTTCGCGTAAGTCGCCGTTGTCGTTCATCAGACATAGGTAGCCATCATCACTAATATCGGTGAGCTGGAAGTCCTCTCGTTTTACATGCGGCACATCCATGTTGTGGGTGGAGGGACAAATATCCTCGTACTTTTTCTGTGTAAATATGTCGATGCCAACAAGATGGACTTTGGCGTGGCCATGCTTGCCTGTCTTGGAGGTAGACATATCCACTATCTTGCAAGGGCGTCCCTTAAGCATGACATATCCATTTTTGCGCAGCGCTGAACATTGCATCGGGTAAGTTGCAGATGCACCCGAGTCGCCGCCGAATTGATGCTGTTCAGAATCCGACATTTTGACAAAATTTTTTCTATTAAAAACTTACACGCGGCACGCTGCGAAGAAAAGGAAACTGAAATAATGGTCACACTATAGTGATGAAAAAATATCGAAACAGCGCTGCTTTTTCAAAAATATCGATGTATTTGGGCGTTGCAGCGTGTTGCATTGCGATCTTAAGCCATTGTACAGCACTGAATGGTGGTCAATGAGACTATCAACTTATCGATATTTTATGGTATCCGACATCTTGAATATGGTAGAGTTGTATCTCGCATGTCGGTGTGTATTTGTTTAGTGCATGCGTTTGTGTGTGTCGTTCGGTGGCAAAAAGTGTACATTTATTTTGCAAGAATCAAAGTATTAATCAATTAATTTATAAAGTCATATTTTGTATTTATTATAACGTTTAATTTTCTTTGTACTTTAATTTTTACCACCAGTCAACACTTCCGTTGGCATATAAATGCAATAAAAGACATTTGTGAATGTTGAATTGTTAAATCGTCAGAAATAAGTATTTTTAGAATTACAGCTTTGTGCGTATGCTTGCGATTTTGTTGCATATATCTCTTACAATATGAACACAAGACCTTATTACAAGTGTAAGTGGGCATTTTTTATTAAAAAAAAAAGTAGAAAAAAAACAATCAACTGCAAATGAAAAGTGCGCATGTATGAGCACATACATGCACTATGTGTGTACATCCGTCAGATGTACATTACTGTGTTTATTCGAAACAATAGAATAACGATTTCGTACGATAATTAACAAGCCAGTGTGTAATGAACCGACATTGTCAAAACTTAAAGCATACATATATCTCCAAACTGTGGATACATTTGATTAGCTCCATTAACACAACGCCTTTTATGCGCGGTGGGCGTGGGCCTGGTATACGCTATCAAATTTGTGAACCGACATGATCCTGAATGCACACAAAATATTACCGATGCTTACGAAATCATGAAAAAACGGTATTTGATCGAGTCGGATTTTTCGAAATAGCTAACCAACTCGGACTCTGAGTCATTCAAAATAAGCCCCAGCTTGTGAATGTGTTAAGTTTAGTGATTTGTGTTGGTTATGTTTTACATACATTTAATGGACATATGTATCCATATGTACATATAGTCACATCGTTTCCAATCCGTTCTACAGATACATAAGTACACATTTGTATATGTTTGAATGAAAATGAACTGATAGCAAGGAATACTTTTCACTGCAGACGGTGCATGTATCAACATATGTATACACATACATACGTGTATAAGAAAATTACTACGAAGTCCGGATATAAATATATATGTATATCTAATATAAGTACTCGTACTGTGTAATATAATCAGAGAAGCACATTAGGAAAATCACAATATATGCCAAACAAGAACAACATTGTCAGGCAGTCAGAAATAAGGAAATCAAATACATATAATTAACAAAGCAACTAGTAATGATAAAATTTTTGATATTTCCATTTGTCACCCCGAATCTCATGAAAAATAGTGTGTGTGTGTGTGTGTGTGTGGGGTGTGGGTGTGTGTGTGTGTGGGGGGGGGGGGGGTAATGGGTATAATAGTTTTGTGTAAATGTATGTGACAGACAGAAAGAAGCTTCTGCAACAACATTCACAATATACATATATATTCCTGATTATCTTTCGTGTCTGGATATTTTTTGCATAAATCAAATTTCGATAAAATAAGGGCTCAGCTGCAATGTTTATGTGTGCGTTTTTCATGTCCAGGTGCAGGATATTTGCTAGTCGGTCACTTAAAATGCATTCAACAGATGCACAAATGAACTTTTGTGGTCTTTTTTTTATCATTTTATAATTATAAATATTATGTATAAGTAAGAAAAGAGATTTTAAGTATTCTGACATATTTTCCTTCAACCTCACTAATTAATGTACTTTATTATATACTTTATGTAGGTGCTGAGAAATTAATAATGTAGCAGCAACTGGGAGTCGACACAAGTTGTAGATTAAATATCTATAGATCAAATGAATATGGATAAAATAGAATCCGGTGTTTGAAAAGTGGCATTTACTGCGGCTGCTTGCGAGAGATTAAAAAGTTCTTTTTGTTTCGAATAGAAAAGAAAAATAGCTGGAAATATCTGGAACAGAACCCAATAGAGAATTGCAAATCCTAAGCAAAGGATTATTCATATTTCGATCTGATCGCCATTGCGGCGATTAGCCAGCGACTGTGGAAATGAATATACTCTGTATACTCTGTTTACTATCAATTACAATTTTGGGAAATCTACCATCACGTTCTGCCCACGGACAAATATTGCACCTATATAAAAATCGAAATGAGCAGCTTAATTCTGGATTTGCGAACGAGCCATCTGTATTGGCTGTTCGAGCTGATAGGATTGGACGAAGTGCGGAAGCCCTTAAGGTTAATTTTTCGGAGACTGACCCAAATGTACTGGCCCGTAATGCTGGGAATTTCAGTATGAATATAATAACAAATGTAGCCAAATTTGACACAAGACTCAACCATCTGCTGGTGGACACAGTTACGGGCCGAGTATTTGTTGGCGGTGTGAATCGTTTGTATCAGCTATCGCCGGACCTGGAACTGCACGAAACTGTGAAGACAGGGCCACAAAATGATTCAGTCGAGTGCACCATACTGGACTGTCCGCTTAATGCCGTGCGCAAGCCAACAGATAATTATAATAAGGTGCTGCTTATAGATCGCGCCACATCACGGCTAATTGCCTGCGGATCCCTGTTTCAGGGCACCTGTACGGTCCGTAATCTGCAAAATGTTAGCATAGTTGAGCACGAGGTGCCGGACGCCGTTGTTGCAAATGATGCCAACTCCTCAACGGTTGCCTTTATTGCGCCGGGACCACCCCAGCATCCGGTGACGAATGTTATGTACGTAGGCGTTACCTATACGAACAACTCGCCGTACCGTAGCGAGATTCCGGCTGTAGCGTCCCGATCTCTGGAGAAAACCAAAATGTTTCAGATAGCATCATCCGCTGTTACGACTGGCACTCGCACCTTTATAAATTCGTATGCTCGTGAAACATATCTGGTGAACTATGTGTACGGTTTCAGCTCAGAACGGTTTTCATATTTCCTAACCACCCAGTTGAAGCATAGTCATCACTCGTCGCCCAAGGAGTATATAACTAAGCTGGTCAGAATCTGTCAAGAGGACTCCAACTATTATTCATATACTGAAATTCCCGTGGAGTGCATTAGCGAGGCTCAGGGCGGAACGAAATTCAATTTGGTTCAGGCCGGATACTTGGGCAAACCTAGTTCGGATTTGGCGCAAAGCTTGGGTATCTCGATACAGGATGACGTCCTCTTTGCTGTCTTCTCAAAGGGTGAAAGCAATACCCCAACCAACAACTCGGCCCTTTGCATCTACTCATTGAAGTCAATTCGTCGCAAATTTATGCAGAACATCAAATTCTGCTTCAACGGAAATGGAATGCGTGGGCTCGACTTTATATCACCCAGCATGCCTTGTGTTTTAACGGTATGTATACAGGGAATTCGGGAAATTCCAATCGCAAGTGTGGAAACATCGCGGAAAACGGTTTTATGAAATTCTTCAAATCCATTTTAAAAAATCGTTCTGAAAATTCATTTCCTTAATAAGTTATTTAATTGACAAGGATCGTTTTGAAAATTAATTTAAGACTCGTTTCACATATTTAGGGAAATTCACCTTTCCCAGCTTGGAAATTCCACCCGCAACTGTGGAAAATTGGCAGAAAATGGCGTTTGCCACTTTTTTTGTTCAGCATCCGAACGGGTCAATTTGTAAACCTTTTGAGAAATTTAATTTAATACTTGGGTAAAAAATGATATGTGGAATCAAGCTTTACACCTCGGTACTATTTACCTATATTACCGGTAAAGTAATTATTCCACGGGTGAGATATGGGTGTAAAATTAATGTCTAAAAATTGAAGGCAAAATCTTGAGCTGCGCCAGGCTCCGTTAAACGATGCACAGATTCGAAGTAGATCAGATCATTATTGCAAATCGGGGCTGCAAACCCAAAGAAATTGTTTATGAAAGTCGAATTCGATTGGAAATATTGACATCTACCAAATATGCTAAGATAAATCGAACGGTTGGGGCCCAAGTTGTTTATGCTATGGCTCTTTTAAAAGTCAACACTTTAATTTTAAGCCAAGATAAGATACGTGTTTAGCTTCTGCGGTTTGTGGGGGAGTTGAATTGGCCAAAGTTGTTGTTAACAAGACTTGATAAATAACTAAATAAAATTACTTCTTGCAGAAACTACAAACCATTGGCGAAGACTTTTGCGGACTGGATGTTAATTCACCTCTGGGAGGAGAGCAGCCAATCACAGCTGTCCCAGTGGCAATGTTTAACACGAGGCTTACATCTGTGGCTGCGACCAGCACCAGCGGGTATACGGTCGTGTTCATTGGAACGGTGGACGGATATATTAAGAAAGTAGTCGTTGAATCGGCGACTGTTGCAAATGAATATGCAAGCTTGGCCGTTGATTTGGGTTCTCCCATCAATCAGGACATGCAGTTCGATAATCAAAACCTTTACGTATACGCCATGTCCGAGCGCAAGGTGTCCAAGGTGAAGGTTTATGATTGTGCTGACTTTAGGACTTGCGGCGAATGTCTGGGTGCCAAAGATCCGTATTGTGGCTGGTGCTCGCTGGAAAATAAGTGTAGCCCGCGCTCAAATTGTCAGGATGACGCCAACGATCCACTTTACTGGGTTAGCTACAAGACGGGGAAATGTACGACTATTACGAGCGTGGTGCCACATCAATTACAGCGTACCACCGCGCGCACCTTGGAGCTGATCATTGATCATTTGCCGCAGCTGAAAGAAAATCTGATTTGCGCTTTTACAACCGAGGACAAGGCCCTATTCACAAATGCCACAAAGAAGCGAAACGGCGTCAACTGCACCACGCCGCGCACGGATATGTTGCCGCAAATTGAGCAGGGCAAACATCATTTTACGGCGAAGCTGTCGGTGCGCACGCGGAACGGTCCGGATCTTGTCTCTACAGACTTCACGTTCTTCGACTGCAGCACGCACTCGTCGTGCACACGCTGTGTTTCATCGGAATTTCCGTGCGACTGGTGCGTGGAGGCGCACCGCTGCACCCATGATACGGCCGAGAACTGCCGCAACGATATCCTGGTGACCGGCGTCAGCCGCATCGGTCCGAGCTATCGGTCCGGGCCCGGTTTCTGCCCGACCATCAACGCCACCGGCGATGGCAGTGAGGTTCTTGTTGCTGCTGGCACCAGCAAATCCATTAAGGTTAAGGTTCACATCATTGGCCAGTTTATTGTGCAGACACGCTTCGTTTGCCAATTCAATATTGAAGGTCGCGTGACCAGCCTGAACGCCCAATTGCTTGGCGATACAATCTACTGCGACAGCATGGAATTTCAGTACACATCACGGTCACCGAACTTAACCGCAACTTTTGCGGTCATTTGGGGCGGATCGAAGCCTCTCGACAACCCCCATAATATTCACGGTAAGTCTTCTTCTGCTTACCCTCAGCCTTGTGCACACAGCTGATGGGAGCGTTCATTGTCGAGGCTTATATCATTTTCTTATAAATGCATAACACATGAAGCCGACAGCTTCGACCCCATTAAGTAATATTCAACAATAATAGATAAAAAACAATTCGAGATCAGCTTCAACAGCCGAGTTGTTGTCTGTTTCTGTCTGATTCTATTCGAACTAGTCCCTTAATTTTAAAGCTATCATCATAAAGCTTTGCATAGGTCCGTCCAACCGGATCGGATCACGAGGTTTCTTGCATGGAAAACTTTTTTTGTTTATCAAGATTTCTTTACCAAACTCGACATATACAAATTTCACTACATATATGACAACTTTTTATCAACTTCGGACCATTATACCCATTTTTTAATCTTAAATATAAAAATTCAGTTTTTATTGGTTTCCAATAATGTAAATACATTATATTACATCTAAGTAATATTTAATTTACTGACAACAGCTTTGAGGCTTTTGTGTGAATTATCTCGCTCCTTGGTTAGCACGACCCTTTAAGTTTTAGCACCACAAGCCAAGTTTTCGAACGACGTTGAGGTATATTATGTTATGTATTATAAATTTGAGTTGCATATGTTTCGGGTTTAACCAACTTTGTATATCTTTTATTTGCAGTTGTGATTTATCGTTGTCGCGTGATGGCAGATAGTTGTGGAATATGTCTTGCGCTGGCCGAGAAGTACAATTGCGGCTGGTGTTCGTCGACGAACACATGCGAGGTGGTTGAACAATGTAACAAAAATAATGAAGGGAAAACAGATTGGCTCAATCGTAGCGAGATTTGTCCAAATCCAGAGATTCATTCCTTTGGTCCCAAAACCGGACCATGGGAGGGCGGCACCAATATAACCATAAAGGGCATAAATCTTGGCAAAAATTATAATGACATCTATTCCGGCGTTCGAATTGCTGGCATTAATTGCATGCCATTTCAACAGTTTTACATTGACACAAAACAAATTGTATGCACTGTGGATAGTCCCGGCGAGCAGATGTATCGAAACGGACGGATTGTGGTTCAAATCGGTGACTATCGAGGCGAATCAAAGGAGGATTATGAGTTTGTGGATCCGAAAATATCGAATTTTTATCCGCGCTTTGGTCCGTCGTCGGGTGGTACCCAAATACGGATAATTGGAAAACATTTGAATGCCGGATCTCGTATCCAGGCCTTTATAAATGATCATCTACCCTGTAAAATTATTAGCACGGACTCATCGCAAGCCATATGCCGGACCTCGCCGTCTCCGGGTATTATCGAAGGACGTCTGAAAATGTCTTTCGACAATGGACCGCGAGAATTTAACGACTACAACTTTAAATATGTACTCGACCCAACTGTAGAGCAGGTTAGCTCCGGACCCAGTGGCCAAATTAAAGTACCAAAGGGTATTCCTGCTGGCGGTATTCGGATTATAGTTACGGGAACACAATTTACTAGCATACAAGCGCCGAGCATCTATGTATTTTACAAGGGTCAAATGTACGCGAGCCAGTGCCGAGTTGTATCCGATACGGAAATGGAATGCCCGTCGCCGACTATTGAGGCAGATAGCCAGATTTTGGATCCGGAGAATCCCACGCTGCTCGAATACGGATTCCTCATGGACAATGTGCTCAAGGTGCAGAACTTGTCGAAAAAGCATAACAACCATTTTGAGCTCTACCCGAATCCGGAATATTTCACGTTCGAGGAACGTGTCAAGTACTTTAAAAGCGAGTACCTCACCATAAACGGACGGAATCTCGATCGTGCATGCAAGGAAACGGATGTCGAGGTGAAAATTGGCAACGGCTACTGCAATATAACGTCTTTGTCGCGACAGCAATTGACATGTCGGCCGCCCACGGAGGCAGTCGCTGCCAGTAACAGTCCCAATGGTCCGGAGGTGATTGTGCGTATTGGATCATCATTGGAGTATCGCATCGGCATACTCAGTTACGAGTCATCGAACCTGATTATGGATTGGGGGGATAACGTTGTATTTGTTGTAATCGCCGGCTGCGTTATATTCTTTCTGATCTTCTGTGCTCTGCTTGTGGCGTATAGGAAAAAGACCGCCGAGTCTCACCGTGAGCTCAGAAACATGCAGGAACAAATGGATATTCTGGAATTGCGTGTGGCTGCCGAGTGTAAGGAAGCATTTGCCGAACTTCAAACGGAAATGACGGACTTGACGGGCGATCTAACATCGGGTGGCATACCATTTTTGGATTATCGCTCGTATGCTATGAAAATCTTATTTCCCAATCATGAAGATCACGTCGTCTTGCAATGGGAGAGGCCAGAATTGTTGCGCAAGGAAAAGGGCTTGCGGCTATTTGCTCAGCTCATTATGAACAAAACATTCCTGCTGCTTTTCATAAGGACCTTAGAGTCGAATCGTTATTTCTCGATGCGGGAACGTGTCAATGTTGCCTCATTGATAATGGTCACGCTGCAATCAAAGCTGGAATATTGTACGGACATATTGAAAACATTATTAGGGGATCTTATTGAAAAATGCATTGAGGGCAAGAGTCATCCAAAATTATTGCTTCGACGTACAGAAAGTGTGGCCGAAAAAATGTTGAGTGCCTGGTTCACGTTTCTTCTTTACAAATTCCTGAAGGAGTGTGCCGGCGAGCCTCTGTACATGCTGTTTCGGGCGGTTAAAGGGCAAGTAGACAAGGGTCCGGTTGATGCGTGCACCCACGAGGCTCGCTACTCTTTGAGCGAGGAGAAGCTTATTCGGCAGTCCATCGATTTTCGACCCATGACCGTGAATGCCAGCATTATACAACAGCCAATTTTTTGCAACAATCTGGACATGTTGCCGTCACACACCGAGAACGTGTCCGTTAAGGTGCTCGACTGCGATACGATTGGTCAGGTGAAGGAGAAATGTTTGGAAACGATTTATAGAAATATACCATCCAGCCAAAGACCTCGCAAAGATGACTTGGACTTGGGTATGTAATCATTAATTTATTGTCGTCCACTTGGATTTGCTTAAATTCAATTTACTTACATTTTTGCTCTTTCTGCCCAATTAGAATGGCGAACTGGAGCAACGGGTCGTGTAATCCTATATGATGAGGACGCTACATCAAAAACGGAGAGCGATTGGAAAAAACTAAACACATTGCAGCATTACAATGTGCCAGATGGAGCCGGTCTGAGCCTAGTACCAAAGCAAAGTTCCATCTATAATTTTAGTATATTGTCTGATAAAAACGAGAAATCTCACAAGTAAGTAACAAAAAGGAAAGAACAACTATCTTTTGGTGCCGAAACTAGCAGACATATGACAACTAGTTTTTTATTTGTCATTAGTGGAGTTGGCCAATATTTTCCAATCCAAGCCGATCTAGTCAGGTCCGTTTGTATGAATGCTTCAATCTTGTAGTAAAATATACTTAGGAGCTCCTGCAACCTTATTGATTCATGACTAGTTTGACATGTATTAATATATAATTATTAGATGAAGTTCGTTTGTTCTAGTATTTCGTGCTTTTCGACTACCATCTGTAAGGTTATTGAAAAAAGAGTACGATGTTCTTTACTTAATTTGTAGCAAAATAATTTATTTTTCTGCCATTTAGATATGAAACTCTGAATATATCGAAGTACACCTCCTCCTCACCGACATTCAGCCGCGCCGGAAGCCCCCTGAACAATGATATGCACGATAATGGAATGAAATATTGGCATTTGGTCAAACATCATGACAGCGATATTCAAAAGGAAGGCGAACGTGTCAATAAATTGGTCTCTGAAATCTACTTGACAAGACTGCTGGCGACTAAGGGTACCTTGCAGAAATTCGTAGATGACCTCTTTGAGACAATATTTAGCACCGCTCATCGTGGCTCCGCCTTGCCCTTGGCAATTAAATACATGTTTGACTTTTTGGATGACCAAGCCCTTTTGCACGGAATAACGGATCCCGAAGTCGTGCACACTTGGAAAAGCAACAGTTTACCTTTGCGGTTCGTATTTTATTCAATACATTGTAATTATTTCGATAATTGATTGTATATTTTCATGATTTATTTCTACAGTTTCTGGGTGAATTTAATAAAGAATCCAAATTTTGTATTTGATATACATAAATCGAATATTGTGGACTCCTGTCTGTCAGTTGTAGCTCAAACATTTATGGATTCTTGCTCAACGTCAGATCACCGATTAGGTAGGATAAAATCCAATTATTCACACACTTGGTGGCTCAACAATCTTAATGTCAATGTGTTTATTTTTTGTAGGCAAAGATTCGCCAAGCTCAAAATTATTATACGCTAAGGATATACCCGAGTATCGCAAGTGGGTTGACCGGTATTACAGGGACATTCGGGATATGTCATCCATTTCTGATCAGGACATGAATGCTATGCTCGCTGAAGAATCTAGGGTAAGTTTTAAAGCTTAATGTCAACAATTTTTTTTTTAAATAATTACTGCAATAAAAAATTAATTTTTGGGGCTTCGGTTCGGTGTTCGAGCTATGATGAGCCCATGTTTTGCCGCAGAGTGGTTAATTTTATTTAAGTTTTAGACAGAACAATTCTATCAATAATAGCTAAGTACCTGAATTTTTTATCTGCAAGAGTAGAAAACTGGTTCGAACTTATTTGGAATGAACTTTGTGAAAATTCACACTTTGCAATTCTCCCGTCTTTGTTTTGGAATAAAACGTTAAAGTTACCTTTTCCGCATTTGTAATACATGGAATACATATTAATGTCCTCATCTAATGATCATCGATTCAAAAATGTTTTTTCTTTTTCCTTTTCTTTTTTTGAGTTGAGTTTTGAGTCAATTTGAAGCTAATGATTTCCTATGATTTCAGCTGCACACAACTGAGTTTAATACAAATTGTGCTTTGCATGAGCTCTACACTTACGCTGTTAAATATAACGAGCAGTTGACGGTTACGCTGGAGGAGGACGAATTTTCACAAAAGCAGCGACTTGCATTTAAATTGGAGCAGGTTCATAATATCATGTCAGCTGAATAAGCCTCGCGTCCCGACTCTCAACAAAAAAAAAAAAAACTGGAAACTACGATTTTATGCATCTAAAATATGTTAGTATGAAAGTGCTTGTGTGTATTATCCAATTACGATGGAACAGGAAGTCCATTTCTTTATATACTCGTACATACCACCTATGCAAAAATATATATAAATGTGAGCGTGTGTGTAAGCCCCAATTCTTTGTCGTACATTATTTGTTTAAGTCCCTCATCTAATTAATGTATGTGATGCAGCCATAAACCTTTACCAGCCGTAAAGTCGTACTGCCATAAACTTAGCACATTCATACACTTACACTAACATCATTCCATTGAGGAAAGGATAAAATAAAGATGTGTTTTTTTTTTTGTGTGGAATTTGCTCATTGATATTAATGTAAAATGTTTGTATGTTTATTACACCTATAATGCATGTCAGTAATATTAATGTCTAAGAATCGATATTCAATATATATATATATAAAATAATCCAAACGTAAACGGAAAAATCGACTGATTTTAATATACATTAAAACTAATTGATAATTTAATTTAAAATATATATATATGTATCTATGTAAAATGTAATTTGTAATTTGTAAACATAAATCTGCATCAAATCTCTGATGAAAGATACACAACTACAATGTCACGTGTAGTAAAACAGACGAAATTTTGTATTACATTAGTTCTTCTATCAAAGCATACTATGTTACCTGGTAGCCCTGCGGAAACTAAACGTAACAATACTATTTTTTACCGACAAAAGGTATATCAGGGCGACGCAGCTTTGCAGTTAATTGTGTGGCATCTGCATGTAATTTGACAAAGGCAACTCAACTCGTCAAAGAAAATATAATCAATCTATCAGCAGACTACTTGGATAGCCACATACATAGAGATATTAAAGCATTCGATGAAATAGCAACAACACCGTGACATCATTTCAGTTTATATAATTAAAGATATACATATATATGTGTGCATTATTACTATTATAAGTTTGTAATTACAGATGTTAATGTATCTGCGCAATTCTTGATTAATTTGTCGATTAATGCATGTACGTATTTTATAACATTTATGTGTAAATTATTTATTATTTTTACTTTCGAGTTATAGAATTGATATATTAGACAACTATTGTGGCACAATAAGTGCAATGATGGAATAAATTTTATTCATTCAAATCTTTTTCGTTTTTCTCTTCCTTATTTGGCATTTCTTTTCATGTAGTAAATCTGCAGATATACTCATTCCGGATAATGAATATCTCAAAAGATAAGATAATTGGTTATCTATATATTCAAATAACGTACGTTTGTGTTTTCTGAGAATGCGTAATTTTTCCTTCCATGATATACAACGAGTGGGAATCGGCTTATGCGTGCTTATGTTCTTAAGAGTTTAATTAAAAGGTTTATCTGGTCAATTTTATATCACTAAATCACTAATATATATATATATATATATATATATATATGATAAAGACGTAAAATACATGCACAAAAGAATGTATTCTGTATTGGTTATGTCAGAAATATCTGTAGTAAGTAAATGTCTAAAATGTATATGTGTGTATGTCTTTATGTATGTTTGTAAAAAATAAGCGCTGCTATATAAGAATTACAGATCAACAATAGTTGTATACACATTTCTACTATAAGATATATACAAAAACTTGTCCGTGTTGTTTGATTTTGAATAGCAAAATAGTGTGAAATTATTTGAAAGAATTGTCAACATAAATCTATGATTTCAACAAATTACGAAAACAATGCATGTGTCTGCAAATCTTGAAACGAAGATAACTAAATTGATGCAAGCATTTTTCTCGAACTTAAATTAAATCCATGTTGTCTAAATAAGAAGAAATCAAGTGAATATTAAAGCACTCTAACAAGAAATTATTAGATTATATTAAATAACCCACCAATAACTAGAAAAACAAGTACATACATGAAAAATGTTGTAGTTTTGATTTTTATTTCTTTTGATTTCCTGCTGCTTTAACATGGGGGCTATGCGCTGTATTTCGAAGACTGAATACGAATATAATACAGTCCAAAGCACGATGTCTATAGGAAAATACATGAGTATTGCTTTTAATTCACGTGTGCACATGTCTATATAGTCTAAACTAAGCTAAATCTATAGTGCATATATCCGAGTGTGCGCTATAGAACCACCGATACAGGACCTGCATACCATAGCATAAATGTATCAACTACCGACTAAACGGCAAATAATCTTGTATTATTTTTTCAAATTTAATTTTCGCCAATGCTTAAAAATGTTAAGAAATAATTAAAGAAAAAAAAAAATAAAAATATGGCTAGATTGTAAGGCCTAAGCAAATCAAACTAGGTTTGTATATATTATAGTCATTCAAATTGCGATTCCTTAACTTTTTCTGTTCTTTAGGTGATGTCCCTTAAAGGTTGTTAAGCAATTCAATTTACATAAAGTAAAGTAAGCATATTTATTTGCTTGACCACTCGCAAGGGACATTAGCCAAAAAAAAATATATTGTGGTTGTGCGTAAAAAATATAATGATAGTCCATAAAACGATGTACATTTATGTCTAATTACTCTAGCAATCGAATAATATAAAATAAAATTAAGCATAACTGAATTAATTAACACTGTCAGCTAGGTTTGCACAATCTTGAAGCCAATAATTAAAAAAGAAAATGGAGTTGGATTTGTGTTGCTTTACACAAGAACAAAAAAATCGAGAAACAATAAAAGAATAATAATAATATGAAGCTTCCGCTATTATTAACATATCTGTAAAAATATTTATTTCAAAGGTGTGTCTCGCCATTCAATATACACATTTTTTGTATACAATCCAATTAGTTTTATGTTAAGCAAAAATTTTATAAGTATCCAACAAATAATCTTAAACAGATCCCAATTTTAATGGTAAGCTTCAATTCAACTGAAATTCTACTGATTTGTGTGTGTTCCAGTGCGATCGATCCGTTTGAATGGACTAAGTATGTCAGACATTGATATATGTTTTACTTAATTCATTTGGTCAAATCGCCAAATTCTATTATACAAAATGTAATTTACCTAAGTCGACTGAATCAGTCTCAAACTCAATACCTATGTAACATGTATCAGAATATGATTAATGTATTTGCATCTATGTGTGTGTGTATGCGTGTAAAATATTTTAAAATATACGAATAAAATTTGTGAACAACATTCTGGAATTGTTTTCTCTCTAGTTGGAGATTTGAAACGTTTCCATTTATTTTGATTTTATTTTAGGTCGGTTAATATCTAAAATCTGTATGAAGATTAAATAAAGGATATTAGATGTTCCTCATCTCCCCCCTTTTGTGGATTGGGCTAGCCATAAATCGGAAAGATGGGACAGCCAGAAGATAAATTGGTAGCCAATAAATTTCTAAAAAACTTCTCCCAATCAATCTTTTATAATCATTTTATAAATGTGTAACTCAAATTATTCATATAAAGATCCCTGGAAATTAATTTGTGCCTGAAACGTTAGTAATCGAATCCTTGAGCTGCAATGGAAATAATTCTCACATCGCGATTTTCACGATTTCTCCACACTTACGAGTGGAATTGCCAAAAAAAATATAGAGATAAGATAGTTGCGACTCGTCGATATATGATTTTATTATTCTCTTTGAATTTATCAGACTAACACTAAAATGTTACATCGATTGTTGTTTCTACATATAAATTCGAACCATAGGTTAAATACAATCAGCACATAAATATCTATTTCGTAATTTTCATTCATTCATTTTATTTAACAAAAGTCTTATGCTAGGGAGGTGTTCGAAATGAATGGTTGGCATATTTTTAATTCGTAGAATTGAATAATAAGTTTCGTTGCAATTCATTTCGATTATATTTTTGTATTCGTAAGGTATTCGTCTTCCCTCGTCTGGCGAGCGATAATCTATGGTATTTTTTGCATTAATCATATTTGAGAGATGAACTGGAAATTCTTAACTTTTGAAGTACCACACAAGTATAATTTCTTATTTTAGCCTATGTACAAAAATGAAGTTGAGCTCGGAAAATATGAATCTGTGCTATCCTCATGTTTATCATTATTTTAGTCTACATGTACAAAAAACCAAGTTGGGGTACATTTGTTGTATCTCTCATATCATATAAAATTAGAAATTGGCGAAAATAAATTTAAGACTTCAATTAAAATTACAAATAATTAGATCTTAATAAACAACTTAAAGGAAGTACTTTTCGAGAACTAAATTTAAAACGTGCTATTTACATTTTTCATAAATATTTATTAATATCCTATAATCATTTTAGGTCTACCTGGCCGAGCTTATATCAGATCATTTTGGTTGTTCTCAATTACATTTAATCACCTTTATTCGCTAGCATTTCGTTAAAATAATGTTGTGTGTAAGAAATGATTGTTAAAGTTGTTAAAGTTTTTTTTTATTACTTTAATCAATTCACAAATTAGATTTAACTTAAGAAAACTCTCTTGGAGATGACTAATTCTTGCATCGATTCGTTGTCTGGCTAGAAAAGTGGATGACTGTAGGCGGACGCATGGAAGGGGTGCTGGAATACTTGACTCTGGGCATTGGGATGAAAAGTGGAGCCCGTTCCCGATCCCGTTGGGGCTGGGGATGTAACGGACGGTGTGGTAGGTGGCGTTAGGTTCTGACTCATTGTCGATTCGGTCAGATTAAAGTAGAGGGATGAGCTGGGTGCCATTTGCGGCAATAGTCCCATTGGTGGGTTATCCATAGACGATTTGCTGCCGGAAACTGTTTGGGCTTGTTCCTCGACAACATGCGCCACGGCCACGGCAGCCGCCGCGGCGGCTTTTGACAGCAGCTCCGTGGGCAAATTAAAGATCGAGGATCACTGAAGTCGGGGCCAATAATTGCTGCCTGTCAAATCGGATACATTCTGAGTCGATATTTGTACAGGTACCGAAACGCCAGCAGATATTACACCTGCAATTAAAAACAACCCTGCGTTAATTACCTGTGCAAACAGCTTTTTCATCACCTGCGTGCTTACCTGTATTGGCTGTGCTTACTGCCGAGCTGTTGCCGTAGACCCCATGCTGTGGTGGCTGCTGATGAGCTGCTGCCGGATTGCAGGCTGTGTTCCGAGGGTGGGCAGCATAGGGAGATCCCAGGGACAGAGGATCGTGAAACATATATGGATAGCTATCCCTTTGTTGCAAGCATGTGGGCGTCATTGAACTTAATGATGACGTCATCGAGCTGTTTGAGTTGGAAGGACAAAGTAAAATAAAGGCAACATTAATTTATTTTTACATTTTTTAAATCTTTGTTAATTAATTAAAAACATTTAATCGCCCAAGACGGGTGGATTTGCCGAAAGTCTGAAACATGTCTCAAATACATTTTCACAAAAATCTCTAAAAATCAGTATGAAGCCGACCAGTTTTAATTTTCCGCAAAATTTCCACAGTTACGAGTGAAAACGTTGTCACGTTGGGCTTTGAAAATAAGTTGAAAACTTCCCGAGGCTCCACACTCCACCAGAAGGGGTGGATATGCGAAAATGTGTGAAACACGTTTCAAAATAATTTTCTTAGAGATCCTTGCGTCAGGCAAAGAGTTATTTAAATAGAAGACTTACTTGTAGCTTTCGGCCATGGTTGCGATCGGTTGCGGGATGGATGAGTACATTGTGTTGAAACCAGTGTTTAGGGGTAGGCGGGGTGCTACGGCCTGCAAAGGTGGGCTCTCGGAGTTGGTATGGGCATTGCCAGTCTCTCCGCCGTGTATCTGGAAGTGGGAAATATGTTGAGCATACCCCATATATTGTTTTTTATATATGGAATGTATTACTGTCGGCCCATTGGAGGATTCGGCCAGGTTGTTGTTGTTGCCAGCGTGAGCTGCTGATGCTCCCTCTGAAACGGCGGAGCCAGCAATGCCGGGAGTCGAACTGTTTGCCGTGGTTCCATTGGCCGGACCGGTGCCTCCGGCGGGATTATTTGTGCTTGTACGGCCACTATTGCCGCCGCTGCCTCCGATATTATCGACGGAGCGTCTTTGGGTGCGCAGCTTTTCCTCTCGACGCCATTTGGCGCGGCGGTTCGAAAACCAAACCTAATTAAAAGTTTGTAAATATTATATATATTATGTGTCGGTGTCTAAAAGTAGAACTTGAAAACGTATTTTCCGAATAAAGCATACAAATTAGCACAGATAAAAACATTAAACAAAAACAGGGTATAAATAAGAACAAGTCAAATGTATATGAATAAATTCCCAAATTCCGATTATGATGATGAATAATGATCATGCTGCTATTATCTAGGTACTTTATAATATTTTTGATCACAAGTTTTTGACCGTTTATCCAAACACAGACTGCCGGCTGACTGCAAAAATATCTATGAGATACTATACAATATCTATATATAATATATCTAGATCAGGATGAATTTACCTACTTTAGTTAAATTAAATGACTTCGCGACAAAATAAACATCCCTTGTGCAATGACATGCGAATCTTTAAGATACTTCCTGTAATAGCAGAAGAATCTTTAAGATACTTTCTGTTATGACATGCGAATCATTAAGATAGTTTCTGTAATAACACAAGAATCTCTAAGGTACTTTCTGTTAACATAAGAATCTTTAAGATACTTTCGATAATAACATAAGAATCTCAAAGGTACTTCCTGTACTAACATGAGTATCTTTAAGATAGTTTCTGTAATAAATTAAGAATGCAAAAATAATCGGTTTCATCAAACGCAGTTGCATAAATAAGAAAAAATAAGACCCAAATAATGTTTGAAAATATGGACTATTTGCAATAATTTCAGTAGAACCGGAAAATTTTCAAAAACATAATGCATTGCAAGGTTTGATGCCAAACTTTCAAGCCGGAAGTCACCTCAAACTGTAAACCGACACAATTGATTTTATTTTTAGAATTATTGGGATTAAGGCCGTGCTAAAAACATTTGGCATATTTTACGCAAAAGCAGCAGCAGTTGCTGATTCTCATTGTCACATGAACGTGATGACATTTATAAATGCTCCATACCCAAATTCGTTCCATTGGCCTCAACGACTTGACAATAAACCAATAAAACCACGAATAAATGAAGGCCGAAAATTTAATACCCTCTTGTATTGAATGCATTTTCGCACTTGGCCATATGAAAACTTATTTTAAAATATTCTATTAATCGAGTATTTTATGCATACGAGTTATTTAATTTCGTACAAAAGTTTCTATGGGTTTTTGATGTTTCTCAAAATCAGATAATGGCAAATATATGTTGCCCCTGGTCATTAAAATGAACAGCTTAATTCAATCAGTAATTAGTCAATTAAATCAAAAATTAATCATATTAATCTGTATTTGTCACATTATTCATCACTTGTCCAGTTTGTTCTTTTATATATAATAGTAGATTCTTTTAGATTCTTCTTATTCGCATGAAGGATAAATTTAATTAATTTTTAAGCTCTTTAGTTGGACTTAATCAAATATGCTATATATAAGTTTCTTCATTTCAAATTTCAATGAAATATGAGTCTTTTTTTTTAATTTATGTATTTATAAAAATTTCAAATTAGATTAGTTCGACACAAAATGTTAATATATACATTAAATCGGCTCGATAGAAAGTGTTGTTCATGATCAACTGATCAAGTAAAATTACTGTCTTTAATTAATTTTTTTGTGTTATTATTTTTTATTTATTTTTTTTAATTCGGTATTCGGAAATTCACCTGATTTACTTCACAATTTAGTGACCAAATTGAACTAGAAGTGCACACACTCCACTTTTCAAGAATATATAAAGACAGACCTTTTCGGGTTGGGTTGACATTTCAGAATGTCGCCTACTTTTTGGCAAAATCATAATGCCCCTTTTGGGAAGAGTACGAGTATAAACATACCCATTTTGGACGTGTAATGAAGTCTAAGCTTAGCACATCAGTCGAGAGACCCTTTGGCTTCGGCTGAGCTTATTTATGTTTGTTACTCTTGACAAAGGGGTGAATCTGGGGATTACAATATTTGTTGTGCCTTCATATTTTCATCATGACATTTATTATTTTGCCGCGTCTACCCATCAGTTGGTGTGTGCTTGACAAAACACTTCAACGCTCGACTCAATGTGAAAATCACAAGTAGTTTCAAGTGTTTTTACAGTCAAACTGTTTTTATTCACTTATACAAATAATCGTAAGCCGAACGAAACAAGTATTAATAATAAAAAAAAAGCATTAATAACAAATATTAACAGGGGGTGCATGTTGAGGGTTGACATTTGGTTTCCGCCGATTCTGACTCGCGTGCCTAAAAGGCATGGCAATCACTTCGAACAATCGGTTACAAAATTAACCAACCCCCAAAAGGATGGATGGAAGAATTAAATTGATTTCTGTAACCCCCCAGTGAAGAATTCAACATAGCATTATTTCTCTAGATGCCAAGCACTATTGAAAAATATAAAACTAAGGCACGTAAAGCCATGAAAACAATATTTGTAGATATAATAGGAAGTTATTTAAATTGACTTCTGTTAACCTCTTAGTGAAGAATTCAATATTAATTCTCTGGATGCCAAGATGCTCAAAAAGAAATCAAAAATATAAAACTAAGGCACGTCAAGATGCCAAATAATAGAAATGTATTTGAATTGATTTCTGTAGCCCCCAATGAAGAATTCAATTTTATTCCTCTGGATGCCAAATAATAGAAATTTATTTTATTTTTTTTGTATTATTCCTTTATCTAGGTGCCAATCATGAATTAATAATGTAAAACTAAAGCTCGTAAAGCAATAGGAAAAATAGTGAAAATAAAATAGAAATTTATTTAAATTGATTTGTGTATTGTCCAATATTATTTCTCTAGATGCCAAGCATTATTCAAAGTTCTCGCGGACTCAAAAACGAATGAAAAACAAAAAGAAAACTTAGGCACGACGGGCAAAGAAAATAGAAGAAAAAATGTGAAAATAATAGAAAAAAGAGCTAAAACGGAAAATAATTAAACAAAACGGAAAGACAAACCTGAATACGTGCCTCTGGCAAACCAATTTTTTCTGCAAGCCTCTCCCGTGCGAAAACATCAGGGTAATGCGTCCGTTCGAATTCTATCGTAAAAATGGCAGGTGTAAAAGTTAAGTGTGTGTGTTTATATGTTATAGAGAATTGTGCTATTTATTATTATATTATTAACCTTTTTCCAAGCTGTCGATTTGCTCGTTTGTGAATGAAGTCCGATTTCGCTGCAGTTTGCGTTTCAGTCTCAGACGCATCTGCGAGTCCTCGTCTCCAGAAGAATTGTGATCCGAATTGCCATCCGATGTGCTCTCATGCGAATTGGGATGCGACAGATCACCTGGATAGAGGTCTGAAATGGAAAATGCCATTAAATTTTACTATGTGAAATACACTATTTTCCAAGCAATTTGGCCAATACTTCGGTCAATTTTCACAGTTGCGTGTAGAATAATGTAAATCACTAAGGCAAGTATTAATTAAGTTTTTATTTAACTTAAAGGCTTCGCTCAAATAATCTTTGATCCAACATCAACGGAGAAGCCGTACAGCTGGTAAGTGTGAAACACCTCTCAAAGGAATATTTAAAGATCTTTCGCAATAAACTTACACCCAAAACTTCGCTCATTCAACCTCAGTCAGTCATTCAGTCAGTCAGTCAGAACCATTTTATATATGAAGCTAGGGTATGTTAATACATTTCGATCTGGGCACAGAGCACCTATCGCTCCCGTAGTATGCCTGCTATTAAGACCCAAAACCAAAACGAATTCTTTATTCAAACTGTTCTCAGTAATTTGACTTGGCTTTGATTAAGCCGTGGCCAGTGCAGTGGCATTTGTAAAATTAATTCCCTGATTGCTTTTCCTTATCTTTGCGGAACATTTGCCGCACAAATACAAAAACATTTCCCTGTCACATGGAAGCATATTTTTGTTACCGTAACAGGAGGGTATGGGAGGGGATGGGATGGGCTGCTACTTATTGGCAATGGGACATATGTCAGCCTTATTTATTGATCGCAGAATAAACATAAACAATTGAAGGGCAGGCAAACCAAGTACATGGGCGAAATTACGCTTCTCAATTAGATTTAATGGCAAATAACAAATGACCAACAAATTAACTGTTTGTTGTTGCCTCGATGTTTGATCATCTGTGACCAAATGTTTTGCCCCAGGGGTTGGTTTTTATTCTGATGACAAGTAATACCCCCCTCATACGTCATTTAGAGTAATTCCAAAATTGTATCGAAATGCTTTTGGGATGCTTGATTAAAATCTGGAGTCTTTTTGCTTTAGATAAGTTAACTTGGCCTCTATTTAAATAACGACCAAACCTGACAATTAATGGTCATAGGTATAATTACGAAACTTAGCCAAAATATATTAGATATTATAAGATAATATAAGGCAAAGAAAACAAATAAAGTACAAGCATTACACTGAGAACGAATTTCTTATATTCCGAAATTTCCTGTTAAATGTTAGACGGAAGTATATAAAACCTGTTTAGTAAATAATAGTGAATAGTATTCCCTCAGATGGATGGACGGACGGACAGACGCCATTAGATTTAATCGTCTTTGATGTTGACCAAATATATATATACTATACACAACACCTCCTACTATCTGTGTCTGTATTAAATCATTTTTAACCCAATTTCGATTGGTTCAGGGTACAATGAATAATCGTATATAATATGTGCCTGTTAAAATATTTAAGAAATTAATCTTCTTAATTAGTTTTTTGTTTTTGTTAACAGTATTCAATGGAGTTTTTCCTTTTTATTGAAACAAAGGCAAAAAGAAATGAGAATTTAAATTTTGGCTAACTTACCGCGCTTTTGCACCTCGTCTCGGTTTATCTGGCCAGATAAATTCGTTGGTACTGCCGTGGGCGTGGGCGGCAGTGCCAAGTGCGCCGTCGTCGTATTGCCCGGGTACCAGGCCCATCCGCCGGATTGTCCATTAAACATTCGCAACTTCTCATACACGGACTCATTTTGCTGCTGCGCCTGCTGCTCCTTCTGCGACGCTAAATTGCGCAGCACCCGATTAATAGATGAAACCTGCAATTAAAGCGAAAGTATAAAGCAGTGCATATTTCCTCACATTATCAATTCAAGTATGCTGAATAAAGCAGTGCGCGAGTGTGTGTATGCGAGTGCGAGTATGTGTGTGTGTGTGTGTGTGTGTGTGTGAGTGTGTGTGTGTGTATTTGCAGAGGCATGTCACTATTTCTACCCCCAAATACTAATGCAGTACAAGCTGCTGCCATTGGCTATGAGTTACAGCCAATCACGAGCTGCTGCCCAAGAGCAGGACAGCAATACTCGACTCTGTCGAGCATTTCATTTTAGCGTACACACGCATGTTAAAGCACTTTTACAAATAAGGCTTACATCCTTACACACAGTTGTCAACTTGGCCATAATAGCCTGCATAGTACACATGTACCTACACATATACATACATATACATATATATACATATATATGAATTCAAGTCTGCATAAATACACAAACATAATTAAGAACACGCTTAGATAAATATGTCTGTGAGTGTATTTGCATTAAAGGGATTGCTTTTAACAGGAGTGATCCAATCAGGAATTCCCGACTCCCGACTAGCAGTTACCTCGTCTAATTAGAGACGGCATCGGACCGGATTCCTGCGAGTCACGCATCTACTAATTATTGTATTCCTACATATTTCTATATTTTCTCTGATGGTATAACTTATTGTGGGATCGTCATATATTAAAAAACTTCCGCCTGAGATAAAGTCGGTTTCAGGTCCTGCGAGACTGGATCGAATTTTCTTTGCGTGTCAATAAATAAACATATACAGAACAGTCAGATACAGTTTAGTCATCAGCTTAATAATCAAAAAAAAAAAATCGTTTCGACTCATTTTAGTGGGCCAACCAAAGCAAGAGATGAAGCCCGAAATGAAGGTACATTTTTAAAATCGAATAGAAAAATCGTCATGGAACAAATGGATGCCTTGATGTATCAAAATATTCAACATTGATTATTCGTTTTGCTAGATTGATATATAATATAATTCTACTGGAAGAATCGAACGTAAAGTTACTTCAGGAGTACTGGGATCATGTTCTGAGATTAAAAGTTAAAAAAATATATCATATAATTCTACAGGAAGAATCGAACGAAAAGTTACTTCGACCTTAGATAAAAAGAAGTCTGCGTCTGAATATAAATAGGCAAAATAGTATCTTTACAACCCAACAATAAGATAGAAAAACTGAAACAGGCAGAATACAAGACACTAGAACTGTGATCCGAATGAAAATACACCAAACACATTCTGCCCAGGGAGTAATGGTAACGGAATATTGCGTCGAGGGAGGAATGGGAGAGGAATATGGTAGTCAATGAAGTTTCCTTCAACATGGATTGTCGTGTTTGGACTGAAAAGGTGCTTCACTTCGATATCAAAGGTAATGAAAAAGCCGGGAAGAATCAGATTCTGATACTCCACTGTCAAGCACACCACAAACCGAAATAGCGAACCTTTATAGAAAATCACAAGCAAAGGGCATACAAAATTTACCAAAAGGGCAAGCAGGACAACTGGCTGCCTCATCATGAAAAAAAAGATGTTAGTCGAAAGGTTATTAAAGGTATTAAAGGAGAGACTAGCCTGGGCATCCCTTAAAACTCTGATGCAGACGCAGTAAAATGGCGAAAGGAAATACCATACCAGCTACAATCCCTGGAGGCAATCATAAGGCGCCTCGCAAGCATCCAGACTTTCTTGCCTAAATTCCAGGAGATGAATATAAAAAGCATCTGTCAACACATGCAACTCAGGGAATGTCAATGAATTCGATCAAAATTGTGGAAATAGTGCGTCTTGATTGGCAGCGTCCAATGTCAGCCCGAAGTAGAAAAACCCATTGCAGGGCCTTTGCCGACGGACCAGTCCCTGACTCGAATTGCCGTGCCACAACCCCGAACAACAGGGGGATGTTCTTCTATATTTATTTATCTATATGCTGTGTACAGGGTATCTCCTAGGTGGCCACTCTCCATTGCATCACTCGCTTTATTCTTATTTTGTTTCACTTAAGAACTCGATAAATACTGTAATTAATGCAAATATATATAAAATAATAAAAGGATGATGAAGTGTGAAGTATAAAAGAGGTTCTTACAGCCAAAAGCTTGGGCATTATACAAAGGTCAAAAAGTCATATATCAGGGTATCTCCTAGTCGGGCACTCTCGACTGCACTCATTTTCCTCTCATTTTGTTTTAGTTAATAATCTGTTAAATATTGCAATTTTTACGAATGAAATGTATTTATAATATTTAAGTAAGGCTGGAATTATAAAAAAGGTTCTTATATAAAGGTCAAAAAGTCAACAAATATTTAAAAAATTAAAAGTATATTCCTAATATTATTCAACATACATATTCCTTGAATTGACCCCATAAGTGACTCGCATCTGGGATTGGCACTGAAAGCCTTTGATGTCCTTTGATGTCATTATGTGGGAATACAAAACGGCCCGCAATTCATTATAATCGCAACAGTAGAACCAACGTCAACGACGAGCACGGACACGAGCACGGACACGGACAGAAGAACGAGCACGCGGATGCAAAGAAATGCCAACTCCAATGCGCCGGACACGTGCCAACACTTAAGGCCACAAAGTGCTGTTTTCCATGTTCTTATTAATGGCTGCAAACATCGTCAAAGGACATTTTCAAATACTCGTCCTTCGATAACGTAAGACCTCCTCCGCGTAAAGACTGGAGCTGGGCGCGAGCCGAGCTTTTATCGTGCCTCAAACTACTTTTTCGTGCCTTGTTGAATTCTTTGAATTATTAAATATATCTCAAAATGAACTCCAAAATGTTTATTTTTTGCTTTTTCACCTGCGCCGAACTTAATTTAATTCAACTAATTAAATATATTTTTATTTGAATTTAATTTAATAGAATATGTTTTCTTCAGGCTCCAATTTTAATTTGTATATCCTTGTAGATGGCAATAAAATGTCATTATATATTGACAAAAGTCGCCATCTATAAGCAATATCTGATCAACATCGGGTCACTATAGCATATAGCAGCCACTGGAACGATCGGTCGAAAATTAAGTTGTATGTGCTTCTTAGATACGGGCAAAGCACTATGAGCATTATGAAAAGGTTGGGTCTGCAAGGGTATTAAATAGCCCTTCCCTCTCGTTATGTATATGCAAATAATTGTTTCTATGTAAAATAGTAGGCGATTACATTTGTACATACATATGTAAGACATGCACATACCCAAATATGGCATATTTCGTACCAATGTACCAAAATCTACCCTTTGACTAAGGGATGCCAGGGGATGTGACAAATGCAAACTGTAAATTCAATTTGGAAGCCACCCTCGATTTGCCCATAAATATTGGAATACGTATTTGCATATCCAATTATATATATTTATGAGAGTCCGAAAATAAGTACAGATGAATTTAAGATTTGACTGCTGTGACAAATTACAAGTACCGCAACACAAAAAGACAGCTTTAAAACTGAGAAACGGGCAGAAAGACAAGGCTATATCGATGGTCCGAGATGGTCGGAGATGGTCGGAGATGTCGCCCTCTAAGCGTTACACACTTCACGACAAAACTATAATACCCTCCAGCAAGGGTATAAGAAGAGGAAGCTGAAGTTGTCTGCTCTAAAAGTGAAAGATAGTATATTTTTCTTGAGCACTGTCCGACGCAGTCTTCTACTAAACTGTGTCTAGTATATATATTAAGCACAACTAGAATATGTTACTGTATCAAATATTTACTTTTGAGTATTCAACTATGCCAAAAAAGTTTGATTTAGACAGCCGCAAAGTCTCTCTCGTTTATTAAATAATGAATTTATAAATCCATTAATTTTCAATTTATTTGTTTTATTTGAATTATTAACATTGCTTTATTCTTTGTTAATAATAATGAATTAAATAAACACGTCTAATAATTAATTAATTGATTATTTAATTTATTTTCAATTATTTTTTTTTTAAATTATTAACATTGCTTTTTTCCTTGTTAACAATAATAAATTTAAAAAACATTTATTTATTTAATTTAATTTTTTAAATTATCTATATTGTTTTTTCCCTGGTTAATAATAATAAATTAAATAAACACATATTAAATTGCAATGTTAAATAGCGAACTTTCCCTTATCCCAATATCTTGACGATGTTTTAAATGGTTTTACATTATTTATTTGCCAAAGCCCCGTCTTAGTGCTCACTTTCGACCCAAAAAAAATATCTGTAAAAATATCAACTGCCCAGCTCGAAAGGCTTGTGGTCAGTCAATGAGTCAGTCAGTCAGTCAGTCAGTCAGACATTCAATCAGGACAAACCTGTTTATATATATTTATTTATATATTATAAACTGGTATATAGATTTATAGGTATGAGTGCTTAATTACATTATTTGCCTTGAAATAAAACTTGCTTCGGTAAAGTTTTAAACGGCAAACAAAAAAAAATCGTGCGTATCTCAAGATAATATAATAATCGAAAAGCAGTTGTTTTTTGTTGTATTAGAGCTGGTATTGTACTTAGGCAAAATGATACCCTGCAACTTTTTGTAACAAAATTGGCAGTTAGGTTGATAATTATTTCTTATCCTATTTATTCTTTAAAATTTATTTTTTTGGCGAGGTTTACAAAAATCGAACTTACATCATTCCACTTGGGCCTCTGTGAAATGAAATTCTTTACAAATTTTCCAGTTTCCCCAACTAATATCTTAACTGGAAGGTTCTATAAATAGATAGCTATACATATATAGATAGATATATTTAAATACATACTGAATAGCATTGCTTGGACTTTAATCTCTGGTTTGAGATTTTTTATGCTTAGGGAGAGAGAGAGCCGCCAACCACCGAATTTCCATTGAGTACAACAAATGGAATTAGGTGAACTAGATCCATTTGTTTACCTGATCGAATAATGAGAGTATCTTTTTTTCGGATGAGGAGTATCTAAATCTAAATCCATTTTAAAAACGTTGCGAAGGCATTGTTTTGAAATTACTTAATCCATTCTGAATGCCGGCTCAGCCTCTGCAGCCGCCTTGCGCTCGGCTCTACTTTACGACAATCTTGATGGTATGCTGTGGTCTCGAGCCTGGCTCTCTTCCTCCTTTTTGTCTGTGTATGCAACATAGAACATCAACCCTCCATGCTTCGGGAAATAAGTGCGTTTTTCAAAAGATTTTCAAATGTTACTTTGTATCCTGTACGCATTCAATGCCCGCCAAAAGGTTAATATAAGAGTGGAGAAGGAAGGAAAAAAATGTGGCTTATCTAAATACTAATTCAATAATGCAACTGCGGCTTGAGTTATTGGGCTTATAAACATTAGCTGGGGCTTGAAGTAAAATACCATTCTTAAATAATTTTTGATTCGCTTTGAAACGCGTTTCGGATGTTCGATCATGTTGGTCACGCAAGTTAAGATTTGAACTGTTCGATTCGGATCAATGTCTGCTCTGTTTTGAATATATCTTAAAAGCTTACGAAGTTTTGGTTTTCATTCCAATTTTAATTGTATCCATATTTATGCTCCGGTCGATAAGAAAACATTTTGTTCTGACTGAATGGCGGACCAAAGCATAAGAAGCTTGCATACTAAGTACTCGACTTAAGAATACCCTGTATTCTTAGACAAAAATATTAATTTTGGTTTGTAGTCGAATTCTTCTTAGCTGCTTCTTTACCCATCTCCCCTTCTTCCACAGTATTGGAAATTTAATGTTAAATACCATCTATGTTTGTTTTGCGATCTGAATAAAATTTGGTGGGTGATAAACATGACATTTCAATGTCCAAAATACAAGAGATAAAAATAAATAAATATTTCTAATCCAAATACCTATAGTACAGTTATATACAATTTTTGAGTTCATCCTAAGATAATTAGTATAAATATATTTTTATTGATATTTTGGAAATGGCAGGAGATATCTATAAAGGAAAGAGTGTATACACGTTTTGTATAGGAGAATACGAGGAGAAGTATAAGAGAATATAAGCTTTAAATTTATAGTCTTTTAAGTCTCTAGTTCTTATAGTTTCTGAGATCAAAGCTTTCAACAGACGGCCAGACGGACATGGGCCTTGATCTGCCTGCCAAAAGGCTTATACCCTTTTAAGCCCGGGTATAAAAATTCAACAAATTCTTAAAGATCTTTGAAATACTGATTTGAAACGTATTTAAAACATTTCTGTATAATTTATTTGTACGTCCAATCGACTCCATACTGGCTTTTGAGACATTCTTCGCTATTTGCCGAAGAAGAGCTTCTCGGTGGAAATGGGGTTCAATGTTATATGGGTTGATTTTAATATATATAACACTTACGCTTGGAATATTATCACTATTGCATACTTGCTCCGATAGCAGCCGATCCCGAATTTCCCACGCAAATATGCTCGGGCATTCTCTTTTGTAATCGGCAATTTTTTGAACGACGGGTGTCGTGGCCACTCGCGGCTTTGAACCACCTATCGCTCGGGGCTTTATCGATCCAGTTTCATAATATCTATAAATATAAATGTATTTATTAAATTAGTTATAATAATATGCGTAAAGAAACGTAAAGAAACGTACTACAGAGTAGTATTTTGACGTGATAAAATGATGGAGTAAAATTATGGAGTACATTCATAAATTTTTTCATGAATAACAAGTGTGTTATTCTTAAAAGCCTGAATGAATTTGTGGAATGGAAGTAATATAAACTTGATCTATATATATATGGTATGTTAATATTATTGTCTCATCTTTTGTAAACAGACTCATTTTTCTCCTGCTGTCTTTTGACATATTTCCCCTTATATCCATTACTTTTAGGCCATTTGCGATCATTTTTGAATTAACATTAATTAATTAATTGACATTGAAAACTCCGTCCAATATAATTGTCGGTCTTTCGAACCAATGTCTAGTCCTGACTTAGTTTTTCACAGCGATAGGCCGGGCTTCGGTTCGAACCTTTGTTCATCAAACAATATATAACCCAATATTTATTAAAATGGACTGTTTGAAGATAGCGAAGGTTTCAAGCTGGTAAAAATGTCGGCCTCTATAATTACACACAATTCCACAATCAATTTTACAAGTCGTACATCTGGATTTAATTTTACATATAAAAGCCATATGCACACAATATCATTACCAAAAAGTATTTACCAAATATCTGAACAATTTTAAGTCTGCATGGATGCTAGAGAGCATTAAGTAATTAGTTTTGGCTTGGCTTCCTTCTGTCAATCTGTGTTTGGGATTTTGCGATAAAATAATTCAGGAGATATCATTATTTTATTACAAAATGGGTTCATTATTGTATCATTTAATACCTTGTATGATTTTAATATAAATAGGGCATTAAAAACTCTGAATGTAGTATTTTTTTACATTTTTTTTATTTATTAATCTAATTTAACAGGAATAGAAAGCTTCCAGTGAATCCTTATTTAATTTATCTATCCGGGAGAGCGAGAAAATGCAATTTTTTAAGTTTTTTTACTGCTAGTCTATTATCTGAACGATTTAAGGTTGGGTTATTTTGTTAGTTGTGAAGTCCATCAATATATTTTGTACTGATTTTATTTATTTCTTCTTTTATGTAAGGAATTCTTAGGTCCTTGTGTGTGATTGCATTTTCGACTGATAGCGCTGAATAATTTCAATTTTTGAGGCTAAATGAAATACGTATCGAATCATGCATCGGCCTAATGATAAAAATATCAATACCCAAATAAGTATCAGTTCTCCTCCAGCTTAACTACCAACAAGGAACACAGCGTCAAAATGGAAATCCTTTCGTCCTTGCACTATAAATGTGGACAATGCATTCTTGATTAACTGGGCTGTTTAATGTCCCAGCTGAATGCAATTTTCGTTTGTTATTTATAATGGCCCAAGCAAAGACAACATAAATAAAAAAATATTTCTTTTATTATCTGTGGCCCAAGGCTATGCCCCCCACGAGAACCTACATCCAACATGAGGTGTCTGTTGCTCTTAAAAGCTGTTAAATTTGATCAAAAGCCCCGTTTATATTGAATTTGTAGAAACAGATTATCGATGATTAAAACCAAAAATAAAAAAACCAAGTCTATAATTTGTGTAGTTCTATTGATATCAAACGAATCTCCGTTCATACATTCAGGCGGACGGATAGACTATTTCTACGGCTCGGACTACATCTCGGCTATATAAACGCTGTCAAAAAATTATGTCCGTGTGCCTTCAGCAAAACCCATTTTTAGTGGGTTCAGTGTATACAAAATGTATAAAAAAATGCTACTGAGAAATCAAACTGTCTTCAGACTTCTACTAAAAGAAATAGAGTCAGGAGTACCTCAGCGCAAAGCTCCCGCCTGGTAAAGGAAAGTTTCCAAGTTATCTTTCTGATCACATCATTCAAACACTCTAGTTAATAAACAATATATGGTTATCTACATCAGTCCAAAGTCTTTCCGTCGCGCCAAAAATGCTTACCACTTTATTTCTTCGGAGGGGTAGAGGGAGTCACGAAACCAAATATTAAAACCTACGTAATATATATAACTTTCTGTTTTATATCTTGTTTACAAAGTGAAATTTGCTCTTGTGAAAAAATTTCACTGTGTAGACAAGACTTAAAAAAAAAAATATATATATATATCTGTTTTATAAATAGATATATATATAATATATCTTACAATTTTATATCTTGTCTAGAAAGTGAAATTTGGTTTTGTGAGTCCATTTACCTTTCCGAAGGAAAGACTTTGGACTGATGGAGATAGCCAGATAGCCTTTAACAATAGTTTACAAAGTTAAATTAAAATATTAAATACAGCAGCCATTCTCTAGCATTTCTCTTTCTCTATTGGCATTTGTCTCACCTGCCCAAGATTTTGCTAACGCAGCCATTGGAAACTTGAAGTATTCGAGAAATATCACAAGGCCGAGCTCCGGAATGTGCCAGCTCGACAATCTTTTGGCGTGTGGAATCCGGCAGAGGTCTTCCATTCACATAGACGCCTCCCAGCTGGTTAATTCCGCTGTGTCCCGCTGTCGAGCAGCCGAACAGTGCACTCTGGCCCACGCCCACGCCGACGGAGGAATGGGGATGTCCGTGCATAATGTGTTCCGTTGTGAGCATCATTTTTGTAGAATTATCGTAATGATTATTGGCAAAGCGTATTCAGATTTTGGCTGCTCCGATTATATACCGTATACACATATATACCGTACTCTCATTGGATATATAAAACCAGGAAAGCACTGAACAATTGACTATTTTTATGTTATTTATTCACTGTCATAAACTCGTGTATTAACTATGTTTTGTTGTTTATTTCGTTGTTGGATTTTTTGTACTTGTGCATATTGATGTATTTTGCTTTGTTCCACTTTAAATCTAGATTACACTACGTTACAATTGTGTTTCCGAGTTGGAGGCATCATCAGATTTCGGCGGGGTTGTTATGGAATTTTGTTATTATATTATCGTAGATTATTATTAATTCCAATTTTTTGTACTTATTGTCTCCAATTCGTATACGCTCTTTTTTTTTTTTTGAATGAACTTTAACTGCGATTTTGTTTAGCATATGTTGTGGTAGGCAGCTCCTATATTCAAGGAGTATTACACATCGGTGCCGATCTGCCATAGGCGGCCAGCGACCAGCGACCAGCGACCCGGCGGCAACGCCACGGATTGCGAGCCCGTCACTTCTCTAACAATTTGTTTGCTTCAAATAGCAAAATAATCAAACTGCGGCGGCGGTGTTGGTGTGTGCCCTGAACAAAGTTGTGTATGACTAACTGGTTAGCCAAGCGAAACGATAATGAGCTCTCAAGCGAAAGACCAAACCTGCCCAGACAGGCTAGCTAGCGCATATTGAAAGGCAACAGCGAATGACGCATCGCGGCCATTTTGCGTAAGTCTTTGTGCAAGTGCGAGCGGGATGGTTGCCCGCTTGCTGCTGCTGTTATCGCACGAAATGGCGATAGTGTAGCGAATGGGGCGAGAGCGGGATGGCACTAGTGTATGCGTGCGCTGCTTTGGTATAACAGGATGCAGAATCATCCCAGGTTCGCAGCCATTTACAAAATAAAAACCGCGAGCAACTTTTATAAGAGTGTGTTGGAAAACAGAAAGCATACATGTGTACACACACACATGTAACATACACACAACAAGTATAAGCAGCGAATGCAAATTCTGCACGGTGGAGGGTTCCTCTGGTACGGTTTTATTTGAATGCGTCTAAGGGATTCATTATACGTATGTATGTTTGTACTTTTTTGTATATATATGTATATGTATATATGTGTATATATAAATATGTATGTATATATATATATACATTTATATATATATACATATATACTTGTATATATATACATATTTACTTGAGGGCATTACCCGGCCTTGCCCGTGGCAAATTTTTCTTAAAATTTTAGATATAACTTTTTGTGAACATGGAAGTAAATAATTAAACTTTAGTTTCGTTATTTCGTTAAGTTCTTATGTTGGCCTTTGAAAATAAGTGTGAGGCCGATAAGATAATATTTTTATCGCTATTTTCACCTAACGCTATTAGGACCGTAAGAGCTAGAAAGCCGGAGTGTAGCTATGTGACAGATATCTAAGATCTTTGTTGAAATTTATTTGAAATACCTTTAAATTCATTCCTAATGATCTTGACGAAAAATTATTTGAGACGCGTTTCACTCATTTTGCAGAGTCCAAACTACTCGGTGGGAATGCGAACCAAATATTTTTTTGACGATGTTTAAGGTTTTGTCCGATTTAGTTTAAACTTATTTTCAAACTCCATCATAGGAACTTAATGAATACGTGTTTCAGCACATTTGGTCTTTGTTAAATTTATTTGTAAAAATGTATATGGTAAGCTTTTCGCGATATCCAATAATTTCTTAGAAAATAATAAAGTATTTCATTTATAAATTACAAAGGTGCATCTGAAGCTATTTAACATTCTATCTATCTATATCTATCAATAGCCTAAATTAAAGAAATAAATAAATTAACTAAGTGTACAACATATCAGTGGAATTATTCCATGATAAATAAAGACAATATAGCTACAAATATTGGCTTTGATAAAAGCTAGACGTTTAGATTTTGTTGTATTTCGATATGATAATCACTATATATATAATCACTGGTATATTATTATAGCTATCTTGTAAAATGTTGTCTTAAATATATTGTGTATAGCCAGTCTATTATTATTAAAAAGATTTTGATTAGGCTTAAGTTGAACTGAAGTATATCTACCATAAGCTGGCAACAGAATTAAGAAGACAACTTTTGTTTCTTTATGTATACATTTGTATATGTATTAACCAGCTCCACAATTAGATAGACAAGCCAATATTGATTATATGAACAATATGTAATATAGTCTATTTTAAAACATTTTCGAATGGTTGACATTTTTTTAACTAAAATAAAGACATCAGATGTAGCAGACTACAAGCAGACTACAAAATACAAGCATAAAAGCAAGATTGATTGTTCAGAAAAATTGGAACTATAATATAATAATTATAAAATTATATAACATTTACGAATTTACTTGCATATATCAACGTAAATAATCAAACAGTCTAATTATTTATTCCTTATTATTTACTTATTATCGCAAGATAGACTCTAAATAAAAATTAAAAATTGAAAAATGTTAATATTATAAAAAAGTACTTGTAAAACATTTTCGAATGGTTGATATATTTTCAAGTAAAATAAAGACATCAGTTGCAGCATATTACAAATTATCAAACGGGCCAAGAACTTAAAATTGTGTCTATCACAGCCCACAGTTTCCACCCCCAAATGATGATTGCGCAAGCATGCACAACTCGCACAACTCGCACAATCCGCAACCCGCAACCCGCAACACCCCAACTCCGCGCCCGTCTTAGTTTGTGAAGCACTCGCAATACCCACTCTCTATGGCTAGAGTCTGCGTCTGCACGGGAGAGTAGTACGTCAATTTCAACATGCTGCCCGACACGTTTTTGGGATTTTTGAAGTCACACGCATCAACGGGCGCACACCCTCCTCCTCCCACTCGCCCTCACCAACCCCCTCACCCACCACGGCCGACAAAAAAAGCATTTCTTCAAAGCGAAATTCCTGGCTGGGCCCTTTCAAATGTTCGTAGAAATTTCATGGAGCATTGTGAAGGTGACGAATCAGATTTTTTCCTGAAATGTGTGAAAAATGTTAATTTGTTTTATATTACATTCTTGAGGCAACTTTCAGCGGGTGTACACCAAAATGAATAAGAGCAGGCGATTTACAGGCTGGATTTTCTATTTTACTATATATTTGAAAATATTATATGGTATTTAGTATATGGCTTGCCATAGAAATTTGTGAACTAAACCATAAAAAGATATAGAAAATAGTTCGAAGGAATATTCTAAGGATTTTCTTATGTTAAACTTTGTGATTTAGCCGGAAAAGTATTTGTTATTTTTTTTTGTTTGAGTTGAGTTGTGTGAGAGAGAAAAAGAGAGTGAGAGAGAGAGAGAGAGAGAGAGAGACGGAGTAAGATTGAGAGAGAGACTTGGTAATAAAATGTATCAAAATCCGGAACATACATATATTCGGAAATATTTATACACATACAGTAGGAACCTGCTGGCTCGCTTTTCTCCTTTGGGGGAATTATTCATCGATTATTGTTAAAATTTTGATCGCTCTAAAACTTCTGAAAATGTTATTTTTCATTTTTGTACTTGAATTATTAAATATTCTTGAAGGTATCATGTGGTATTTTTGGGGGGATATAGCCGAGCTATAGTCGTAAAAAGAATGTCCTTGCTGATCCGGACAAGTCCTGAGTCAAACAAATTATCTTGACTGACACTACACATTGGCCAAAGGACGTCCAAATCGTCCTTGTAGTCACGTTACGACGTAAATGTGTCCTTCAATATGTATACCAAGCCATGCAATTTTTCTTACTTATTTTCATTTGGTAGGGGATATACAAATCTCTCATACTTAAAGAAATTCTACTTGCAGATATTTTCAAAGTGCTGTTAGAAAATCGCTTTACTTAATATTCATTTTGTTTTTTCATTTTATTGCTGTTGCGTAAACGGATACTTCAACTTAATGAAATTTATTCTATACCAAAGATTGATCAAAATTATTATATTATTTTTTTTTATTAAAGACATATTTTAGTTTAGGCATATTTAAAAATTTAAAAATATTCCAGTCTTCATTTTTTATACACAATTAAAAGCAAAAGGCGGGCCAGCGGGCGTGCGCCGCGGCACGAGTAAGGGCATGGGCGAGGGCATGGGCTGAGACTTGAGGGCTGGCCTATTGATTGCTTCTGTCAACAAATTCCTGACGATCCAGAGGTGCGGACGGACAGAGAGGATGATGTCTTAAACAACACCGCGCTCTTTTCTTTTCATTGTGCCTCGGAAGGGAACAAACAAAAGGGAATATGCGTAACATTGGATAAAATCAAACCATCCCGATCCGGATGCCAGTGTTGGACAGTTGGCTGTTTACCCGTCGAATCTAGCTGTTTTTTAAATTCGATTAAAATTCTAAATTCAATTTAAAACGTGGACAGCTTTTTTAAATGTGTTTTTGTTTTTATACAAGCTTTTATTTCATTTTAAAAAACTAATTTATTTTTTATTTTTGACATTAATTTTTGTATTTGAAATCTGCCCGCTTTTAGAGTATAGTTAAATTTTTTCGGTAAAACGTTGACACATTGAACTCAGCTTCAAGTTGAGCTTTCCAGTCACAACTTGTCACATACTCTTATACTCGAAGTTGCTACTTTTGTAAATAATTATATTACTTAACGAAAAATATGTTATCAACATAGAAAAAAATGAGCAGGTTGTCTGTATAGCAGGTTCGCGAACCTTTGGAGACTTTGTTACGCACAGATTTAACTTGTTGAGAATTGAAAGCGTCAGGCATCGAAAAAATAAGTTTACGCATGCAAGCATGATAGTTATAGTAACAAAAAAAAAAATTCTAAAACTAGCTGTTTTCCTGCCCAACAGTTCGCAACACAGATCAATTCAGAAGTCTCTGCTGAGGCGCAGGCTGAGTAATAAGCCACAGACTTTGCCGCAGTTGCAGTCAACGTCAGTCACAGGCTTATTAAAAATAAAAAAATACAAATAGAAAGAAAAGAAAATGCAATAGAAAGAGCCTGTGAGAGGGGCTACAAAAAGATAGAAAGAGCTGAGGAGTAAAATTTACCTTAGGTAAATACGTCAAAGACCAAAAAACCGCAGACGATGCCGACAGAGAGACAGACAGAGAGACGGACAGACAGACAGACAGAGGCAAGGCTCTACATGTAGTACATTTAATAACTAATAACAAAAGACGTCAAAGTAGCTACACTGGGTACTCAATAGAAGCATAGAGATAGAGACACAGATACGAACGGGATGAGGAGTACCTCAACAATGAGACTGTGAAGCGGTTCGGCGGTTTATTAGACAGATGTAGGGACACAGTCGCTTTGACAGTCAGCCCTTACTTAGAGGGCTGCTCTGAGCTGAGCCGAGCCGAGTCCTGCCGATCCGATCCAATCCGATCCGAGACGAGCCTACCCTTACGGTAAACAATTAAATGAATCGATGCATTGTGTATGTGGATCAATATGTTTCCTTCTGTTCACGCTGTTATTGTTATTGTTATTGTTAATGTGAAGAGGCGTAATGGGGATGTGGTAACTGCAGCATGCTATTCTTCTACCTGTGCAGGCCAAGAGGCCAAGAGGGAGAAACAATGAATGATTCCAATGCATATCTCACACATTCGCCCATTAGAAGAAGAAGAGTGTTGATTCATTTTTACATTACACTAAGTGTGTGTATACATATAATGTCACCTTTCTATACACCTTGTTTAGCCCATACTGAGTAAGAGCTCGTTTGCTTTAGCAGTAATAAAAAAGTATTTGAAAAATAAATAAAAAAAGTTTTTCACTCGGAGTCGAACCCGTAGTCAACAAACGATTAAGAAAAAATAATAATAGTAATCGTGATAATAATAATATATATAAAACTCGCGGGTGTAGCCCGGCCTTACCCATGGCTTTTATGTAATAAAATCAATGTTTTTAGAAAGATTTGAAAATTATTTTGAAACTGAGCGGACGGTAAACAAACTACTTTCAAATAAAAGTTTTCCGCAATTTTACCACTGTTGCACGTGGAATTTCCTAAGTCACTGAAACACGTATACAACACATTCTTAAGTAGAGCTTTGAAAATAAGCTTGCAAATCAGACAACTTAAAATTCCCCAAAAAATCTTTGAAATGCACTTTCCACCGAAGATGTATGGATGTTACGAAATATGTGAAAATAGTTTCTTATGTAGATCCTTGGAAATTAATTTGAAGGGGAAACGCCAACCACCACATCTTTGACCCCCATTTCCACCAAGGAGGGAACCATTTTTGGAAAAGTGAAAAACACCCCTCCAATTAATTTGAGCAAAGATCTTTGAAATTGAGTTTGAGGCCGATCGGATGGAAAATAAAATAGATTCATACAAACTTTATTCGCAATTTTTCCACACTTCCGGGTGGAATTTTCCGAACCCCCGTCTTAACGTGCACCTTCATCACATAAGGTAACTACAGTGAAAATTCATTCATTCAGCTTTCTAGCTCTTACGGTTTGGCCTGTGTGTTGATCACCAATCAGTCAGTCAGTCAGGACAAACAGTTTTATGTTTAGAGATAATAATAATGATAATAAAAATATTGGTAATAATAAAAATAATAATAAAAATAATAAAAATAATAAAAATAATAATAAAAATAAGAATAATAATAATAATTATAATAATAATAGTAATAATAACAAATAATAATTTACATTATAATTTCAACCGGCGATTTGCCTCTTGTATGGTAACGTTATTTTCAATGTTAATTTTCAATGCAATTTATCATAAAAAACAATCACATAATTGCTTCACCTGCAATTTTCCTGAACCAAAAAGAAGCTTCCCTAGTCTCATAGCTTCATTCAGAACAAACTGCTTTATATATTCAGATTAGAGTATTTGATATCAGGCTCTCGCAAAGTAAGTGAGCAGTTCCGAGCGATGACAATGATGGACATGAACATGGACCGTCGTCCATAGTTGGTGGGGTGAGATGGGTAAGGGTAATGGGCGGGGGCTTTAGCTGGCAGGTCTTGGCAGCCCTGGTGGAGTAGGTCGGTCGGTCCGCACGCGTTGCGTATTACTTGCCGGATACGGAAATATTATTTTAAATAACTGCGCACAATCATAGAGGCCAGACGTCCTGCCGCTAGTTCCTAGGGGGGATTGGACTTGGATTTCTGTATATACCATTAACTGGTTTTTTGCTCGTGAAGTGTGTGCTTTTGGAGGGTGAAGAAGAAGTTTGTGCGTGTGCACGGGAAATTAACAAAGGAGCGTGCAGAATTTGATTCGTAATATTTGCTTACTAAAAGCTACCGTCATTTATTAATTTATTGCCCGGATTTATAAAGTTGACGTGGCGCGAGACAAGTCTCAAAGGCAGTTCAAATACTTTTTTCTAGAAATTCTTTGCCGAGCAGAAAAAACCAAAGTCCTTTTAAACATGCCTTTAACTATCGTGGTAAAATTTAGTAATTAACAAATATTTGAAGATATCTTCAAAAATTAACCAGAAATAATTAAAGATGAAATACTCAGACAGGTAGCAAATTTGCTATATATTATTTATAGTTATCATTCTTTCTGTTGCAGGCAGCACAAATGTCGGAACATGCAGTCTCGGACCAATATATCATATAGCTGCCATGGGAACGATCTGTGAAAATTGGGTTTTTATATTGTGTAATGCATTTGATATTTCTTAAAACTTGGTCAAACTTTTTTGCATATGAGCTTAATCTTATCAAGATCCGTCGGCTCCGAAAGAATCCGTCGAGTTTTTGTCTATCAAAATATTCTGTTCAATATTCAAGATGGAATTCAAAGGTGTCTCCACTTCGACTGCAGGCTAGGTATAAATATATATAGCGATACACAAATTAGAATCAAATTGTATTGAGCGAGGGATTGAAACATTTTCACACACAATTGCGATAGAGAGTGAGCAGAAGGCGTTTTCAAACTGTGCGCAACGGATGCCGGTAAATGGGCACATGCCCAACCCCACCGGGCAGAAAGAAAGAAACTTTGTTATGTCAAATTCGGAATAGGTTAAAGGGTTGAGCGACATTAAAATAAATGACAGTTCCCCAAGGAGAAATTAAAGAGACAGACGTTTCAGATGAGCTCCGCTCGTATCTGGCACAAATCATACAACCTACTAATTTGTATAAAAATATGCATCGATTGAGTGGTTACATATTATCGTTATATCGTTAGCCATCGCGTTGACAACCACAACGTGCGATGTGGACCACTTTCAGCCGGTGGAACAGGCGTTTAAATCTCTATTTAGTGCACCTCGTTGGCTGCACTCTTCTCTAAGGGGGTTGCCCTGCCATGATGATGCTGTTCCTCTTGAGCCTTTACGTCACCGGCACACAGTCGGTCGTCGGTCGTGGGTCGACGGTCGTTGGTCGACCGTCGACGGTTGTTGGTCGACGCTCCGCAGCCCACTCGCAGCCAGAATTAACCGCCTGCTGTTGCCAACGAACTAGAAAGAACAGTCGTTCCGCCACGTGTCGCTGACAAACTGCTTAAACACGCCGTTGATGAATTCAAATAGAGTCGTTCGCTCGATTGCCAGGGATACCAGATTGTCGGGTTGGGTTGGGTTGGATCTGTGTCCTCGTCTTCGTCCTCGACAAATTACACACTTTGCGGCGTTTTGCGCTTTTAACAATTTTATTGTTATCGATCGATGGTCGCCTGGCTGCCAATTATCAAGTGCCAGAGCAGACAAGCACCAATTGTGTAAATCAGACATATCGATATTCCTTTTGTGTGCGGGTGGGATGGCGGTTGGTACGACGGGTGGTATGGCGGGAGTTGTATGACGTATGCCAGAAGCAAGCCACAGTGACAGAGGCGAGATGAAGAATCGCCGCGTAATTTACATACGGAGCCCACCAAATGTAATTAATTTTATGGACGGATGGGCTATGAGAAGCATACAAACTTAACGCAATTACAAACTTCGTATAGAGGCCCAAACAAACAAACACAGAAATACTCTCATGCACGTGTAAAAGGGGGAAGGGGGGATAAGTAGGTGGTCACCAAAGCTTAGCTGTAGGTGTACATGAAATTAAGGATTACACGAGTTCTTTCCATGAGCTGTGTGCACGTCAATTTCAATGGTCAAGCCAAGAGTTAGGCTATATAACATTTCAACCGGCGGACATTGTTTTTCCTCATTTGTTTTTCTTTCAACTTGAACTATCCTTTTTATCAGTTATCCCCATGCTGGACTGGATTTTAGGAAATGGCTTAAGACTTCCCCAAATGCAATTGTATTTTAGGAATTTGATTTTCTGAAATAGAAGGGCGGCAGACTTGTGTGAAACACAATTGAATAAGATTTTTAAAGATATACGGAAATAAGCAGCGACGGAAGAGAACAGTTAGGCATGAAATTTAAACAAGTTAAACTTTTGATAGCCCGACTCGCAGATACCCTGAGCCCAGCTGCTGTTAGAAACATATTTCTTGTAGGCAAACGTACATAAGATTAAGCGAAATGCTTTCTTGAATAGCTTTGCCGCTCATTGGCCAATAATTATGTATGGTCATACAAACGGACAGACCGACGGACATGGCTAGATTGAGCCAGCCCTTCATGTTGACTAAGAATGTATCTAACATACTCATTATATATTATATATTATATATTATATATTATATATTATATATTATATATTATATATTATATATTATATATTATATATTATATATTATATATTATATATTATATATTATATATTATATATTATATATTATATATTATATATTATATATTATATATTATATATTATATATTATATATTATATATTATATATTATATATTATATATTATATATTATATATTATATATTATATATTATATATTATATATTATATATTATATATTATATATTATATATTATATATTATATATTATATATTATATATTATATATTATATATTATATATTATATATTATATATGAAACACAATTGAATAAGATTTTTAAAGATATACGGAAATAAGCAGCGACGGAAGAGAACAGTTAGGCATGAAATTTAAACAAGTTAAACTTTTGATAGCCCGACTCGTAGATACCCTGAGCCCAGCTGCTGTTAGAAACATATTTCTTGTAGGCAAACGTACATAAGATTAAGCGAAATGCTTTCTTGAATAGCTTTGCCGCTCATTGGCCAATAATTATGTATGGTCATACAAACGGACAGACCGACGGACATGGCTAGATTGAGCCAGCGCTTGATGTTGCCTAAGAATGTATCTAACATACTCATTATATATTATATATTATATATTATATATAATATATTATATATTATATATTATATATTATATATTATATATTATATATTATATATTATATATTATATATTATATATTATATATTATATATTATATATTATATATTATATATTATATATTATATATTATATATTATATATTATATATTATATATATTTTAAATTACTTATTGTATATTATATATAATATAGTATATATTATATATCATTCCTTTCCCCTCGGCGTACAACATTATAATTGTAGTTAGTGTAGATATCAGCATTTTCTCTGCTGCCAAATGCTCCATCCAAAAATATTCCTGTTTACAATCTCCTTCGATCAATAGGTCGCCAATGAAAGAGGACAGCTCATTGCAGCTGGCGCTCTCGATCAGTTTATCCCTAGTTGATCACTCCATCATCTTGCAGAGTGATACGAATCATTTGAAGTGTCACCGTGAATCATATCAATGATGAAGTGCTTATTTAGCATATATTGCCTTATCGCTTTTACTCAGGGACTGTATTCGTAATTTGTTGTTAGTTTGCGGCAAACAGGTGAAAGGTTAGAAAATTACACTATAGATGTAGTCCTCCTCCTTTTGATAGCCTTTGCCTGATGAATAAATAAAAATAAATAAATAATAAAATAAAATAAACCAAAATCTCCGATGCACCCAATATGAATTCTAGAATGTCTATTCCGGTTCTTATAGATACGAATAAGTATCGAGGTATGGGAAATTTAACAGGTATGGGAAATTTAAAAAGTATTTGATATTTAATATTAGGTACATAACAAAGTTGGCGTATCTAGCTCCTACAGCAAATCTAGAGTGGATGGGAAAAAACCGGGAGGCTTTTGATATAGTTTCACAGACCTTGTTGTTGGTCGTAATAATGCCTCGATCAGGTTAGCATAAAATTTAGTTTTAGAGTTACGCTAAGAACCAAGTCGAAAAAATGTTTTGAAAATATAAGAGCTATCATATTTTTAAAATATTTTAAATTTTAAGTATCTGGACTTAAATGTTGCCGAGATTGAATTGAATTGAATTATCGAATTTAAACATATTTTTAAGGGCATATAAAAGAAGTTTGTTCTTTGTATTTTGCTTACCATTCGATCGACTTTAAAATAAATTTCAATGAATTTCTGACGTACGCCCATTTGTAAAATTTAAAAAAAAATCAGTTGCGACGTGTTTCATACTTTGAGGAAATTCTACTTCTCATGTGCGGAAAATTGACTTTAAAGGTTGTAAAAGCTCATTATAAACATCTGTTGCAGCGCAGCTGGAAATACGGATGAGCTATATTTATTAAAAGAAAAATTTAGCTCTTCTTCCTTGAAATCTATTTGCACCTCTCCTGGATTTCACAAATCGAAAACATTTAACATAGCTGTTAGAAAACAAGCTGAAAACCCCGAGATAAAGGGTTTAAAACTGATCGGATGACAAACATAGGCAGAGTATATAGCATATAGACTAGCTAGATCACCCGTCGTTGCCCGGTCTTTGCTTTTCAAATAATTATATTGATGAATCAAGGCTACAAATTGTGACCTGCCTTTTTTTGCACTTCGCATGCCTCAAAACATTCAAAGTAAAAGTGAAACGAAAGTTTCTCCGCATCAAGGTTGTAGTATTTAAATAGGGCTCCGGCAATCTTCAGTGCTTTAAGATAATACTTAATTTAAGCTTGGGCTATTCCACTGATTCGGGCTGGCCGAAAAAAATTGAATTATTGTATAACAAATGTTACGGCAATTTTCATGAATTCAAAATCATTGAAATGAAATAATGGAAATCCCAAAAAACAATCAAAGGGATACCCATTCCCAATGTCCGCTAGACTGTTTATATACATGCACATATATATTTCCCTTCTTTTTTTTTGAAGGGCGGCAAGGGCTCAGCATTCAGCACTAAAGAGGTGTTTAGTGCCGACTGGCCTACCCTCCGCCCCACCACCCCTCTGATCCCATCATTGTGCGGGGTGTGTGTGCACGCGTGCGTGTTTCTTGGTGAGCCACACAAATTTCTGTTCTTTAAACACAAATCCCAACACAGAAAAGGGCGTAACTCTGTTGATAAAGTTAAATTAGCAGTCGGGCATTTCCTCGATAATTTTCCCATCCCTATATTCATATATATGTACATATGTAAAGGCATAACATATGTATATGTATATTTATATGTAGCTGTCTATGTATACGTCTATGTATATGTATCTGTCTATGTATACGTATATGTATATTTATATGTATCTGTCCATGTATACGTATATGTATATGTATATGTATATTTATATGTATCTGTCCATGTATATGTATATGTATATGTATATTTATATGTATCTGTCCATGTATACGTATATGTATATGTATACGTATATGTATATGTATATGTATATTTATATGTATCTGTCCATGTATACGTATATGTATATGTATATGTATATGTATATGTATATGTATATGTATATGTATATGTATATGTATAAGTATATGTATATGTATATGTATATGTATACGTATATGTATATTTATATGTATCTGTCCATGTATACGTATATGTATATGTATATGTATATTTATATGTATCTGTCCATGTATACGTCTATGTATATGTATCTGTCTATGTATACGTATATGTATATTTATATGTATCTGTCCATGTATACGTATATGTATATGTATATGTATATTTATATGTATCTGTCCATGTATACGTATATGTATATGTATATGTATATGTATATGTATATGTATAAGTATATGTATATGTATATGTATATGTATATGTATATGTATATGTATATGTATATGTATATGTATATGTATATGTATATGTATATGTATATGTATATGTATATGTATATGTATATGTATATGTATATGTATATGTATATGTATATGTATATGTATATGTATATGTATATGTATATGTATATGTATATGTATATCTATATGTATATGTATATGTATATCTATATGTATATGTATATGTATATCTATATGTATATGTATATGTGTATGTATATGTGTATGTATATGTGTATGTATATGTGTATGTATATGTATATGTATATTTATATCTATATGTTTATGTATATGTATATGTATAGGTGTATATGTATATGTATATGTTTATATATATTATATATATATATATATATTTGTATATGTGTGTGTATGTATGCATGAAGACAATTGTGTTCCGCATAGGGTGCGCGAGTTGGTCATGCCCTAAGCGAAACAATGCTTTGTTTCATTATTGTTTTCTTTGAACGCAATAATGAACAACACAGCAATCATTTATACAACAATGCGATGCGCCCAAGCTGCGGATAAAGATGACGATGGGCTATGACGACAATTTCAATGAGGATTTGGCCGCGACTGCGGTGGATGGCCTTCATCAGAGTGAGGCCCAGAACCAGGGCCAGAGCGCAACTCTCTCACTCATAGCTGGAAGCTGCCAGTTGACTGGGCAATTAACCATTGAGTTGGAAAAGGAAAAAGGGAACTTCAGCAACAGCAACAGCTACAGCTACAGCCACAGCCTCGCAAAGCTGCTCGCAGTAAATTTTGTAAATTCTACACCCTAGCTAGCCCATGCGCCAGGAAGGCTGGAACATTAGAGGACAGTGCATAGTCAGGCCTGCTTCTGGTATTCGCCTGATAATTGGCATTGGCATTGGCAGACATACTGGCAGATTGGGATTGCAGCGGGCGTTCATTTTGGTGCAGCGCATTTTATTACTTGTGTTACCCAGGTGGGGGGATGGAAGCTGGCACTTTGGTAGTATAATTTTACACATTTGCTCCGCACCCGCAAAACTATTGCTAGCCATCAGCTGTGAGTATAGTTTAGATTCAAATTCGATCCCGTCCTGCGATGATTATAAACTTGTTTATTAAAATACTCAAGGCTATTTATTTGCTTTTTTTATCAAAATGTTGGACTTAGAGTAAAAAATAGACAGGGATCCAGGAATAATATCGGGTCTTGCTGAAATCGCGGGATATTGCAGTTAGTCTATCAGTCAGTTAGTCAGCTAGTCAGTCAGTCAGTCAACATAGATATACCTAGGGGAACAAGTTCGCATTCAAGTCGCATCCAGCGTGTTTGGCATCGGGATCATCGACAATTCAAGCGGAATTAATGCGTTTAATTGCTTTGTTGAAGCGTCAAATATTTAACGATATTGAAACGGTGGATTTCATTTTTCTTTCTTAAATTTGACTTTATTCAATGCCACAACATATAAAAAATATACAAATAAATAACAGAAGCAAGCAGGATAAATTATATTCGAACTGCCACAAATTTCATTCCCAAGACATTTCATTTCTGAATATGCCTCTAAAATCGTTTATAAAAAAAAACTGTGTGATGTTGCTTTAAGTAGATTTTACTCAGGCTGAGGGTATTGTTACATAAGATCCTATAAAGTATGCATATATATTCTGAATCAGTATTACAAGCCGAGACGATATGCCCGTCGGTCAAAGCGGAAACATTGCAAAGATCTTTCGGAATCGGACAAATTGAACCGATTAGAATAATATGTCGAAAATATAGTTGTTCATAAAAAAAAAATTTATTTGTTTATTAATATTAACCTAATCCAACTGAAAATGAGTTTCTTGTATTAGACATCAAATCATTTTAAAGATTTAAAATGAAATTTGTTTTAAAATTAGTAAATAATCAATTGATTCAAATTCATGCTTTGGGAGTTAAGAGGTGTTTGTATATGCTACATTTTCTGATTTAGAATAAAATGGGTAATAATTCCAGCATGAGGACCAAGCTGGAAGGAATGTGGCTTATCCCACGGGTTGCCATTTCTCTGACGGCTGCAATTCAAGAAACAACAACAAGTGTTGTTGACAGCATCACTTTCCACATTTCACTTGTGTATCATTAATTTTCAAGTCGAACGAACCGCAGCGCAACGTGAAAAATAACAGCTGATCCCGCTTGGCTTTGCGCCTGACATCAACTTCAGCCCGTCAAGTGGAACTAAATTGACATGTGATAAGAATATTTGAGTCAAACCTTGAAAAACCCTCGACTCTAGACTGGGCCAAATGTTTGCCAGTTTCTGTTTCGCCTGATATGAATCGCAGCCAAATATTGGCATACCGATTCCTGAAAGCTGCAGGATTAAGATAGCATTAATTAAACAGACTGAAAGCTTGCAGCTTGAAAACTGATCTATAGCATTTTTGAAAAGCAACCCCATCTGATTATAAAATTTGGTAAGCCATTCGGATCTGTTCAATTATGCAAGCCCTATTGAAATGCATTATCTTTGTGTGTCCAATTCGTCCTGGGAGTTTCTTCACTTGTTCAAATATCCCGTAACCCCTCAAAAAGGGGGACATGCTGCCAAGTGCCGGGCTGATCCCATAGTCAGCCACGATGGAACCTACTTTTGGTTGGAAAGTCGAACGTCGGCAATTCGAGCGTCAAGTCGGGAAAAGAGTTGTCCCAGGTTTGTATGAAAATCATTTCCTCTCTTGCTTCCCTTAGCAGCAATTGTCAATTTCATTTTTGTTATTATTCACCTTAAAAATAAACAAAATAGAAAAATAGATTTTATTTTCAAAGTGGTTTTCTCTTTTTCGTTTAATTAATTAACTCAGAAGTTTTTATTTTGTGTGGTGGAGTTAGCCGAGACTTTGACCCAGGTATTGCCGTATTACCTTTGTGTATTAAACAGAACAAGGTTCTTCCCATATTCTTAATTTTTTTAATTATACTCCTATTTATGAGGTATCTCTATATTGGGTACAGAAATTGGGTACAATATAAGTAAGAAAAGAGCTTTTAGTAAATTTGGGAATACCCTGTACGGCGTGGGGAATTTATATTATATAGATTAGAAGATCATGCCCTCTTTTATACATATATGCATACATGCATACATACTTACGTACAAATGCAGTTTCCCTCTGTTCCCTGATAAATGGATTCCTTGTGCTGCAGTCGTGTGCTCATCAGGTTTTCGTGAACCAAAATTGGGAAATCTAGTTTTTAAATTTATTTTCGCCAACACTTTTTGCCTTAGGCTTATTACGTTCGGGTATATTTAATGTTACGGGCTTTAATGTGACATCGGAATGTATGGTACAAGGGTAGCTCCAGATTTGTGTTTATCATGAAATCGACCTTTTTCAATTAACGGAAACTGTACTAGAAAATATCCGTGCAAACCATATGCTATGCTCTAGGCAGAGTACACAAAGCGGTTGCACTGCTTGATAATACTTTTGCTTAGTCAATTTTATTTATAATTTTGACTACACCCGGTTTCAAAACAGAACTAAAATGTTTGCAGGGACACAAACCATATTGTTGAAATTTGTTACTGTCAAATTATAACAACAATTATTGTTATAAGCTGACTTTCTAAATTTGTCGAAACGTACATCTGTAGATAAATAAAATCCTGAATTTGATTGGCAAAACGTTGACAATTATATATTACGTATATCTTTATGTCTGTTTTGTGAAGTTCGGTGGGAAAAACCTTGACAGCGGGCACACAAACCAAATATTTTGGGGCATTGCGAATAAACGTACATCTTTAGATAAATACAATCCTGAATTTCATTGGCAAAACGTTGAAAATTATATATTACGTTTATCCTTATGTCTGTTACACAAGTTCGATGGGAAAAACCTTGACAGCGGGGACAGAAACCAAATATTTTAGGGCATACACCTAAATTAAAATTAGAGTCAAATAGCTTGGCGGGGATAATATATGAGAAAACGATAGCAAGGACACACTTAATTTCTTGTGTACGTTATTAGACACTTAAGACAAAATAGCATTGACACAAACCAAGGTTGTGTGAATAAACAACACAACACAGAATACACATATTAGGTAGAAAGAAGGCTAGCAAAATATGTTATAAAGCGATAGCAAGGACACACACCACTTGCAATTATTAGGCAGGAGTCGAAATGCACTTTAGAATAAAATAGCATGGATACAAACCAAGGTTGTGCGAATAAACAACACAGAATACACTTATAATGTAGAAGGTAAGCAATATATGTTGTAGGACGATAGCAAGGACACTCATCACTTTCCTACCCGAGTACTCTTATTGATTTATTATGTGGATAGGATAAGTGTTGTAATGGAAATGCAAAACAATAAAAAAGGAGAGGTAATTTAAAAATCAGGGGAATTTTCCTTTTATGTCTTATTGCGCCGTAGCTTCAACTTAGGCATAAAAAGCTTGGTTTAAACTAACAATAAATTGTAATGAATAAAGCACTGCAAGATAATTAGGCATAGAACTGGCTACGAAACTTGGTTATAAACAATATATCCGTAAATACAATATAGTACGGGCAAAAACTAGTTTTGTAGACAAACCAACCGTATTGTTCCATAAACTTAAGTTGCTGAAAAGCTTAAGGTTTTTTAAGTATAAGTTAAGTTAAACGATAGATGGCGCTTATATATTTTTCGTTTCCTTTAAAAGCGAGTGTTATGCTCCACAGGGACATACCCTGTTTTTATATTTTATTTAACTATTGCTAGCTAAAATTAAATTTAAAATTCCTTGTGGTAATTATTGTTAGTGAAAATATGAAAATAACAAAATTTAACAACTCCAAATTATTTAACCTTACGCTTAATAATTTTACTATTCTCGTAAAGGGGGGTAAGAAGGAGCCATATACTTTTGCTACAGGTAAAAGACATAATTACAGTCTTTTGCGCTAAACAGTTTAAATCAAAATAGCAAAAGGGTCAAAGCAACCAAATAGGCTAGGTAGGTACAGGCTCTTGTAGAGTATACGCAATCAGTCCGTCAGTTATATATATAGGTTGTCAATGTCAGTTTCGGATGTTGAAAAACTATATTTATACCTGCGGTCCGATTTTGTTCCGTAGATTACAAACACTGGGAAGCTGATGGTATGGGTATGTTTAATTACCGATGTATGCCACAGCAAATACAGGGAATCTGCCAGTTCGGTTCCCATTGCCTATTTGCTGAAATTGTGAGCACAGAGCAACCCGTTAGATAACACTCAGGTGTAATGTGTGCGGGGCACAGACGTCCCTGACATGCCAATACAAAGGAACGCATTGCTCGTAAATTGGCGATAGGCAATAGGCGAGTGACACCCCAACACGAGTTGGATTCGCGTATTTCACCCCTATTTACCGGTTGGACACTTTGTGGTCGATTCAATATCTCGATGTGCTGTGTTCTTGGAACTAGTGTGGGGGGTGCATTAGAGAAGGGCCGTGATTCTGTCCCGTGTCACGACGGGCTACTCCCCGTTTATATCTCTCCAGCACCAAGGAGCAGCAGGATCTTGCGACTTAAATCCAATCCAGTTCGCAGAGCGTACTAGGGAATATTGACATTGAGATAGGAAAATAATATAATGATGAAAAAAAATATCCTGAATGGATTTCGGAAGGAAGCGAATTAGTAACAGGAGCTTCTGCAGACATTGGCCAAATTTGGGAAAATAATTAATCGAATTCTGGAAAAACTTCGTGTTTTGTGTTAGTGTTGGACCGTGTCGGTTAAGCACGGCCCGCACCCATATCTAGTGTGCATACATTAATATATTTACTAAAAAAAATAGCAGATTTCTTTGTTGTATCTGTTGCATCGTACAGATACAAAGTTAATGCCCGACACACGACCCAAATTAAATTTAATAACCAATTAACAGTATCATCCGTGTTCGTGGCATTCAAATACGAAGCCTTCATACCTTCATTATGAAAGGAGTCACCCCAAAGTCGATATTATTTCGCTTGGGAGATACCCTCGAACCAGTTTTCAACTACTTAGAAGCTTAACATACAAACAGTCCCTCTCAATTTTCTCGTCGGGGAGATACCCTGTTCTTAGTTCTACCTTCACATAGAATACCCTTGTTTTGGTAGCCAAAAAGATAGATATACTGGGAAAATATAAATATACAAGTCTCCAGCTCTTGTAGTCTCCATAAGGGACGTACCTGTGCACAAAAACAGTGCAAGAAAACGTTAAAAAATATTCGTAAGCAAACAATTTTTATTTGGAGCAATAAGCAACAACAATAATTTGGGAGAGCGAGAACGCGATGCACAAGCGTGCACACACACACATACACACACAAACTCACGCGCGCATACACACACACACACACACACACACACAAACAAACGTATGCACAGGGGGGAACGAAGAGAGCGGATAATCAACACAAACACAAACAACAACATGGGACTGACGCCGCGGTTAATAAATGCAATAATTGATAAACTTAAGCTGTACAAGTTATAAAAACTTTTTAAATAAAGCAAAAACAAGAGGCTCTTGTCGGGAGGTGTCGACTAGGGGATACCCTAAGCACTCTTCTACCAACACATTTTGCAGCAAAAATAAAAAAGGTCTCTCGCTATCGGTATTAAATAATTGTTCCGTCAGCTCGAACATGGTTAGATAAATATTTTGGACCGAAAAATAGATTCTTTACGAAAGCATTAGGATGGACAGAAAGTCAGAAATTGTAATACTATGAACCAGAATACATATACATATAATATATATATTAGCGGGTATAATCCGTTTTTCACGAATTTTCCACACTTGCGGGTGAAATTTCCCGAAATCACGTCTTATATTTATATGATTAGGGAGGGTATTAAAATTTGCTGAATTGCAATAGGCTCGTAGGGAGCTTAGTAAGAAATATATATAAATATATAATATAATTACCCGATCAGCTCGACGCCGAACATGTTTTCCCTTGTTTTCCGTGTTGAGTTACAAATATGGTAATACGATTATACCCTCAGCGAGGGTATATGTATTTGCTGAATTGCAATTGAACAATGGTTAAAACGAATGACAAATAATGAATAATATTGATAGTTAATTAATTTAATTGCAGCGATGCGGATCGTTGTTATATTTTATTACCTTTACAGCTTGCAAAATGGTAATTCGGTTATATCCCAAAAAAATGAGCCGAGTCAAATGCACAAGGAACAATTTGAAATTTTCAAGGTTTGATTACAAACAAAATAATTTCATAATATATATACACAATACATATATATACAAAATATATATATTTTTTTTTTAGAAAACAAACAATAGAAGCTATACACGTTCCCATGATGAAATGCGCAGCTATAAAGCCTACGAGGAAAATCAAAAAATTGTCAACGAACATAATACGTATTACGAAACTGGAAAAAGCAGCTTTCGATTGGCAACAAACATATTGGCTGACATGGTATATTTTTCCACATCATCACACTATAGATATCTATAAATATTTGTTAAGCTCCGAACTCATTTAAAATGTATGTAAAGAAAGCCTTTCCGGCCTTTTAAGGCGTATATACTCTTGATCAGCATCAATAGCCGGGTCGATCTCAGAACCTTTAAGAGTTACGGACTTCAACTGCAACTACACTAACTGGACTCTTGCTGTTAATCTAGAATATATATAAACTTTATGGGGTCGTGGATGTCTTCTTCTGGGTGTTACAGATTTCATCACAAAATTATTGTCCCTCTACAGGGGTATTCAAAGTTATCCCAATACTAATACAACTAATTAATTACAGAATACAGATTCATATCTCAAAGGATATTTACGTTTACTACGGAGCCCAGCGATTTCTAATTCGGACAATATTGCCGACATAGTCGGATCACCGCTGATGAATAATGTTCCCGAAAGTTTTGATTGGCGTAAAAAGGGATTTATTACACCATCGTATAATCAACAAAGCTGCGGCTCCTGCTATGCCTTCAGTATAGCTCAAAGCATAGAAGGGCAGGTCTTCAAGCGCACCGGCAAAATACTGGGGCTAAGTGAACAGCAAATTGTGGACTGTAGTATATCCCATGGCAATCAAGGCTGTATCGGGGGCTCATTACGAAACACCCTTAGATATCTACAGGCTACCGGAGGTTTAATGAGATCCCTTGATTACAAATATGCCTCAAAGGTAATAGAATAATAGTATTAATCATAATAGTATAATATAAATTATAAAACCCCGACCATCTTCCATTCGCTATAGAGTATTATTCATAACCGTATAATATAAAGTATAAAGCCCGAATATTATTCATAATCATATAATAAAAAAAAAATAGAACCCGTACCATCTTGTCGCCGTCTCAAGTTGTATTTCATATAAACGTTCAAATATGAGTTCTAGTTCTGCAAATTTAAGACCGGAAAGTAAATCTAACGAATTCTTAATTATTTTTTTAGAAAGGAGATTGCCAATTCGTAAGCGAACTCGCCGTAGTCAATGTTACATCGTGGGCAATTCTACCAACAAAGGACGAGAACGCCATTCAAGCAGCTGTGGCACACATTGGTCCAGTTGCAGTCTCCATCAATGCAAGTCCCAAAACTTTTCAACTTTATAGGTAAGACGATCAAGATTCTGAAAATATGCATCCTGTATTCTTAGTTTGATCAGGGCATAAGTATTTTACGTTCAGATAGATTTACGAAATCTCGTGGCAGTCTACTGTCCTACCTACTGTCTTCTTTTTTATTAATTAAAACTAGGATGCTGATCAGAACAGAATAAAATAATAAATTGGAAGAGATTAACAGTAAAAGTGAGGAGGGATTAATTATATTAGATTTTCAGAAGGCTGGGTGGGTTCGAGAGTTGAATATATATACTCCATTGAGTAATAAATATATCTAATATAATAATAATTATATTTATTGCTCAATGTATTTACCAACAGGGTCAAAGATCCCTTGTCCTCCTCCTTCTGACTATTATGTACATTTATACAAAATTATTTTCAATTACCGGAAGTTGCCTGAATCAGGTTTTATTTTATTCTTTCCACTGAACTCCCCTTACCAGGAGAACCTTCAATCAATCGCATGGGGACTTACACTTCTAGCTCTTAGTTTAGATATATGAATATTATTAGAGACGGAAATGTTAATTCTCTTTTCTTTTTTTTTATAATTATATTTTTTACAGTGAGGGCATTTATGACGACGTATCCTGTAGTTCAACTTCTGTAAACCATGCCATGCTACTAATTGGCTTTGACAAAGACTTTTGGATTCTAAAGAACTGGTGGGGAGAATTGTGGGGTGAAGCTGGCTTTATGAGAATGCGTAAAGGTATTAACTTATGTGGGATTGCGAATTATGCAGCTTACGCAATAGTATAAACCAGAGAAAGAGAAATATCGCCATAATTACAGAATATATTTGAACACTACTAAACATGCTTTAATTCGTATATTAAGTATAAGTACTAAATATCATGTTGGATAAAATGATATTGACTGTTCAACATGCACACGAAAATATGTATGTATGGTACTTACAGGCCGCAATCTGACTCTGTCCAATAACTTAATTTAATTTGCATGCCACAATTTGTGTTGGAAAAGTTAATTAAATTAAAAGCAATATTCACAGTTCGTTGAATTCAAAATACAAAATACGTGTTATGTGCAAAATTATGGGTATGATGGGATGTTCGGGGTGTAAGTGCTGGAATTTCTCCATAGGGTGTCTTCCAGCAGACGCATGCGTATCGGCTAGGGACACGCCCATATTACTCTAATTGGCGGAATGTACAGAATCTCTCCCGGACATGGCCTGCAAAAATTCGAGGCCTGACCCTTATTGGTCGAGTTTCCTATCTGGTATTTATTTAGTGTTTGGCATGGTGGCTTTTACAGGAGTCAGACATAACGGAAACGCGTTCCTGTTCAGTCTTCACGGTTAATTCGCGACGCGAGATTTCTCGATTTGTTCGGCAACAAAACTGAAATGATGTTTAAAAAAGTGACTATAATATAATAATAATTACAATGATTATAAAACAAATGCACGGTGATCAATTTCTATAATCGAACAATCCAACATCGGCTTATGTACTGTGAAGGAATCCCCGACCCACAAGGTACATAGGATAACAAATAGATATTCCCATGTCCGTGCCTGTCGATGTTTCTCAAAAAAAAATAAATAAAAAACAGTCCCTCAGTGTTAAACGTTAATAGCACTTTTATTATAAACTATATTGGAAAGATGACTTTTGGGATTCACCGACCGACTGATTATGTTTAGTCGTAAGAACTACGAGGCTGAATATTTGATTTAATTCAATTGGCATTGGGTAGTTTTATAAACGCTTTTTATTAATTATAAATATTTAAATATTTTATGAAAATAATTGTGCATTGAAGAAAATATACCCGACCATAACGAGTATATATTCTTGATACGCCCTGCTCTTCTGGCTGTGCATTTTTCATTTCGCATTGAAAATAAAATGTACGCATAAAGCACATATATTTGTGATCTCAACCTATGTCTGCTTTTCCGTTCGTCCTTAATTTGTGAACGCGACGATCTCATATAGAGACCCGTTTTGAGATCCGGTTTCTGGTGCATGTCTCCTAGGTTTTAATAATTAATACATAGTTCAAGGATACTTAATCTTATTAAAACTACCCAATTCTGCTTTATCAAATACACATACATTCACACACATTGTTCCTCTTTCAAATTCTATAAATAATTAGAAATAGCGATTGTTCTGTATCTTGTGCTTTGGTATGTGCTGCTCTTTAGTTCATACGATTCTTTTTCTTTTGTTTAATAATGTTAGTTTTATACTTATTTATTCTTTATTGTATTGGTTGCGTCCTTAGACCTTGTCGCGGAAAACGGACTGGATCGTTCCACAAGCTAGAGCGTCTACTCTATCGTAGTAAGAGGAGGTACTTAAACAATCTTCACTTAAAACTCCTGACTAGACACCTTCCCACGGTGTCTCTTGCCACTCGGCTGAAGAAGGCTTCGACTTGGCTGTCCATGGCCAGGGTTGAAGGTTTGACGTACCAGGCAGCCCCTGCGATTGTTGCCACTTGGCTTGCCAATATTTTCTTTAATAACTTTGTTTCTTAACCGATATTGAGATAAATGCTCTGAGGGTTAATCCATAGAAGACCGATCGACGATTTGTGCAGGAGCTTCCTATCTCTAGATCTTATAGTACTCGGGATTGGAGCCAGTATATTGCCATATTTACTACTAAACACTTTAGAATATATCGATATTATTACTCTAGTTGGGACAGAGAATTTTAACTGACTAGTCAACCCGGAAGAGTTGATTCACCCGTAAGTACCTAATTAATAAATATTACGCCAGGCATAGATCTACGATTGAATTAAAAAGGAATATTAATAATCAGAAGTCGACTTAAATATAATCCTTTTGGATTCTGTTACTCCAAAAGATTCTAAGATCCAGTTCTGGAAATCCAAGGAAGCATAATTTTTGAAGCATTAAGGAGTGATAAACAGAATTTGAAGCCCCACTTAAATAAATATAGATAAGATTTTTAAGTCTCATCGACATCTAACCTTATATCACAAGACGACTTACTTTCTTTTTGCGATACTTTAACAAAAGTCAGCAATTTTACTAACCAGACATATGTATTAACATATTGGCGAATTCCCATAAATACTAGATGATTGTATAAATAAAGAAATAGCCAATCATTGTATCATACAAATAACCAATTGGCTTAGTATTTCTTTTTATTATTTTTCACTCTATTTTAGGAAATGTATCTAAAAATATGGTATATATTAATTTACGCAGTTGTCCAATTAGTAAGTCAGTCATAACAATTATATATTAGTCCATCCACAGCTCATCAGTTTCTACTGTGGAGAATGGGGTGGGGAATATACAATCAACATTATCAGCTGTCTACAAAACATGCAATTGAACATACTTCAGGTAAAGTGTGTAATCTGTTAAATCGGGTATTTAACCTGATATTTTTACAAGCCTCCGCAATTACTAACCAGACATTACCATAAATCCCATAAATACCAGATCATTGTATCACTCAAATAGCCAATGGGCTTTAATTTTATTTGTATTATTTTTTTAACGATATTTGAGGAAGTTTATATTTTTGGATCAATCATTAACTGCAAAATTTATTAATATTGGCCAATTAGTCAGTCAATCAGAAAAATCATATATTAGTCCATCCACAGCCCATCAGTCCCAACTGTGGAGAATGGGTTGGGGAATATAGTATCAACATTATCAGCTGCTTTGTAGGCATGCAATGCATTTGGTAATTGAACATACTTCAGGTAAATTGTGTAATCTGTTAAATGCAGGTTTTCCATGACTACGAGTGCTTACCTGTAGGAAGCCACTTGTAATTAGGCAAAGTAAACTCAATTATCCGCGCATTTCATTTTCAAATGTTAATCGTCCAGCAATTTAACCCAATTAAATATGCATGATGTTTTACGTGTAAACAAAAGACCATCAGCAGCGGCATCAGTGTAATAATGATTACCCGCCCTCAAACGGAACACCTTCTATTATTTGCCTGTTGACAGTAACCACTCAACCGAATTATTGCCAACTCATCAGTGGGTATTTCGAGTCTTTATCTGCCTCTGTACGCCGTATACGCCGTATTCGTCAAAAGGACACATGCCTTCAAATTTCAACCACCCTCGGGACCGTATTGCCAAACTGTAATCGTTTTCAATTTCAATAGCCCATCGTGTACATTTGTACATTCCATATATACATACATGTTCGTATGTTTTTATTAAGTCGTTTTCATTCTTTACTTTTTTATACTCTGTACACATTACGAATGAATGCAAATGGTGAAATAGACTTGTAAAGCTATAGGAAGGTTACTGTGACCCTATAAAATTCATGTAATGAAAAAGTTGGCACTTGATTAAACAGATCATTTATCAGTGACTTTTTCAAAATAGTTCAAAAAGCGGGCGGACTTAAATAAAAATAATAATAATGCTCAATGTTACAGATAATTTATTTGGAACTTTTAAATAATTGCCCAAAAAGCGGTTAGATTTTTAATAAAGCCTTGATAAATATTTATATATTTCAATACAAACGCAATTTAAGCTCGAAAGCTATTTGCGTTTCAAGATGAGTACAGGGTAGCCATTAGTCGGATATTGTAGATAACTCTCGTCTTAGCTGAAATATGAGACCTGTGCAAGCAACTAGAGTGCAGACTGAACAGCACGCCTTTTATAAACAAAATTAATTTAAGGTAATAGCATTGGCATTGCAAACGTGTTGCTTTGCCCAAAACTTGTCAGGGCATTTTTAACAGATTGTCCTGAAATTTGGACGGGGACCTTCTGTTTGGACGCGGGCACTTCCGGCTAATACCTACCTAAAAAAATGCAAAAAAAATGCTTCTTGATTGTAAAGTTTATATTTCCAAAATTGCGATTTGTGGGGTTGAACCCGCGCGTGACAGATATAATTATAGTCGTTTTTAATTGATTCAATTTCGATATGCGCGAGATAAGGATAATTCCGCTCCTTATGAATAAGCCTACAACATTTAAAAGCTTTATCGGCATATATATTTGAATTCAACTCGAATTCCACTCGACGTATACAGCTTTTTTGTTTATCAAGAATTGTTGTTAAAATTTTTTGAGGCTCTCGCCTACACCTGAACTGCTCCGAAAAGTAAGTCAGATGGATGATCTGATTTGTGTTAGCAGTGCTTTCGACCCAAAAGGAAGATTCGGCAAGAGGATCAGGTTCGTAGCTCGTACGATTTGGCCTATGCGTAGGTCAGGACAAACTTATTTATATATATAGTATATAAATGAAAGCACATTGTTAATACAAGCTATCCCGACCAAGCTTACCCATATCAACATGTATTTAAACAATAACTATATTGTAATAAAAACAAATTAATTACAAATTTGATATATTTTGCAAAAGTTTGAATATAAGTATGTGGGAGAGTGTCGAATAAATAATTATTGCTGTACAAATATCGTTGCTGGAAACAACCCCGTTTGGAATAATTCCTAACCTCGGGCAAACATCCCCGATTTATTTTTACTGACTAGCTAAGTACATCTGCCACATTGTTAACAATCTGCTGTTTTTCTTAATACTAACATAATTTTGTCATTATTTACGTCACTGGTTTGTAATTCGTTCAACCCTCTGGTGGCTCCCGCCTTCGCCTCCTCCCTTTCTGCCTTGCGCCCTTCCTCGCTGCCTCCCTTTACAAGTTAAGAAGTCTCTCGTAATCATTTGTTTCGCCTTCCGCAGGAGAAACATTGGCATTAAGCTTAACAATCTGTGTTTTGTTACTTTTTTGTAACCATATTATCTTTAACGAATTGTCTCTGGGGAGAATCTTCTTTTCAATTATGCCATTCACACGCATAATATAATTGAATGTGGACCTTTCATATAGGGGGCGGGTTTCTACAGATTGAGTGCATTTTTACCAACATTAACGCATCAAAATTCCTTGTCCGTCTACGGTTCATAGAGCTGAAAATATACGCGGATCCCACTAGAGTACTTAAATGGAGAGTATCCGACTAAAATATACCAGTTCCTGATTAATTTTAATTAACAGCTTCGACAAGAAGAAGATTTCACATCCTTACGAACATATATTTGGCAGAATTCCATCTTTACTTTCCCATAAAAAGGCATTTTCATACAACAATTTTTAAACATGTAGCTGTGCGTCCAATATTCCGATATTGTCTCTAGCTTAATGTTTTAAAAATAAATAGTACACTTTGTACAAGATGAAAATCTATGCACTTTGCAATACAGTTTTTTCCAATAACTCGGATTTTTAAATAGAGATTTTCAGAGAATTACGTATAACAAGGCAGTCGGGATCTCTTTGTCAAACTGCCTAACGAAAAATCTAGTGAGTTTTATAAAAGCTTAAAAACCTTATTCGATTTTTTGCTTTCTCTTTCAGAAATAACACTAAATGGCATTCCCAGAGTCAATTAAAAGATCTGCTCGGCCTTCAACTCCACCTAATGGAATGGAAAACAGCCAAATATCCGTATCCCCAAAGTCGAATCATGTGCGTTAACTTTACCAAAAAAAAAATGTATATACATATATATATAAAACACAATTATTGAAATCGTATTACAAACAAACAAAGAAAATAAAAAAAAACTTATATTTTGGGGTGTGTTTACTCACACACAGGCACCAAATCGAAAGTAGACAAATGTTTCCCTCTGGTATTGTAGTTTACGTGCTTTGATTTTTTATTCGATTTAAGAAAGAAATAAAAAACGATGGCAATCAAAAAACGATGGCAGGACAAACTTTGGTGCCAATTAAGAAATAAATATCTAATATATATTACTGAAGAAACTGTCGTAAATATTTGTATATAGTTTACTTTGGTGTTATTCCACATTTTATAATAATACCTGAAGTCTTGAAACATCTGAAAACGGAGAGTTCTCGACTACAGAAACCCCCCTCAGTCAATTTAATATTTAGGATTATAGCAACACGTTTTGCACTCTTCCAATCATAACATATTGACTAATATAAATTTCAAAAAGTTTTTATTATGTACATTGTTAATATGATATAGATGTATTATTATTTACAACCCATGGCCAACTGATTCTTCCGTCTGCGCGACACTATTAGAACTTTCAATTCGAATAACATTCACTTTCTGTCCAAAATTCGTGAAATTTAAACGGGAGAAAACTGAAATTCAAATGAAAGATGTACGAATGTTGCAGGAATGATATACGACAAACTTTTAAGAATTCAATGTAAAAAATAAAATATTCGAGCTATATAATAAAAGATACTTGATCGACACAATACTATACTCGAAGCTCTTAAGACTTCAAAGATATGATCAAAAAATATGATTTCAATATCGATTCTTAACGATTACGTTCAACTTTTCAAGCTCCTAGCTCGTATAGGCTCAAACATGCGACCTGGCCTGTCTGTCCAGGCGGACACTTTTTGGAGACGGAGATGCGTCTTTGCCTATTTCATACTTATGCAGAAATCCATTTTACCCTTTCACTTAATTTAAATAGGTTCAGTGTCGAGATAATTTATTTGAATATAATTTTCAGAAGCAACATGTCCAGTTGCACACAAAAATCGACAGATTTTAAATAAAAATAATAATTAAAAAAAAAAAAACGAAACACACTTAAATAGTAGAAATGCAACACAATAATAATCTTTCGTTAGAAAATGAGCTGGTTTTCATTAAATTTTAACTATCTGTATGTTAAAAAAAATAGAAGATTAAAAAACTAAAATTGATATTAAATCTAAAATAAATGGATAAATATGTATGGGGAAAAATGTTGGAAATGAGTTAAGCACACAAAATGCGGGCAGATTTTAAATGAAATTAATAAAAATTTAAAAAAAAAATAATGAATTAAAAAAAATTAATTAATTAATAAGTAACACATATCAAAATATTATTACAAATTAATTAAGTACATACCTAATTAGTATAAATGTAAAACAATTCACAATTTTAAATTTGGGTTTAGTTTTAATAAAATTAAAACAATTATTTCTGTATTTTTTGCAGGTAAGCTCGGTGCTGCTCTATGGCATACCCATTGTATCCTTGTACATCGAAGGGCAGGAACGCCTGTGCCTGGCGCAGATCTCGAACACACTTCTGAAACAGTTCAGCTACAATGAGATACACAATCGACGCGTTGCCCTTGGCATCACCTGCGTGCAATGCACTCCGGTCCAGTTGGAAATACTGAGACGAGCCGGCGCCATGCCGGTGAGTTCACGGCGATGCGGAATGATAACACGCCGCGAAGCCGAGAGGCTGTGCAAAAGCTTTTTGGGAGATAATACGCCGCCGAGATTGCCGGACGACTTTGCGTTTAGCGTACAGCATAAATGCGCCTGGGGCTGCCGTGGATCGTTTTTGCCCGCACGCTATAATTCGTCACGTGCCAAATGCATCAAGTGTACCTATTGTGGCATGTTCTTTTCGCCAAACAAATTTATTTTTCATTCGCATCGTATAACGACCAACGACCGATATATTCAGCCCGACGCGGCCAATTTCAATTCCTGGCGTCGGCACATGACGCTCAGTTCTCATGCGCAGGACGAGAAAATTATTCATGCCTGGGAGGATGTGAAAGCCATGTTTAATGGCGGCACACGCAAGCGACTTGTTGGCTGCAATAATAATAACAATAGCAACCATAATAATAATAATAATATTAATAGTAATAATAATAATAATAATAATAATAATAACAGTAATAATAATAATAATACTCATCGAAGCCAGAGTTCGCCAGGCAGCGCAGCGTATGCAGTTGAGGAAAATGCGTGCGATTCGCGGTCTCCGGTCACTTGTGAGACCGACGCCAAGCCCCGATCCCTGCATGAGGAAACACTGTGTTCGAAGCGCACCATGAATCACCAATACAACTACAGCACGGTTGCGGCTGCCGCCGCCGTGGTGGGCGTCACTGCGGTAGCTGCCACCGTGGGCGTGCCCTTCAATTTACACCGGTCGTCGGTGCTGTCCCCGCTCCAATCGCTGCGCAACGAGCACGACCTGTCGATTGTGCCGCTTTCGAGGAATTTCGTTGTCGATTACACGATGTGGCAGCAACAAAACCAGACGCATTCGAAAAAAATGAGCGCCAGCGAGGCAACAAACGGATCGGCCTGTCCAATGCCATGGATTAGACCCGATTTAAATGTATTATCGACAGCTGGGAATGCACTTCCATTGAATGTTATCAAAAACGAGCCACGATCCGCCGCCAGCTATGCTGGGATTAAGAATCGTAAAATCGCCGATGGCGATCCGTCGGATTTCAATATGTCGTCAATATTGAGTTCTTCGGCATTTAAGCCCGTTGTCGCCTCCGCATCCATTATGTCCACCTCCCTATATGCCACGCGCTCCAACGATTCGATTAGCAACGTCTACATAAGTCCATCCCAATCGACAAGAACAACCACAGTATTCACCCATAATAGCATTACGGCTGCGGCAACCCAACGATTACCCTCGGAGGCGATACTTAACACGGCTTCGTGTGCTTTTCCGCCCATCCTGAACTCGATCCAGCTGAGCACAGAAAGTGAGCAGCCAGGCTTGGCACTTGCAATAGATAATAAAATTGAACTCTCATCAGGTTTGACGGCGGAACACTTGAACAAGTCAAAGTTGTTGGAACCAATATACATCAACACGAGTATTTGTCGGAATCCTGAAGCTAATGATGATGCCGATGATGACAATGGTGCCGATGATGATGATGATGACGAAGTGGTCGACATTGAAACGACGGAAGACGATCTGCAAACAATAAATGATTCTCGCAACCTATTTGCGCACTCACCCAATGATATCTCATCCCTCAGTGCTAGCCATTCACATTCCGGGAGCCCCAACGACGATGTCGATGTTGATGGCATTACAACAGATGTCGAAGACCAATTTGATTTCAAATCAAACAATTGCTCATACGACATTAACATTAGCCGCTCAAATTTGTATGTTCACCAGACTAATGAAAAAGACAAACTTTCATCCCTGGCCATGAATACGGAAGAGGAGATACGTACAAGTCATATCAAAAATAATGAGGTACGAAGTGTTGCGAAGAAATTATATTATTAAAACCAATTTATTATTATTATTATTATTAAAATGCCAGTAATATTAATATTTCACCGAATATTGGCCGGCTATTGCGATTTCGAATACATTGCTATTCAAATTTTTGGATTGGAGCCGGTCAAAAATACGGTTGATATTTTTTTACCCAACCTTGATATTGATTTTCTTAACATCCGATAGGACGAAAATGAAATTTGTATCATACGAGAATATTTAGGAATTTTGAAACATATATCATCCAATTTTAGAATAGATTTGTATACCTTTAGAGGGTATATTATAATTTTGATATATATCATATCTCATTGAAGGCCCACAAATGTATATATATATATTCACGATCCGCATCAACAGCCTAGTTGTCCGTCTGCATGTTGAAAACTATGGAAGTTCTTCCCTCATTTGTGAAGCTTTTTGAAAGTGTCACAAGCGTTCTGACCGGATAACTATTTCAGATAACTGTCATAGTTCCTGAATAAAAAATAGTCTTGTTTATCAAGATATATTGACCAAACATGACATTTATTATATGTGGATATGTGTTTCAAATATCAAAATATCTAATATTTTATATATTAAATATTATATAATGTATGTTATTTATTATGGTAATCATCAGTCGGATTATCATTTTTTGTAGACAAACTTTTCTGTTTTCCAAGTTCAGCATTTAGTAGCTTTTATTTGCTAAAATTTTATAATATTGAATAATTTTTTAGGACGCAAATGGATTAAAAAGGTTGTCCCGGCGAAAGTGCTCAAATCAACAAACCCAACGTCAATATCTAAAAAAGAATGGACCCCCACTTGACACAGATAAATTATTTTCGACCCAACCCAGCCTACATATTCCACAGAGGGTCACTTTTCCGGTATTCCTAAGGTCCCATCTAAATTCTTTTCGACAACGTCAACACCGACAGCCGAGTCCCAATACACCAAGACAATTATATTGCTGTGATACAACAGCGAGAACTAATGAGAATGGCGTTGAATAAATTGAATAATAATTTCGTTTAAGTAAATCAAATAATTACAAATCGAACATATATTCCGATTGTAACGTTTAAGGTCCAATAAATTGATTAAACCGAAATAAAACTCATGTTTTCGATATTTTACACAAGATAATAAACACTAGACAACAGAATTTTCTTCGCACTTTTCTAAAATATTTATACAGGCTATAGTATAAGTATAGTATAAGTCTAAAACAATTTCGTCTGCTTTAAAGCAGAGAAAGTTTGGATTCTGCGAAAGATGACAAACGTCTCAAACAAATTTTTATGAAGATCCTTGGAAATGAATATAAATCCGAAATGTCAGTCGCCAAATCTTTGACTTTCATTTATATCAAGCAGAAAAGAATTTTCAGCAAAGTGTGAAATCGCCTCAAATTTTTTTTAAAACGAGAAAGAAGGATAAAAGGGTAGCCGAAGATTTAATACCCTTGCAGACAAGTTCGGACAGGCGGACATGGCCATATCGACTCGACTAATTACAATATCCTCTGCAAGGATATGAAAAGATCTTTGAAGTTGAGTTTAATATATCATGTATATGAATGTATGTGTTGAAGATGACTTCTCTTCTGCTATATACATAAATTTCATAACCAAATTAATATCCTCTACATGGGCATAATAAAATATTGGCAAATGCGCTTATTGTTTCTATTTTACTAATAATAATAATAAAATAACGTAATAACTTTTTTGCACATTTGATTGACAAGTAAGAATGTTGCAGGTACTTTTATTATACTTACGCGCCTTCCAGAATTTTTGAGCCGCAGTCATTTAAAATGGAAATTTAAGACCCCACTATTGTTGCATCTCAAAATGGCTTTAATTCAATATTGCAGCTCTACAAGCTACAAGGGCAGCATATAAGCAAAGAATTAAGTTATGGCGGAGCAGTCCGAAACTTTCTCTGACCAAATTGAATGAACACAACTTTTACAAAAATACCAAATTCTAAACAACGATAACTAAATCGTTACGCAACCATGTTAGCGCATATGTTGTATATATAAATATAGTAAACAGTGTGGCCATGTTTTTTATAGGCGACATTCCAGCCTTTGACAATCGATATCTAAAACTTCCCAAGACATCTATGTATAAAATAATATTCAGATGTATTAAACCAAGTTAATATTTAGCAAAAAATGTATATATGGACATTCAACTTAGGAAAAAGACTTTATATAAACGGCTTGCAAATTAAATGATTTGAAAATATCGTTTGAAGTTTGTCGATACAACATTTGTTACATCCCTAGTAAATACCAGTTTAATTGAACTAGTTCAATATTGAGCAAATCTCTAAAAAAGTGAATATTTCATGGAAAACTGCACACCAACGTAAAGTGAAATAATAAGAATACTTTTGATTGTAACAAAATAAAAGAAAATGTGACAACGCAACAAGTAAAACAAATCAAAATCAGATGTACCTTGTTAAGTATCACATTTCAACTTATCTACATATGTATGTGCATATGTGTTAGGTGTGTTGAGATACAACAACGAACGCTTTCGAATTTTGCTTATTATTTAAACAATTTAAATGCCTGTAATTGTATCAGCAAAGATTTAGCATTTAGTTATATAGGCTTTTGTGATCATAACACGATACACACGAATAACATATATATATATGTTAACTTTGCTGAGTTTAAAAAATAAAAATCATAAATGTGTGTATGTGTGCAGCATACGTACGTATTTCAATATTTGTTTGTAAAAGTGCAGTAAATAAAGCGAGGACAAAAGAGTAAGAAGGTACAAAATGGAAATTATTAAAGATAATTCGAGGTAAGTGATTTTTTTCTGTATCGTGATATAAAAAGTCTAGCCCTTTCGTAAAAGCATATTTTAATGTATCAAAGGGCAATCCATACGTACGTAATTACATACATATTCTATGCTTTGTTCTTAAAAAATAAAAAAAAAGTGCTCACAGCTTTTTTTCATACTTTCTCCAATATTTGCATACGCGCATCTATGTGCGTGGGCGTGCGTGCGTGTGTGTGTGTGTGTGTGTATGTATATTTGTATGTATGGGGTCCGACAACCAAATTGAATAAAAATATCCATAAATGTCGCATTCTCAGATACTCACGGTCTGATTTACTGGCTCTGCGCTATGAAGGAAGTTCGAGGCAGCGACCACATTGTGCAAATCGAACCGAGCTGCAGACTTTAAATTTTTGGAAAATTAACGTGATTCAATCGAACAACAGCAACAGCTACGGCAATAAAACTGGGCTGTCCCCAGAAAGGGAAAGGGAAAGGGAAAGTTCAAGTCTGGCTATTTCAAATGGACTGTTGAGTTCTCGTCGCGCCCTGCGAAACCGGGAACGTGCTCACAATTATTATCAACGGTTCAGTTCTAGCGATCAGATTGGCGGAGAAGACGTACAGGTTAGCTTAGCCTCGTCCAGCGGAAATCTCGGTGGATCGTATAAGTCACCCAACATAGATCATCGAAGCATATCCTCGTCGCATTTAATGCCGGCGTTTGCCAAAAAACGCTTCGTTATTGCTGCAGGAGAAAGAATCGATCCAAATGAATCCCAGAGTGAAAAGACGAATGCCTCCGGTAATTTTGAGGACGGGCTGATGAATGCAAAGGAAAACACTAGCCAGGCCAATGCCGATTTGAAAAGTCATTTACGTGCCATTAACAGCTCGTTAGGCTCACCTATACGCCGGGGATCACCCATACGCAGAGCTCCGGCACCAGGCGAGTGGGAACGCGGTGAGAAGCATTCGAATCCCCAAGAGAGTGAACAAACGTTAGCGTTATCGCCAACATTTTCATCGGGCCGTCAGGCTGGCAGCCTGAATGTTCAGGAGCGACGCATTGGCAGTGGCCGACTATTGCCACGAACTGATAATTGGGAATATAAAAACAAGGATGCAGACAATTTACTGAATAATATTGAGAAGGACCGACCCGAAAATGGCAGCATGGCCCATCAGCAGCGCCAGCGAACGAATTCCGGGAAACATGGCGATAATGTTGGAGAACGGGAACGCGACCGGGATCGAGATCGCGATCGCGATCGCAGACTTAATGAGCGCAAAGGAGTCGATAATCGTGATCAGAATGATGGTAAAAAAATTCTGCAGGCCGGACGTCGCACTTCCAACAAAGACAAATTCAATTTTGGCGATAGCCAAATTCTGAGTCGAGGCAAGCGCATGAACCTATACCAGACACACGATAGACCGGAACCCGAATGGTTTAGTGCTGGGCCGACATCGCAACATGAGACGATCGATTTGCATGGCTTTGACGACTTTGAGGGCGAGAGTTCGGCGAATTTAAAGCATGTCAAAGATGATACGAGCAAAGAACTCGATGCAAAAACAAACCAAGCAACAACCACAACATCCAGGAGCAGTAGCATAGCCAGCCTCAATGTTGTCGAATCAAACAGTAACAAAAAGGATTCGGATCCGGATAATACAACCGTTGCGCCAAGTATACAAAATCACGGCGTTCAGCCGATTCCAAAATCTGACGTTGAGTTCAATTTTGATGCCTTTCTTAATATGGATCCCATGGATCATGCACTTATGGTAAGCGTATTTATAGCTTTGCTTATTCAAAAATAATGTAAATACTAATTCAAGGAAAATTCTATTTGCTAAATATTAAATTATTATAAATTATTTTTTATTTTTGTATGTGCGCAAAAAGAAGTTGTGTCTCCCGTGATCAGCTGTCAGATAGCTATTGTATCGCTTATTGTAAGATTATAGGTATAGATATACTAATAGATATTCAAATGAATACGAAGCGGTTTTCTTTTGTCCGCTTTAATCATTTTTTTTTTTAAATTCTCGTTTGTGAGATCCGTTCTGACCGCCTATAAGAAAGGTTTTTAGGCAGTGTCCGGGTCCAGTTATTGGAGCGAAGACCGCTTAAATGATTTCCAATTCCATATAACAGTAAGAAACAGTCGACTTCCACTCCATGAGAGAGGCCTTGCCCGTGGAAGGTTTAGAAATATTTAATAATTTTCCCACGCAGTTATCGCCCGTGGAAAATTTAAATCTACCCGTACCATCTTAATCTCTACTTCTATTTCCGCCGAAAAATAAACTTCCATTAATTAAACCTTTGACCCCGCATTTCCCATCGTGAAATTTCTTCATAACAAATTTGAAGCCGATGCTGAATTACGTATTCATTAAGTTTTAATGTACTGTTCGATCATTTCAGGGCAATGATAGCGAGGTGCAAGGCGATGCCAAAGGGACGTCGCGATTCAGTCAATGGTTTGCACCCAAGGAGCCAGCAAATACCAACGATCAGCTTTACTTTGGACACGCCTCCACGCCAGATACTCAAGGTAAGCAATTATGCTATGCATTTACATGCAGTGTGGTTTTTTATCAGGTAAACAAGTTAAGCACTCTCCCCATTTGATGTGATGCTGAACAGTTAAGAAGTCTCTGCGTTTGACTGTCCACAAAGTTTAGCAGGTGTCCAGCCTTGCGTTGAGCTAATCATGTTCACCACGTCGAATCCTGCAATTTTAAAAGTCTCTGCCTAGGGTTTACATATTTTGAACAGCCTATAGCTTTTAATACACTGTGAATAGAGTATTGCGCAGTCGTTTACATCCGATTCTTGTTACTATACTTGGTTCACGCTCCGACCGAAACTTCAAATTAATAATTTAAATACTTGTGTTGACACGCCCGCTGGGGGACCCGGAGAATATCCATTTTAAAACTAAACACCCGAAGAAGAGGCCAATGCTTTGAATATTATAATTTTGTCATGAAATGTGTAAAGCATAGAAGAAATCTTTGTGCCCATAAAGTAAAATAAAGCAAAATATTGTTTTCCAATATCCGTTAAAGGCTGCTAATTTTTGTATTTTGTAATTTTTAGAAATTCCTAGTGTAAAAGATTTGGAAGCACAAATGAGAAAAGTGGATTTGCGTCCGGAAAACGATATGATAAACGCAACGGCAAATGCACAACCAGCAATTCACATAGAACAGAGAGACAAAGCTGTTACCAAGGATACCGAGGCCTTTAAAAGACTTCTGCAGCAATTGGGCGGCTCCCAGAACATACCTCATTCAGGCACTGAGTCGTCGTCTTCGTATCCAATAAATGCAAATGTTTCCGCCGTTCGCAGCGGACAAAGTTCTAATACTCACCAGCACATTATTCGAGTTCAGGACAATCAAATTAAAGAAGATGATCTACAACTATATCAGCAGCAGCAGCGTGCCAAAAAAATTGAATCTGCGTCACAAAGGCACATGGAAATGATCCCCCAAAATCAAATGCATCCCGTTTTGACGCCGGCTGTCCACGATTCAAACATATCTGGTCTCTTACCTTTGCAGGCACACAAACGCATGGAAATTCAACAATTGCTGCAAGGTATTTTATTTTTGAATTAAATATTGTAGAATCAAAATTCAATATGACTGGTGCTTTTTTTTTCATTTCAGGAGTTGTTCGAGGAGATGTTTCAATTGAATTTTTAAATAAGGAACTGAACAATCCCAACACAACACATCAGTCTAGGGAGGTTATTGCCGCAGTACTTCATGAGTGTTCCAATTCCGGGCGAAATGCCGTACAACACTTACCGTATTCGAATGACATACATTCCCACAATCTCGTGAAAAATCATCAACTCTTTAACAAGAATGTGGGCCACGAAGGTACGCTGTCTGAGTTGACGTTTTAATTGTATATATATATTTTGCTTTGTAAAAATATGTTAATTATCAACATGCTTTAATGTTTTTTAGATGTATTTACCCAAAACGCTCCGAGCCAAGGCATAAACCAACATCAAAGGCATAGTAATTCGCCGACACCTTTGGCATTTACTCCAACATCGGTCTTAAGAAAAATGACTGCTGACAAAGAATCAACATCCGCACTCAATAACAGTGCCAACAACCAGCCGTATCATCAATATCAATTATCCGCGCACCATCCAAAACCGGGCGTACTCAATATGATGAACGAGTCGCCGGTAATGTCTGCAATTAATCAACTTCAGCCGAGGATGATTTTGGGTGGAAACTATGCCATGCAGCATCAATTAAATGCCAACAGTCCGCAAATTTCGCCAAAATTACCGCCACAGATGACTCAATCGCGAAATCAGCAAAATAAATGGCCACCTGGAAACATGCAAACAACACATGCATCAAAGTCTTTTGGTAATATTCCCTACATTACAACACAATCTATATTTCTTATACGCACGTACTCATTGACGTATCGTTTACTTAAAACCCGCCCAACAATTGAATTTAATTAATAAACTATCTTTAAAATTTATAGGTCGTCCGATTCTGAAAGGAACATTAAACTCCAGTCCCCAACAAATGCCGCCGCTAGCATTTTTATTAAATAATGACATGCAACAAATCCATCAGCAAAAATTGAAGCCCATGCAACCAACGGAATTAATAAATAATGAGATTATACACGTTGGACCCCCACCACCTCATCCGAATGTTCCATATGCTGATGGAATCGCCCAGATGCAGCAACATCATTATATACAACAGCAACAGCAACGATCACAGCCGCCCAGACATCGATTATTGCATGGAGATATGCACCGACAAACTAATCTACCAATGCAGACACTTCCGATGTCGGGTAATTAGGAACAAACGTTTTTAAAAAAAAAATATATATATTCATTCATTTGTTTTTGGACTACACCTAGGTGTCCCCGAAGGCTCCGAGTCGGCAAATTTAATAAAAAATAATAGTCTCGGTCCCATGAACTACCATAGAGATGAACGTTTATCGCCTACAACAAATCAATTAGCCCAATGGTTCTCCCCAGAATTGCTTGCCAGGGCGTCAGCTGGTAAATTGCCTCTTTTAAATATGAACCAGGCGCTCAGCTTGGAAGAATTCGAACGTAGCATGCAACATTCCTCAGCCACAGTGCTCAATTAAGACTAAGAATAAATCTACTTTGAAAGAGACTTAAATGAAACTAAATAAAATTAGTTGAAATGATTGCTGTATTATTAAATGAAAGTTTTTCTGTAGTTTCTTGAAAAAGATTTAAAGACCTGTTCATCTGTGCATAGTTGCAAGACTTTACTGTACACTCGAATAGTTTCGTAGAGCATTAAACACATTTGAACTAAGAATATTAAAACTAACCGCTAATCGTAGATTGTATTGTAAAATAATAACAAACAAGTCTTCTGTATATACTGCAACAAAAACTTAATAATAAAGAAAAACATTTTAAAATTGTTTTGTTTCCGACTAAGAGATACACTGTACCAAGTTTAAAATCCTAATCTTTTTACACACTGCACGCGAACCGTATGATCTGCGATAATTTTGAATTTTAGATATCTGTTAGCTGTAATAAAGAAAAAAATCATTGTAATAAGAAGTATTTGGACACAAGAAAATCTATTGAGCTATGTACTATTTGTTTTTATTTTTTTTTTTTCGAACCCCTTTAAGGACTCTTAAGACCTAAATATACTTAGTTACATTATCATTTAGTTATGAAAGTTGGTTCAAATAATGCGATTCGAGTTTTTCCTTTGGGAATAAATAAAGTGTTGATTATGAAACGCACAAGTAGATTTTTTGAACATTCATAACTAATTTGTCCGTGCATTTATCTTATTCTTCACTCAAATTGTGCTCTCAATATGTATTAGTTTAATCATGTTTATAGGTGGGATAATCTGCGACTAATCTTACGTAGTTAATTTAGTTAATGATTTTATTAGCATTGATATTCGGAAAAGTATTTGCAAAGAACTCAATAAAGGAGTTTCTCTAAATTCTTTAAAAAGAATTATATTATAATTAAAATTTCTTGATCTTATTTAACTTAAAATTGTTTTATCTCAGAAACTTTAAATGTTTTCTTTAGAATATATTTGCAATTTCGGTAAAGATTCAAAATTGAAGATATGATGTGCCAATGAACTTTATAAAGATGGAAGCTCAAAGCCTCGTGAAATTTTTTTGGTAACAGAAGAGAGTTACAATATTTGTTAAAACACATGTACAGATAAAGTATTTAAATGATTTTATCCGAATATCAAAGTCCATTACATAAGTTAATGATTGTCCCAATGAACAAATGAACAAATTTTAAATAACAAACATTTCTTATGATGGCTTTACATTTCGGAACAAAGATTCCCGGATAGGCAAGTAAAATATTATAATTTCCTAATCCTTGAATAACATAAAATGAACACATCATATTTTGAAAACAAATTTTGCATAATACAATATATTTGTTTTTTGTTGGCCTTACTACGAGTTATAGATAAACTATCAGCACAGAAAGCACAATATGTTTGATAACCTAAACACTTAAGTAATATACTTCTGTTGCTTAATTTAATTAAATTAATTTTAATTTAATCTAATTTTACAATTAGTTCGAACGAAAGACTTACGGCCACCTTTTAGTTGACTTAATTCAAAAAATTCTTACAACAATTTTCGTTTTTTGGAGAAAGTTAACAACTCGATTTTTCGCAGACTATATTCTAAATTTAGTAAGCGTTCTGTGTTAAATTAAAGCAACTACTTATGTGAGAAACGCAAACATTTCAACCAAAACGGTCCGTCGTCATACATGCTCGTTTTAAATACTACTCATAGTTTGCGGATAGTACTCATAGTATGTTAATAGTACTCATCGTACGTGGAGAGTACTCATCATATGTGGATAGTACTCATGGGTATGTAGAGAGTACTCGTAGTATGTGCAAATGTCAATATTGGGTGCACTCTGCGACTTATCTAATCGTTAATGCCAATGCAGGATGGGTCTGCAGCACCTAATTTGCAATCGCACTTGTCGGATGTCGGAGCACCATTGACGCATTCTTCGTTCCTATGAATAACGACCGTTTGATTTTGATCTAGCTCAGAGCACGGACTGTTCTGGCAATCGCTTTGAGGCTGTCGCTCAGACACAGCTTTAGCAGCAGCCCCTATGCCTGGGTCTGCGGCATTCAATCCAATCGGTGTGCGGCCATATCCGGAACTTGTTGGCACTCCCGGAGCTCCACCAGTTGCGGCAGAACGTCTGTACACTGTGCTATTCATTGTCAGCTTACGTACATTCTTGTCGGGATGGAAAACCAATATATACACCTTCGGAGAGTAGAGACAGACCAGGGCCACTGATGCACTTAAGCTGATGGAGATGCACAATGTAGTTATTTGAATCTAGACAAGAAATACATCATATTTATTAATTATTAACTAGCATACACTATTTTGCATATATACTGCGTAGTAGTCGCTGTCAAGAGTTTCAACAATAAACAAGATTTGTTAAATAAATGAATAAAACAAGTAACAGACTCTAGTCGGGAGTACCCGACTAGGGGATACCCTGAACCCTCTTCTACCAATACCAAATGCATACACGAGACCAGCCAAAACACATTTTCTTTAATAACTTCTGTGTTTCTCAACCAATCTTGATGAAATTTTCAACTGTTCATCTTATTGTGCTATAGAATTTGTATTTGTATGTTTTCACAAAGTCGTGGTTGTGCGAAAATTATTGGTTTCTAATAAGTGTAGGTAAATATTAATAGAACTTACCTCGTAGGAGTTGCCAGTACCGAAATAAATTGGTACAAATGCCAGCCAAATAATGCAGGTTGTGTACATTGTGAATCCGATAAATTTGGATTCGTTGAAATTTTCGGGTATTTTGCGGGTTTTTATCGCATAAACCGTACAAATTGTAATGAGTATCATGTTGTACAGCTGAGAGAAAAGGAAGGACATGTCCTGTATCTTGCATTTCAAGATGACCTCGGTGCGGTCCGGGTAGTAAAATCGAGTTCCCGGCGGCTCCACAATCATCCAAATCATTGTGATCAAAACTTGGATTGCTAAGCAATTGGTAAAAAAAACGTATTTATTAAATTTATTAGATCTATAGGATCGGAATCTGTATGCAATACGATCATCAATGCATAAATTAAATGGGATTTTTCAATTTTCTTGAGTGTAAGTAAATTACACAAAAAATCCTTGATGATTTTGTGTTTATTATTAGGCAATAATTAAGTTTGATTAAATTGTAAAAAGTTTTATAAAATTATATTTTAGGATAATTTTCAATAAACATGAGAACTTCCTTTTAACAAGGACATTTTACGAAGTTAAATTAAAATGAGATTTTTATTTTATTTTTTTTTTTTGAGAGTAAGTAAAGTACTCAAATCCTTGCCAAGGGATTTGAAATTTTGTTTCCAATAATAGATAGATTGTTCCGATCCCGATCAATCGATATCGAAATTCTTTTTTTTTTTTTGAGCAAATCTCTTGAGCCTATTTTTTCGATTGAACCGAGCCAGTCCCATTATTCAGGGTTGATTTGAAAATGCCCTGTTTTACGCTCGAATATCTTGTTCGAATACATACCGATCAGGGAGGTTGTGATCACCACTTGGGACTGGGGGCTGATGTATTTGAGGCGCTGCGCCGACTTGGATGCCGAGTGGAAGATTCGAGATATGCGATTAGTTTTCGTGAGCAGAGCACTGTAAATGATGGAAAAGCCGACGCCGATGCCGAACCTCTGCAGGACACAGGAGCCGATCGTCGGCTTCGCGATCAACGCAAACGTGTTGCAGTAGCAGACGAGAATACCAAAAAGTAGAGTATAGCTAAGCTCACGGCCCGATGCACGCACGAGGGGCGTGTCGTGATTTCGGGCAAATAACACAATCACGATAATGGTCATCGTAATGCCGATTATTGCAATTGCCAAGGGAACGAGAGCAAAAAGCGAGTTCCAGCGCATGTACTGGATGTTAAGGGCAAAGCATGACAGCTTGTCCGGATACGGCCAGAGACCCGGGCCACAGTCCTTGCACGTCAACTCATCGTAGACGTATTCGTAAGGCTCGCAGCTGTCGCAGATCCAGCAACAGGTGTCCCCCTGTTAACAAGAGAGAGAGAGAGAGAGAGAGTTAGCAACTGTGGTGAGTTTACTTAGGTGTGTTTTGCTACCTGTTGTTTTTTGATCATCCCAGCCTCGCACGGCAAGGAGCATGCCGAGGTTGGCATCTCGTTTTCCTTATTCCACACAACTGTGTCCAAGTTAATTTCCAGATTATTGAACCATTTACCAATCACCTACAAAAGTACCGTCATTTTGTAAATATATATATAATATTTGCCTTATTTTATAAAATTATATTTAAGGATCTTTTAAACAAGAGAATTCCTTTTAAAAACTCCGGAAACTTTCTCTAAGTAGATTTAAATTAAATTTAAATGGGATTTTTAACAATATTGTCACGAAATATTTGCCTAATTTGATACAACTTTATAAAGGATCTTTTTATCTAAAGATTAGAATTTCCTTTTAAAAACAAGCATGTTCTCTGGAGATAAATTAAATTTAAATGGGACTTTTTAATTTTTTTAAGTGTAAGTAAAATACACAAAAATCCTTGTCGATCTTGTATTTATTTTAAAGCAATTATAAAGATTGGTTTATTTGTAAAAAGTTTAAATGATCCGCCCTCAGAAGGTATTATAATATTGCCACAAAATATTTCCCTAATTTTATAAAATTATATTTTAGTATCTTTTTCTATAAGCATGAGAATTTCCATTTCATATCTGCCATTAATTTAATTTAAATATTTTGATTAAATAATATTATATCATAAAATTGGTGCTTCGTATTTTAATATTTATAATAAAATATATCAGCTTCTTGTTGTTTTTGCTTTAACTACAATAGTTTTAGTAATTTATTTTTAAAATAATATAATTACCTTATACTGGTATCCGGAGGAGTTGTCCAGACGTTGATAATTCAAAATGTCATACCTCGCCAAACCATCGCCCTGACGATCGAACTTCACCTCGCTGCCGGCCAAATCTTGGGAGAGTCAAAGGTTAATTCAAAATAGAAACGAGTGCATATAAAGGGGGGACCCCTCAATTCTGTACCGTACCAACAAATGACACATTTAACAGGTAATTGTTGTAGAAGTCCTTGCCATCATAGTTGGCCATATTGGGACAGGCCTGCGAGTGGCTGTCCACGGGCTTGCGATACCACACGGACTCGCTGTGCCGATGCTGTGCTCCCGGGTTCTGGTCATTTTGGGTGCACAGATCGTTGTGCAAATTGTGAAGGGCATGGGCGAAGGCGTACACAGCGTCCACTACGAATTGCGTCTTCGATTCTTGCTCGTAACTGAATCAAAATAAAAAAGTCTACATTATTTTATGTCTCCCCAAGTGGAATAGGAGAAAAACTGGCTTGAATACCGTTATATGTAGGTGATTACAACCGAGAATTGAACCGATTTGGAGCCGAACCGACTTGAACCCAGAATTCCAATTTAGTTTTTTTATGAACCGGAATTCCAATTTAGTGTTTTTGTGTACCGGGATTCCAATTAATTTTTTTATCAACCGGAATTTATTTTTTTATACACCGAACCTTCAAACAAACCAATTGCTCCTAAAAAAACCGATGAAACGAACCATATTTGACTTTTGAGGGTCAAATTTTCGTTTCAAAAGGGGAATCAGATGGAAATCCCTTGGGATCTAAGGTATTTAAATATGTGCAGAATTGGTGGGATTATTGCATGATCCCGGAATTATCAAAATTTAATTCTGGATAACAATAAATGTCTGTTTCCGGACGGTATGAAATTTATTTTCCCGTGCCCATCTCGAAAAGATATCACATTCAGGCCCCAGTTTTCTATAAAAAAGGTCGATGGTTGTATTATTTGGAGAATATATGTATGACAAGCCATGGTTTGAACCCAAGCCTGGGCTTGGCATATGACAAGTTAAGATTTATGCCCAAGCCTGGCCTTGGCATGTGACAAGCCAAGGTTGGATCCCAAGCATCGGCTTAAGCCTGAAACTCCTCGCAGGGTCGTTATCCGAATTCCCGAATCCCCCCCCCCCCTCATGGATATTAGAACTTACCCGACTTTTTCGGAAAGCCTGAAACTGTCATCGCAGGCAATTTTTGGCTTTTCGTTGTGGAGCCTAGCTTCCTCATCCTCTTGTTGGCGATTCTCCGCGGACGTGGATAGCACACAATTGAAGGTATCCTCCCAATACTCGGCGAACCAAGGATTTCGCTTGTTGTTGCTGGGCGTCAATTGCATCATATATCGATCAAAGTCTTCAATTATCTCCGATTGCAGTTCAACCGTGATGGCGCCCTCGGCAATGTCCTCTAGTCCCTCCAGCAGCTTCTGCTGTTTGCCCCACCCGTCGCTGGCAACCCAGTGGAAGGGATGCGAGAGATTGGCCCGTTTCGCCGCGAGAAGGATGCGACGCGCATCCTCGGCGCGTGTAAACAGGATAACTCCACGAGCGTTTGGCTTCTTTTGGAGTTTGGAAATTATCGAATCGAAGACTTTGTCGTCGGCGGCACTTGGCACCTTTTCGGCTGCGGCAATGCAGACATGCCGCTCGGTGGCCTCCTTGTGGAAAGCCTCAATGCCGTATTCACCGTAGGAGCCTTCCGAATGAATTGTCGACACGTACGACCAGTTGAAGTTCTTGATGATGTCCACCAAGGCCACCGACTGGAATGTATCTGGCGGCACGGTCCGTGCGAATAGATCGAAGCGCGTCTTGTCCGAGAGAGTCTTTGCCGTGGATGCCGGTGAAATTTGCGGAATGTGAAAGAGACGCAAGAGATTCGCGACCTGCAGCGATACGGAACTGTACGAGCCGCCGATTACACCAAAAACCGGACCGGAAGTCGCATTTTTCCTCAACTGCGGAATGGATGTATCGGAGCACTCGAACACGGACGTGTCCAGGTTATTCAGCGAGGCGCGCACAAACTGCAGAGACTGGTTCAGAGCGTACGTATCCCGAGAGCATGTGTCCAGTATATGGACGCCTATCGTTATTCCGGGCAATATGTTTGTGTCGTTGTTGACACGGTCGATAGCATAGAGCATCGCCTCCAGGCGCTGAACACCCCGGTTGTACACCTTGGGTCCGCACGGCGGTGCACCTTCGCCCTTCTCGTGCACGGGGAAAAGTCCACCGAGTATTATGTCACCCGGCAAGGATACGGACACGGTGTCGTGTGCCTGCGACGATCCGGCATCTGCCAATTGTGGCAAGAGGCTCCACCAGGTGGCCAGCAAGACCACAAGGATAACTGGATAACTGTCATCTGGATTTCTCTTAAAGACTTCCCACATATTGGTTAATAGTTCAATTGTTCTAACTCCAGCTCTACGAATCATTTAATAGACATATTTATACGGATTTCCCGATTGCAATACTCTCTAGTTCGTGATACAGAAGCGACCACGTCCATTGTCCTTCCCAGACATCTGAAACAAAAGGCAATAAACTATATATACTATATATAATATATATATTTAGCCAAATTTTAGAAATAGGTGTTTTGCCCAGTTCCCGCTCGTATTAAATTTTAATCTACCTCTATTATATTGACGTCAAATTTACCATCCGATCGGAACATTATCAAGGATCCTTGGGTAAATGCATTTCTCACATGTTTCACGCTTTTCGAAAATCAACCCTTCTTGGATGGATAAATGCGGGTTAAACGTTGAATGGGCGATATTTCGGTTGTCGGCTCATTCGCAAAGATTCATTAGAAAATTCATTTGAGGCATATTTTAAACTTTTCTCAATGAGAATGCGGGCCAAACATTTTTTGCGGAAGTCCGATCGGTTTCATAATTCATAATTTGGCAAGTTCACCCGCAACTGTGGAAAGTTATCTTAAAACAATTGCATGATGCTTTTTTATCCGTCCGATACGGCTTCAAACTCATTTACAGAGAACTTTAATTAAATTCTTTTGAAACGGGCAAGGCCGGGCAATATCCGTTAGTCAAGTTAGGTATTCGAAAATGAGTTTGAAGTTCATGGAATTGAGGGTCACAAGTTGAAATCAACTTTTTCCGCCGCAAAGCTTTCCCGGATTTTTAATCCAACATAATAAATTGTATACAAATAATTTCCGCTAAAATTCCACAGTCGCGGGCGGAATTTTTTAATAATTAATCTATAAAATATGCATTGAATCGAGCTCCGTTTTTCAAATATTTAACATTTACTATTTAATTATTGCCCAAAAAGCGGGCAGATTTTAAATTAAAATATATAAATATAATTTTTGGGGTTTCCTTAGTCAGGTTTTTTTTTTCAAATAGAGCTCTTGTGTACAATAAGGCCAACTGTTAAAAATGAATGCTTGCCAATTTGCAGAATTGCTTTAGTTAAGAGGATGTTTGTTTAACAGAATCTCTTAAGTTAAGAGAGGAGGGGCAAACCAAAGAGAATAACAGTTGGGGATGCTTTCGCGGCAAACACAAAAAGTTTTCAAAGCTTGCACACGCACACGGTGCCGACTAATGTGTGTGTGTGTCTGCGTGTGTGTGTGTGCTTTACAAGTAACAATGGCGACCCAGAAAAAGCTTCCATGCAAGAACTTTACCAGAAGTACCAAGGAAGAATGGTCCTACTGATGATGGCAATGCGCACAGGAGCAAAAGCAGCCGCAGCAGCAGCAGCAGCAGCAGACGTCAAATACAGTAACACCTACATTTTGAAAACATACTCACATATACTTTATGCATATGTATGTGTATGTGTGGCGGAATTCTATTAATTGAATCGGGTCAGGTCAAGGGATTGAAAACAGAAAAAAGAAATAACTTATTTGTATGTATGTAGGTACAAAAGACTTGTTCGTGCTCTAAGCGTAGTTTACATTCAACTACTTTTTATAACCAATCTATACCCCCAGCCCCCTCTCTCTCTCTTCTTCTCTTCTTATTGGAGAATGGTGGTCCTTATTTATTGTGACGGTTCTGTTTCTGTGTGGGTGTTAAGGTACACATACACATACACATACAAATGTATGTACGTGCGTAGAGTTTGGTACACTGACGTAAACCAAGCGCCAACACCAACACACTCACGCGAACTTATATGTATTTGTATGTACATATGGATGTTTGCAAGTGCGGACTATATTCGTAATATCTGTAATATTTGTAAAGTTGAGTTGAGGATTAATAATGTGTACTTACCGTTATTTAGCTTATATTATTTAATAAATATTCCTATATATAAAGTTAGGTATGTGCGTATTAAACACATGTATTTAAATTGTTTAAGGTATCTGGTTGCATTCACGTTACTTTTTTTTCCGTTAACACTTATTTTGGCCACAAGAAAACAGCGCACACACATCTGCCCATAGCATTAACAGTAGATAAACTGATTTGCTCATGATAAGCCCAAACAGTTCTTGTACCAGCAGCACCAGCAGCAGCGACCACGGCAGCAACACAACAACAATGATAAGAGCTGTGCCAGCAGCAGCAGCATCATGGCTAAGAACAACAGTATCAGAAGCACCAACACCAGCAGCAGCAGCGGCGACAGAGGCAGCGGCAGCAACAACACCCGCAGCAGTCATCTAACTGTTGTCCATCTCTCCTTGAATACTCATTTTCGCTACTGCAGCAGCCGCAACGGATCTCAAAGAGCAAATTTCAACATAAAAACTAGCAGCTAAAACCGAAAAAAATAACAAAAAAAACAAGTGTCCGTCGGTAGGTTCGTCCTGCAGCATGAGAGTTAAGAGCGGACAAAAGCTTTCTAAAGCTTTAGCCTGTCTCTTTGAGTTTCTCGAAGTTTTGCAAGAGAAGTACCATGACAAGGATATATGCTTAATTTATGCTTTATCATTGTGTACAGATATATCTAATTGCATGCACGTACAAAATCGAAATATTTATATATTAACTAGCGGTAGTTATACCCGGCCTTCCTGTTGCAAGTTTTGTGCTAAATATATTATATATATATATATATATATATATTATATATATATACTTTTTAACCCAGTTTCCGACCGTGGAATTGTAATGTAATTTAATTTTAAATTATTTTTATTTTAAATTTAATTTAACTTATTTTAAATTGAATTTAATTTATTTAAATTATAATTTAATTGACTTGGCCCGTTTTAATTTAATTGATTTGAATCGGTCCGTTGTGTGGCTGTGTGTAAGCTGGAATCGAAACATAAGATTTAAAAATTGTATTGAAGTGAAATTAAATTGTAAATTTTAAGTGCACAATCGTTAATAAATTGTGATTTTTTTTTTGGGGATGAAAGAACCATTTTATTCAACATCTGTCACGCGTCGACAATTATTAAATGTTTTGAAGGGTACTTAATTGGGTGTGTTTCATTTGTAGTTATTCATTATTGTAAGAGAATAGGAAAAAACAACAATTATGATCCCTTTTTCAAGATACCAACGCCTGATCAATTTTCCACATTAAAGGACATACTTTTGGATAACTATCAATTTTCAAGCGATAAGTAACTGAGAAGTTTTGATCCAGGCGCGCAGAACTTCATGCAGATTACTGTAGAGGCAGCTCCCAGGTTCCCGCACGGGTTATGAGAGTTCGCAATCATCAGAATTTACTTATTCATTCCCATTTGCCAAGAAGTTTTCAGAGTATTTTGTTTTTTTTGAGCGTTAGGAATGCCTGCGCTAAGTTGATATTCATAACTACTAAGTACTGTATGTTTCCGGCACCCTATCCCTTCAAATGTATTTCCGTTCTTCATGGTCCTTCATGGTCCATCGCTTCCAGTCCAGTCCGGGGTTTCTTATTCGCCTGACAAAGGTGGATATGTAGGAGACCAACCGCTGTGAATCATCCTGGATTCGGTTCCGCAATAGGCATCAAACTCTCCTGATTATTATTGCGATTGCCGGCGATGAAAAGAGAAATATATCCAAAAAGAAATCATAGAGTAGATGCAAATCTAGGTATGAGAGCTGCGTATGCAGATTGTTATTCTGATGTGTCCGCGATAAGATTGATAAAGAATATGTTTGCTGATTGCTGTCATATTAATAATAGAAGGTATGTTCATACTGTTGGAAAAAACAACAATTGTGACCCTCGTGTTATGCAAAAAAATGCCATCCGATTTCGGTACAAGTAACAAGCACTTAAAGGTAACTAGTTACTAACGTCATCAAAACAAACATCGCAGTACTATTAGCAAATGTTTCATTTTGGTCATTATTTTACTTGAACAATCGATAGTCGATGTCGATGTCTAGAAAGCTGAGTAATGTATGAGTGCGTGTTTAAAAAACATCAATCGATTGGGAAAATTGAAATTTTACGCCTGCTTACGATAGTTGGGAGTTATACGTTAAATAAAAAAGAAATCAAACAGATTTTCTACTATTTTAAGTGTACGAAAACTTGCTAAAAATTACCATGCATGACTTTTGTTGGTGAACTTCTAATTTTAGTTATTAGAAAATTTAAATTTAAAGCCCTTTTAAATTTGCTTTTGAAATAACAATCGCTGGTATTCGTCACCGCTGGTATTTTTTTGTAGCTGTCATAGTTGTCACTGTGATACGAAAATAATACTATGGCACGTCACCATTACCTGTTCAGTATATCGATGTATATCGCTTCGAAGTGACCATTCCTAGGCAGCACATTGCATGTGGAATGAAATTGATAGAAAATTTGTTTTTGGAAATAAACATAAAGAAAGACAAGTATAACTTAGTTTGCTACTGTTCAAGTATATATTAAAAGTGCAAGAACCGTTTTTTCTATTGTATATAATCGCTTGATATACGCGTGACGAATGCTCCAGGTAAAACACGTTTGAGTACGAGAGAACGGACGTAAAGTAAATTACATGATGACATTTCTTACCACAATGCAATTAGTTGACGTTGCTCTCTTAATAATATTCAAGTTTAAAATATTCGAATATCTACACTTATGCAGAATTTCGTTATCTGCTAATCACTGTTTTAGGCCAGCGTTATACCAACATGGCACACACACCAATTTTTACCATTCATTTTCTTTGTGTAAGAGTTTTGTTCAGTACGTCGTGCTGCCTGCCCTCCCTTCCTCGTTTCTCTCAGCCGCTCGCATGTGCTGCGCCAACGTCGCAACGTCGGCAAATATGTAGGCGAAAAAGCATGATAAAAGACTTGCAATAGTGAAGCGGGGCTTAAAATTGTTAATAATCAAACTGCAAATGCATTGATAATGCAAATAAATAATTATAATATGAATAAATTTAAGGACTAGCCATTATTATTGTTTCAATGATATATACGTGTAAATACACACATATATATATATGTATATATATATGTGTGTGTGTGCGTGTGTTTATGCATGTGTGTGCGGGTCGACATCGGGAAAAATTTGACAAATTTAAACAATATATATAAACAATTGTCATTGTTTTTTTTTTTAATTTTTTGAAGTCCCATTTTATGCAAAATATTAAATTTGCAAGTGCAATATTTGAAAGTTTTGATATTTTTGAAAATCGTTTGTTACATATTTATACATTTTATACCTTTTTTTTTTGTTTGCAGGCCGAGTTCTTCACAAATTACCGGAATTATTTCGTTGAATTTCTTTTTATATAATAGAACTACATTTTTGCAGGTAAGAATATTTTCCCACACATAAACTGAATAAACTTTATAATTAATGGAAATATTATCCACAGCAGCATAATCAAATGGTTGTGTGACAGGTTGCTAACGGGTCAAAAATCGTCCCGGAGATCGTCGAACAAAACGGAATTCGCATCCGTTTGACGATTCCAAATTTCCATACGGCTTGGTCCCTTCGTAATGCAACCAGCTGCTCCAACATTATCAACACAAGCCGATATTGCTAAAACCATGCAGCCTCAAAACATGGTATGTTGTGCTCCCTTATTGCCTTCTCCGTATATATAACATATATCTATATATATATATAGCTAAAAGTCCGGCGTATCAGATCTATTAATGTGAGCCACGGGATGTGTGGGAAATAGAGAAGCTGTTCTAGTTTGTCTGAATGCATAGCTATGTCTGCATCTAGATATAAAATACCGGTTTGGGGATATTTTTGATGATAATTGCCTTCTTTCTGAATCCATTAAAAATGTATATAAATATAAAAGAGAGAGGCGTCTCCGTGTCCTCGCAGCTGGAGACGTGGGTCTTCCCTCATTAGAAAATTTCTAGCCTTGCGCTTTGGTATTTCCACATTTCCACAAGCATTTTTCTAGCATTTCTCTCATTCTTCCTAAACGAATAATTGTGACATTGTGTTTATATGTAGAATAATTTATTAGATCCTAAACACTCTGAAATGGGCACTCAGGCTGTCCTTTGGTGGAGAATTCCCGACTAGAGTCCACATATTTTTTAAATTAATTAATTTAACAGTTGGCGACTTTTAATGTTTAATTTATTAGACCTTAAAAACTCGACATGACTACTTTTTTTTTGCCTCTGAAATGTGAATTTTTAAATTAAAAATGTTTTTTTTTTTTTGTATTATTAATTTGTTGATAAATTTGTTTGTGCCTTTAACCGACATTTTACTGAGCTATATAAATAACTGTTTATCACAAAATATCCACATTAGTTGAGTTAGGGTGTTTTTCTAAAATAAAATTTGTATTCGGCTTTTCGAATATCAAAATATTTGTTAACAAAAAAAGGGACAATTTTGTGTATTTGCAGTTTGATTTTTACTGTTGAATTTAATTGGTTAGTTATGAATATATAATTGTTTAAAATCTTTATTTGCCTGTTGACAACGAAACCTTTTCTCTAAGATTTCCACTTGCTTTGATAATTAATTGACGATCTATTACGAGATTCGGACTGACAAAGGATTCAAAAGTTGTTTCTGTTGTGAAACCTTTTCCCTAAGATTTCAAAATTAATTGACAAGCTATTCCGAGTTTCTGACTGACAAGAGGATTGTCTTGTTTTTTAATTCGTGCAGCCAACTTGTTAATTTGATTTAATTCTTTGTAGAGAATTACTGAATTAAGCGTTATTTTTATTGAGTTGAATATTATTTCTGTTTAGTTGCTAGGTTTGTTTCGGTTTGTTTCCATTTTTGTTAAATATACATAAATGTGCACATGAATGGGGCGCAGTCTGATGTTTGTGCTCCCCCCAAACAATATGAAACTTTTGCCTGTCTGTTGTAGATTTTGGCGGCCAATAAAAAGACTAAAAAGTACGCGGCGCAAGTGCCGCCCACGAAGCAGCAGCCGCTGCCACAGCACAGCACGACCCAGCCGCAGTTTCAGATTAACAAGGCATACAACGTTGTTTCCATACTGAAAACAACCTCAACGACAAATGGCCAGCAGCAACAGCAGCAGTCGACACACCTGAGCACACACACACACCAACCGCAGTCGCATCAGCAGCAGACACAGCAGCAGCAGCAGAGTTATGCGAATGTAGTCAACCGGGCTCCAGCTGGCGGGGCACAGCTCGAGAGATCGACGGTCATCTGCAGCGGCGGCAACCTGATGACCGTCAACAACTGTCAGCTGAATACGGCAGAGCTGAATGCATCTGCCATCTACAATCTGACTGGGCACAGGCCCAATAGTGGAGTCATCGAGCCCAACTGTCGCTACGCGGTGTCATCGGATATGTCCAAAGGGGCTGCAAATGCAGCCACAAATAACAGCACAACTGGAGGAGGAGGAGGAGCAGCAGGAGGTGGAGGGGGAGCCGGCGGCAACGGCAGCAATCAGAGCCTCATCGCGTTGGCCAACTCGCATGGCATCCAACTTGGCGCCTCGAATGCACCACCTTATGCCATGCACGAAAAGAGCCTGGCGTTGGGCGTTGGGGTTAGCGTCGGCGTTAGTTGTATCGATAATAGGAAATACGACTATAAAAACAATAATCTGCTGTCGAACAGCAGCTTTCAATCAGCCCAAGAGGTAAACGAGCTCCTCCACAAATATAATTGCACATCTCGATATAACTCGATTGTCAGCCGAATTTCTCAATTTCTGTTAGCTATAGTCAGGGGCCGACATTTCTTTGTGCAGATTGGATCGGACAACTCTATTCTCGGTCCAAAAATTAAGTTCTTCGATAGAAAGCTTATCAATATCGGACAACTGTATTGTACAGCTCTATATCTACGAATCAGATTAATTGGCCAAAAGTATACTTCAGAGATCTGTAACGACGAAGCCATAAGGAGCTGACCACCTACGCTTAATTTAATGTTCTGGCTTGTAGTCTTCAGCGCCTCTTTAAGTTCGTTTTTATTGCACATTTTGTTTGTTCCAATATTGATTTATCCGGCGGAGTTATAAATCAGCCAGGACTCACTTTGTGTTTGGGCCCGTCATGCTGATAAAACCGAAATATGGCCAGATCTTACGGCAAAAATTCGATTCAATGTACTCTTAATGAAAGTTAACTTTTCTGTACATCCAGCTGACAGACAGGCCAAATTCCCAAAAACCTGGAGCCTTTGAAGCGTATTCTCCAGCGCAATTGAGTCTCTGCAGCTTCCCGGGAATATTCGGATGCAATGGGAATCGCAGATTGGTCGCTTGTCATTCTTCTGGTTGAAAATAAAATGGGATCTCTTCAGCTTACTTTGCATTCTCGATCCTTAGGTTTAACGTTTTGCACTATAGTTGCATTAAATTGACAATTTTTCTTCGAGTTTGACCGTTTCTCTCTCACAATTGATGTGTTATTTCCACTTCAAGTAACAAAATCAAAATAAAATACTTGTCAAGCCAATTCTTGAAGCAAAATACCATTAGATAATGTTGCAAACAGATTTGCAAGTGCATTAAATAAGCTTTAATTCACAATATTTATTTGAATTAGTTCTAAGCACATCGTACATTATTATACCCTGAACCCATTAAAAATGGATAAAAAGGGTATGATGTATTTGTGGTAATGTATGTAACAGGCAGAAGGAAGCATCTCCGACCCGATATAGTATATACATTCTTAATAAGCCATCAATAGCCGAGTCGATCTAGCCGTCTGTCCGTCTGTATGTATAAACGCAAGGATCTCAGAACATATAAGAGCTAGAGTCTTGAAATTTTAGCTGTAGTTCCTCCTTGGGCCGGCGCAGATCGTTATTGTTTACGATGATCGACAACTTGCTCCTGTTCCAAGTAATCGACAAAAACCGAAGGTGTGTAAAATTGAGGTGTGCACTATAGTGTGCAGAATATAGTGTGCAAAGAAGTCTGCTAGCCAGATCTGGTTATAGCTGTCCAATTATATTCTATAAAATATAATATAAATATAAACTAAACTAACAACACAAAAAAGAGTATGAAGTAGGGGCATTAAAATACCAGAATATATATATATATATATAGAATACATTATATAGAAAAGGCTCAAAATAAAAATGTAATACAAATACAAATCGCAATAAGCCAAAAAATAGAATAACATCCCAAGTTAAAAAGGAATGATTATTTAATTTAGTTGCACATTTTAGATGACTGTCTTATATTCGGGTCAAGGAATTTCTTAGGGATTACTTGTGACATTTATATTTTCTTGGTCTCTATTCATGTACAGATTTGTTCCCGAAATGACGACAAGTTTTGGTCGTGTTCGGTTGAGCGATTTTCCAAAGCAATTAAAAAGTGAAATCTAAAAAAATGTTTCTGCTTTTGCAGTATGTGTCATCTGGAAACAACAGTTCGGGAAACAACCGTTCAAACCAACAAAGTGGAATTTTTCGTGGACCGCCGCCTACGTCAAATACGCCGCGCGGCGCCGGCGCCGGTGGAGCCCGCCACGTACACATGTCAACGATGTATCCGAACATGATGTATCCACAATTTCCTCAGCGACAACCAGCTTATCAAACGCCTCATATACAATATGCGCCCACTCCTATTTCCTACTATCCCTATCAATATCTTCCTCAGCTCCAGCAACAGCCGCCGCCCCATTCGCGCAGCGGTGTGGGCGTCAATGCTAGCGTTAACATTGGCAACACAATGCCCGGCCCCAACGGACCGCTGGCTGGTCCCGGGGCTTCTCCCTCCCAGCTGCAGCTGCTAACCGGTGCCGTACAGCCGGGCGGCAACACAGTTATCGGTGTCAGCGGCACCGGGAGCGGCGGGCAGGTGGGTGTGCCGCCAATGGTGAGCGTTATGCCACCAAACGTAGCGCCACAGCCAGTCCAGGTGCTGGCAACTAGTCGACGTCGACATCAGCACCGTTTGCAGATCATCGATCCGGCAACACAAAAGAATATACTCGATGATCTGGATAAGGTAAGAGTCTCAATGGAAATTTCATCTCAATTTAGTTCATTAACCTAAATTCCATTGCATAGAGTTTTGCGAGTACGGACATCGATAGCCAGGAGCCGGGGCCAGGGCCAGCTGGGACAGCGGCAACGACAGCTGCCATCGTTCAGCCAGATGTCTCGATGTGCTTCGCCCAGCCGGATGCTGGTGGTATGTGTCTATCCAGTAGTGTGTTAATCCCTGACCCAAGGGTCCACAACAAATTAGGTATTTACACTAGTCAACAAACAATAATGTTCTCAAATCGAATTTTGTCCACACTTTGCTTTAGAACAAATGCTCGCTCAGCGCCAAGATATTATCATGGGACAGACCCCGGTGGTATCAGCAATGTCCGATGCTCCATCTGTGGAAATATTACCGACTTCCCAGAAGTACAAGAATAAAAAGTAAGTCACCTAAGAAAAAAACAAAAATATACATATCACATTTATTATTAATAAAAATTTTGTTTTTCAGAATTCCTATAGTGTCTCCGAAAGATGGGTCTGAGTCGTCGTCTACGGTTTATTCAACTCGTAAGTCGTTTTCTTCTCATTTCGATTACTGATTGAAAGCTATGTTTATTCGAATTTTGGGCATCTAGTCAGATAAATGGAAGCAAAGCCTTAGATATCTCCATGTGTTAATGTTTTCAATCATAATTGTGTAGCTTAATACCTTTAACTGGTGGGGTTTTCCCAGGCCTTGTCCGTGTTTCTTACATTTTGCGCTTACATTTTAGTTATAACTTTTTCTACCCGTACTACATAGTTCAACTACGCCCAATGTTATAATAAGCACATAGAAAAAATAAAAAATTCTTTGATTCCCATTTTCTATCGACAAAGCTTGGATTCTGCAAAAAGTGTGAAACACGTATCATAACCATCTTTGGAAATGAATTTTAAACCGAAATCATTGACCCCCATTTCCACTAACGAGGGCTGCTTTTCCGAAAAGTCTGAATTTGAACAAAGACTTTTGAAAATGAGTTTGAGACCGGATCGGATGTAAACCAAAAAAGTTTTCTATGACCGTTCCTCGCAATTTTTGCCCAGACCCCGCAGCGCTTTCACATAAGGTGACAACCTTTCCGATCCAATCCAATCCAAAACCAGAACAGACAGTCCTATATTTAAAGATTGTTCAGTTAAGTCAATATAACTTTAATTACCTTGGCCTTATTACATATTAACACAGTCGAATTATCGTAAATGCATAATAAAATTTTTCTTTTCAATTTGTGTTCTTAATAATACCCTTATTATAATAATATATAATATATAATAACGCATAAGAGAAGACATCTCCGACCCCGTTAAGTCTATATATATTCTTGATCAGTATCAACATCCGAGTCGATAAAGCCATGTCCGTCTGTCTGTTTCTATGTGAACTAGTTTCTCAGAAGCTTTCGTCGTAAAACTCTGCAGAAGTCCCTCTACTACCACTATATCATATAGCTGACATCGGAACGATCGGTCGAAGAATAGCAATCTTTTTTGTTTATCAAGATACCTTGACCAAACTTCGCATTTATTAGTTTTACTATGCTCCCCATATATATATATATATATTTATATACAAATTCTTATAAATATCGGACCACTATATCATATAGCTGTCATTTATCATTTCAATGATAAAATATATACACTAAAACACGTTATTCACATCGAATCTGAATGCTTTTTCATTAATTTGGACCTTCACTAAGGGAAATGCCTTCTACAATACTTTTATCCGATCATTCTGTAATTTTTAGGACTTCAAATGTTATCCTGTGCGTAGACCGATTGCTGTTAGATAATAATTAAAATATGAATGTATTCTGGTGAACATAGCACAGGGTACCTTCTAGTCATGCTCTTTCGACAAGAGCACTTTTGTAACGTACATATCTTTGCCAATAACGTAATTTGTCAGTTGTTGTTTCGTTAGGCAAAATTTTTTCAGCTTTCCAGTATATAAGAGTATTTAATCTGCGGCTTGTTAAAAATAATCCCATTTCTCGTTTATGTCCTTTAGCTACAGATACGTTAGAAAGGTTATTAAAAGTATGCAGTTGCTGAGCTTGTCTGTCTGTACGTCTATATATCCATATAGTTGCGTTATATGCGTCACCATGAAATCGATAACAGTCGAGTTTCAATTTAAAAGAGCAGGCAACAGCGAATTTTGTATATAGGCACACACTTGGATGCAAAATTTAATTCATGAAAATAATCATTAATCTTGAAACACCACCAAAGTCAGCTGAAACGCAGCACAGCCGCTGAACGAACATTTACAAAGGGTATTTAAATTTCGCATGCATATTACGATATTACGGCAGCTCGGCAGTTTGTTAATTACGATATTCCCCAATCGGGCACTTATAACTGTCTCGCGTGGGCGTGCACTCTTGCGTGGGCAATTTGAAATTTTTTAATAATATTAACCTGGGAATTTATTTAAGGGGCCAAAAGTCCATCATAGTTGCAAATGCGAAGGTTTGAAAAGTACTGTTGTTGTTTTGTGCATAGGAGCGTTATTTCCTGTCGCACAAACTGACGTGCTTATCTATAAATACGTACATATGTATGTCTTATAGATGAATAGATGTGGATATTCCTTTAGTTCATTTGTCCACGTGCGTCGTCGCATACTTTAACAGCGAGAAATATATTGAATATTGACCGCACTCACTCTCGTCATCTTTTATTTCGCTCTCTTTTAGTCCGCTCTCTTCTTGGCTCTTGGTCCGTTCCGTTACGTTCGCTGCTTTTCTCTCAATCTCAAGAATGTGAGCCAATCACATTAAAGTATTCCAACTTGATCAGCACCCGCGCATACAAACACGGTCTTTGGCCTGAATTTTGTTCTGTGTGCGCGTGCATGAACGTGTGTGTGTGTGTGTGTGTGTGTGTGTGTGCGAGAGTGTCTGCATGAATTTTCACTTTTGCTTTTGCTCTTCGTAACACGTTATAAGCTTGTTTGCCGCTTTTTGTTTGCTGCTGGTGCTGGCGCTAGCTGCTACTTGCTCGTATTTCTGTTTGCCTCGCCCGCCTGTGCAGCGATTTCATTTGCGGTGGCTGCTTGCTGCTTGAACCGCGGCCGGTCTCAACTAGCCGATCGATGCGATCATTTGGGTGTGTTAGTGCGATTTGATATCATCTGTGTGTCTATCTATAGCGCTAGGCAACAACGCGACATTGGTGGGACACGCACACAATTCACTCAATAATAAGAAAAGAATTAACAAATAAATAAACTAAAACATATGAACATAGGTATTTACGTATTCAAAAAACGTGTGCAAAGTTCTCAAAGAATACACCACATTGGTTGCATATCTATATATCCAGTGTCAATATATATATATATATATATATGTATATATCTATATCTATATCGGTTTTCTTGACTTAATAAAAATAATACCAAATTCAGATGTTAATTATCTTAATGCCCGACATATTTACTCCACCTCGACTGTGATAATTACAATGTAATTTAATGGATAGAAAATATAACTCAACAAACAACTGGTATGTCTGATCTGATATGTTGGTGTATATATATATGTACGTCTACCTTTACGGGTGATATCATCTAATTTGACATTATCTCTACGTACGGATGTTTGTACAAAAAATCCTTTGTAGGAATATTTAAAACTGTTAGGTAATAAATAGGTAAACTTAATTTTGTTTTTATTAGGGTAATGCGACTTAGTAATCATACTTGAATCAACTCTGGAGTATATAAAGTTGGCTTTTCTTTGAATCAATCTAAAACTAAACACTAAGCCCTTGCGGAGGGTATTATAATTTTATCGTGAAATGTGTAACGCATAGAAGGAGACATCTCCGACCCCATTAGGTATGTATATTCTTGATCAGTATCAACAGCCGAGTCGATATAGCAGCCATGTCCGTTTGTCCGTCCGTCCGTCCGTCTACCTGTTTCTATGCGAACTTCAGTTTTAAAGTTATCGTCATAACACTTTGCAGAAATCCCTTTTTCTGTTAAACGCAGTTCACATGTGGGAACCAACTGGGTCGGGGCACTATATCTTATGATCGGCCGAAAAGTAGAAAACTTTTTGTTTATCAATGTACTCGGCATTTATTAGTTTTACTACGATCCCTATATATATATGCAAAATCTTATTAATATCGGACCACTATATCATATAGCTGCGATAGGAACGTTCGGTCTAAACTTAAGTTATATGAAAAACTTTTGTTTTTCAAGATATGTTAACCATAGCCTATAACAATATTACCTACCTATTTCCCCAGTGATTTGATACGAGCAACGCAATGTGAGCATTATAAAAATGTTGGGTCTAGAAGGGTATTTAATCTTCGGCGTGGTCCTTTTATATTTGTATCAAATTGCCGATATTAAATATGTTGAGAATTATATCAAAAATTAAACCGGTCTTTTAAGGTCTTGGTTTGTTAATGCAAAAACACCTTATTATACCCTTGCAGAGGGTATTATAATTTTGTCGTGAAATGTGTAACGCATAGAAGGAGACATCTCCGACCCCATAAAGTATATATATTCTTGATCAGCATCAACAGCCGAGTCGATGTAGCCATGTCCGTATGTCCGGCTGTCTATTTCTATGCGAACTAGTCTCTCAGTATTAAAGCTATCTTAATGAAACTTTGCAGAAGTCCCTTTTTCTGTTGCACGCAGCACATATGTCAAAACCACTATATCATATAGCTGTCATAGGAACGATCGGTCGAAAACTAGGTTTTTAATCAAAGCCTAAAAGGTTGCAAGGGTATTAGATCATCGGCGTGCCGAAGATAGCCTTTCTTCCTCGTTTTTTGGGTCAAATATAGGATGGTAATTTATACGCCCGACGGTTTCTATGAAAAATATTGTCACAGCTCTTAAATATATGATATATCAACTCGCTTGAACGCCCAAATCAAAACGATTATACAAAAAGCGAACACCTATTAAATGCTTACCATACGTAAATCAAGTTTAATTTGGATTTCCTCTATCCGATTTCGATTTTGCTACAGAGCATTTCTTTTAAGAGACATTTTTATCTGATCTTAAAGACTAAATTCAGTATTAGTTCCTTTTTAATATAACTCCAGTAAAAATTATCCGATTTTGGGGTTCTTAGCCAATCTTGTCAATTGGGGGCTTCTCTACATTTAAGTACAATATCTAACGCCAAAATTACAAATAGTTCAGTTCTTATATGAAAAACATAATGACAGAAAGCCTCCAAAGAAACGGTTAAGAATTTAATTATGTTCTGACCGAATTTGATCAATGTCGGAAAACTACATCATTAGGGATAATCGTTTATCATATATGAAATGAATTTTGTAACATACATATATATATTTTAAAATCGAAGAGTCTAATGATGTTAAAATTTGATTGTATTGTATATATTGGATTATTTAATTCAGCCTCTTTTGATACTGCAACGAAATTAGGCCCAAGGTCAACGGTCAACGACATTCAAAAGAAGCTCCACGATATGCACCAAGAAGTGCTTGAAAAAAGTAATCGATACTGGACGCAAAAGGGAAAAGAAACCACGGAGAAAATCGACACAGTCGTTAATGAGACGTTTTCGCAAAGCGCATTGCCTGCCGAGCAATATCAGGAGGAAAGTGCGACAGTGGACGCAGGATCGCTCAGCCAAGATTGTCAGGAGCCAATTTCGATGGTCGACCCAGGACATGAGCCCGTGGCTGACGCCGCGCCGAAGTCGTCAGAAATACCTACGGAAATTCCCGCAGCAGCTCCAGAACATATTAAAGACAGCTTGGGACAAGCTGGATTTGGCAGCAGTGAAGCAAGTGCTGTGTTTACTGGCAAGCCTTTTGATGTTCATATAAACACACCAAAATCGGAGTCTGCTTTAAGCGAAGAAGTAGCTGCCGTGTCTTCGACTACAGCGGGCAGTGAATCAACCCCGTTGTCTGTCTCAGCCGCTGATCCAAGCGCTTCTCCAAAAGCAGCTGCAACAGAGCCTATTTTAAGCGAACAAGTTGATAAGCAGCCCCCGACCGTTAGCCAACCCTCCGTGATTCGTAGTGATGCACCTCCGACAGCTGCGTTATCCACCAAGATTTCCAATCTTCATGTAAGCGATCCAAAAACTGCTGCAACAATGGAGCATATTTTAAGCGAAAGAGATGCTGAGCCCTCAACTCAGCCATTAAGCACAGATGAAATCCCAACCGATGAGACTGATCGTGCGAAAATGTTGCTCGGCGAAGAGACCTGTATATCGACGACAACAACAACAACTGCAACAATCAAGGAAATCGCAAATGATGAAATTGGAAGCGCAACCGCAACCGACGAATCGACGTCGAGCACCACAGTGGCGGACGGTCGAGAGGTGTTGCCAGAGAAAATGGGCGGTGAACAGGAACAAGTCGCGACGGCCACGGAGTCGGGAATTTCCTCGTTAATTAACTATAACGAAGGTCAATGGTCGCCGAATAATCCGGGCGGAAAGAAGCAATACGATCGCGACCAACTGCTGCAGCTGCGCGAGGCAAAGGCGTCGCGTGTACAGCCCGAGGTGAAAAATGTCTCGATACTGCCGCATCCGAACCTAATGCCATTGTTTATGCGAAACAACAACAACAATAACAATAAGCGTGTGCAATCGATGGTTGGCATGATTGGAGGGGGCAATCGGAACAGCGATTCTGGCAGCAATTTTGCTGGCAAACAAGTGTCCATGTCCGGTGTACAAGGCAGAAGCAGCATGAAGGGCATGATCCATGTGAATCTATCGCTTAACCAAGATGTCAAACTCAATGAAACCGAAAATGCCTGGCGACCGCGACTTGCGAACAAACAGGACAGTGAAAACAATTCCGATGTCAGGACAACTCAAGAAAAGGACGAGCTTGTGCGGCGGGTGCGTGGAATTCTTAATAAGCTAACGCCCGAGCGATTCGATACCCTGGTCGAGGAGATAATCAAGCTTAAGATCGATACACCCGACAAAATGGACGAAGTGATTGTTCTTGTGTTCGAAAAGGCCATCGATGAGCCAAACTTCTCGGTTTCCTATGCCAGACTATGTCATCGCCTCATTAGCGAGGTGAAAGCGCGAGATGAGCGCATGGAAAGTGGCACCAAATCGAATCTGCAACACTTCCGCAACGCTCTGCTCGACAAAACTGAAAAGGAGTTTACGCAGAATGTCTCCCAAGGTGCAGCCAAAGAGAAAAGGCTGCAGCCCTTCCTAGAGAAGATCAAAAAGTGTACGGATCCCAACGAAAAGGCTGAACTGGAAGCCCTACTAGAAGAGGAGGAACGCAAGATACGCCGTCGTTCCGGCGGTACAGTGCGCTTCATTGGCGAACTCTTCAAAATATCCATGTTGACTGGCAAAATCATTTACTCGTGCATCGATACACTGCTCAATCCCCATTCCGAGGACATGCTGGAATGCCTGTGCAAGCTGCTGACAACGGTGGGTGCAAAGTTTGAGCAGACGCCGGTCAATGCCAAGGATCCCACGCGCTGTTATTCACTCGAGAAGTCCATCACCCGAATGCAGGCAATAGCTAGCAAAGGCGACAAGGATGGTGCCAAAGTTAGTTCGCGCGTACGCTTTATGCTCCAGGACGTTATTGATTTGCGTAAGAATAAATGGCAGACCTCGCGCAACGAGGCGCCCAAGACGATGGGACAAATCGAAAAGGAGGCTAAAAACGAGCAGCTATCAGCACAATATATTAACTACAGCGGCTCATTATCTACGTCCAGCCCCAATGGACCTCAATCCGGGTCCGGCAAACGTGACGATCGAGGCAACAGCAACAGCTCACGTTTCGGCGACTCGAGATCGGCCGGCGGCTATGGCGGCAGTCACAGTCAGCGCGGCGATGGCGGTGCTAACATGCGCCATCAACAATCCAACAGCGGCGGTGGCGGTGGCAGCGGCAGCGGGAACAACAGCGGCGGCAACAACGCTCACTCCAATGGAAACAATGACGATAATACGTGGCATGTGCAGACCAGTAAAGGCAGCCGCTCGCAAGCGGTTGACAGCATCAAACTTGAGGGTTTGGTTAGTTGTTTTTTAACTCAATCCGATCCGAATTCTAATATATAAATATATTCTTTTGGCAGACATTACAGCTCAATCAGAATTTGGATACCAAAAAGATGGGCGGAGTTAATCAATTTATTTGGAATAGCAATGCCAATAGACAATCCTCAACGCCAACGTCAACGCCAACCAATTCATTTGCCGCGCTCTCATCGTTAAACGATAAAAATAGCACAGATAGAGATCGCGATCGAAGCGGACCCAGGAACAAGGGCTCATACAACAAAGGCTCCATGGAGCGTGATCGTTATGGTGACCGAGGTGAGCAATATCATATTATTATATTACCCTAAAAGAAACTTAATCACAATAAGATTTCATTTGCAATAGGCATGCACTCGCGAACTGGCTCGTCACAGGGCTCGCGGGAGAACTCCTCGTCGCGCGTTGGCCAAAATCAGCAAGGCCGCGGCATGATGAACTCCTCAATGCAAAAATCTGCTAGTCACTCAAAGTATACTCAACAGGCGCCGCCGAGCCGGCCTTCCAACAAGGTACATGCTTGCATTTTTTTTATATGTTTCTGATCCGTTAATGAATACGCATCGCTTTCGCTTGCAGGGTCTGGGCTCTGGTTTGTTGAGCAGCTCGGCAGGCATATACAGGGGTAGCGATCAGCAGCAGCAGCAGCCTTTATCATTAAGTGCCTCAACCTCCGTTTCTGCTGCCCAAAGTACGAAAGGCGTTGCACCGCCAGCAATATTTATTGAGCCAAGAGAAAGCGATCTAAAGCTTTTTAAGTCCGTTGTATCGGAAATGATCGAACTTGCGGCGGGCTCCAGTTCGGCGAGTCCAACGGTTGTCGAATGCATAAAGCGGATATCAGACCCCCAACTGTGCGGCTTTTTGTTTTATATATTAACTGATTATTTGCATTTATCGAATGTGGGTAAACAATACAGAAGATGCCTGGCAATCACAGTTGCCCAACTTATGCAACAGCATTTCATGTCTGTCGATCACTTTAAACTTGCATACAAGGAATTTAGCGAGTGCGCCAACGATTTAATTGTCGATATTCCAGATTTGTGGCTATATATTCTTCAATTTGCCGGTAAGTTCTCATATATATCTATATCTATACATAAAACTGTTTGTCCTGACTGACTGACTCACTCATTGGCGATCAACTCCAACTCATAGCCCAAGCCGATATAGCTAGGAAGCAGAAATATTTTACGGGGCTTTCGCAATTTCCACCCGCAAATGTGGAAATATCGCAAAACGCGCTTATACGAACTTTGTTTGCTCACAATCTGATCTGTCGCATTTTCAAAGATCTTTGTTAAAAAGAGAAAAACGGGAGTCAAAATTTTGGTGCATGGAGCTTCGCGTTAAAAAAAAATCAAAAAGTTTCCAGTTTTTTCAGCTGAATTTCTTTAATGAAAATTTAATAATCAGGCAATAATCAAACGCATTTCTCATAGTGTGGGCTTAGGGCATCTCCTAGTTGGACATTCTTAACTAAGTAGCGTCTACTAAAATTGTTAATACTTTTTTTTTTGCATAGGCCCTCTGATAGTCAAGAAACACTTGACAGTGTCAGATCTGTGGAACGAAACTCTGAGAGAGAACAGCGAACCGGGCATGGGTAAAAAGTTCCTTAAAACCTACCTGACATATTGTACACGAGAAGTGGGACCTAACTTCACCCGCAACATGTGGAAACAGTTTAACATGCGATGGTCAGATTTTATGCCCGACAACGAGGTTATCGATTTTATTGAATCGAATGTAAGTGAAAGCGTCTCTCAAAAAATATATTGTAAATAAGCTCACATTAACCGTATATATTGAATATCCTATCTGCACAGAGATTAGAGTATGTGGAAAATGATTCGAAGGCGCCAGTGATTGAAGAACGCGAGTCCCACGAAAAACACGTCAAAAATGTGATAGACCATGTTGAGAACTTGCTCAAAGAAGGAGCAACTGCAGATTGCATTATTGATTACAGCAATGTAAGCTTTTTAAATGTTTTATTTGAATTTATAATATATCCCCAACAACATTTTCCAGGGCAATATTGTGGTCGCTGACAAGCTGTTTATCAGAGGATTGACAAAAATTTTGAGCAAGTTTGCAATCGTCTACAAGGATAATACATATAAGCTCGAGCCCGAAGTCTTTCAAAAGTGTTGCATACCAGTTTTTCAGCGTTATATTGATTCTAGTGAAGACCTTCAGCTTGAGTGCCTTTATGGAGTACAGCTACTTGTCCACAGCTTGGAGCAGCCTAGAGGTTTGATACTTTCCAGCCAAAGAGCTGTTTGGGCTATTTGAAAATAGAATTGAATTAAAAATACACCAACTTACCTCTTTCAGGGCTATTGAGTGAACTTTTTGGTGAGCTTTACGACGGCTTTATAATCCAGAAGGAGTCGCTGTACAAATGGCGCGATTCAAAGGATCAGTCTGCTGGCAAAGGTATTTATCTTATTATTTTACATGTTGGTAATTTATTAATTTTTTATACACCCTCTCCTAATTCAGGTGTGGCTGTAAAGAGTCTCAATCCTTTTTTGAACTCATTATTCAATGATGAAGCCAATTAATGTATCAATATGCTCGTAGAGTTGACAGACATCGCGAGTTAGGGCAAAGCGAAAACAAACAACATAACTTAATAAAAAAAAAACAAATACACTTTGGAGAAAAATAATATATACTTTTTATATGTAATAAGAAAGTGTGAAGTTCGGGTGTTGTAATCAGAGAAAATATATTCAACTTCGCTGATGAAACATGCGAACTTACGGTAAGAGTATATGCAATAATAAGCAAGTATGTAAATTACTGTGTACGCATGTACTATAAAATAAAGCAAACCTGAAGGAAATTTATAGTTATAACTGGTTTACTGATAATGTTATTAACAAGGACACAGTAAAATATGTGCGGATGTAGACGCAGCTAAAAAGCTATTTGTATCTCACCAAAATGGAACGAATTGAAGCAAAGCATAGCCGCGGTTATTAATGGCAAAGGGCAATGCCTAAAATCTTTTTGTTGATGAAAATTGTAAGTCGAAACACAAAAAAGATATTTAAAACAAAATTCAATCCAACCCCAAGCATAAAAGTAATCTTACAAAATTTTATAGACTTAATTGCCTAATCGTTTAATTTTTATCTCTAAGAGACTATCAATCTATTTGTAACTTACAGACAAATGATAAAACCGTTTTAAATATAATGTTTTTAAAGGTGAACAAAAACGACTGCCAATTTTGTCGCATTCCTGTTTTACTTTTTCCCGATAATCCGTAGGTATAATATTCACATTTTTCTCGTTTTTGGCAGTATTTCAATTTTTCTCCAATATAAATCATTGTTAATTATGTTGTTTTTATAATAGTTTAGTTAGCTGGCTCGAGGTCCGGGTTTGTTTTAATAAAACAATGAAAACAATTTTATTGATATTTTGTTTCCAATATATTTCGGTTGCGCATCGGCAAACCGTCTTCAGGGCACTAACACAAGGTATAAATTTATCACATCTACATATAAAACTTTTCGATGATCAGCGCACAACCAAGAGCTAAACAGAACTAAGCTACGAACTTTTTACTGTAGTTGGCTTTTGTGTCATATTCGAATCTAGTTTTTTCAAATTCTTTTGCTGTATTTTCCCACTTTTCGGAAAATCAGTCCACGGTGGAAATCGTGCTTAAAGATTCCGTTGGTAACTTCACTTCACTTCACTCCCTCACTTTGTTCGGTCAGAATCTGAGCTTTCTCGTAGTTAATGTGATTAAGAGTTTTTTAGATTGCATTTTTAAGATTTAACAAAAGTATCTTTTTCAATAATTTATAAGCGCGGGCAAATGGATAAATGGGCGAGTTTCGGGATTACAAAGATATTTTAGAAAATTCATTTTAGACATGTAAACTTTTCAAAGAATCAGAGCTATCTCGTTCGTAAATTCGGCTTTAAGATTTTATTGCCAAAAAGTTTCAAGTTTCGACGCCGATCTTCAAACTTATTTTCGAAGCAACTTCGAATTGGAAACTTTTTCTCAGCTGATAATTGGTTGAATAGGGAAAATTTTAATGGCAAGCTCAATTAGGTAATATTTGGAAATTCCACCTGGCAAAAATATTAGTAAAACCAGCTATCGTGGCATGTTGCATTAGGTGGGCTATGTCAAATAGCCTTTACAATTAAACTATTTGTATATAAGGTAATATATATTTATATAACATGGATTCAACAAAAGTACCAAGCTTCGTTCATGAGTTTTGAAGTTACAACTTTTGAGATACTCTGAACCCAACTGGAATATATAGACAATATCCGGGTCCAGAGAGGGCATCTTACGAGAAAAACTTCAAAAACAACGGACTTCTTTTATTTTTCAAAATATATATATTTTATCTATTTGTTATCAAAATCCGACAGGGGCGAGCTATTGAGAACTTTGAACTTGATGATGGCAAAGGTAGGTATAAGTTAGCATTATATCGAATTTGAATTCAGGTAATATAAAATTGTGTCCTATGAAAAACCGTTTTAATAATAATGATTGCAGACAGAGTCTAGGTTAAAAATGCTTTATTTGCAGCAATTTAATTATCATAAATTGATTTTTAATAATATTTTAACAGGTATATAACAAATATGTAATTTCAAGGTGGGTTGAATTTTCGATTTTTCGTTTTTTAAACTCAGTTTCTCTTCATCAATTATAATTCATTTTATTTCATTTCATTTCATTTCGTTTGATGTCATTTCATTTTGTTTTGTTTAACTCTTAATTTCAATCTCATTATTTTTATGTTTGCACTTCATCTCAGTAGACGCTTGTTCCGGCAATGGTTGGCTTATTTCTTTACAGTTAATCGGGCAATAATCAAACGCATTTCTCATAGTGTGGGCTTAGGGTATCTCCTAGTTGGACATTCTTAACTAAGTAGCGTCTACTAAAATTGTTAATACTTTTTTTTTGCATAGGCCCTCTGATAGTCAAGAAACACTTGACAGTGTCAGATCTGTGGAACGAAACTCTGAGAGAGAACAGCGAACCGGGCATGGGTAAAAAGTTCCTTAAAACCTACCTGACATATTGTACACGAGAAGTGGGACCTAACTTCACCCGCAACATGTGGAAACAGTTTAACATGCGATGGTCAGATTTTATGCCCGACAACGAGGTTATCGATTTTATTGAATCGAATGAAAGTGAAAGCGTCTCTCAAAAATTATATTGTAAATAAGCTCACATTAACCGTATATATTGAATATCCTATCTGCACAGAGATTAGAGTATGTGGAAAATGATTCGAAGGCGCCAGTGATTGAAGAACGCGAGTCCCACGAAAAACACGTCAAAAATGTGATAGACCATGTTGAGAACTTGCTCAAAGAAGGAGCAACTGCAGATTGCATTATTGATTACAGCAATGTAAGCTTTTTAAATGTTTTATTTGAATTTATAATATATCCCCAACAACATTTTCCAGGGCAATATTGTGGTCGCTGACAAGCTGTTTATCAGCGGATTGACAAAAAATTTGAGCAAGTTTGCAATCGTCTACAAGGATAATAAATATAAGCTCGAGCCCGAAGTCTTTCAAAAGTGTTGCATACCAGTTTTTCAGCGTTATATTGATTCTAGTGAAGACCTTCAGCTTGAGTGCCTTTATGGAGTACAGCTACTTGTCCACAGCTTGGAGCAGCCTAGAGGTTTGATACTTTCCAGCCAAAGAGCTGTTTGGGCTATTTGAAAATATAATTGAATTAAAAATACACCAACTTACCTCTTTCAGGGCTATTGAGTGAACTTTTTGGTGAGCTTTACGACGGCTTTATAATCCAGAAGGAGTCGCTGTACAAATGGCGCGATTCAAAGGATCAGTCTGCTGGCAAAGGTATTTATCTTATTATTTTACATGTTGGTAATTTATTAATTTTTTATACACCCTCTCCTAATTCAGGTGTGGCTGTAGAGTCTCAATCCTTTTTTGAACTCATTATTCAATGATGAAGCCAATTAATGTATCAATATGCTCGTAGAGTTGACAGACATCGCGAGTTAGGGCAAAGCGAAAACAAACAACATAACTTAATAAAAAAAAACAAATACACTTTGGAGAAAAATAATATATACTTTTTATATGTAATAAGAAAGTGTGAAGTTCGGGTGTTGTAATCAGAGAAAATATATTCAACTTCGCTGATGAAACATGCGAACTTACGGTAAGAGTATATGCAATAATAAGCAAGTATGTAAATTACTGTGTACGCATGTACTATAAAATAAAGCAAACCTGAAGGAAATTTATAGTTATAACTGGTTTACTGATAATGTTATTAACAAGGACACAGTAAAATATGTGCGGATGTAGACGCAGCTAAAAAGCTATTTGTATCTCACCAAAATGGAACGAATTGAAGCAAAGCATAGCCGCGGTTATTAATGGCAAAGGGCAATGCCTAAAATCTTTTTGTAGATGAAAATTGTAAGTCGAAACACAAAAAAGATATTTAAAACAAAATTCAATCCAACCCCAAGCATAAAAGTAATCTTACAAAATTTTATAGACTTAATTGCCTAATCGTTTAATTTTTATCTCTAAGAGACTATCAATCTATTTGTAACTTACAGACAAATGATAAAACCGTTTTAAATATAATGTTTTTAAAGGTGAACAAAAACGACTGCCAATTTTGTCGCATTCCTGTTTTACTTTTTCCCGATAATCCGTAGGTATAATATTCACATTTTTCTCGTTTTTGGCAGTATTTCAATTTTTCTCCAATATAAATCATTGTTAATTATGTTGTTTTTATAATAGTTTAGTTAGCTGGCTCGAGGTCCGGGTTTGTTTTAATAAAACAATGAAAACAATTTTATTGATATTTTGTTTCCAATATATTTCGGTTGCGCATCGGCAAACCGTCTTCAGGGCACTAACACATGGTATAAATTTATCACATCTACATATAAAACTTTTCGATGATCAGCGCACAACCAAGAGCTAAACAGAACTAAGCTACGAACTTTTTACTGTAGTTGGCTTTTGTGTCATATTCGAATCTGGTTTTTTCAAATTCTTTTGCTGTATTTTCCCACTTTTCGGAAAATCAGTCCACGGTGGAAATCGTGCTTAAAGATTCCGTTGGTAACTTCACTTCACTTCACTCCCTCACTTTGTTCGGTCAGAATCTCAGCTTTCTCGTAGTAATGTGATTAAGAGTTTTTTAGATTGCATTTTTAAGATTTAACAAAAGTATCTTTTTCAATAATATTTTATAAGCGCGGGCAAATGGATAAATGGGCGAGTTTCGGGATTACAAAGATATTTTAGAAAATTCATTTTAGACATGTAAACTTTTCAAAGAATCAGAGCTATCTCGTTCGTAAATTCGGCTTAAAGATTTTATAGCCAAAAAGTTTCAAGTTTCGACGCCGATCTTCAAACTTATTTTCGAAGCAACTTCGAATTGGCAACTTTTTCTCAGCTGATAGCTTCTTACGAGAAACACTTCAAAAACAACGGACTTCTTTTATTTTTCAAAATATATATATTTTATCTATTTGTTATCAAAATCCGACAGGGGCGAGCTATTGAGAACTTTGAACTTGATGATGGCAAAGGTAGGTATAAGTTAGCATTATATCGAATTTGAATTCAGGTAATATAAAATTGTGTCCTATGAAAAACCGTTTTAATAATAATGATTGCAGACAGAGTCTAGGTTAAAAATGCTTTATTTGCAGCAATTTAATTATCATAAATTGATTTTTAATAATATTTTAACAGGTATATAACAAATATGTAATTTCAAGGTGGGTTGAATTTTCGATTTTTCGTTTTTTAAACTCAGTTTCTCTTCATCAATTATAATTCATTTTATTTCATTTCATTTCATTTCGTTTGATGTCATTTCATTTTGTTTTGTTTAACTCTTAATTTCAATCTCATTATTTTTATGTTTGCACTTCATCTCAGTAGACGCTTGTTCCGGCAATGGTTGGCTAATTTCTTTACAGTTACTATTTGAATTAATCAATGTTATTTTCTTATCGCCGTTTTTCTAATAAAAATATGTTATTACCTACAGCCTATTATTCTAGATAGTTTTAGTTTAAACTATGTATATTTAAGATTAACTTTTCGCTTTTACTTTCTTTTATTGTAAAAGAAACAACAATTCGCATTTTAAGTAACTTGTAACAATGTCGTTTTACGAGTTAATATTAGAATCTAATAATAACAATTAACTTTCATTATGTACATATCTTTAGGTATGTGACTTTTAACTTTTATCGCATTAGAGAACTATTTATCTTTTCCCATACAAGTTGGTTTAGTTTGGTTTGCCAATAAGTTTATATGCTAATGAATTATGTGTGCTTGTGTATGTTAAAAATCAAATAAATCTTCGCCCTTTTGGTTAAATAGACTTTTTTTTTGCTTAATTTCGATTGAAATAAGTAACGAAGGACAGTTTTAAACAATCCAATAACATATTTTTTATTTCTAAGAATCTGATCTAGATATAAAGCCGATAGCTAAGTCCTACCTGCAAAAAATGTATAAAGCTTTGGGAAATAATTGTAAACAGCAACATTTTATACACAATATACAATACAATATCCTTGTATCGCACTCTTGTTCTTTAAGTTATCTTCTTTTTTTTTTAATGTATATATATATATTTTCGACTGATTTATACAAGAGTATCTATTTTAAGTTGCCCGTTCAGCTTCTATCTCTCGAATTAATCAGGCATGATGAATAATATAGACCTCAATTGCATAATATGTTTAAGCACAAATAAGAGCAATATGATAATCAATTGCTGTGCTCATTTTGTAATTTTTTGTTGTTAATTAATCTTGGTTGAATGCTTTTTAAAGTATATACGCAAACTGTGCTATGCTTTTGTCTGTATGCAGCCTGTTTAAATACTGCTAAATCGTGTTTAAAGTTATTTTATAATCAAACTTGAATATATATGCATATACGCATACATGTACAATATTAATTTTCTTTGACTGCATTATTCTGGCTTCAAGCGATGCCACTGGACCACAGTTTGTTTGGGTTTCGAAATCATGTCCTGCCAATGCTTCGTCTCCGAAGCGCCCGAGCCGTTTTTACCTATTGAATATCATAATATTATGATAAGAAATTAATGTGTTTATTGCTGTGATAAATCGTATTTGATTTATCTCTTACCAGCTAATAATATTCTGCCGATCAGCTCGTTTCGTCCGATATTATCGAAATCCATAACCATGACATCCAATGAACATTCGCGAATTTTTTCCCATGGTACGTTAAAACTGAATGATTCGTTGAAAACCGGATTTAACGTACAGGTAAATATAGGTGTTTTTCTCTTTTCGACGCGTTTATCTCCAAATTGAAGCCAAACCTTTACATAAGGATCTGAAAGGGAAATCTTTTGTTAACTAAACTATAATCTTTCGTCATTTGTCGCTCGATTCGATCATCACACTAACTCAACTCATTAATATAAAAAAACAATCGTTGATCGTTCGACTTACCTGACTTTCCGTTGATATCCTTGGCTTTTAAATTCCTCGCCTTGATCAATGTCAATGTCAAAATGGAATTTGAAGGATGATAGCACAGCGAAGATAGAAGTTCCCCACATTTATCCTTTGCCGGCGGCTTTAAAGCCTTCCAAAATGATTGCTTGCCAGCGAAGTCAACCTTTAAGTACACACCACAATATAATTATATCACAATTGTATATATTATGCAATAAATTAATATCTAATAGATTTTTGTATTTTATATTTGGCATATCTATAAAATTCGCTGATATCTGAGAGGTTTTACCTGACACAGCGGCAAAAATACTTCACCAATTGAATCGTCTCTTGAAAAACGATCATAATCAAAGACATGCAAATGAAGTACCTGAAAATTAAATTTTGATGATTTATTTTATCATTTTTTATATAATTTATTTTAGCTATACAACTTACGCGTGACTGAAGCTTTTGAATTGGAAAGCCTTCAAAATAAAATGTTTCATTCCAACGCGGATTCAAAGTTCTTCGTTTGATTTTGGTTTCGAGCCGATGCTTTTTATCTGGCAATAATGTGACTCGAACGTACGGATCGGAGGTTCCGCTTAAATCTTTTGCCGGTAGTTCTTTGCCTTGAAGAACCTTTAGTATTAGGGTTGTATTTTGAAAATCATATTCCAATGAGAAATGTATTTGTCCAACGTTTTCACTTGAATCTGTGTCTAGGTACATATCGGTCATTGAAATGCTTTTGTTCTAAAATATTGAAAATACGTTAGATATCCAATTGTAATGTTATATAGTATAATCTGCATTAGTATCTGTACCAAAGAAATTTAGTCGAAGATAAATGTCGAAACATACTGCCAAATTTCTGATCCCATCAAATTAAGATTAATACAAATTTCGACAGATTGATTATTTAATACTCGAATCTCCAATTATACTCTATAGATGACATCATTATTATACCTACCGCTGTATCCTTAGATGTACCATCATTTGCAGCTGATCCTGTGGAAGTATTTGATTTTTTTGTTGGTGTGGGCAACGTGCCGCTTCTAGAACAAGAATTATATCATTGAAAAGTCAGTCGAGGGAATTTAATAGGCATATATATACCCAATGAGAGGCGTTCTAAGATTTAAAAAGCCATTTAATTTTCGATTTATGTTGTTTTGTATAGGATTCGTAATGGCTGGGGCAACTGGCACTTGAGGTTTGCTTGGCGGATTTCCAGAGTCCACAATGTCCTGCGCAGCTCTAAGTCAAATAAACGAAACACCAAATCGTTTTATTATAGGTTCCAGACAGAAAGTATATAATATAAAGCCTATAGACATGGTATAGAAGAAGGTATATGATGTAGCTCAATCTCGATCCCGATGGGAAGAAAAGTAAAACGAGTTGAGATATCGTGAAAATACCCCGACTGATTATTCCAAATGACTTACATTATATAGTATTGCGATTTTCACAGGGCTTGGCGTATAGTAAGTTAAGCTACATTCAATCATGTAATCCAAAAATATCAAAAATTAACCCCTATTAATATAATTTATAATTCCAAAATAAAAATAAACTTAAAATATTACTTTACCTTTATAAATTAAAACGTAGTGTTTAAAAAATATATGTTTACAAATCAGTATATTTTTTATTATAATATTACATTTTAGTATAAAATACATCTATTTTAAAATAAATAAATTTGATATTAATAATAAATGTTTGCATACTAGGTCTAGATAAATAGATAATCTAGATATATATATATATATATATATATATATATATATATAAATATTTATTGATGGTTTTGGCGACCTTTCCATTTTTATAATAATTTTTCCATTTTTTATAATAGTGGAGATTTAATCTCCACGTCATAAAGCGCAGACGTGTTAAATAATTGCCCTGAAGACGGTTTGCCGATGCGCAACCGAAATATATTGGAAACAAAATATCAATAAAATTGTTTTCATTGTTTTATTAAAACAAACCCGGACCTCGAGCCAGCTAACTAAACTATTATATAAATATTTAGTATATTATTATATAGCTAACAATTTAAATAAAAAACTTCGCTATCCAAAATCTATCTGTCTATCTATCAATCACGATCTGGTTCTCGACATCTGCCAGATTCAGGTCTCCATTCAGAGTTGAGTTCCTAACATGCCATGGACAATCCGGGACCAGCATTATTTCTCACTTTAATACTTGGCAGCAAATCCCTAGATCGGCATGGCCTATGGCTAAACAGGGGCAACTATCTCCGAGTACGCCGTCCGCTTATTGCTGAGAGAATTGACATTTTTTGAGATTTACACAAGAATGTGAAATGTAAAAAAATGCACTATTTTTGGCTTTAATTACGTTTATGGTCAGTTCTTTGCTTATTGGATATATCATAATCGATAAAACACTTATTCGTTGACTTAGTATTTATTTATTATGACTAATTTTTATAACATTATTATTATTTTTGTTGAAAATCTGCCCCGTTGATTTAATATGTAGTCACGAATATGGAAACTCTTGGAAAATTGATTTCTGCGATGCTGACCCATGCTTGTTAAGCCGAAGGTTCAGGCAAAGCCGGGTAATACATATCAATTCGAATACGCCACAATAAAGAACAACAATGATTAATAAACTAATCTTGTTGGAATGGTCCAATATCGCCCCACTTTGATATTATAAATCTATTACCGGAAGGCTTTACCTTTAAAATTTGGTTTTATTTACTTAAGTTTTTGGTTATTTGCTGTGTATGGTATGCGAGAATATATAGATTAATTATATCTCAGTTGTCTCAAGCTTTCGAAGTTACCGAGATCGAAGCGTGAGATTCGACTCATCTCATCGTCCTGATTATTAGTATATAGTACTTGTATATGACAGAGGTATGTCTGGGGTATATATGTTCATACACAAATCACTAAATATGAGGCTTATACACAGAGTAATATTAATATTGATTCGGATTGGAACTTACCTCAAACTATAACTACTTGATTCCTCATCTTCATTTGGTTCAATAAATTGTAATTGTGACCTTTTGTGCCGCCACCACAGATATCCACCGGCTAAAAATAGGGCTATCGCAATGATTAGACCCAATATAGCTAGGCAAGCTATTAATATTATGCTCGCCATATCTGTAAATAAATTATAAAGTATTACACTACTTGCCTATACTACATCTCTACTGATTACACTATGCAACAGCACATTCTGTCCAATTAATAAGTAATAAGTCAGAAAATAGCATATATTTCGTCGATTCGTCAATGGAAACCCATTCGTTACTTTCTACCTGGTGTTTGATCAACATCGTCAGGTAGACATAACCTCAACTAAAGACCTTTACATATTCATATTCATATTCATATATTACACATATTGAAGAGGGCTGTTGATAATTACTGCGTATATGTATATTTATATGTATATACATATACAAATGCATATACATATACATATACACAGTAATTATCATATGTATATACATATACAAATGCATATACATATACATATACGCAGTAATTATCAACAGCCCTCTTCAATATGTGTAATATATGAGTATGAATATGAATATGTAAAGGTCTATAGTTGATAATATATATATATATATGTATATACATATACATATGCATATACATATACATATACATATACATATTCATATACATATACGCAGTAATTATCAATTATGTATATGCATATGTATATACATATACATAAACATATACATATACATATGTATATACATATAAATATACATATACATTTACATATAGATATACATATACATATACATATTCATATACATATACATATACATATACATATACATATACATATACATATACATTTACATATGCATATACATATACATATACATATACATATACGCAGTAATTATCAACAGCCCTCTTCAATATGTTCATAAATTCACTTTTTATATTTAAATATTCATTGTACACAATAAAAGTTTCACGTTTGGAACTGACAATCTTGTCATTTTGTTTTATCTATATTATTTTCGTTGGTAACTTTTTTTTACCTTTTAAATGTTTTCATATAAATATGTAATCCTTTAAAAAATTGAGGATTTTCAACTATACTAATACGCATTAGCTCATGAGATTTATATTTTAGGCACAAATATGGAAACAATAGTTAAATGTTTTAGGGTTTATTATTAAATATATTTTAACTGCGTTTTCATTATGTGTTTGTCTATATTTTTTTTATAAAACACTTTACTTCGGCGACTTATGTATGTATAAGTAAATGTGACTAAGCAGCAGGGGATGACGATGACAGTAACCGAACTGCAAGGAGCACACCGAAAACTGAAAGCTCATAATCTATGAGAGTCGGAGGTATTGGAAAACACGGCAACAGACACACATATTTATATATATATATATAGATAAGTAAATGGAATGAAGTACGCCGACCTTAGCACGTTAACTGATATTCGGAATAACTTTAAGCCTAATTATATGAATAATTTGGGAGCATGGGATAATGCCCAACTTAACCATGATATTGTGATTATAGGACTTACATGTATCAATGTGTATGTTTGTATTATAAGAGCTGTAACTGTATAAGCACAGTTCTTGAAAGCTCTATTTGAGCTGTCGACTGCGCATGTCGACTTATATTATCGTAATATTAATAGCAAGTCGACCAAAAAACACTCTACAGATACAATAATCTAATAATTGTCATCAGCAGCATAAATAATAAATAAACATAAAATTTGTCAACTCATCATAATATGCATATTCGAAGAAGGGCAAAAATGATAAGACGTAAACGTTGCCATCCACTGGATTTACAAAACAGGGTTTTTAAGGACATATCTCATTGATAAAAATATATAATATAAGAATCTGCAGAACAATAAACTTAAATAAGAAAAGATGCTGTTATAGCGCGAATTGTGGATGTGCCTGGGAGAGGTTGTTCAAGACGGAATAGTCAAAAACTTCGAAAGTTCCATTTGAAAGCGTTGAACTTATTTGTATAGCTCAACGAAAAATATTGATAAGCCCAATATTTTTTTGGATCAATTTGTCGTAAGGATTTTTGTTTCAATTGTTGTTTAGATTTTTTAATCTATTTTTAGCCATTTTTCATAGGTTTTTATATTCGTTATAGCTAATGAATCCGGTATTGAATTCCTTACCTGCAAAGGATTTGAATGCTTTTATGAGTGTTTTATTTTTAAATCAGGTGGGCTTTTTTTTAAATAAGCAAAAAAAGACATTTCCAAAGAAAAATTAACATAAATCTATTTTGTTTTAGGGGACCCAAGCCTATCAGCCTATCGGTTCCTCAAAATCTGAGGGAAAAAAACTTAGATATGTTTCATAGTGTACATACATATAATGAATACGGATCTCCTCGATGAAAACAAAAAAACAACATCCCAACGAAAACTGTTATTTGATTTTTTTTCATCTCACCCGCTTAAAATTGTATATTAAATGATATAAATATAAATTCTGTTTACGACTGTATATATCGAAGATAAGTACAGGATATGCTCGAATCGACCCCTCTGTAAAATGTAAGTCTCTATTGAACCCTATTGCAATATCAATTTTTTTCCGTATGGCTAGGAAAATACGAAGAGACAGACAAAGAGTGAGAAAGAGAGAGAGAGAGTGAGAGAGAGCGAGAGAGAGCCCACATTGAACTTTTCTCAGAGGCCAATTGGCCACATGCGCAATAAGAATTTTAATGTCTGCGCATGTATCTGGCTTACATACTGAATGTCTGGCATTACTTTACCAGAGTAGAGAGTATTTCATTTTTAGAACGAACGATTCGAAGTGGCCTCTAAGCATATTACATTTGGCCAAGCAAATGGTTCCAAGGAACCAATAAAGAGATTCCATCAAAAGCAAAAGAGCGAAAAGAGCTGTCCGTCTGTGCAGCTCCTCTTCGGGAATTGGATCATTTTAAGTTTAGTCGAAAGGTACCCGTTTCGCACAACGCACCTATTCTGTCACTTTTTGGTTGTGCCGAGTGCCCACAAATGTTGTGTGTGTGTATATACATTTGATTGTGTTCATGTAGGTTTGTCATTTCTGCATTCTCTGGACTGCCGTGAACATGTTCTAAAATTATTTGCATCTAGGTTTTACTTCAAAACATTGCAAGTGAATATATATGTATGAATCGTAGAGCTCTGTGCACAATTTTTACATTACTACATAAATATAAGTAGTATGTATATATATTCATTGTGTAATAATTGTGTAACGCTCAAAATGAAACCTGAATAAACGTACATACTTAAAGTGTTCTTTAATTTCTGCGAATGGAAATGCTCTAATAATATAAATGCTCTTAGCGAACTAATTCAAATCAAAAAACAAAAATATATTAAATAAAATCATTTGCGAAAAGTATGGCACATGTATAATACATATACATATGTGCTTATACATTTAATAATAATTACAATTTATTTATTATTATTTATAATGAAATGCTCTAGTGAAATAAATACCCTTAGCGAAGTTGTTGAAATCAAAAAATATATTAAATATATTACATATACATAATACATACGTATGCTAATACACATAATAATAATTACAATATATCTGTTATTATTTACTTATTATTATGAATATTTGTTTTGTAATTTGCCATTTCTTTGATATTCTAGTATCTACGGCTCGAAAATGAATAGGAATCTGACAGAACAATAGAATATATTTGGAACAGGTATCACAGACTCGAAGAGAGCAACCCATATATTGTACACGAAAAACCCATCAGGGAAAAGCAGAAAACATGCAAGAGGTCTTCAAATCACGCAGGTAAAAAGAAGCAATTAGTTTTGTTACGAATTCGAGTGTCAAAAATAAAACTCGATGAATATAGTATAGATTGTTGCTTTATATCTGTCATAATACTTGAATACTTACTAAATCACCAACATATAAGTTATAGATACTTGTCGATGGAGGCCGGCTTATAAGATATTCAATGATAAATAAAGTGCGCAAGGTATGTTTATACCAGATACACTGAGAAGCTGTATGATCGAGACGGACGTATCTTCCTATTTGCAAACATCTTCGACCGGACAGGTAAGGAATTCATCATTGAACACGGCTTCCGATAGCTCAAATATCTGAACAATTAAACCGGTTCAAATAACATTTTTTCAAACACAATCTTTACTTGCAAAGGTTCAAATAAAAGAAATGTAAATCTAAAAACCTAACTTGCGCATCAGATTGCACTGAAACTATAAACATTTTATAGTTATATATTTAATAGTACAATATTTGAAATATTTTTTTAGTTTTTCTTCTGTTATAAGTGTTTTGTTGTTCACAAGTTTTTCCCTCTTTCCGACGACTAATGAAAGAATATAAATATCCCACAAAATTAGCATAAGTCTAATTACATGCAACTAATCAAAGTTAACTAATTCTATTGTTAGGTATAATAATTGCTCTGGATTTTTAGGATAAAATTGCGAATACCAACAATACAACATTAATCAATCATATTTCAAATGTAACTAAAAATTTTATGATACTTTGAGTTTTTATTAAAATTCTTGGTGTCTTTATGTTGATATATGTATATATTTGCATTATTAAGATTTTTACCAAAAAAAAGCAAAGCTCACATTTGAGTATTTTGACTGCATCTTGTTGCCTTTTCACATACGGTTTTTCCTTTCATTGTGCAAGACTGTTTTCCAGCATTATATATTTATGTACTATGTATGTTTTATTATTTTTCTCTTCTAAAACCAATTTTTTTTTAACTGTTAAGAACACCTTGTATTTCTGTTTTTTTTTAATAATTACATAAACACGCTTTTGTCGGAGCTCCGACTATATAGGACGCTTTCTTTTAGTACACCCCATCATATTCTTAATCTGTTTAACCAAATATATTAAAACTGTTGTATATATAGATAATATATTGCACTAAACTACTATTTCAAGGAAGCAGTTGAAACAAAGAGTCCGGGCTCGGAGAACTTACACTTTTTTCCTGTGCATCGTTGGGATGATTGGGTATAATTGTAGCCAAATAGCCAAAAATAATTGTGGCCAAAAATTGACATAGCAATTTCAAGAATACAAATACAGATTGTAAATATTGTTTGTAGTTAAAACCATTATTGAGAATTTTAGATTATTTTTCAGAAACTTTAATGAATGACTGCCATCTTAGAGAGTATTGCTTATAAGAAAGTAAACTATGCAATCCTTTGCTTATAAGAAAGTAAACTTTGAATGAAAGCGCCCTAAATTAAATATATATGTATATATATATATATATATATATATATATATATATATATATATATATATATATATATATATGTATATGGTAATTGCAAATGTATGTTTGTGTATATATGTATAAGCACACCTTTAGACATTTAATATACCATAATAAGATGTACGTGCATTAAAGCTGTGTGTGTATGCATATGTATTTTATAGTATTTCACAATACTTTTAAGCACACCTATTTATTTGTGTCCTACATCTTGTGACAGGTACTCAAGTATTTATAAGTAAGATTAAATATCTTTGTAGATTTAATGCAAAATATTTCTATATATAACTATAGTGTGTAACTACTTGATTTTCGTGAGAATGTTTCTATGGGAGCTATACGAAGTTTATACGTTTGTACGAAGTTTTTCAAATACGGCCACGAGCTATAAATTTCTAGATGAATCGAATTTCATCATGATTTTATATATATACAGTTGTCGGTATAGTTTTTTGACAAACACTTCTTTCGACTATCATCGCTTTCTAAATTTATTTGGATATGATAATTGTACATTTAATATGCCTAAAGCAAGTGATATAATAAACTTCCTCAAAATGAAGATATTCACAACAATATCTCTTCATTTACCAACAATATCTATTTGTGCTGACCACTGTATAAAAAAAAAAACAAAGACAAATACTTTGCTCTCGACCTGTTTTTTCCGATTGCGGTTGTTTGTGAACGGATTAATTTCACGAATTTTCGCGATTTGTGATTTGTGATCCGATTGATTTCATGTATTTGCGCGTTTCGTGTTTTGAGCCGCTTCACACGATAATATTTTAAAAGCTTGGAGTATATACAGTCAATTGCACTAAATTGCGTTTATGTCGACTTTTTAATAAGAAAGGTAGCCTATACTTTGTAACTTTTGGAAAACCTAAAGTTAATTGAATATTTTTTTTTGGAGATAGCGTTCAGCAATTTCCAAGCCATTTCACAGATTGTACTTTTTACCCATTCCATTAGTGTGTATTATTAATTTGTATATCTGTAACTCTCATTTCTTCTATATGAATGCTTGATAAATATTATTTGGAATAATACAATTTATGTCAAAAGCGTTTTGGTGTGTTAAATGTTTTAATGTGAGCTACTAGAAAAATGTTTCATAAATCCAGCACACAAAAGTTTTCACTTTTTTTTATCATTTAGAGGTGATATTGAATTCTTTAACGGTAAAGAAATTGTAAAATATTAGAAAAGATTCCCAATAAAATTGACACTTTTTAAAACAGTTTTATATGGGATCATTTTCAAAATATGCCACATTTGCTTAACCTAGATTACTTGATGGGATAAAATGATAGTAAAATTGTGAAAACTTTCGACTGCTGTTAAATGAAATTAAATTTGATTTGTAATTATTTGTGTCTCTCTCTGTGTTTAATATAGGATGAATTTCACCCCTTCATTGAGGCATTATTACCATACGTCAAATCATTCTCGTACTCTTGGTTTAACTTGCAAGCTGCTAAACGCAAGTATTACAAGAAGCACGAAAAGCGTATGTCCTTGGAAGAAGAAAGGCATTGCAAGGACGAGCTACAGGTATGATTTGAAGAAACATAGTTCTAAATAAATATAAATAAATATTCTGAATGTGTTGGTAACAGAATGAAAAAACAGAAGTAAAACAAAAATGGGCTTCCCGTCTTTTGGGTAAATTAAGAAAGGACATAACACAAGAGAGTCGTGAAGATTTTGTTCAATCGATAATCGGCAAACGCAAATCGATTTGTGTCCTCTCCAATCCCGATCAAAAGGGCAAAATGCGACGCATCGATTGCTTGAGGCAGGCCGACAAAGTGTGGCGCCTGGACCTGGTTATGGTTATCCTATTTAAGGCCATACCATTGGAGAGTACGGATGGAGAACGCTTGGAAAAGAACCCAGAATGCCTTCATCCGGGTCTATGTGTGAATCCATATCACATAAACGTCTCTGTCAGAGAGTTGGACTTGTATTTGGCAAACTTCATCAATACGCATAACTCGACGATAAATCCAGTCGCTAATTCGACTATGACAAGATCAGCCGCTGTTTGTGGTCACAATCGAAACAATAATTTGTCTGTTGACAGAAAGGAAGATGCTGAAAATGATGCAAAAACAAAAAGTCTAAGACATAATCCATACAATGGTGTTGTTTGCAACGATATTATTCTGGCAACCGGAGTCTTTTCATCGCAAGAGCTCTGGACACTATCCAAAGGTGCATCATTTCATCATTTAATTAGTTATACATTTTTGAAATATATATTGTTTGAATATTTTAGATTCAATACTCGATGAAATAAGCGACAATAGCTTGCATGCGAACATCATTAAGCGGGAGAATATGGGAGGTGCTTTCGACTGCAACACATACCAATTGACTCCAGATTCGCCAATATCCAGCTCACAAGGTCGGGCTCAGGCGGGAGCTATTGTCGCCAACCCGATTCCAGGTGGTTTTAGCAGTGAGTAGCTGAATATAGACTTTAAATGGGAATGATTATATTGTAAGCCCAACTTACATAATTTGTTTTAGTTGATTTTGTCGATCAGAATCAGAGAAGTGTGCATTTATCGACATCTCCCATGCTACGGGCGGATACAACAAATGGTTCCACCGATGCATGTAAGATCGATCACAGTTCTTCGCCCCCAGCTATTTCCCGTACAAGTACAAGCACGGACAATTGTACAACGGGCAGTTTTTCCGTTATTCTTCGATCGTCAGATAACATTAATTCCAATGGCGAGCCTGCGGCTACCTCTGAATCTTCGTCAATATCTCTGCATCGATACACCCCATTGAACAGCAGACCAATTACAACAACTATGCCAGCAATTCGTTCAACAGAAGGTAATATAACTGTACAGGGTGACTTATATAAAAATTAGAATTTATTTATTTATTTATTAATGGTCGACTAAACGAGTGTCTTCCTAATTATTCAATACAATATACATATATTATGAAAATCTAATGCTAAAAGCCTAGTTAGAGTAGACAATTTTCTAATAACATCACCGACCGATGAAGACGTTTTATTTGCCAGTCCGGCCAACCGTGCCCCTTTGCACAGCTAATTTTGTCAGTGAATCTATTAGAGCCTAAAACTAAGAAGAAGGCTCTTAGTAGAGAAAATAGTGTTCTTTAGTCAAATTTAAAAATAATCGTAATTTACTATATTCATTAAGTATACATAATATTAAGAATATTAAGATTAAAAAAAGAAGAATGTTAGGTAGATAGGATAGAGAGATAGGTATGGGAAATCGCCGACCGGTGGGGAAAAATTTATTGCCGGTCCGGCAAGCTATGCCCCTGCTCATAGCTGGGAATGGTCAGTAACTTCCCGAAGGTATCCTGAAAGCAACGATCTTATTAGGGGCAGAGAGAGTTCGGTAGAAAAAACGTGATGCAAACTATTGTAATTTTTACATAGCACGATGGATAACAATGGATAGGATAGTTTGTGATCCCCAATGATACCCATCTCGAAACTTATTCGCCTAATTATCGATTTGACAGCCATTAAAATTGCTCGCAATTACAGAATCCATAACTTAATGATCATATAAATTAAAGAAAAAATAATTATAATTATTCTTTGGGAGTTATACTAAATCAAAGTCCGATTAACATATTTCAATTATAGTTTGAGAGCATATTGAAACAGAAATAGTAAGTGTAATAGTAGTCCGATGCCGATGAGCGTGATTGGTTGAGATTGGTTTGGCATTCTTAAGAAACAAAGCGGTCATATTTAACCTGAACCCACGAAAATAGGTAAACTTGCTATAATTACTCAGGCGGGAGAAATCATCTCCGACCCCATATAGCTTATATGCATATCAAGAGATCAGGACGACGAATTGAGTCGTATGCATGAATCCCGGACAGTATACACAGAACAAACGATTGAATTCTATATGCCCATTATGCTTTTAGAATTTCATGAAAAGCGTACAACAAAGAAGAACTAGAAGTTGTTCAATATTTTATGTTCAAAAGAAAAATTTTGAACAAAAAACAATTCGTCTCTATGGCTTTTCCATGATGTTAACAGCATTTTTCGTATGTATTCATCAAAATATATTAATTAATATAAATAAAGTTCCAACAGAGCCAATATACTGGCTAAGTATAGAAATTTTTTATGTTGTGTTATATGCCTGAAAAAATAACACATTTTATACCCATTGAAAATGGGTAAAATTATCTCAGAGCCCGTAAAACATATATATTCTTGATCTGCATCAGTAGAAACTTTAAGAGCTAGAATCTTGTTTTCGGAAATCGATAAATTGCCCCCGCTGTCAATCGATAAAAATTGGTACTAAAATCCAGTTTTTTTCTTAGCATATTTCTTAGGTTCTAAGAGCTAAAGTCACGAAACTTGATATGTAGCTTCTAGAATATTATATAGAATAGTATGTAGCTTATTGAAAAGTATATACAGATCTAGGAAATTTCTATATACAGCTACTGCCCCCCTCCCCCCTAGGGCGAGCTGCAGTTGGTATAGGTAGAAGATGGTTCAGGGTATCCCCAAGTCGACCAGAGCACTTTTACTAATTACATATAAATTTAACTTCATCAACTAACATCTGCATAAAAAATTTGTTCTCTTTTATAGCAATTCTGCACCATAACTGTTCCACGTTTCTGGCCACCTCTGTTAGCCCAGTCAATAGCCTGTATTATCCGCAGCATACCAGCCCACGACTTCTGCCACATACTTCGATATTAGATCAGGAGCATGAGCATACCCACTCCCAGCCTGAGCAACAACAGCAGTCGGAGACCCATGACATTTCCGATTTTGTCACATACGTGTGCCAGGATGGCGGCCATTCTACAACTTTAACACCCGAGAGTCCCGTGTTTCAGCACCCGCACTCGCACTCGCATCAACTCTCTGCGCACAGCCACTCGCCACACTATCAGATACATCAACAACTCAGAAATTCAAAACTGGCCACGGCTGCACCCTCCACGCACTATCACAGCACAATGCTGCCGCCCATGCTGCCGCCGATGGCACGACCTGTGGCCATAATTCGAACCAGCGGAGATTTGGCAATGGTTCAATCACCGCCATCGTCTGCGGTTAGTCAGTCTTCAAGTTTGTGCGTACCGAAGACCGGTTTGGTCGATGATGAGAATCGAACAATTAATTCTATGGAAGGCAATCACAGTCCGATTAACTCCGATACAGATCCTAATACTAACGCCGACTGCACAACACTTGTGTCGAGAACCTCACCACAACCGCATCAATCGCCAAGCCCTCATGTTTCTACCGAAGATGCTCGATGTAAAATGCCGCTAAATTCTTTAACTCGAATCGCAGCGCCAATGTATCCTTCAACTAATGGTCGGGAGTACTTTAATCACTTTCATTCTCAATCAACATCGGTAAGTAAAGCTTTGCCGATCATTGCAAAGGCAACTCAACTAAAAGAGCGATAAACCAATAAATATAATGTGCTGTCAGTTATGGCTCTATGAGGGCCCATCGCAAAGCACGATCGATCAGCTTTGCCAAAGGCAGGTTAGCGACTTACTTTGTCGTTTGTGTCAGCATCAACAAGCCTCCATGTATAGTGAACTTTTCGGACTATATGCGGGTAATGAATTTGGAAAATATTTATACTTGCAGTTACTTGGATATGCCGGATCTATTTCCACAATGTCAGGTGTTATAAGTCCTACAAATCTAAGCCTATATTCAACACCAACTATGGCTGTGACCTCTGCACACCGTTCAAGTGTCAGATCCCGTTGGAACAATGGACTTCCAGAAGACGATTTTAACTTAATTCCGCACTCTGTAGCTAGTACAAATATAGAAAATACACAGGTTATATTAATGGAAGATGGTAAGTATTTAGTTCACAAAAATTTATTTTTATTAGTTTTTATACTTTGACTTCTATTACATTTATTGTTAACATGGCTTCAAGATCCATATAAAAAACTGTTTGTCCTTACTGACTAACTGACTAAAGGTTAACACATAGAAATTATAGTTATAGCTATGGTTATTTACAATTTATTTGTTGTTGCTTAGGAAAATAGTATTCTTTCATTAAGATGTGTTTTTCAACCTCGTTTTAGATGAAAAATGCGGCTCAAAAGTTGTAGGAAGTATCTATATACACATATGCATATGTATATATGTGAATCTTGCCATTCAAAGTTATATATATCCTTTAAGCCCTTCTAACGGGTATGATAATTTTCTCACAAAATATGTAACCAATAAGAAGATTCAAATTTTATCCTATCAAATATATATTCTTGATCATATTCATATATGTTCGCAATATACAGACGGATATTGCGACTACAAACTCTCTCTCTCCCTCTTTGTTTTATTAATATTATAATATATATACATATACATAATATATATTCTTGATCAGCATCAATAACCAAATCGATCCATTTAGCTGTTTGCCAGATTTAGATGTCGAATTGATTTTGTGTATATGTATTTATATATGGATGTATGTGTGTATGTACATGTGTGTGAATGTGTGCGCGTGTGTGATTGAATGAATGTGCGTATATATGTATGAATGTATGTATGAAAGCATATAAATTGTATTATAAAATACCAATAGGCGGACCAATTTGTCTTGTCTTGCGGCAAATTTGAATAATAAAACGTATTTATTGAAGCTGCCCTACTCCTCGATTCTCAAAAATGTAAGTAAGGCCTGCAGGCTTTACCTATGAATTAGGCGCAGGCGGCTTCAACGTTGAAAGCTGAGGAGCACCAAGGGGGCGGAGCAGGAGTCGTCGGTATGTAGGTATATAGGTATATTGGTATGAAGATATGTTGATATGTAAATATGTGTGTTTATATGTATGTGTGTATATATGTATGTATGTATATTTATGTATCTATGTATGTAGGTATGCATGCATATATATATATAGTATATATATATAGTATTTGTGGGACAAGGTACTACTACTATTCGCCTTTTTAACACCTAAGTAGGCAGAAAGTTTGCTTTTTTGTAAAAGTAACTCTGCATGGGGCTAGGGTATCTGCTAGTCGGATACTCCAACAAGAGCAGCAGCGAAATTTAGCATTTTCGCGGTTTGAAACTGAAAGAATGAGATTTTCAACGACATTTTATTCACAACTATTATACAGAAAATACTATTGATTTGGTCAGTGATTGACTTTGTCTAACAGTTGTCATGGATGACGATCTGCACTTAATAACCACTTAAAAGTTAGGTGTGCTTAAATACTTATGTTCTTCATGGGTTAAAATAGTTAAAATCTTGCGAATCGCCTCAAAAATCATGACTTTAAAATATATTTACACAATTTCAGGTCTTTTACTGAATATACTTTTGAAATCGTTTACAGACATGTTTAAAGGTTGCAACAATAACTTTTAAATATTTAGTAAGTTAATCATTTTGGTTACTTTAATTTTTATTTTTACAAGTACACCCGAAGGGGAAATGTCTTAAAGGGTATTTAATATCCGTAATATCCTTAAGGGACATAAAAATGCACTTCATTTCGATTTACGCCCTGCCTTATACGTACTTCAATCTTCTAGCGGTAAATATCGCCCATAACACGGATATATCGTGTGTAGGTGGCCTGATCTTCGGAAATCAATGAGAGCCTTGTTGCTTCCTAAACAAATAAAAAGAGATGTGAAACATGGTCTGGAGTAGTTAATCCCACGCAACAAGCAATAGTCGTGGGCATCTCCAAGCTCCAAGCAATGAGGCTGGCATTCGCAGCAAGGCGGCCCTGTGATGGCAGGAGTTGAGGTCACCCAGTTGTAGGGATCGGGAGAGATCGTATGCTTTGGATGCATATGAGGCAGTCTTGTCATTGTCCTGCAGCCGGCGAAAAAGTTCGGAGAGTGCCACGCGAACCTGCAGCTCCAGCGAGGGATCACCAATGGCAGTGGCTATTTTGTGGGCACCCTGCAGCCCTTCCAGAGCTCGAGAAAAGCCACCCATTTCCAGATAGACCCGTGCCACGGTCAAATGTACCAGGCCGCTGCGGCATTTCGGGCCGGACTCATTGTAAAGCGAGTGTCGGGCATAGGCCAGGGCCCGCTGCAGACCGCCGAGGCTGGCGTGAGCCCGGCTCATGTTTAAGTACGCGTCTCTTCTCCTTATGCAAAGGACTTTAAACTCATTTTAAAATATCTATATAAAACATAACTCTAGACGTAGAGTTTAAGATAGTACGAGTCTTTTTTTAAACGGGCGGGAAAAGAAAGGAAAAGGCGCGAAAAACCAGCTAATTAATTATAAAATCCAATAAAATGCAATTTAGATTCACATTTAAAGGACATCTCGTATTTTAAGATGTTAATGCAATGAGTACACAGAAATTGAATTTTTTTTTTATTTCAGCAACGGGTCGTTTTACCGATGAATACTCAACAAATCCAAATCGGGATTATGTATCGTGAACAATTGACAGAATATCAACAAGCTGGGCTTTGGGCAAGCCATAATTAATATATATATATATCAAAGGCATATGTTTTAATACAGCTAAACAGATTAATTTCAACCTCATATATTTTAAATTATATAATTGTCATTTAAATTTAAGCAACTGTACATAAAGCATGTAGAAGTTAATGATATTTTAAAGGAAACGTACCTTAGGGAATTCTTAAAATGAAGCATCAAAAGGTGTATCTCAACACATATATTCAATAACCTACCTATGCATATACATATATATATATATATATATATATATGCGTATGTGTATGTATGTACATATTATGCATTTAATAGCATCTAGGCATACAAATTTATGTGGAATGCGTGAATTTATCAATGGTCTAATGATATACTCATGCATACAGACATATTTTTATGCCAATGTTTCATGCAGGTATGTGCACATATATATATATATATATATATATATATATATATATATATGCATATTTAGATTACATGCACAACTTCAACTGAATAGGTAACTATATATACGTAAGGAGACTTACATAAAAATAATATAATAATAAAAATATGTACGGTTTTGGGAGCATTGATGAGAATATGGTACATGTGCACAGTTCAGAGACTTGTCCAACTTCCAAATGACTGAACATATATTATAATATATGTTTATTATATCATGCTTATAATATTACATGTTTATACATATATTATAATATAAATATATATATTTATATTTACAATTTATTGGGACGTATGTGGGCACATCATTTGTTGTGATATTAAATAGCAATGGCGGCCGTTTAAGAAAATTAAAATATTAAATATAATGGAAGATATTGGCATGCAACATGAATACATAGTATATGTGCTCTTGGTTATTAACATATTAGCTATGCTCATTAATTGATTTGTCAAAAATGTTTGAGTAATGAAAACTTAGCAGATCTAAATAGTAATAATAAAAGTTGCACAAAAACATTTAAACAATTAAATCAAAAATTATTTATACATTGACCTAGAGTCTGCCAGCTTAAAATATTGGTAAATGTGTCCTCCTTATATACATACATCCCAATAAAATATTATAAATGTTGGCATGTAGGTCTATAGAATTTGATATTGATTCATGCAGGCCTAATCACATTAGCATTAATGGTTCTGAACTGTAATATAAAAAATATATAAAATACGTATGTATTTTTGAAAGACTACATTAGTTATACTAATTGTATTCAAAAGTACTTTCATGGATATGAACGTAAGCAAAAACATGTGAGAACTAAATATAATGAAATATATTAAAATGTATAAATTATGTAATTCATAAGACTAATCGCATTGTCCCCTTCTACCGTGCAAATATATTATAAAAATATGCTATTTTATACACATTGTTCAAACAAGCATGGATAAAGATGGATATTAAATTGAAATAATTGCGACAATATTAGATTTAGTAACAATTGTGACAAATACACATATAAGTACATTTGTGAATATATGTATCTATATGTGGATATATGATAATTAACATGTAATCTTGAGATACTCGATAAAAATGTCTTAAAAAGTGGCTCATACGAAGAAAGTGGGATTAAACATGCGGTACCACAATGTACGCTTCAAAAAAATCTTCCAAACAATTAGACGAATCGAGACTTTAGACTGTATTTATTTTTTAAATACAATGATATGTGTCTGGGTCTTTGCGCTGACGTCGTTCCAGGTATTTGTAAGAAGTCGTTGTAGTAGTATTAATTAAAGATACTAACGTTAAGACTAAAAATTCCAATTTAGTTCGAAAGACATGCTACCTACACAACTTACTTACTTGAACCTTCTTAATATCCGTGTACAGACATATGCATATGTACTCAATATATCCGATATTGAAGCTTAACTATTCTAAATGACAATTTTAATTTTTCTTTGATTTTAGATTTAGAGCCATCTCAGAGTAATGTATTCTTAAAATTGCTTAATTTATTAATTATTTTATCAATTGTTTGTATAATGAACATACATATTTCATACACGCAAACATGTAGGCATGTCTAACAATATATGTACATATGTTAAAAAAAATATCTAAGTATTTCATGATATGATAAATTTATATATGCATCATGCAATACGTAGATATTTAGATTGTGTATATATATATATTTATATATGGATATATATATATATATACATTATATATACAATCATATATATATTTATATACTTATATATATTATTATATATTTATATAAATATACGTTCATACAATAACGAAATGTTTCTGTTTTTTTTTTTAATCTAAGATTTAAGTTACTTAGTACAATAATAATTGTAAGGTAAGGCAAATGGCATGTGCGAAAATTGAAAGAATATTTATTGTACGTTGACAAATTGGCTGTGAACATAGTCTATTGCTAGTTCTGGTTAGTAAAATACTAATGTATACAACATATATATGTTAAGTTCATAAGTAGTTTGTGCTTTCATCATCAATGAAAGTGCATTTTAACTACTAGACGTAAGAGTGCTATCGGTTACTATATTAGTACTTATACCAATAATACTATGTGTGTATATTGATCAATTGCGAATCAGAATAAAATTATGAATAAAATTAAAACACAATATTTATAGTTATAGTTTGTGTTTTTCATCAATGAGACTGAAATACTGAAGAACTTTCTTTCTTCACGCGATCGACTTCGAGCGCGACTTAAAAAAGTTTTAAAGTTACTTTCAAACTTCCCTTTACATACTCAAAAGGAAATACACAAGATAAGCAAACAAGTTACACAGCGGCTGCACTTCCTCTTCTCTTAACTTCCCTTAACAGCTTCGATAATTGAGTCATCGGTAATCAGTGATTTACTTCATTTTCATACCCTGAACCCATTGAAAATGGGTAAAAAGGGTATTTGTGCAAATGTATGTAACAGGCAGAAGGAAGCATCTCCGACCCCATAAAGTATATATATTCTCGTTAGCATCCGTCTGTCTATCCGTATGTATGAACGCAAGGATCTTAGAAACTATAAGAGCTAGACTCTTGAAATTTTAGCTGTAGGTCCTCCTAGTCCATGCGCAGTTTATTTCCGAAATCGATAACTTACTCCGATTCCAAGCAATCGATAAAAATCGATATCGAAATCCTGTTTTTTACCAAATTAGGTATATAATAAGAGCTAGAGTCACCAAAAGCAATATGCTTACTCTAGAATAGTACGTATATATCAAGTATCTTTCTTTTTATACCTATCGCCACCTCCTCGCTACTACCTAATAACTATAAATCAAGTTAATAACTCAACTTGTATTGCCCACCTTCAATTTTAATGCAAATTCCTTTTTGAGAATACACAAATATTCTATGGAACAATAAGATATACAGTAAGAAATTTCATTAAGATTGGTTAAGAAACACGTTTTTGCAGCTAGCGTAGTTCGAAGAATTTCTGTACACACACACATTCATACGCGTCTGCTTCGAATTCTATTAACAGTGATAGTATTGTTTTCTGTGCTGTAATTATTATTGGTGTGGCCGTTTGTTAGTGGCTGTTGGCAATTGGTGTGGTCTGTTGCGAGTTCGAAACCTAGACGTTTCACCTGGGACTTGATCTTTTCATTTGTCAATCGCTTATGGCCAACAGACAATTCAACACATTAATTTAATTAACCCATTTTTTTTTTGGTTTCCGCGTTTAAAGAGACTAACAAGGCTAAATCGCCTCCGCTCGTTGTCCTTTTGCCTTATAAATGTCGAAATGTATGGATTCTAGAGACTTGGGGTTATATTCCAAAGGGCAAAAGAAATTATCCTCCGAGAGCAATAACGGGATAACTAGCTATAATGGGCATAAGTGTCGTCTAAAAGAAATCCAAATTCCTCAAAAAGACCAAGGAATACTTTGGATTCCTTGTGTGCAGAGGTGGAATACAAGCGCTTTTTGCTAAGTTTCGGGCTATAAAGGATTTCCAACCTCAATTGGGCAGAGTACAGACAAGAGAGAAGTTGTCAGGGCAGTGCAACACCGGACTCATCGAGCATCTCAAGGGAATTTGGAATAAATACTTCGGAAGTATTTCTTTCCCAGAATAAGCTTGTTTCCAATCGCAGACTTCGGACACATAAAAAGCTAATAACTAGAACTTCTAACTTTAACTTTGATTGAGATTAAGTTAAAACAAGTACAATTAATAGAATTGTAAAACGGACAAATTGAAATAAACACTAAATTCCAGGCGCCAACGAAACTACAAGGTCACTGAATATAATTCCCATACACATACTAAGCATTTACATTCAGCAATTGGCAAAAAACATTAAAATTAATACTATATTAGCAGATATAATATTGCCGATAGCTTGACTACATCTGCTTGAACGGCACACTAAACGATATCAATTGTGGAGTTCTGAAGCATCTAAGTTATTTATTTTTGCAAGATCTTGGCCTAGGGAATACTCTGAACCTTTTTCCAAAAAATGCACGAGTTCATTTGCCTTAGCAGTTATTAAAGTAAATTTAAATACATTTTCTTGGACTTGGACTTGAACCCATCCTAACTGATCGACAGCCGTACCAACAATTCATTTTAAGCGAAAAAATAAAAACTAATTTAAATAGCAGATTGTTTTAAAACTGAGAGACTAGTTCGCATAGAAACAGACGGAAGGACAGACGGATACGGCTGTATCGACAATTAATAGAATTTTAAAAGGAATAGCGGAGATGTCTCCATTTATGCGTTATACAATTCACGATAAAATTATAATACCCTCTGCTAGGGTATAAGTTTGACACTTTTGTTACTTTTTCCCACATGCAGGTTGAAATTTCCAAAATCCCCATCTTAGTGCACACTTTCGACCCAAAAGGAAGCTACGGTAAAAATGTCTACCAGTCAGGACAAACTCGTTGGTGTGCATGGATTAGAACAAACTAGAGATGCGGATATACCCAGTTGCACATATTGTGTAGTATGTGTATCTATATTTCAAAATTTCTGTTTATCACTCTATATATTCACATAAGTCCATATCAATACAAATACATTCATAATCATGAGTCTGCACGATGGCGAGAGCGTATTTAAGTATATGTGTACATAAGTAAAGAGACGCGCATGCACATATGGATGGGTCTGTATGTATTTATAAACATTTGAATACATACAGCCATATTTTCTCAAGAATAAACTGATTTTTTATGTATTCTATCTTTTTAGTGCTCTCAAAATATTTGACGTTGTTCTCGAGACTTGAGTTTGTTGAACAGTCTAAATCGATGTGTTTTTGAGATTTGCATAATTAAAAATATAGAGTTAAATTTGTTCTTTTTTATCGTTCTTCCTTCTAAATAAATTAAATTTAACAATCGGGTTTCTTGAATATACATATTTTAAATGAATTACAATATACTGCGACTACAAATATCTAAATAAGCCATCCCATTATTTGGGTACAATAAAGTAATAATTATTGTAAGTATTTCCCTTAAATATACATACATACATATGTATATATGCATAGCTATATATGTATTTTTGAATTTACATATTACATATGCTTAAGTATACATGCATGCCCACAAGCATATAAGGCATGCACATACACACATACACACACTCTTATACACACACCCACACACGCAAAGCCACGCATAGATATCAATGCTACACGCAATTAGAAAAATAATTTAACTTTTAACAATTTCAAATTTGATTTAAAAAGCTGCCTTCCTCTTGTATATTGATAAATAAAAATTAATTAATCATTTATTGAACATGGAATAATACTCCATGTGGAAATGGGATGATTTTTTTTTGTGGTAAACTCAGCAAGTACAACAATGCTCTGGCAAGTTGGGAGCAAGCTTCCAAGCTGTAAGTAAATGTGAACATACATATTTATCCCAACTGAAGCACATGCCTTTTAATAAGACCTGTTGTTTACGATTCCTTGCAATTTTTGGGCCATGACCCAATTTGCAATTTAATATTTAGTATTCTAGTAAAGGTCTGTGGTGATCTGGCCTCACGGAAATTTATGCGTTTCTCTTCTTTGAAATAAATAGTAACCCATACTTCCCACTGTGAAGCCAAATCAGTGACCCCTGCAACAACCAGGACAGACTACGCAAATTGCAATCCTCATCAATTTAATGGGCATACTTCGCGATCATGCCGAAGTTTTTGCCACATTAAATTGGCCAATAAAAGCTAATTGAAAAATACAAAATTGAGGCCGCCAGGAGATGCTGACAATGTGACAATTCAGTTTTTGTCAAAACGCACAAACATTGAAATGTTTTTCAAAAACCTGGAAAGGTGTTTTCCCTTGCCAGGCATGGTCTGACGGAAGGAATACGAGAAGTATGCACATTAGCAGATGCCATATACTTAGATTAATTCCACGATTTTGTTCAATCATACACCGCACTTAAGAAACCCATTCGAGCAATGTTCGCTGAGTCAGAGTTGAGTCGCCTCGATGAACCTGACCCTGGCAAACAATTTGGTGATGGACATCCAAACCATCAGCAAGCCAATCTTTCCCAAATGCCTACCTCCGGCAAATGCCTAACAGCATTCCTGGTATTCTTGAGACTTCGTCAATGCTTATGCCATGTAACTTTATTGCAAGGTTAGGTTCCTAATCGACTATTTATACCAGATACAAACTTCTGTAAGAAATTCTTTATTGAATCTAGTGCAGATGTATCAATCATACCTTCTTTAGCCATAGAACGTTAAGATGTCTGCAGCCTTGAATCTTTAGCAACATCAAAAAACCCATCTTGTTAGTTCGCCCAGCTGCTGAAGGAATTCAAGGTTTCAGCTCAGTAAAAAAAATTCTTACCAACATTCGCAAGGACTGTTCCTGACTCCTGACAAAATTTACACTATCAAAAGGAATTCGAGTTCTTGCTCAAAATAGGTGTGTGCCAACCATGGTCTCCACCTGCACACGGTCCAACATGTTATTGGCGGCCATGTCGTTCCATTTTAGCCTTTCGATTAAGGTCTTAACTTAAGGAATAAACCCTCGTTTTCGTTTATATAGATGAGATATAGCCTTTGCATCAGACAATGTCGTGCAACCCCATCAAAATCAACTCTAGCAAATGTCCTTTCGGCCAAATATAAATCGAATTTCCTCGGCCACTTGGTTGATCCCGGTGGAATCAAACAATTGCATTGTAAAAGAACTGCGACGTTTCTTGGAAACCAATTTTTAGCGAAGATCCTTGCCAAATGCAAGGACACATCAATTATATTTAATACCGGACAATGAAGGAGCGACTCATCTTTTATAACCTGGACAGATGACGAGGAATGCAAGCATTCTCTACAGATACTCATATATCGTTCAGCATGGATGCAAGCAATATAGTAGCAACAATAAAGAATTTCGGCCAATCGATTGAAGATGGCTGCTTCACATGCAAATTGTCCAGAGGTATAAAAGCTACTTAATAAGAACATCAACTTATTCCGATCTTATGCGATTATGGGCCATCATTCATACCAAAGTCAAATCGAAAATATATTATCACTAAGACATGGCATGGGCCATGCAGGAGTTGGTTCAATAATTGAACTAGTAATTGAACTTCGTCGAGCACTGCATTCTTTCCCAAAAATCTAAAGTCACTCGGCACGTTGACTCACCATTCCAACAAGATACTCTGACCTCACATAGATTTAAACACATCAATTCAAACCTCATTGGATCACTACCATTATCTGGTCAATTCACATATTGTCTCAAGATCATCGCCAGATGCAGCTATCGAGGATATCCTAGCTAAAACAGTTGCCACATTACTCGACAACATGTGGATCGCTTAGCAGTTCCAGCACGGATTACCACGGAGTCCAGATTATCGAAAGAGTTATCGCGCCTCCTCGACATTGACTATGGCACCGGCGAGCTTTATATGGCCCCGCACAACCGTGGCACAGATTGTTAACTCCAAAACTTTTCATTTACCTGGATTATTTTTAATCAACTGATTTAACGAAATCCGTCCATATCCCACCCCATAATTTATTTCTTACCCAAACTCGACATTTATAAGTTACACAATGGTCCTTTAAATCTTATCAACATCAGAGTTTTATAGACTACTATAGCTGCAATAGGATTATCGGTCGCAAATTAGGTTCTTCTATAAAAAATTTGTTTATTTATGAAGATATTTATTAATTTAACTATGCTGCTTAAATATGAGTCAAGTCTTATCAATATCGCACTACTATATTATATACTACTACTATATATCAAATATTTTGTTTCCCGACATATTTTTAACAAACGAGACTTAACTATTCCCAAATTCTCCAAATGATATAAATCTTTTTATATCTTTGGCGGCCAGCAGAAACCCTTCTTTCTCGTTGTACGCTAATATTCGAGGGAAATGGAAAAGAAAATTGTAGTTGATCTTCACTTTGTATTAAGATAATTGCATTCATTAGGCGGCGTTGAAAATTTGATTACCATTCCCTTTCCAACATGTCTGCCACACATACTATAAAGATCATAACGCACATTTCAAAGGATTCTTGCCATAGCTGGTGCCCACTATATTGATAAAAATATTTGAACCTCGAAGCTCGTAAACGTATTTATGATTGTATTTGTTTCAGATGGCATCAATATACACAAAAACACAAGCTCTGGATGTAAAAAAAGATATAATGTCAAGTTCCTCGGGACAGCTGGTCAATTCTTTGCGTCAACCCGTGACAGTAATTAAAAAAAGATCGGGCCCCTTAGATGGTATGATCGATGAGCTTCATAGACTCGAAGAAACTACTACTCAAAAAGTGGGCTTGTCGATAAACTTGAACTCGAACATTACTGACAATCAGACAGATGCAATTTCCGAGAGTTCAACAAATTGTACAAGGCACTTGGCATCGGCATCGGCATCGGCATCTGGACGTCGACGTTTCCAAGCCAAAGATAAGGAGAAGAAACGGGAACGTTGGCTATTAACCCGAAAAACTTGGAGATATATGACCGATGCTGGTCGCAAATTGTTACCCGAGGGCAAGCAACACGGTGCCGAGTGTAGCATACCCGAAATCGAAGCGCAGTTTCAGCGTGTTTGTGCCTCGGAGCCGCGATTTGTATTGTGGCGCCGAAAATCTTCGTTTCCGGGTGCCACCAAAAGCTCCAAGAAACGCCTGAAGATACTTGCCCAACATCGCGGCAATTATGCAGCGCAGTCGCAGCTGAGAAACCAGGAGAATGTTGATCAAACAATTGAACTCTTGCAATCCTTCCTGAAAATTCGGGACTCCTACAAGACAACAACTCTGCTCGGGACTAAAACAGTTCGGCCTGATCAAACATCTTCGCCGAGTTCTCGGCGTCCAAATTTTGAGAATGCACAGACACCTAGCAAATTGTCAACACCTTCCGAATCCAGGTCCAATAATATGAATCATGAATCCATTCTTTTGGATCGCCTACAAGAATTTTCGAGCTCGTCACTCGGCGGCTTACACGTGGGCCAAGTAACACCAGCTATTCTGGAAGATAAGGCACTCTTAAAAAAGATATATAATTTTTTAAAGAAGCAGCAGCTACATCGTATTTTACATTCCTCTGAGCCGACAAAATCAAATTTAGCCAGATCTACCTCATTTTCAAGTCTGTTCAATTATACGGGAAGTGAAGAAATCGCGCCCATAGATCTAAGTAGTTTTGAGAATACTACAAAATATACAATTTATAGTCGTGAATTACTAGACCCCAAAGCCGATAAAAAGTCAACGTCGAATACAATAAAACGGCAACAAAAACCACCCGAATCACTGGACTTTACCCACAGTACAAAAAGCCCGCAAGGACATGCACTTCTTAATAGGCATAACCATAATCAAAGCCATGTGGTTCGCGAAAAGTTCCTGAACTCGTGTGGGAGCCAAACAAATTTTATTCAATTGAGTGAGTTAAAATTAATCGCAGAGCAATATGAACAAATGCTAGAAATCAAGTCGGAGGGCGAAGAGGTCGACAAAAGTTCTCTGACGATCAATTCGAACCACAGAAGAAGCTCCATCGACAATGAAGACGTGTCCCAATCCGTAGGTGATACAATTAAACGTTACTTGAGAATGGCTAGAAAAAAGAGTATACAGGACGGAGATGCAAGTCGCTTTAAGTCAGTCAATTATGATCGAAATTTGCGAAATATTAAGGCAAAAGGGGAAATAAATCCACCCGGCATGGACGAGGGCAATAACAAAGCAGTACAAACCTTAGACGGTTGGGCTCTGGTTGCATTGGATTTCATACGCGGCAACGAGAATTCCAAGAACTTGCGAAATGCCCATATCGCATGGCAAAAAGATCTAGATGAACGCATACGCAAGAAAATGGAGTGGGAGAAGAGCTTTCAAGAGCGCAACCATGAAAACGTTCCCCATCCCAGAAAGAACCCACAATCGGTTTGCCGATCTGCGCCCACCTCTCCAACAAGTCCCATTCATAGTCCAAAGGAGAAAACTGGAAGAACCGCGAGCGCAATTCTAACGTCGAGCTCACATTTTCTATCCAATTTTTGGCACGCAGGTTCTACGGAACCCTCAAGTACGCAGAGCTTAAAATATGGAAGTGCAAATGATTCTTTTATAAGTAAGTATACGTACACCCAAATGTATGTATATGGTATATGCGCATTTGCAGGAAGAGTCAAAGGAAACGTAAATCAATTTAAAAGTTCGCTTTTCTATTCTATTAACAAAATAAAAAAAAAGTAATTGGACTTGTGCAATATTCGGTTTCTTGTTCCTTAGTCTGTCCGTACGTATGTCTCTCTATCCTTTCATTCGTTCCCACTCCATCCCCTCAAATGATATGTAATTCCCTTAAGATTACACTCTTACCTCCATTAACGCAATAATTCTTTTCGACTAGCTAGTCGATTGAATCTGAAAGTTCAACCTTGGTATATTGTATTACTGTCTCTTATATTTATATGTATTTTCAATCAATTGTATAATTGGTTGACCTCATAATACTATGAGGGGTAGCAAGGAACTTCGTTGAGCATCTAAATTCTTATGCATATTGTAACAAGTTGGTACATCCAGTACTGTGTAAGGGTTTGCTCGTCAGTCAATGTTAAGAAAGAGGGGAAAATGTGACTTTTAAAATAGAGTTGATTGAAGACGGGTGTGTGATACATGTTGAAATAACACTCATAAAACAATATGTAAGAATAACTGGTATTTTCAGGCGTTGCCCGGTTCAAGTTTTTCGCATCAAGTTTAAGACATCAATTTTCTATTCCTTTGCCGCCTAAGTTATAATTTACTTATATGTATATTTAAAATTGAGTTTGAAGCCCGTGATAAAAAATCCAAAGTTTTAACCAATATTTCCGCCAATTTTAATATCATGAGAATTTGAAGTCGAAAAATATTCTTTTCTTCAAACAACATTGACAGAAGTGGCGCGTTTTGCGAATAGTATGAAACACCTCTTAACTAAATATTCATGGAAATTTTAGGAAATTAATTTGTACCCAAAATTTCACTTCAAAAATCATTGACTGCCATTTCCAGCCAGGTGGAATAAATATTGCGAAATGTGTAAGAAACCTCTCATAGGGCTTGCATTCAAATGTATGAGTGGGCGTAACTCATCTAAGTGTTTATATTGTTTTTGGTGCTACTGATCGAGGCATGGAATAGTAACTTATCGGACTTTTGCCTATTGTTAGAGATTTGATTTACATATATGTATATGATATACTGAGCTTTTATTTTATTTCATTTTGTTGTGGTTTTTCAGATTCTAAAAATGAAACGACAAATATGCAAAAATCCAAATCGTTATCTAATGTCGGACAGTTTGTTTCAAGAAAAATTTGGGGAAGTCGCTCAAAATGTCAAAGTAGACAAAATCACAGTCAGGATTTTGTGCCACATCGGCAAACTTGGGCACCCTCGGTAAGAAAAAAAAACATCTTAAATAAAATGACATAATTCGCTAGTACGGAGTGCCCGACTAGAAGATGCCCTGTGCCCAGCTCGAAGGTAACGGAACAAATACATAAGCTTCCTCTTAAGTCAAATATACAATAAATTGCGATTTCCAAAATGTACTATATGTCAGATATTTGTGTGTTTATTCCTAGAGCTTAACGAGCACCATCCTGCTAAATGTAAAAATATCTTGAGCCTTCTGTATACACCATTTTCTTACTTTGTAAATATTACCGATTTGAAATTAACTATGTATAACGTCCTTTAAATCAATACAAAAAAAAAGGATATAGAAAGTTTTATTTTGCACTTGGCACCAACAGTTTGATCACAGCCCCATCCCAACAAGTATGGTCTTGTGACATTGCGAAGTCGGACCGATAAAGTTGGAAATTACGAAATACTAAATTAAAACGTTCCCATCCTTTTCTGCGTAGGAGAACTGTACATGGATATCGGAAGAAGGACAGGTCCTACAACTAACGGATACATCCTTAGAAAAACTTTCTGATACCGAAGCAGAGTTCCTTATGCATATCGCTCTTGAAAAAATTAAGGAACTAAATATCGGAACGAATATAGGTAAGTTAATAGCATTGCCTACTCAACTTGTTCAGAACTTAAAAAGATTATATTGGTTTAATGTACTGCCCGTCTTACTTTCCGTCCGGCAGATCCGTTTTCAGGTCTCATCAAAAGTTCGACTCAAACATTTCTCGATATAATTCTAACGTTTTAGAGCTAAAGTGCTCAAATTTGGAATGAAAATCTGATGAGTTTGCCTATTTAGAAGCCTGCAAATCGAATAAGAATTTCGAATGAGAATTATGCAGTCGAATGCATCCGACTCCAAAATTTTTACATGATTCCAGCTTGATTCAGGGGATTCAACTATTTTCGGAGATGTCTCCCAGTATATATGTGGGGGAGGGTATTCAAAGAGTGAAATATGCTTATAGGCGGACATGGTGAAATCGACTCGGCTCGTCGTCCTAATCAGGAATACATACATACTCCCTGTTAGATTATACAATTTTTATAAAAATTGGATGCAGACAGACGGACAGATTGTGAGACGGTCACTGCACAAATCCAATACTTTGTATATAGCTATATATCAAGCTAACATCGAGAACTTATTAGTCACCTTGTACATATTATGTAAATTTATCAATTGCACTTATGTAAATATTTAGATTTGGAACGTAAGACGCAGAAGACACGAGTTGTATCAAAGAAAAGAGCGCTCACAACAAGCTTTTTCGATATCGGTAAAAAGGACGAACACAGTAAGCAATACATATAAGAAATAAATTCTAAAATTCATAAATTCATAAATTTTCAAATCTTGTTCATCTCATTCTCATTTAACACAATTTTTTTTTATACTCAAGGTTAATTTACATATACATATATATTTACATATATGATAGAAAATATGGAATTTTTATAGCAACAAAATTTGTACTTTATTTGGAGATGCTCTCTTCTGCTTTTTAAAGTGTCTTATAAATTTCATTCAAATATTCTATAAAAAATGTGCATTTCAAATACTTGTTAAAAACTAATTTCCAAAAAAAAATGTAGCTTTTTAGTTAAATAATTTGTATGTTCCTTTAATTAAGATGGACGCGATATTTTATTTGGCACCTCTTTGGAAGCCTGCTTGTCAAGAGACAGAAAGCGAAGCGAAGGAATGGACACCGGTTCGAAGCATACGTTAACGTCAGTATTTTCTGGTCGAGTTGGAAAATTAAATGATAACGTATGTATTTACCATTTTAAACAACCAGTAAATTGAATTAATTAGATTTGTGCACATTCTTTATACTGTAGGTACGTTCGTATGAAAGTTTGCCAACGAAATCTTCAAAGCATGGGGCTTCCTCTGATTACATGACAAATCTTCAAAAATCTGCCTCGATGTCAATGCAAATGTCGCGCAGTCAGTTTGACATGAGGAATGTCGAACTGGATCTTGACAGAATATTATTCGAAGACTCAAAAAACAGTTTTATGTTAAATGTGCCCATGTTTATAATAATCTGTATAGAATATTTGGAAGAACATGGTCTCCAAAAAGTAGGTCTCTTCCGAGTTAGTACATCTCAGAAACGTGTAAAACAAGTAATTCCATATAACATTTATTTACTTATAAACAAATTAATAAACATATGTATATTTTAGCTTCGTGAGGAATTCGATAAGAACTGCAACATGTGCATTCCTGATAATACATGTCCACATGATGTTGCGACATTGCTTAAGGAATTTTTACGAGATCTACCTGAGCCTCTCCTGTGCAAAAGATTATATACAACATTTCTGGAGACTCAACGTAAGACGCACGGAAATTAGGTTCGACTGCAAACTGAACAAAACGTGTACTTAATTTTAGGGATACGAAATCGGCGCCTTCAGCTGGAAGCCATATCTCATCTTATTAAACTGCTGCCTGTTGTGCATAGAGATACATTGTTTGTCTTACTAAAGTTTCTGGGAAATGTAGCTGCTCATTGTGATGATATATGCTCCCCTGACGGTACAATCCAAATGAATGGAAATAAAATGGACAGCAACAACTTATCCACAGTGTTTGCTCCAAATATTTTACGGGATTATGTGCCAAAAACAGCTGAATATAAGGAGCATAAAAATATGGTAGACGCAATTAATGTGATCAGGTAATATTCTAAGCCACAGAGCAAGTCATTGACTACTTTTCGAACAAAGATCTTTGAAAACGAGTTTGAGGTTGATTAGTCAGGAAAAATATAGAGATTATCATTATTTTTTTTACTGTGAGCCTGTTGGCCATTCTTTCTTTTATTATATTTTCCTTTATACTAACTTCTTTCTTTTTGTGTCATCTTCAATATTATTTGTTTGCCTTATTGATTTTAGTTGGTTTATAGATTTTAAAATACCAAGCCGAAATTGATAAAGCAACTCTATCTTTTTTATTTGCAGAATAATGATTGATCACTATGAAGAGATCTTTAAAGTGCCTGTTGAACTTGTAGACGTGCTTTACTCCCATATGCTGGATACGTGTCCAGAGCAACTACACGTTATAATTACGAAGAAACTAAATCAATCATCAAAGTAAGTATTTATTATTGTCCTTATTTGAATACTCTTTTGATATACCAAGTAGATCTGCTAAGATTTCATTTGCACCGACTAACTGACTGAAGGCTGACGGCTGATGGGAGACCAAGCTTGGGGCTTTACAAAATAATTTTCGTGATTTTCGGCTACAAGGGCCATCCTAAATTTAAAACTAATAATAAAAGCAATAACACTGCGGGTACCACGTATAGAAACTTGTGTATAGAATTTGTTTTACTCTTGACTTCAAGCCTCAGAATTAGTGTCAATTCAAAGCAAAGTTTTTCGAAAATTTTGAAATAAAATTAATCAAAATTAGCCCGTTCTGCTGAAAATATTTAATGTCGTACATAGTTTTAAGGATCTCTGCCCACAATTATCATAATAATTGTCCCTTTACAATAAAGTATAATGTATATTCATAAAGATATATTTTGCTTAAAGTGCTCAAGGTGAGGAATCGAAACCAAACGAAAATCAGGCACATTTGAGAGATGGAACGTACGATTCGGAGCTTTTAATCGACGGAAGGCGGCAATCAACGCCTATTTTATTGGAACACCCAAACGTGTTCTCAGCCAGTCTGCAGATATCAATGCCAGAGGAATCATCTTTACAACCAACACGGGCAAATAAAATTCAAGGTACTCAATAAAACATAAAGAAATAAATATAAAGAATACGTTACATATATATATATATATATATATATATATTCCTAATTTTCTTTAGCGAGTAAAGTACATACTACGAGTATTTCCGAACCAAAGCTACCAACTAGTATATCCAACATTGGCGGAGCAACATTATGTGCAAAGACAGCCGAATTTGAGAAGAACACCTCTAGAAATGTAACCCATGGAACACAAAATTCAACAGCTAAAGCAAAACCCCTTTATAAGCGACAACAATTAATTCCAAGCTCCAGACGATAAGCATGGGCAACGAAGGAGCCTTCCTAATCTTAGAGATAGTGCTCTTAAATCTACAAACTGAAGGCCATTTTGCTGTGCGAAATATAGACAGACAGACAGACGGACCGACAACAAGACTGACACTGCTCAAAACCAATATAATATATAATCGAATAACTGATAAAATTATATAAATGAACTAAATACCAATATATGTACTACTTATGAGTTAGCCAAAGGTCTCAGCTGCCAGAGTAATAATTTAAATCCTTATAATTTTAGTTTTTAAGCTAGTTCTTGATTTGTATAAATATAATAACATAAAATGTAAATTCAAAGAATAAAAATAATGGTGTAAATATAACAAAAGTGAACCGATCATCTTAAACAAAATCTGGTTCAAACTCGATCATCCTTTTACTACTTTTATCTAAAACTTTAAGTGGTGTGTTGGAAAATACGCTTTCTTTTGTAATTTCTATTATTCAGCGTTATTTTAGTTCTTATGTTTCTCGTTACGAACGACGAAAATAAAAAATTTTGAGCCGGATATCTTAAATAACGCAAACGACTCGATTCGTGTCAAGTATCTCCAAACAGTAAGGCTATACTAAACTCTACAAATTTACTTAGAAATCCCTAAAAGAATCTATCACTATATCTATATATATTGATTAAACTGGATTGTGCTGATGTACAACGCGTCAGAGATCTGGGTGAAATCTGGAAATAATTGTCATTGTAATATTTACATGGTAATACTAAATGTATATATATCTATATATATATTTAGGTGTATACATATATAAGTATTTATTATTGTTAGTGGTATTACATAAGACTATAGGAATTATGCTTAATGTAGTGTCTGTATATATTTTAAATTTGGTTTTTTTCGTTTTCTTTTTTTCTTTTTCGTAAACTCGTTCATTTACAATCGTTCCCTTGGAATATGCTTCTAATCTATAATGAAGAGTAGTACATCATATTATTATGTAAACAGCTGATTTCTAAAGTTAAAGTTTACCTTTAAAGAACGTTTTGGAGTATGGCTAAATTGTTTAAGTTAGTCATCTTGAACTTCGATGTACCAGTATGTATTGGGCTAGGTTTGAAATTTTAAACAACAAATCTTCTGATATGATCAAATACGTAATTATGATTACTGTAGAAGCATTAATAACGCTTGCGACGCTTGTTTGCATTGCTGCCGGTTGCTCACCTGGAAATAATAAAGACCAAAAATTACGACATCAATATAATAATATAATAACAATTAGGCGAGCTCGGGTCGAGATTACCCGACTAGGAGATACTATCAACACCGCACCTAGTTGTCTCTACGCACAGTTTTCTCAACAATATCTATATTTGATTTTCAGTACAGGATTTTCAAACTGCGATGTTTGTCGTTTGTTTTCTCATTTTGCTGTTTCCTTCTTTCCGTTAATTGCGTTTTCGCAAAACCAATATATACTCTTATTACTCATCATTACTCATCAGTACCTATCATTACCCATCATTAATCATCATTACTCATCCGGGTACAAGGACCACACGAATCACTTACCCGTCAGGACGTGAACACGAACAGAAGCCGGCACAGCTGCGTTGGGTACACATGTGTAATTCCCGGAGTCCCGCAAAGAAGCACGTGTCAGCATTAGACGACTTGTGGTGCCAGCATCGGTCTTTTCGGTTTCCAAACTAATGCCGCCTCGAAGTGAATCAAAGTCGACTATCGCAGAGCCGTGGTACCTTCGGTTGTAAATCATAATGTAAGTCATTCCGGGTTGAACAAGATGTTATATAAAAATTTACCACAACACAGAAGATGCGTGTATATTTACGGAGCAGGCCAAAGCAATTGTACTGTCTCGCTTTACGTGTATTTCCGTCGATCCCAAAATTTTTGCCCGTGCCGCTTTAATGAATTAATATTCGATCACGTGAAAAGAATGATATATAAAGTACGGTGAATTAATATTCGATCACGTGAAAAGAATGATATATAAAGTACGGTTTTTAGTTCCCAAGTCTTCGTACATGTTGTTTATTTAAGTACGCCCTTTGCGGTTCTTATTAGGATCAAATCTTTATATGTTTTCTAATCAAGTTAAGTATGGAATAACGAGTATTCCAAGAATGTTATCTAATGCTTTTATTATATCGGAATCGGAAAAAACATCCCTGAACGGATCTCCTCATCGATTACATTCAAATTCAAAATCCAAAATTTCTTCTCGAGGTTGGCTATTGGATGTCAAACAAGGTCCAAAGTTGGATGCGTCCTATAGGCCTCAGACCAATTTATAGAAAGAATCAACAATTGACTTCCTTTATAGAGATAAAGTTAAATGTAAAGTAATAACAGTTGACTTCCTTAATAAAGTTAAATATGAAATTTTTTTAATGCCTGACTAGTTCACACTTAAAATTAGTTTATTATTTAACACATATGAATAATATCAAACCTTTTGAATTATAGTATAGTTTTTCTGAATTTCTATCTCTCATATCATTTTCAGCTGCAATAATACGGGAAAAAATAACATTAATTAGCATATCCTGTTGCACAATTTGACAAAACAAAGAATATTGCTTTGCAGTACTCTGTTCACAGTGCGATTTTCGATCTAATCTGAGAGTTTTCTGCAACTGACTGTACCTTGTTTAGGGATACTCCGGACTGGTATGGAAAATGTAATGGACATAGGAAAATGTAACGACTTATGCCAAATGACTTATGCAATGAATTTCCATTGTCGTCTTTATTTTAAAATGGCTTTCCACAGCGATTGCGCTGCAAGCACTTCCTACAGTAGTTCCTCTTTGATCCTTTGGTCTGCTGGTCCATTGATAAATTATTACTTTGTAAACTTCGTGCTAATACGGTTTCTATCGCTTTGTGAACAGAGTACAGCGGCTCTTATTTAATGAATTACCTGTGATCTCTAAAGTAATTGCCAAGTTGATTTTCGGCTCTGTATTCACTTGGCACTCATAAATACCGCTGTCTCGGGTCTGCGCGTAATCAATCTTCAAGTCCCAGTCGTCGCTATTAGGCGGATGTAAAACGGAGAACCTTTGATCCCCGGTGTATGTATAGATGTTTGTAGTCAGAATATGAAGATCTCGCTTGCGCATCCACGAAACCTACAAATGGGTTATAAATGATGATAAAGATGTTTATGCGGACAGACGAGCGGACATGACTAGATTAACTCAGCTTGTAAAATAAATATTAATAAAATATGTATATGCGTACAGTTCGATTTCCTTTATTTTTAACTCGGCACCTTAAAATTGCTGTTTCATCAACAACAGCTGAGATATTTCTAGGGCTTATGTCGTCAAAGTAGGGTCGATCCAAGTTGGCCAAGTCTGGAAATATAAAAGGAACTGATAAAAGCTCATTAGATTGGTAAATTACAATTTATGCTTACCATTGATTATTAAAAACGAAGATGCGCTTATCTGCTGAATACTACTATTTAAATGCAGGATAAAGAAAATGATCGGTTTGAACTTATTTAAATTATCCGAGCTCTGTTTTTTGCCCTTTGAAGCCACCATTTTCGTTAACCTTGGCTACTTCTCAAGAATGCCTAGATGATATTTTGTTATATTTCAAACCTAAAATAAATAAATCAAATTTCACCTTTTATTATTATTTTTCTTTTTTATCATTTTTTTATTTATGCTCTGCCCGCTCATTAGGCAATAATTAATCATTTTTATTTATTAATAAATACAAATATTATCATATTTATTTGTTTTTCATCCGGATTTGCCGTGGCCAACTAGTTCCCGACTAGGAGATCCCTTGAACCATTTCCAGCCAAAACCAGATAAAATATACATATCGAATTAATGCATAAAGGGAATTAAAAAAACATGAATTATAAAAATAAAAACGTGCAATCAATTAATTCACCTGCTGAAATGGAACTAATTGCCATCGTCCCACACCTAAGCGTCATACTAACACTTAAGTTCTTAGAATAAAAAAACAGAGGTATAAAAACAGTACCTTTATACCAGAGACGCTATGAACATTTACATAAGTAACGCCCATCTATTTGAATGCGACGCAAAATTTCTAGCCTGGCTTCTCATCTAGCTTTTGCCACTTTACACAACACGCCAGCCAGTGGCTCTTCGCTCTCCAAAAGCCACACGAACGAATGCCGAAGTCGCGGCTTGTTAATGCTGACACGAGCAACGAAGTTAGTCGTCAGACTGTCTTCGGCAAAGCTAACCGATCGTGCTCTGCGTAGATTCGTTCGGCCCTCATAGAGCCGAAACTGAGAGTAAATTCTATTTTTAGCTTTTTCGCTCTTTCAGTTGAGAGAACGCAAATGAAACTGATGGTGTGGTGGTCAAACTGGTGTTTGCTCTCAGTTTTCAAAAAATCAAGATATATAGTAGCATTTGTTGTATGGCGTTACTCATCTTAATTATATTGTCTTCGATTGTACCCTTAACTCATTTTCAATAGGTCTTTTGTATGAAAATCATTTACAGTTTGCAGCCTCATAAGACTGTGTCTTAGTCACAATATTGACTAATCTTTTAGTTTCATCGTAGCGACTGTCCCGCACTGAACTTGATTTGATCGTTATTTCATACCCTCAAGCATATATTAGAGGATCCAAATGGTGAGTTGCAGATAACTGGTGACTTCTTCACTTCTCATTCATAGCTTATGGCATGTATGTATCCATGAACAGTTAAGTGCAATTGATGTGAAGGCGATTTGGCGTACAGTGTATATCGTAGTCGGATAATCGATTTACATTGACTAACTATCATAACAAATTCATTAAAGTTGCCTGTTTTTCTAAAAATTCAATTCAATCGCAATATTCTTAGAAATAGCAAACTTGTTTGTTACATCTTTTTTCATTTATCCATTCATCAATTTGTATACGTACCAGGTATTTATTCATTAATCATAAACAAAACAACGACGATGATTCACTGGTACTTATAGTTTATTTGCAATTTATTATTTACGCGCCAAATGATGTATTCTTTTTATTGTCATTATCTTCAATATACTTACTATTAAGGGGCTTGAAACCTTATCCATCTCTTTTATAAGCCAAAATTAATTTTCCTTAAACTTTTCAAATGAATGTCTACATATTTCTTAGGTTTTCAACGAGCACTTACTAGCATTATTCCAATTGAATTTTAACATTGATAACTTTTTTTTTTTATATGCAAGATGGCATTTAGTTTTTGTAGAAAAATTTGTTCAATATATTTAATCCTGCGATTTGTATTCACAATTCCCTTTCGCACGCACTGCGCAACTCAACTTTGTTCAACCACCGAGGTAGCGGGTCGTATTCAATTGGGCTCTCTGAGAATGCAAATGAGAGAGCTTTTACGAGGGTTGTCATTTTTTGAATTTTACACTATGACAACACTAAGTGTTACCAGGTGCGATTCGACCTTACCATTATGATTTAGGTTATACCCTGAACCATTTGAAAATAGATAAACAGAGTTATTTATGGTTTCGAGCTTATGTATATAACATATATACGACAAGCTTAAATCGATCAGGCCCCATTGTTCCACCCTGTGCCCACTGCAAATGGGTACTCTCGGATATACATATCTATGGGCCTTGATTAGAACCATATTTAACAATTTCCTTCTACTTAGACATGCTTTTGTTTCTTACAGTCGACTTAGCCCATACATCGGCCGAATACCCTATCCAAGATGACAAAATAGAAATGAAATGCAAAAAGACTAAATCACACAATTGTTCATAAATATATATTATTATTTTAAAGAAGCAAATAAACAAACGCAATCAATAAACATTAATATATATCGTATATATTCAATCGGATACATACATATGTATATGTATATGTATATGTATATGTATATGTATATGTACATATATGTATATGTATATGTATATGTGTATGTATATGTATATGTATATGTATATGTATATGTATATGAATATGTATATGTATATGTATATGTATATGTATATGTATATGTATATGTATATGTATATGTATATGTATATGTATATGTATATGTATATGTATATGAATATATGTCTATGCATATGTATATGAATATATGTCTATGTATATGTTTATGAATTTTGTATATATATATATATGTATACACATATGAATCTATATGTATGTATGCGTTGAATAGAAGATAAGCATGTCGTAAATCGTAATCGGATTACAAACTATAAACTATATTATATTATATCTGATATATTTCAGAAGTCTGAGTAAGGCAGGCCTTCTGTCGCTACCGGGACATTTCGTTGAGCATTAGAGCCTTGGCTCCAGCCACGAGCGCTGTTGTTGAAGCAGTGACCAGAGGCACGCAATTGATGAGATTCCGGACTATATGGATTCTGTCCATAATTCGATGGGGTCGCTGAAAAAGGTGCTCGTTGGATATTATCAAAACCAGCACGATCTCCGATACCTCCAGGCGTGAACGGAGTGGGAGATGCATTCCGCACATTTGTATATGCTGGCTGTTTGTTTACATTAAGATATCGCTGATTCGATACACCAGAATTTCTTTGGTGGGATTCTTGAAATTTGGATAACTTATCAAATGACAACGGCGAGGGATTAAAGTTGACCTGTGGTGCCGCCTGGACGGAGCTTGGGGGCACTTTTTGGTAACTCGCCGGAGCATAGAGTTGTTGCTTGGGCGGCACTGATGAATATAGTCCAGTCGTGGGATTCGAAATGGGAAAAGCACTTGGTTCATCACCAACATGAGATGTCTGATATCCTTTAGAAAAGTCGGCCTTTGTTGGGCCTTGAAAGTTAGATGTATGTTTCTGATGATCCCCTGTCTGAACTGGCGGAGGTGCGTAACTTGCCAGTGAGATTTCCTTAGGTACATATAAGCCTACAGGAGAGTAAATCAATTAAATAAAATAATATATTAGAACTCGTTCTACAATATGTTTAAAGAAAATATTCTATCACATACATATATTCACATTCACATTCACATTCTCACAAGCATACAGGTATTTCCAAATAACACTATGCAACAAATGTAGCCCTTTCTTTTTTTTTTCTGATTGGGCTCCAAATATAATAATAAATATTAGTATATTATATCCGATCCCTTAAAATATATATGTTATCGAGCTGTATCAATAGCTGAGTTGATCTGGTCATGTCTGTTTGCATGTGCTTATGTCTGTCTGTCCTCCCCGTTTTCAAAAAAAGCCCTTTGCACATAAAAATTCTGCTTTATGAGCAAATCTCGAAAGTTGTAGTCATCTAGTGGTATAAACAGATTAAGTATCTTTCGCTTAACCATACAAAAAATTGTTATTTGTTAGTTTGGGGAGCCTAGTCTATCAAATAAAAAGGGTTGCTATGGGATCATAATACAGATTTGAGATTGTTTAGTAGACTTATGTTGGACTTGTGTTGAGCAAATATATATTCCAAATATAGTTTAGCATATTGTAACAGAATTGTAATATGTACAATAAACAGATATTTATGTGAACACATATATGGGAGAATATGAACAGAAAGTTGGAGTGGATCATGCCTTTGGTTGTAGATTCGTCAGCATCATCATTTCTTTCCGTTTCCGATGCGAAATTAGTTTGTGATTTTAAATTATCGTCAATCGAACGCCTTTTGCTAGTTGTAAATTCGCATCGGTTTTTCTGAAGTCCTTCTTGTTCTCGTAAGGACTGTTGCTCAAATGAGAAAATTAATTCACGCACATTAACTGGATCAGTTACTTCAGCGATACTCTCTGTTATATCTTCTTTGGGTTTTGATAATTTCGTATTATCGGGAGCTATCTCAGAATCCGTTTTTTTTCTGTACATGTCCGTGCCCGATGCCTCGGGCATGCGATGTTTGCTTTCTATATTCAGACCTAGCCTCTGCTGTTGCATAAAGCATTTCTGAAATTGTTCTAACTGCAGTAGCCTATGTTCAATTTCATTGATAAAATAGTTGTTTGCATTATTAGTTGGATGTACGTTGTGATTAACTCCATAGACCTTTGGATCTACGAGAACATGTTCATTCGAGTAATAATATTCACTCATATCTTCAGTATTCTGTGCTTCACATTGTTGCTGGTAGCTTTGCCAATAATACTCTGAAATATTTAATTTCGCATTAACAATAAAGGAAATCGGAATATATACGTTCACTGACATTCTTTTAAATTAAAAAAAAACCTAATTGGGGATTTCTTTTCGAGGTTCTTAGAACTACGAAAATTAAAATTAGAATTAGAAGGAGGCTTAATGCTGCAAGATTCTCAAATAAGAAATTTATGATATCTTGTTGTATTCTTGCCAAATTAAATTTGCCTTCACCTCTAGGTAGTTCAACATTGCGACCTCCCCAGCCTTGTGCCACGCTTGGCTTGTATGCCAGTTCTCTTTGCGGATTGCTCGGATGAATGGGTTGGCTTTGGACACGATTGTTCTGTAGCTAAAAGCAAAAGTTTCAGATTAAAATACCATACCATATATTTCAAGTGATAGAAACTAACATTTTTATACGGATCCTGTACGTTGTTCGATGAGGCATAATAAGGAGCAGGCTGACGTGACGGCAACTCTGGTATCGGAAAATCGGTAACGTCTTGATTGAAATGCACAGGTGAGGCTTGAGAGGCAATCGGTGTTTGGTTTTGATATCTTGAGTCCTCCAAAAATGCTGCGCTTGCCGAGCCAGTCTGGAGGGCAGCTTCCCAGGGCGATTTAACCACCTGGACACCTGGCTTTGAGTATTTCTCAATGAGCTGATCCTGGTGAAGATTCAATTGAACCCGATGCTTTCCAGCATCCGAATAAGCTGACAAAATGCTCGGCGAGGTCGCCGGCCTTGCCTGATATTGTTGGTAATCTGGAATACCGGATGGACTGTGAATGCCGGCATTTGTCTCGTCGACTACCCAATTTTCAGCCTTTCTACGACGTTTCGCAAAGAGCTCAGCTCCTTGATGGCGATATTTGCATATATGTATATATATATTGTTTGGGTTTTCACAATTATTATTGTTGTTTATAGAAGAGCAGCAAGCAGGCCGAGGCGGCGGCGGCGGCGAGCAAAGCAATATTTGTTTGTGGTACATGTTATTAAATAAATTTAATTATAAGATTATTTAATTATCAAAAACCTTTCAAAACCAGCAATAATTCAACAAAATTACTAGGTTTATTATCTCTGCGGAGAACAAACCAATTATTTAAGTGATTTATGCTTGTTTAAATTAGTATGTGTATGTGTGTGTTCGTATGTGTATGTGTATAAATCTAATTAAACGAAAAAAGAGAAGAAGATTTAATACCCTTGCAATGTTATGTTATGTTTTGCTTGTTTAAATTAGTATGTGTATGTGTGTGTTCGTATGTGTATGTGTATAAATCTAATTAAACGAAAAAAGAGAAGAAGATTTAATACCCTTGCAAACGCAACCTTTTCATAAGGGACATAGTGCTATGGCCATATCTAAGAAACACAGGGAAAATAGTTAATACCGAGTTTGGTTAAGATATCTTGAAAAACAAAAAAGTTTTCCATGCAAGAACCTACTTTTTGACAGAGCGTTCCTATTGCAGCTATATGATATTGTGATCCGATGTAAACAAGATTTTGTTTAAATGTAGGGAGCATACTGAAACCTATTAATGGAGAGTTTGGTCAAGATATCTTAAAAAATGAATGTATTATGTATGTATTTCTGTTCAACAGAAAGAAGCACTTCTGCAAAGTTTCATAAAGATAGCTTTTAAGCGGAGAGACTAGTTCGCGTTGAAACAGACAGGCGGACATGGGTATATTGATCCTGTTGATCCTGATCAAGAATATATTTACTTTATGGGGACGGAGATTTCTCCATCTATTTGGTACACATTTCACGACAAGGGTATAATAATAGTTTTACTGTGTTATCATTTGTGTGCATGTTGTAGTACTTAAATACTTATTGCTAAATGTCATGGGATTAAAGTTGTTTACCTCGGCCTTTATGCAGTTGCAGCGCAGTTATTAGCTCAGCGCAATTGTCAGGTGATAAAAGGCCTGATTCAACATTTATAGATTCTTTCAGTGAGTTATAATCACGCATTTGTCCTCGTGGATTCATGACTAGCTTTAAGGGCATTTTTTCCAGCTTATTTAAATCCGGCTTCAAAAGTTCTTCCGTATTTTCTTTACTTAATGAGCGTGTTTCAATAATATCATCTTCTATTTCTACAATACGATATTTATAAGTTTAGTTTAGTTTAATCAATAACTGTTTTTTTTTTTTTTTTGCCACGCAAGGAAAGGGGTAATTATTTACTATAGGCTCTTCATAAAGAAAGTGTTTATATTGTCTTTGGTAATAACCTACATGGTTTTTTGTTCAAACTGAGGAATACAAAGCCGATTACATACGATACATAACAGAAACGTATGTAATCAAATAAAATACTTATTATATCTGGGCAATTAGTAAAGGCTTATTTTAGATTTACTCATGCTTAAATATTTCTGTACTTTATATACATATGTGTATGGATATATAAATAAGAAAACATATGTGCAGTTAATGCTGCAATAATGTCGAAAATGCTATCAAGACACATACAGCTTTTACAGTGTAAATATATCTTCGCTCCCCAGTTCCCTGACAGTTTATCTAGTCTTTTGATGCAAGCCCGTCAATTTTGATTCCTTTCTATTTAAATATGTAACAGTAAGTAGCTGAATCCATTGTTAAAGTTGCTTAAAATAGTTGAATTTGCTTTCAGAACCCAATTTTGCAGTACTTTTAAGATTTGATGTGTTTGCAACTTAAAACAAACAATAACCACCCCAAGTCGCACAAACTTACGCCTGAAACAAAAATGTTCAGAGCCCAACATTATTTTACAATTATTTATCCTACACAATGCTGCAACATTGAGACTTATTTCCATTGCACCAAAAAGAAAAATACTTTTTGTGTTTTGGATTTGCACTTTTCTAACTAACTATTATCATATAAGTATTGGTAGCAATGATTTTTTGGTAACGAACAGTTTCTATTTGGTGGCCTAAATGGTGTACATAAATATGTACATCGTATTAGAAGTGTACACGTATAATACCTAAGAATATAACAGGACCTTTTATGCATGCATTAAGAGATCTATTACCTTGGCCAGAACCTTCGTGAACCCATTTTACTGAACGTTTTTTCCGATTCACATACATTGATTGACCCTTAGAGGTTTGATTGCTTATGTCACTCAATGAATGCGATATTCGGCGAGCAAGCTCAACCTGGTCCTCCACGGTTGGATGCAGTGATGGAGAATAAAATGCTGATGAGGCATATAGCTTTCCTATTTTGAACAAATTTAAGGTAAATTCAATTGACTCACTCAAAGTATTGTTAAAGGCGATACGTAATGCACTCTGATTCCTAGGTAACATGAAAACTAAGCCATAAAGCACAAAGCGAATTTCAGATATACAGATATGTATACAGATATAAAATATATATACATACACATATATATATGCGTATCATGTAATATTTAACGAAGATGATTTAGGATATGTGTGTGAATATATTTATATTATTTAGCTTACGAATGTAGAAGGCTTTTCGATCGGGTAATCGCCGTACATTTTTTATTTCATTTTACGTATCACCTTTTTCAATTCAATTGAAATTTTACTTACGGTTCTTTGGCAATATTTCGGGAGCATCTGTAGCTGGTGTAAATATTTTGCGCAAATCTACAGTCCTCGACAAGTTTGATGATTCCTATTTTAATTAACATACACGTTCATACTATTTTCTAAATTCAATCAAATTGTATATTCAATGAACTTATATTCGAAATTCATGTGCTATGTATGCTGACATTCGTGTATATTCTTTTTATATATATATTATCTATCATTCATATCGGCAGATACATATGTATATAGTATGTAGAACCTTTTGAAACGATCTACGTACATTTTTCCTTTGCCACAGTTTTGTGCTCAGTTCGAGCAAAATTTTTTTCTTGCTTTCATCATAACGATCGCTAGGTCGAAAGCCACGTTTCCTTTCAATTGTACAATTATTTATTTGGCCATGTGACCTTTCCATGTCAGAAGAATTCCATATAGATTGGGATAGGCCCTTAATATTGGACGATGAAAAACCTTTTTGCATGTTCAAACACAAATTGGACTCGTAAACGCCTTCGCCTTTCGTACAAATAAAATTTTCTTAACAGATTCACATTCATGTGAGTGTGCGTGTGTGGTTATGTTTGAGTATATAGTTGTCTGTGAATGATGTGTGTATATACGTATATAAGAAGCTCTCTTAAATGCTAATTATAGAGATACTCGGAGAGTGGGTAACAGATCATCCAAATAAATTTGAATACTGCGAGTACCATATATAAATACAAATACAAATACAGATACTCGGAGAGTGGGCAACGGATCACCAAAATGAATACGAAATAGTACGAGTACCACACACAAAAACCAATAAAAATACAAATACAAATAAAAATATATATAATATATATATATACGTAAGATACATATGTACAACATGCATATGAACGAGTAAACTGAGTAAACAACGATCAAAGTATACATACTGTACATATTTTACTTTAAATTGTGAAAAAGTACAATCATACTCTTATAATTCGAGATCGACGCGTTTATACAGACAAAGGGCAGGACGGAAAGACGATCATGGGTAGATCGGATGTGCTCATCGTCCTGTTTTAAGCAAATTTTGTAATACCCATATAACACATTTTCTATGCGTACAAGGTATACAAATAGGTAAACCGACCGTGTTTCTTGCTTTTCATAATTAGGATGAGATTCTTACTTTGTGATATTAGTGCTATTGTGGCCTACCTTTTTGTCGTATGAATCTTCTTGCTGGCTATGAGCCCTTGTGTAATCGTGTGCCACTTTTGGAGCTATTTCCTCCTTGTACTCGTTGTGGCTCTGAAACTGCTTCTGTTGTTGATACTGTTGCGCCCTCAACTCTTGTTCATTCAATTGATTTTGCTGATACTGTTGCGCCCTCAGCTCCTGCTCTTTCAATTGATTTTGCTGATACTGTTGGGCCCTCAGCTCCTGCTCCTTCAATTGATTTTGCTGATACTGTTGCGCCTTCAACTCCTGTTCCTTTAATTGATTTTGCGCAAACAACTTTTGTGCTAATAATTGTTGCTGTTGAATCTGGTTAGCCAGCTCCTTTTGTTTCTGGATAAGTTGCAGCTCTTGTTCCTTGAGTTGCGTTATTTTTTCCTGTGCTTTTATATTTATATCAATATCAGATATAATGTTCTCTATTTGATTATTAATATCCTTCTGAAAGATAAGTGCAAATGTTATAATAATATATTAAAGCAAACAGTTTGGCCTTATCCAAACGTGGCCCAAAGTTTTCATATCGTATGTAAAATAATAATCTCGATTATAATCTAATTACTTTGAAAATACACAAAGTGGACGCCGCGTCTGGCAAAAATAATATTTAAACAATTAAGAGGCTCTAGTCGGAACTCCCGGCTAGGGGATACCCTGAACCCTTATATTCCAACACGAAATACAGCTCGCGCAACGATCTCGATGAAACTTTCAAAAGTAGATTTTAAGTCTTTAGCTATTATAGGATCTGAGATGATTAACTTTATATAGACGGACGAGCGGACGGACGGACGGATAGACGGACATGGCTAGATCGACTCGGCTTGTGATGCTGATCAAGAATATATATATACTTTATGGGTCGGGGATGCTCTTTCTGCCTGTTACATACATTTGCACAAATACATTATACCCGTTTTACGCATTTTCAATGGGTTCAGGATTTTAAAATACAAATACCGAATATTTGTACATAAGTACAACAAATATATAAAATATTGTGTAATTACTTACATTTGCGTTGTTTACTTTTTCAGCCGAGTCTTGGGTTTTTTTCACTTCTACGGCAACAACTTCCGGCTTGGATTCATCTCGGTCGTCTTTATTCTAAATAAATAAAATTGTTAATAATAATAATAATTAGAAACACATATTTGATTAAAATGTTTGCACATCCTCAGATAATTGGCCTAGTTACTTGTTAGAATTCAAAACAAATAATACAAAATATATATTTTCCATAAAAAAAACTTATTTAAAGGTTTAGATTTTGTATATATAGTGTATATATTTAATTTATCGAGCACTTGCGTTAAGTTTTGGAAGACGCGCTATTATTATAGGTAAATAAAAGGTTTTATACTTTTTCAATCTTGGCCTCTGTCTCTTCTCCCAAGTCTTCATCATCAGACGTACTGTCACCCTCTTCGGATTCCTCTTCCTCTTTTCTTTCAGAAACACTAACATTTTGTTCTGCGGCATCCGTAGGTGTATCTGGAATACTTGATTGAGAGCCATTTTTGTTAATTATTTCAGCAGTTTCTGTATTCGGCTCCAATTCCAGCTCGGGCTTAACTGGCTGCGATTCTTTAGTTTCTGCTTTTATCTGGCTGTTATCAACATTAGATACATTATCTTTAATGGGAGCCAATCCGTCCTCAGCTTTTTTTGCTATAACAACTGTCGATGATGTCGTTTCAGTTTCCTTCTGAGAAGTCTCCTCTCCGCTACCCTTTTTCGTGACAACGACCGTGGTTGTTGTTTGAGTCTCTGTAAGGGGAGCTTCGTCGCCATTATCCTTTTTATTCGTAACTATTGTAGTCCTTGTTTTGATCTCCGTATGACGACTCTCATTGTCATTCTCTACACTGCCCACTTCCTCATTTTCATCGCCGCCTTTCTGATCATTTGTTGTGTCGGTTGCTTCAGGTGGGACATTTTCTTTCGAGTCCTTAACCAATTCGGTATTTTCGGTTTCACTTAATTTCGTCTTAATGTTAAAATGAAAAACAATAACACGTTACTGATAAAAATTTGAGGGCAACACTTATGCAATTAAGTAAAAAAGCAATTGGCAAGCATCGTAATCAAATTGGATTGCATTTTAATTAAAAGCCATCATCGTCTATAAGTCGTAGCGCATATCCTTGGTGACATTCAAGAAGACAGAAGCCAGACTCATTAGTCTATAGATGGATAAATTAAACTGCGTGTCCTGACTGACTGAACGCATAGCTTAAGCCGCAAGAGGTTCGAATCTGAAATTTTTGCTGAAGACTCTAGATCGAGGGTCCAAATTCAGCAATAATTTTAAATTGTTATATACATATGTCTGGCTGAATGCATGCGTGACGGCGATATGAGCGGCTTTGCATAATATAATAATATAAAAATATGCCTCACGTTGTGCGCAATTTTCTTATTATTATATTATGTAACGAACATGAAGGGTACGTTGGGCGACATTTTCTCATTGTTATAATATTAATTAATTTAAGTGGCCTATGACGGTAACTGCTTCCAGTCAATGATAAGCAGCAAAGATACTCCGTATTAGTCGTAGTAGCCAATATCCAAATTTGTATGTATTCTATACCCATTGATATAATGATCGGAAAATAATCAAAGAAGTTATTAAACAATGCATTCTGCTAAGAACAAGTAAGAACTTTGCAGTCGGGTACAGCCGACTTTGCAATACTCTCTTGTGCTTTTAGGAAATACGGGTGTCTGACCATTTGTGGCGATTGAATGAAGATCATCAGAAAAACCCTGCAAAACCGAAATACTTTTTTTTAAGCTTAAACACAAGTTGATATTCTAAATTTGAAGTCTTCATTGGCATCGAAACCAATGTACCCCTTTCAGAGTGTAAATTAAATATATTAATTAATTGGCAAGTACTTTGTATATCTGAAGGATGCACAGTACGTGAAATGAAGTAGATGAAGTTTGAATTATATAAATTGTAAAGTACTTGATGTAAAATAAAAACCTTTAGCTTTTGCACTTACCACAGCTTCAGAATCCATTTTAAGTTATTAAAAAAAGTTTATCTAAAAAATTAGAAAAATAATTATAATAATTAAAGTCTATTATAATAAAATTATAAAAGATAGACGGACAGATGGACATGGCTGTATCAAGTCGGCTGTTGATGCTGATCTAGAATGTATATACTTTATGAGGTCGGAGGTGTCTCCTTCTATACGTTACATATTTCTTGATAATATTATAATACCCTCAATAAGGGTATAAAAATACACCAAAAGATTTATAGATCTTTCAAGTGATATATGTATATTATGTTAGCAAATACATATGTAAATATATATGAAGAGAGGAAAATCTTTTGAATGAGCAATTGAAAATATTTGATATATGCAAATGGAATATATTAACAACGGAATATATGTATAAAAACATTTTTTTTCATCCCCACCTGTTGACACCGTTTATTATTTTTACGGTTTTGTTTTATATACATATATATATATGTATACATATATGTGGTACATATGTACACAAGTATGTGCATAATACTTCGGCATATGTGTGCATATATGTACATATACGTTTAAGCAAGCACGCATACATATGTATGTATATATTTGAAAATATATTAGCTACATACATATTACATAGAAGACATTCACAAACATTTACATAAACAGGTTGGTAATTACAGCTGTAATCTTATATAACCGCTTGTTTATCTGTATGTATATATTTTAAGAACTATTCACGTTTTAAAAGAACATTACTTAATCAGCTTGCTTTAACTTACCACTTCTTAATTTTGTTTCAATTAATTATACACGTACAACGCGGCACAGTCTTACCTAAATTACGCGGTCTAAACTTGTGTAAGATAACAATAAAATTAAAATACCATCCGGACTAAAATAATAACCTCGAATGAACAAAATATTTCTACATACATATGGATGTATATGCCGTTCGATTCAAAGAATATGAGTGCACATTAAAGATAGCGTCCACACTGTCCACATTCTATTTTTTTCTATATTGCCAAGTTCCCGCACATTCACAATATAGAATTATAACATATACATATGTAGTTATATATATATTCAAACATGCATACACAACCACATGAGTAAACATATTAACATATATATGTATCAATTTAAATACATGCTCGATATGTTTATTTAAATACAGTCCTATATTAAAAGTCGTGCACACACCATCGACCATATGTGCCATACATACATACTACATGTTCCTATTTCATACAGATTTCGCTCACAATGGCCTAAATATCCATTTTATTAGGCATAAATTTACAAATACACAATAGTTGACTAGTTAATAGTACTTAATTATCCGAAATGGATATACATACATATGTATTTATTTATTATTTATTTTAAAAGAAGGTATTTTTTAACATTTTAGAAATAGAACTTTGAAGATTTATAAACATCATTATAAAGTATTTTTATTTTAAATATAATTTAATTTATTTAAGATTGTAAGTGAATGATAAAATATAATTGAAATTAAAAATAAAAATGTATACTTTGCCCATAGCTTATTTAATGCCTGATAGCTAGCGTTGATCCTGCTATTTTTCCACCTTGCTATTGGGAAAAAAATTCACATAACTTAAAAACTGCTCGTTTAATTTAAATAGAAACAGGCAGATCGCAAGACTTTATCGATTTGGTGGGTTTTAACAGGATAATATATGTATATACTTTATGGGAAATAAAAATGTATATTACCAGCGCGTACTTATATATTCTTTAAAAAATACCCGTCAATTGTTGTTCAGAGTTGCAACAATTTTGCTTCATATTTAATTAAACAGCTGATAGCCGATTCCAAACAGCTATCTCTCAATAACAGCACTATCGGCCTTAATACCTATCGAAAATTCGATATTTCGATTTTTCTCCACAATCAAAATAGGGATTATGTGCGTCAAATATGTTTGTAAAGTAAGCGACGATTTTGGATACTTGGTACTGGAAAAGGAATCGCTCACTTTTAAATGCATTTATTTATATTTTTAAGCAGAAAACAAAATAAATTTAAAAGCAGAATAGCAACATATTAAATTATTTACTATATATACTCGAATAAAGCCTATAATTTCACCCAGCAACCTGTAAAATTTAGATTAAAATCGTCAGTAATGCCCGTTAAAAATCAACCTTGTTTTCCTTACTTAGAGACAAGGGCCCGCAATCACGCTATACCCTTTTATATATATACATATTTTTAGAAGCTTTGCACTATCTTTAAACAAATGCACAATGCAGATTTTGAGATAATTTAATAGTAAAAAATTGTAATTCAGTCATAAAGTCTATCGCGCTGCAATTTCCTACGCGAACTGAACCACGAACAATTCCGTATCCGATATCAAGTACCAAAAATCGATGCTAAGACACCGCCGCTAACTTGACGCACGTATCAAGTCTTTGAGATACGATATATCGATAGAATATCAGCATCCCTAAACAAAACTGTGGCAATGTAAGAACAAACACAATAAAAATGGGGGCAACGATGGTGAAAAATGGAAATTTATTGGATGCCTTGCCTTCACAGGTATCCCATATAGCATATTAAATGTTTATTTATAACCAATGACAATAATAATTGCAGGGAACTCTACACGTTGTAATGCTCGGATTGGATTCTGCTGGCAAAACAACAGCACTATACAGACTTAAGTTCGATCAGTATTTAAACACAGTACCCACTATTGGATTTAATTGTGAGAAGGTACATTTATCAAAGAATTGCAAAAGAATGAAGTCATTAATTTTTTTTCGTAGGTTCAGGGAACTTTGGGAAAGGCAAGGGGTGTTCATTTTCTCGTTTGGGATGTGGGTGGGCAAGAGAAACTTCGGCCGCTCTGGCGAAGCTATACTCGGTACGTAAAACAGATGTTTTCTGACAACATACACTTCCATACATACATACGGTATCTTTGTGTACATGCATGCATGTAGGTACATTTAAAAGACTGCGAATATATATAATAATATCTTAATGTATTGAACAAATCAATGTTAATTTTTTCATCTATGGTAGAGTGCTATTATTATGCTATAAAATGGGTTTCATTCTATACCGAAGTTTATTACATTAATATTGATTGTGTAAAATTGTGTATTTTATAGGTGCACAGATGGAATTCTATTTGTTGTGGATTCGGTCGATACGGATCGCATGGAAGAGGCAAAAATGGAGTTAATGCGTACAGCCAAATGTCCCGACAATCAGGTATTTTTGATTGAAAACAATGCGCACGATCAATATGTTTAAAGACCTGTTCTAAATTTGATTTCAGGGGGTCCCTGTGCTTATTTTAGCCAACAAACAAGATCTACCAAACGCATGTTGTCCCAAGGAACTTGAAAAGCTCTTAGGATTACATGAGCTACACAATCCAATATCGAATATATTGAGTTCAACCTCAACATCAACAGGAAACATTGTCGGTTTTTCCACTTCAAACCAAAGTTATTCTAATCAGGGCACACCAACCCAGATGGCACCTGATGCGGACAAGAGCAGTGAAAGACACGAATCGTCAATAAAAGTCACATTTCCCCACTCGCAACATTCGCATTTCCACGCGGGGTCCAAGAGTAAAGACTCCAGTTTGCCAAACGAGGCTAAGAGCAACGCACCACATACAACGTCACCAACAAAGAACAGCCCCCAGTTTACAGTAAAGCACAACAACATAAACGCATCCACGCAACTAAAAGGCTGGTACATACAGCCCGCTTGTGCAATTACTGGAGAAGGTCTGCAAGAAGGATTGGATGCTTTATACGACATGATATTAAAGAGGCGTAAAATTAGCAAGTCTTGTAAAAAGAATAAACGGTAATATTGTTTTAAATATAGAATTTTAGAAATTAAAGTCTGCCTAGCACAATTAACAAAATGTACACGCACTAAAACAATAAATATCGCATATGTACAAAAATCCGTAGTCTGGATTTTCCGCAATTATCCGCGATTAAAAACAAAGATCAGCAAGGGGCCTCTTGTCGCAGGCTCAAAAAACCGAATGTGTGTGTGCATATCAAGCTCAACGTTATGCCATAATTATATACCAAAGATAATATAATTATTAACACTAAAATATGCCCAACTGCAAGCTTGATGATGATTCGAGCAGCGAAGGCAGTCGGCAGCCCTCAGCAAAACCGCAATGGCCCACGTTAATTAGGTTTATGCTGGAGGTGTTGTAGCTGTTTGATCCCAAAATGATATTTAATAATATTTACTGAGTTTGGTCGGAAAATCGGCTAGTTGTAAACTGAAGCAAATATTAAAATAATCAATTTAAATAATTCGTAGGAGTAACTTTTAAAATATATCACAAGTATGTGTCAAAATGTTTCTTATACTGTTTCTTGATATTTTTTAATAATACATATTTTTACTATTATCTAAAAATTGTTTGCTCATTTTTTTTTTGAGAATAATTTGAGTTTTATCAACTAACGACTAAAATAAAATCAAGATAATTAATAATACATTTTATAATGATCATTTTAATATTGCCCTCGACTTACCTAAACTAAGCCCACAAATATTAAAATATTCCTATGGAATTTAATAACTGATAAAACCCATTTAATGGGTATCGAAACTCATGGCTATTGAAAGATTAGAGTCTTATTCGTTTCGCAACAAATGTGTTTTTTATTTTTGAAAGTCGATACAAAAATAATAGATGTCTGTAAAGCAGACACATATGCATGTACGTGCACAATTTACTTAATTTTAAAAGCCTCCCATCCTTTGTAGTTTTTTTTAAGTTTTATTTTGCGGAATCTGATTCAATTAAAATAGTTATAATGAACGCCCAAGTTTGGCATTGTTACATTAGTTGGCACGTAAGTGGACCCGGGAGCACATTTAATGCAATCACGTTTAAGTGCAGGTCTCTGCTTTGACTTGGATCCCTGGCAGTGCATGGCGAAACGCAGCTCTTCGGCCATTTCTGAGCACAAGGATTGATTGTCAGTATGCAGATTTTTCTTTGAATTCCAACAAAATTCAAAAATGGCCACTACCACCGCCAGCGCAAGTCCACAAAGTAGTACAACAAATACACCACCTGAAATGAGTAAACATTAAGGGTGAGTGTAAGTCTCGGTCCAACTCGGAAACCGTCTTCTCCTATCCTACTTACCAATATTTTCAACACCCAACGCGTTTGCTTTTGATTCTTTGCTTTTGTCATCTCTGTTGCACACATCGCCCGTATTTTTCCACCATTTGTCGTAGAGTATCTGTATAATGCCCTTCTCTTGCAATTCTAATATCGCCAAAGAAATTTTGTCCCTCCAAGGCGATCCTTTGGGTGTTGCAATGCCATAACCTTTAGAATCCAACAGACCGCCAATCTGTGTCAAATTACAATCCCTCTGAACGGCATAGTCCAACATTGTCGATTCCATTAGAAAAGCATAATTGCCTTCCATTACGCGCTTTATTCCATCCTCGTAGCTTTTCACAAACACAGACGCTTTTCGGTTTTCCATGTAGCGCCACATTTTTTGATATATCCCAATTTTAGAGTCCTGAAATATTCGATGCATATTCAAGGAATTAAATAAAATAAAAAGCAAAAGTGCTCTACTCGGAAGTACCCGACTAGGGGATAACCTGAACCTTCTTCTATCAATACAGAATATAGAAAAATTTCATTCCAGGTATCATCATAAGCCGGTTAATACTTTCACTGTGCTCCTTATCTTATCTTATATATTGTATATTAATTTATTTTTTTCCCTTAACTATTCACCCTAAAAAATGTCATAGTTGATCCGCCTTCCAAAGTTCCATATGAGATTTCAGTTTGATCTGCCAAATCCGCCGCACTCTCAATGGGAGTTATCATACGTTCTACTGTTAAAAAGGCAGCCAAATTAGCTGTGTATGATGAGATTATAATGAGACAAAAGAAGAACCAGCAACCGCCAACAATCCGGGTAGATGTTGCCTGAGAAATAAATAAAAATTAATGTCAAAATATATATGTCTAACATAAGAGCTACAGAGAGGACATTTTAATATTGTGCTATCCAATTTCCCCTGGCTTCAGCTTTTGATTTTTTTTTCTTCTCATCAATAAACTTGACATTGAGCCAGCTTTAATATATTTCTATAAAAAACTGTTAGTCTGACTAACTTATTGAGCTGAACTTACCTTATGTAATGCAGGTGCTTAAAAAGGAAGGTTCGGAAAACTTTTTGTTTACCAGCAAATCCGGCTCAAACTTAGTTTCAAGCCCGTAAATCAAATTTATCAGGGTTAAGGACTTATAGTGAAGTTTCGGATTTATTTTTAACGATTTTGAAAATTCCACCCTGAACATTTCAACAATATTTTTGTGAAAATATATTTGATAGACGTTTTTCGTAAAAGCCAATTTGCAAAGATTGATTCATTATAGAAATTTCAAAGAAAATTCACTATAGACGTATTTTCGGGAATTCCACTCATTTTGAGCGCTCTAACTTATTTTCAAAAAACTCATAAAAATTTTATTTATGCGAGTTCCAGTGATTTGGCGCATTCCACCCTCTTGAAGAAAATTTTATAATAAAGATAAAATTAAATGAATAGAGTTGAAATAAACAGTTTATTTTTCGGCTTCAAGCTTACCCCATTGGACTAAGAAAACACAAGACGTTAATGCCACCGTTTAATTTAAAAATATCTATATAAAATATAACTATGGACGTAGAGTTCCACGCAAAGAACTAGGACCAGGTAAGGCCTTGAAATACCACCTATTATATACATATACTGCATATTTTCCGGCCTTACCGTATCATATTTTGTTCCTATAAATTTTGATTGGAGCTTTTCTACCCAGTTCTTTCTGTACTATATTGAACTTCACGGCGAGTGAAGGACCAAAGGTTGGAATCAAAAGTTTCCGCCTATGTTCTTATGTTCTATGCCCTTACAAATGATTTCTCCCCACTCAATCCTTGACCTCAATTTTCAACAAGGAGGAATGGATTTCTCGCAAAGTGTGAAATTAAAATTAGCTTGAGGGCGATCGGATGGTAAGCAAAAAAGTTGCATGCAAACGTTTTTCGCGGGTTTTCCACACTTGCGGGTAGAATTTCCCGAAACCCTACCTAACGGGAACCTTCATCACATAAGGAATCCTAGCTCTGATCACCAATCAGTCAGGAAAAACTGTTTTATATGTAGGGAATACTTATTGTAGGTATATAGCAGATATCCATACCCTTGGATATAAGTCGGCCCCTTACTGCATTAGAGCACCATTTGCAAACCAAAAGCTATTTCCTTCATCACATAAGGAATTCTAGCTCTGATCACCATTCAGTCAGTCAGTCAGGAAAAACTGTTTTATATGTAGGGAATACTTATTGTAGGTATATAGCAGATATCCATACCCTTGGATATAAGTCGGCCCCTTGCTGCATTAGAGCACCAATTGCAAACCAAAAGCTATTTTTTAGTGTAAAGTCGTTTTGTACGCTCACTAACTCCAAGGGGTCATCATCATCATCATTATCCCCATCATCATCGTCCTGAAGATCAGTGGATTTTATAAGATAGTCGACAGTAGCTGAATTATCATGATTATTAGCTGTGTATTCATCGTCCAGCTTTAAATTATTTATGTGCTCTTTGCAGCATTTGCTATCACGATCCCGATCCCGATCATTATCGAAAGATTTGAGTTCCAATTGATCGTATGCATTGTTAGCTTTTCGAATTTTTCGCAACATATGGTCGCACGCCATGGAACAGGCTGGTTTCGATCGAACCCATTCCATGGGTGATAATCGTGCTACAATCCAGATACAGATAGATACAAGAATGTAGCCGAATGCTATGTAGAACCATATTTCGATGGCGAGGGGGTTCATAAAAGAGAAAAACTTCGTTTGAGCGCGATCTGATATCTGAAAGACAATAAAACTTATGAAATACAACGTCTCAGTGTCTATCGAATACTCAAAAAACCACGGGGAAATAGGCACACAATATCTAGTAATTCGTCAGTACATGCGCATAAGCTTGATTCCAAACATACCTTTGGATTCAGACCGGATCCTTGTCGCAAAAACGTGCCCGTTATAAACCAAAAACTGTTGGATATCGAAAACTGATTCTCAACGATATCAGTTTCCTTGTAGCACGGATGTGGGTTCTTCCACTCATACGGAGAGAAGCGAGCCATCACAAATAACGCGAAGGATACTAAGATATAAGCAGCTAGCACATACAGCCAGATCTCGATTGCCAATGGGTTCATAAAGGAAAACAGTCGTGTGGGCTGACTTGTCGGTACCTAAAGGATTTATGATTTAGCTTTTTGCAAAATTACGCCTGAACATTCAGTAAATTAACATACAACAAACAACAACATAACATACATACATCTAAAAGCAGTCTTTCCCAGCAACATATGTTACAAGTAAGCAGAGCATGTATCTGATAGATACGAATCATAACAGTACCGAAACTCGGTTGATTTAATCGGCTTTTAGAAAGCTTATACTTATTATACTGTTTGCATTTGAACTACCTTCAGGAGGGTAATAATATTTTACCTTGAATAAAATGCCAATCCCGAGATTCATAAATGGTTTCGTAAAGTCAATAACACTTTCTCGTGCATAGTTAATAGTCATTGACGCAACAGCCAAATCTGCGCGCTGAAATATAATACAAAGAATTTATTTATTAGCTTGCATAAAAACAAAATATTAAAGAAATATATATCTCTACATATATAAACCTGTGTGTCCTGACCAACTGACTGTTTGCTGATCAACGCACAGCCCAAACTTTAAGAGCTTGGAAGCTGAAATTTTCACCTCAATATCAAAGATCTACGACCTTAGAAATATTTCTTAAGTCTCTTGAATAGAAAATGCGGGTCAAAAGTTTATTCGATTGAATTTAAAATTTTTTTAATTATCTATGTAAGGTATAACTCTTAAGACGTGAAGTTCAAGATTCAAGTTTTAGTCAAATTATTCCTACGAGAGACGGAAAAGAAGAATTGCTTAGTTGCAGTTTAATTTCAATCGTCTCCTAGTAGCCCCGCTGTAGCGCTACCCCTAATTATCTTAAGTCGTAATAATAATTTATTTATTTATTATATATTTCTTTAATAAAGATTTCAAATTCGTTGCTTTTATATTTTGGATTGTGCTTTGGTCACCATTCAGTCATTCAGTAATTCTAAAATATACTATATAAAAATGCAGTAAAACACAGGTATATACTCGCCCTTTCCATTAACTCTTGCACAATTCCATTCCAAGAATTTGTTTCCGGTATGTAAACACCATACATATTATCAGGAACCAATTCAATTTTATATTGGAAGCCAACTTGTTGTGCTATGGCCTTCAGTAGGTCTATGCAAAAGCCCTCAAATCTCGCATTTCCAGTAAGATTTGCATCTTCCTTAACCATAACATATGGACGTTCCTGATGGGCCCAAGTAAAGTAAGTAAAATTAAGAAATAAATTATAGTATTTGGACGAACCTCTCTAGTCATTACGACCAGAGTTATGTTTGCAATGTTGGAGTCGTAAAATGCAGTAGGATCAGAAATGTTAACACCCACATCCGGTTGCCAATAGCCGACTTTTTGTATTATTTCCTGTTTCAGTTTTAGTATATCAATTTTAAATTTGCTTCTTCGACCCTCAATAAAATGAACCCTTCCAGTCAAGCCATCAACTGCAGCCTAAAACAATAAAAAGAATATAATTTACAATTACAAAAATTATAATTAAAATTTTCTTACCGAATTAATATAATTATATAGCGAGAGTCCGTCGCTCCATACTCGGTCAGAGTTACATGAGAGATTCCTAAACGTTAAAGTGTGACTGCTATCCAAATGTTTTAGCCCATATGCAAATGCATATACCGAATCGAACATGAGAGCAGACTCTGTCTGGAATAGATATGTTTTGTTAATTTATTTAATTACTGGTTGGTATAACCCGGGCTTGCCGAGTCAAATTTCTTTCCATCAATCTTTAGGCATACTTTTTTCCGAATGGCTTGCTTATCAATATGTTAGATATCTTTAACCTGAACCTTCCAATGACTGCTTAAGCTATTAAGTTAAATCGAAAATTAGTCCAAGAACTTAAACCCCTCGAGAAGGACAAATAACCTTTTTATATCTCTTGCATTTTCTACTGTTGGGCTTGGCTTATATGTCTAATCTCCAATTATTCAATTCATCAAGACAGAATTGAGTCTGCAGAAAACCAAAACAGAACCTTCAACCTAGAATTTTCCAAAACAACTTTAAGAACGAGCTTGAAGCCATCAAATCTTTTAATCCTATTACCAACACGGGAGAGCGGCCGAAATTGATTCGAAGAAAGATTTTTCTTGCGAAACAAATAGTAACAAAAACTTTCAGACAACAATGTTCCGCAATTTTGCGATTTTTAGCTCAACAGATCACCAATCAATCGGGGGACAAAAAGATTATGTAAAATAAAATTCAGGTGTGAAAACCATTTCAAAAACATTTTTATAAAATAACACATTTCTTAATTAGAATGTAATATGGATAGGTAAACAAATTATTATTTATAGTCTACTCCTTATATCCACATACCTGTATGTAGGGCATTCCGTTAATCATCTCCAATCCGCTGTGCTGCAGCTTCTGCATTTGATCGATTACCTCCTGGTAACGTTTACTTCCGACGTCTACTAAACGGAAGGCTGTTATGTTCACGCTGTTGTATCTAAAATCCTCCAGGTCAAACGTCTCCAAATCCTGTGTGCTCAAATAGTTAAATATAAAGCTAATATGGAATGTCAATCTAGTACTTACGAAGGTGGTAAACATATAATGATATCGATGGTCATTCATTTGCAACTGTAGAATCTGAAATTGTAAGTCTTCCTTTAGATTATCTTAAGCCAAATCATATCGATTGCATAAGATAGGTATAATGAATTATAAATCCTAACTATAATGTATCTATAGTAAAGGCCAAATGGGCTTATATACTTTAACTAAAAACATTTGCAACCATCTTTGAATATATTTTTAACATAGTTTTTAATAATTTACTTCATTTTATCAAATATTGGTTTGTCTAGATTTGTGTATCTTTTGAAGTTAGGCAGGCAGAGAAACGCACAGATTGAAGCTTGATATATATAACGCATTTGGTCGTATTTCCCGTCCTTGCGCAGTTTTATGGTTTTATGAAAATTACTAACCAAAATGTAGAGTCTCCGTTTTCCTGCCCATTTTTGTGCTTAAAACCAAAAAAAAATATTTATTCATACAACCTTGACTCGCATTTCTTTATCTAAGTAACTTGAATTTAGCAAAAAATATCTTCGAAAACTTAGTCATTAGATCTTAAAAGAGAGTATTAAATATTAAAGACTGCAGCCGATTCCCACATTTAATCCAAATTTTCAACCCGTAAACAAAACAGTTTCATGCAACCGATTCAGCCAATTTCCCATAGTTGCCAGTGGAATTTCCAAAATCACTGAAACAAGTATTCAGTAAGTTCCAATAAAGATCTTAGACTCTTAAGCCGATCGGACAAAACTTGACACTGTGTCTAAAATAACATGAAATCCCATTTTTCACACAGAAGCTGTAAGCCTCTCGAAACGAGTCAAGAAGTAGACCTACTATTTTGTCCTAACAAGGTTTAAGGAGCTCCCTTTATCCGTTTTATAGCTAAAAGCGATTCTTTTTAAATTTTAGCATCAACTACAAAAATATGCTTAGCTTAACACATGTGCGTTTTAGGACACAGATAATTACATACTAATATATACAAATAAAAGATATGAATCTTTCGTACTGATCGAAAAAAAGTTTTGATATTAGTTGGATTTGTGTCAACTATTATTTTGTAAATTTCCTTTTGGCGGATGGCTCGTAAAACTTGACGATAAGTCTCCGGATTTGCTTGCCTTATATACATTTCGGTTCTCATCTCCGCAGATGAGTGAATTAAGTCCTGCTGCTTGAAAAGTCCTGAAATAAAGGCGTTTTATATGCATGAACGCTTGAAATATTAAAAAAGATAACTTTTTAAATTATAGATATAAATAATCTGAGGTCAGGGAAAACGGGCACTTCGAAGCCTTCAAGAAAGACACTACGTGAGCTGTATTTTCGGTTACATCTTTATAAATCTTTATCTATCTTAAGGCCAGACAGACAGGCAGACAACGGATGGCTATTACACAACCAAAAAAAGAGAAAACAGGGCTATTTTCGGCACGCCGAAGATTTAACGCCCTTGCATACCCAACTTTTGCATAATGCTCATATAGCTTTGCCCGTATCTACGTATGGTCAGAAAATATTTAAAAAAAAAGTTTTTCATACAAGAACAGAGATAAGCACTTTCAATTCGATTAGTAACAAACAGACGGAAATGGCTTTATAGACTCGGATGTTGATGCTGATCAAGAATTTATATTTATATGAATTATGTGAATTTATATATAGTTTATGAGGTCGGAGATGTCTTCTTCTATGCATTACACATTTCACAAAACTATAATACCCACTTTAAGCGTAACCCTTAACTGTAACTATAATGACATTTGAATAGTTACCATAATCTTCTTCGTAGATAATAGCGACTTTTGTCCAATTGAGATACATCATTAGATCGCGGTAGGCTAAATTCATAATGTTTTGGGACGGATACAGATTGATAGAAAACTCCTTGACACTAATTTCTAAGTCAATGCGAACTTCAATGTGCGGAATATCGAAGGCTTCGCAAATTGATTGCACATGAGCCGCCAGCAGAGGGTCGGTTGGGCCAAAGATGGCTTGGACTCCGGCTTCCAATTGCCGACAAACCTTTTTTGTGGTCCGGAAGGAGTCATCGCGCGGCACATACTCAATATCGTAGACAAGTTGAGTGTTAGGCAGAAGTGATTTTTCTTTATTGATGCGGTAAATCGCATATTTAAATGCCGATTCAACGTTGCCTTCCCGTTCGTCTTCGGTAAATATTGCTCCTGAGGAAAGAGAAAACAAATTAAAAAAATGTAACATGAAATTAACTAGTTAATAAACTTACCGACTCGAATCACTGGAGGCAAAGCATTCGCAACCAGCACCATGGACAGCAAAAACAGGTGCAGTATGGAGTATATCCCGAAGGACGCCTTCAGGTGTATTGGGTCCTTTGTCATTAAGGTGTTTCGCTTAAATTTCAACTGTCCGCAGAAAAAACAGCAATCGTTACCATTATCTAAGCATATCGTATACTTGTGTTGCATATTCATTTAAAATCAGAGTCTCTGATTGTTGCACATTTTCGATTTCGACAAAAATCGAACGAACCAATTCAATCTGTATCTGTTTAACGCAATTCCCTGTTATACTTGCATTAACTCATTTCTGAGTGGTAAAAAAAACCATTTCCAAATTGAAAAGCACTCTTTCGACTGTATCGTATCAAAATGAAATTAAGTCACTCGAAATTTATTAAATTTATACAGCATGAACTCCGGAAGTTCGATATATACAGCCACAAATCTTCAATTGTCACATTATATTTTATAAGGGAAGCTTCAACATGGCTCGAAGCTTTCACCTAAATTCACACAACGCATGCGCCTATAATTTTGCCCTCGAGCTTTGCTGACTACAGTTTATGAAACCTGTTCCATACATACATTTGCCATTTTCATTAATCCAATTAAATATCTTGAGTTTGAAATCAATTGATTTAACTTCAATTCAAATTAAAACTCGATGTGCTTTGTTCTTTAAATGACCTTTCTGTTAGTCCGTCCAAAAATTCACTTGTATGTGAAATTGTCATTTATATCGATAAATACTTATCATATAATAAAATATAATATGTTCTCAAAAAGCTTAGCTCTAGCCTCAAATTCATGCCGCAAGTATAAACCAAGTTAACAGAACTTGGTAATCGTGAATGCACACGCATAAACATGAAGCTAACATGTACACATGAAAATATATATGTACGTATGTAGCAGTGAAATTGTTTCTCGTTATTTTTACATATACATATATATCCAATAGCTCTCCTAAATATGGGTTCAAGTTCAAGCTATTGATTGCACAGTACAGCCAGTACAGAGCGTGCACTCTACATTGGCGGTAACATTCCTCGAAGCCCGCTTAAAATGGGTGAAAACGTAAAAGTTATTGTGCGCTGTCGGCCCATGAATCGAAAGGAAATTGACAACAAGTCGGATGTATGTATGTTAAAACTACTTACATACACTCTCACAAGCACATACACACATACATATATATATTACAATAATAATAACATATATATTAATAAAACATGTCTGCATGTACAGATGACATATCTATAGATATGCGTACATGTCTGCATGTAAAGATATCTGTAAATATGAGTGCATGTCTGCATGTGCATATGACATATGCACATATATGCGCAAATGCCTATATGTACAGATGACATATCAATATATATATATGCGTAAATGTCTGCATGTACAGATGACATTTCTGGTTTCATGATATAGTTTTTAAAACTAGAAGCCCGCTTAAAATGGGCGAAAACGTAACTACTTATCTACATATGTAAATACGCATTTGCACAAAAAGATATATCTAATGATGTCTAATAAGAATTAAGGTGTTATCATAGAATAATTGCTTGGTCTTTAATTTAATTCGTACAGTCTATTGTGGAAATTGGCGACTATGTTGTGTCTGTGGTTAATCCCTTAGCTCGAACTGCTCCAAGGAAATCATTTACATTTGACAGCGTGTACAATGGATTATCAAAAACCGAGACAATCTACAATGATATGTGCTACTCCTTGGTCGAAAGCACTTTGGAGGGCTATAATGGAACAATTTTTGCATATGGCCAGACCGGATGTGGCAAAACCCACACAATGCAGGTGAGTGAAGGAAATAGTTCTCAAATATTTTATCTACAAATATTTCAATTAAAGGGAGAAGGATATTCGGATGCTGCAGAAAATAATGGAATCATACAAAGGTGTTTCGACCATATATTTGAAACGATTTCCATAGCGACGAGCGTTAGGTACCTGGCCTTAGTCAGCTATTTGGAAATTTATAATGAAAATATCAGAGACCTCTTGAGTGCGAACGAGCCAAATAGCATTAGAAACCATCCGCTTAAAGATGTGCCAGGCGTAGGCGTCACAGTTCCTACACTAACTACTCAGGCTGTTATGAATGCCATGGATTGTTATAACTGGTTGAGTGTGGGTAACAAAAACCGCATAACCGGAGCCACTTTAATGAATGAAAAGAGTTCCCGATCACATACCATATTTACAATAAGTCTCGAACAAATTCAAGAATCGGCTTCATACAATACATCAGCCCCGCCGAATCTGCCATCGGGCCAAACAATTGGGGGCATACGTAGAGGAAAATTAAACCTAGTTGATTTGGCTGGCTCCGAAAGACAGTCCAAAACGGGGGCTTTTGGCGACCGATTGAAAGAGGCGACAAAGATAAATTTATCGCTCTCAGCATTAGGAAATGTCATTTCAGCACTTGTTGATGGCAAAACAAAGCATGTGCCATACAGGGATTCTAAGCTTACGAGGCTTCTACAGGTATGCAGTTAAATACGGAAATACTTACTTACTATATGTATAGAAGTAGGGCTAGTCTTGTCGGGAGTGCCCGACTAGGGATTACTTTGAACAATAATGAACCAGTGCCAAATATAGCTCGCGTTACGTGCTTGTCAGCCTTAGTTATAAAATGTTGTTTAGCTATTAATAGGGAGATGGCTTCTACCACTAATAAAAACAATTTAAAAAAAGTTACTTCCCTCTGCCGGTGTTGAACTCGCAACAGCTTTAAAATTACAGAACTATTTACCATCGCCCCGAACCACAGAGCACACCACAAAAATAGCTGAGCTAAAGTAGCAGCACATTCACAAAACCACAGCTGGCAATACAATTTGTAATTCTATTTACATACATACTTATTTAAAACAAAGTGGCGCATATTAATGTATGTGAGCAAACGCCTGCCACGTTGATGGCCAAATCCCACGTTTTCTTAAATAACTTCTGTGTTTCTTAACCGATCTTGATGCAATTTTCTGGAGTATATAATTCTGCGCTATTGAATATTCGCTTATCGTCAAAAAGCTAACATCTTTACATTAGTACTTGATTCCTATATATATATATTTTTTTTAATTTTTTGGGATGGGAAAGTGGGAAGATACTTGACCTGTGTATACTATTCTAGAAAATTAGGTGATTCTAGATCTATAAACCTAAGAGATATGTCAATGTCGATTGCATGAAACGTATGATTTACGGATCATAGAAAATAGGAGGACCTTCGATGAATATCCCAACTAGCTAGCTGTTATGCGTTCTGAGATCGGCGCGTTCATTCATACGGACATGGGTCGAAGGTGCTTTCATCTTTCATATGCGGAAATCCATTTTACCCGTTTCCAATGGGTTCGGGATTAAAAAAGCTCAAAACCACTTAAAATAAAAGTGCTCTTGTCGGGAACAACCAACTAGGAAATAGCCTGTAGCCAGCGCCAAGCACCCTTCCTAAAGATTCTAACTTCCTTCTATACGCCCTGGTTCGCCGTCTCTTTGCTCTAGACTTTGGGAAATGTATTCACAGCTTTGGCGTTGATAGTCCAATTTTTATAAAGGAAGGGTATGCATATATGTGGCTCTTAACTTTTGGGTTCTGAATTTGTTTAAACTTAGAAGAGTTGCGTATTTTTAAGTTGTTGAAAAAAACCAAGTCGCAAAATCTAAAATAATCGATAATCGATGAAATTGGGAAAATATATGGTAAATAGAAAAGAAACAAACTTTCACCGCGTATGATAAAGTAGCTGCACCCCGATTTGATGATAAATACGAATCAAAGCTACAAAGCAAAGTTTTAAAATTTCTTCGATCGGCCTCAAACCTATTTTCAAAGCTTAACATAAAAACTTAATGAGATTGCGTTTCAAAGACTTTGAATACATTCTAGTAGATCCAATAACTTTCATAAATTTGTTTTATATGCTTATGCTTATAAATCATAGAAATTAATTGCATATTTAATTTATTTTATTATGCACATCCACAGGATTCCTTGGGAGGCAACACGAAAACTCTAATGGTAGCATGCATCTCGCCAGCTGACAGCAACTACGACGAGACGCTGTCTACGTTGCGGTACGCATGTCGCGCAAAGAATATATCGAATATTCCCACAATAAACGAAGACCCCAAAGATGCCCAGCTACGACAATATCAGGAAGAGATCTTAAACTTGAAGCGAATGCTCGATGAAAGCCAAAAGCACGAAAGTGCTGTGCATTACAAGTTTGTTGAGGACAATAATAAGGAAAGGGAATTATGGCAGGAGGAAGCAAAATCCCAAATGCGCCAGCAGATGATAGCTGAGATGAGGGACCTCAAAGAGACACCTGGAGAGGCTGCCAATCCAAAAACTGAACACTCCGAACACGCTGCGTCACAGGAACAAGAAGATTTACAATTGCATGCCCGGAAACGAATTGATTTGATTAAACACGCTCTGATCGGCGGCGAAAGAGTTAACGATCTGCAATTGCGAGAGCGTCATAGGATGCGTAAATTGGAGGCCAAGCGACACCTGAGCGCCATTGCACGTGCCCTGGGTAGAGTGGAGAGCGAGGACCGTGATCTTTTGCAAGGACATTATGCTAGTATTCAGCAGGAGATCAACATTAAAAACGAGCGGATTAAGAAGTTCAGCCAAAAGATCAAAATGCTTGAACGAGAAGTGGCCGATCTAAATTCCGAGTTTCAGTTGGATCGAGAGGATTATTTGGATGAAATTCGATATCTGGGTCGAAATTTAAAATTTTATCAGCTTCTCATACACAAAGCCCAGCCTGTTCTTCGAAAAAACGGCAGAAATTGGTAAAAAAAAAAAAAAAACAAAAACATCTCTCTTCGACATGCTAAATATAAATACCCATAGAGGCATTGGGGTATTTGGGATATTTCCAACCGATTACTCCTATGTTACTGATGAGATGCCCATAAAATTTCTCCATTTAACAATTTACCAGCAAATGATCCTTCCTTTATATGATATACATTATTGATTAAGATAGACTAGATAAATTATCAAAATTTTTTTTTTTAGGAATCCAGAACAAATTTTGGAGAATTCGTTTTGGAATGATGACCTCAAAACCTGGAAATTACCCAATGATATTGAAAATAATTTAAAATTACCTCCTGCCGATCTTAGAGTGGGATTTCAGAAAAAAAATGTTTTTGAAACCAAGGATTTGGAAACCTATTTAGGAGCTCCGGACGAAACAGGCTCTACAGAATCTAAAGATAGTACGGTAAGTATTTGTCTTATTATAACTGATCAGCCTTACAATAAAACTTTTTTTTTGGAAGTTAATTGCTAAGGAAACACCGGAAGCGTATAAGATAAATATTCTGAAGAATTACTTTCGGCCAAATCGCAAGATCAATGATCAATGGCTTCAACGAACTAAAAGCTCCCAAGCGTATATCCATGGTAAATAAATTTATATTGAAAAGGTTTAAGCATAAATATTTGTATTTATGCATTCTTTCAGATTTCAAACTACGCAGAAATACTCCTCTGCCGATTAATGAGCTACAATCTCCTTTTCTTTATAAAAATTCACATTTTAAACATGATTACGCAGACTGTCCAAATAAAAATGCTTGGAACGATACTGCAGATTAAATAATTCAAACCGAAATACATTTAAGTATTGTGTATAATTTTAATACAAAAAATCCCTAATCACAATAAACCTACTACAAAATAATGTCAAATTACCTTGGTATGCGTGTTTTACAATTAGACGAGCTAATTTTTGTATTAATGGATTTAGAGTTCGATTTAGAGAGATCGATTTTCAAATGCAAGTATAGTTCAAGAAGAACGGAGAAATTTAAATATTCTCCGGGTAAGTTACCAGCAATAACGTGCTTAAATGCTAGAATTTCGTATCACACACTTTCATTATTTCATACTACTCGACCCTTTAAAAATGCGATCAAAATTTGAGAGAAATTCAAAAATGCAGTAGCATACATAAATATGGCCTTTAACAATTAATAATTCCAATGAGAGCACTGAGAACAAGCCAAATTAGTTTCCTGTAGTATCAGACAAAGAATAGGAACACTTGTTCTCTGGGAAAATGAGCTAGTTTTGGAGGCGACGAAAACCGAAGTCGACATCCTGATTTACATTACTTTGCATTATTTATACTAATTGAAGGTCAATTATTTACTACAAGCTTTTTTTTTTTAAATTGTTAGAACATCGAAAACATTCATTTGCGTTCCATTTAATGACACTCTTTTAGATAAAATAAATGTTTCTTATAATAACTTAGGTACGTAGCTACACATATACTTACTATGTTTCTGTTATTTTTTTTTAAATATATAATATATTCTTACATTACGTTAATCATAGGTTTGAGTTCTTTAAATAAACTAACATTTTAGTCGGCATACATTACAAAAGGGGCATGGGAATCTGACATAGTTGTATCACGCAATTCTACTTTTATTAAATTTGTAGAACTTTCCCCACTGGGACTTAGAGGTTCGTTGCTGGGGCAAGTGGCATGTCGCGGATTACCTGTATTTCGCCTGAAATCATAGATTATCATTGCAACAATAGTATTTAGAAATGAGCTTACTTACTTGGCTTTCGCATGGGTTAAAATATGTGATTTTAAATTTGTAGACTGAGCGAACTTTTTGTTGCATGCATCGAACGGGCACACAAACGGTCTGTCTCCAGTATGTATTCTCACATGTGTTCTGTATTTAAAAACGCACGATAAATAAGACGCTTCGATTAGAAAGGTTTTTAATTTACCTTAAATTAAAGTCTAGCGAAAATCGTTTTCCGCAGCCTTCAAAAGTACATTGAAATGGCTTTTCGCCCGTGTGTACTAGCTGATGCCTCTTTAGTTTAGAGCTTTCTACAAATGCCTTTCCACATTCGGCACAGACGTGAACGCGGGGACCGTGTGTATGCAAGTGCTTACGCATTGCGGACGAGTCCCGAAAGTATTTATGACATCCTTTATGAGGGCAAGCAATCTTTTTATCGTTGGCAAACTGTGAAAAATCGGATGCATCGCTACCATTTGCCGCAATGTCAGTTGATGGCGCTGCTATAAATAAAACGAAATAATCATCAAGAACCTAGTTACCAAAACATTGTCTAAAATAGCATATATATATGCTATGTATATAGCTACCTTGACGAACGACACTAAACGGCACCGATCCTGTTGCAGCTACCTCGTTCATTATATCACAATCAATGTCATTTGGCACTAATGATTGATTCTCCATGGTCAGCAGCGATTCTTCGTTAATAAGCCGACATCCTTGCGACATTACTGCAAACGATGTGTGCGTATCGCAATTTAAATTTTTTTTAGAGTTGCTGTTGCCCTTGTCCGTTGAGTCAGTTGTCCCAGTTAATGGAACAATCATATGAGGGTGAAGTTGAAGGAATTGTTCTTGCTGTTGCTGAAAAAACAACTGTTGGTGATGTAATACTGTGTCATTTTTCTTGATCTGTTCTGGGCTCAATGGCTTGCCAGATGCCGTGTTGTGGCCATTTTCATTTCCATTTAAATAGTCGACGTCCTCTGCATTTTGATCCGAACTGGAATACTCATCGTCCGATGTCCCAGAAGCCCACATAGTTACACTAAACTCCCCCTCCATTGTTTTGATTTGAACTAGTTTTTGCTCCCATCGTCTGGACTTGCCATTTGCCGTCATCAATGAAATGTTTTTTCTGTCCATGGCTTCCGAATCAGTAGAAGGCTCCTTGGCGCTCTCGTGCTGACGCAGCTGCTGCATGCAATTCACCAGGTCTTGTGTAACGTCTTTTTCAGATTCCTCGATTAATTGATTCGTCGTTTGCACTTCCAAGTTGTTGGCGTTTGTTTTTTGAGCTTGCCTGCAAAAGTTGTTGAGTAAATTTTGAAAATAAAAATTCTTGAATTCTTGAACTTTTACTTACATTTTAGTTGATAGGCAAATATTTTTAGCCGTCTTCAGCAATGATTTCCCATCAATGTTTATGCTATTATGTGCTTCCGACTGAGCATATGAGTCATTCTGTGAAACAAGGACCATCCTGGCGCTGTGACCAATGTCCTCTGAGCCTAAAACTGACAAAATGCATAATGTAATTATATAAACTATTGTTATCTGCAGTTTAATAGCCGTGTTTTCATGTATCACAATTATAAGAAACGTCTACACGCTAGGGTTTATATATATGTATACAGTTGCACTGTTGCCCCTCGGGAGCAGAGTTTTAAAAAAAAAAAAAAACAAATTCTATAGATTTATATATATACTTACTGTTACCTATATTTTGCACATGTAGAGTGCGAAGCTCATCGGACTTGGGAATTTCTTCCTCATCGTTTTGAACTAATATCCCATAATGTTCATAGGCAAAGTTATTTGGATCCATTACTGTTTTAATTATTGTACATCGCAGGTTATGCCAAAATATGCTACATACAAAGTTGTGTGTTTTATGATGTATGCAAATTATTCACATATGTTATGAAGGGATGGATAATGAAGATACTTTTTAGCAGACTTTCTGAGAGGTTGGTTCTGTGGCACTCAGACGCAGAGTTAGATCTCAATTAATTTCACGCTTACACTACGATGTCCTAGTAAATTTGTACACTTGATTTGCCGTCACATACACATATGTAATGTTATTTATTATATATTTGAGATCCAGAGTTAAGCGTAGAATCCATACATAGACAATGAAATGGAGTTTTCATGAAGCCCGATGCCAGAGCCGTATCCGTATAACATTGAATACGTGTGAACAATGTTTTTTTCTTTTGGAACAGTTGCTTAAATTATATTTTGTGTGGTAGCACTAAATAAAACAAAAAATTTTAAAATATTGTTTATGAGAAAAACAATTAGAAGCTTTTTGGATTACAAAAATAATTTAAAAGGAACTAAGCAGAACAAAAATGGATGCGATGAATAACTGACGATGTGACCAGGTTTTGCAAACAATAAAATACCAAATTTCAATACAATAAACCGTTTGCAGACTCAATGAATGACGATGGAAAATACATCGTTCCTTTTTTTGTAGTAATTAATATTTTTTATATATCATATTTAAATTTATTATCTTGAAACCAACAAATAAACGATATATATCCATATGTATAACATAAGGCGACTATAAACGATATTTTGTACTCTCCTCAGCATCATTCTAAATTATTCGTTTATTATGTTATTTAATATTTAATCCTTTTTTAACTGTCAAAAGTCATAACATCTAATCGCGGCTTTTCTGCGGTGAAATTATTAAGTCTTATCCACAGCAGAAAAGATTTGTATAAGAATTGTTCATATTAAGTATTTGGTGTCTTTGCTTTAGTACTTAAATAATATAATTTTGATATTTCGGTCATACGATGTGCTCTCTAGGCTGACACAATGTTATAAAATATACAATTCTAATTTATCATAAATAAAAACATGTTTTGGTATTTATTGCTTTTTGTTTCAAGCATCCCGTATTAGTACTCTCGCATTTATCAAAAATCGTTCGGTGTAAGGCAGCCCTGAGGCAATTTTCAGGCATTTATTAACACTGCTGACAGTTTCCTTCTTTTGACAGCGTACTCAACGTGATTCGACCTTTTCCGGTTTAAGCGTTCACCATGGCGGTCGGCAAAAATAAAGGTCTCTCGAAAGGCGGCAAAAAAGGTGGCAAAAAGAAGGTGGTCGATCCCTTCTCTCGCAAGGATTGGTACGATGTTAAAGCACCGAACATGTTTCAAACCAGGCAGATTGGCAAGACCCTCGTGAACCGCACTCAGGGCCAAAGAATTGCGTCTGACTACCTGAAAGGTCGTGTTTTTGAAGTATCGCTAGCCGACTTGCAAAAAGATATTGACCCCGAGCGCTCATTCCGCAAATTCCGTCTGATTGCTGAAGATGTGCAGGATCGGAACGTGCTCTGCAATTTCCACGGCATGGACTTGACCACCGACAAGTACAGGTGAGTGCGTTAAAATTTTCTTTGACGCGGCCATGTGTTTATACATACATACATACTTACATGTATGGTATTGTATGTGTATATATGTGGGTGGCCAATGTGAGTGTTACATCGTGTGCGCCTTTCACAAACAGATCGATGGTCAAGAAATGGCAAACTCTCATCGAGGCCATCGTGGAGGCCAAGACCGTCGATGGATACCTCTTGCGCGTCTTCTGCATTGGATTTACGTCCAAGGACCAGCAATCGCAGCGCAAGACATGCTATGCCCAGCAGTCACAGGTCCGTAAGATACGCGCCCGCATGACGGACATTATCACCAATGAGGTCAGCGGTGCTGATCTGAAACAGCTGGTTAACAAGCTGGCTCTGGATTCTATTGCCAAGGATATCGAGAAGAGCTGTCAGCGTATCTATCCATTACATGATGTGTACATTCGCAAGGTGAAGGTACTCAAGAAGCCGCGTTTCGATGTGTCCAAACTTCTGGAGCTCCATGGGGATGGAGGCGGCAAGACCACAGAAGCCGTCGTTTCCGCCGAGGGAGCCGTAATTGATCGCCCCGAGGGCTATGAGCCTCCCGTGCAGGAAGCTGTTTAAGCTTGATTTGGACAAAGTGCGCATACATGAAAAACAAATGCATTCAAGGACTCTGTCTTTCAATATAAACAAAATAAATATAAAAAAGTAACATTTTACTTTGTAACTGGTTTGGTGGGTATGTTTTCGGGGTATTATGTTTTTTTCTCTTTACAGGACACCATGCACATCCTTCAAACCTAAAACGGTGAGTAATATTTTGATATATTTCCATTTGGCATTCAATGATGTTTTATTTTTCGTCTCTGACAACTTTGTTGAAAAAACAATCATGCTGAGTGCCCAATTAACATTTTTTATATTTTGATAAAATGCCAATATATATTTATATAAATATTTTTATATTACTTGCAGGAACTCCTGAATTGCAACAGAAAATAAAAAAAAAAAATGGTAAGCTGATGTAATATATAAATGTTTATACAATTTAATGATGAATTTTTATTTGCTACTCTTGAGCAATTTAATTGATGAAAATTACACCTTTGCAACTGAAGTTAACTTAAATTACTCAAATCTTTATTTTTTACCTTATGTATGGAATATTAATTCTCCATTTTATTTCATTTCAGATACATTGCACATTAGAGGAATTAACTCGTAATGTTTCTTTGAAGTTGCAAGGTTAGTTTCTTTATTAACATAAACATTTTCGTTTACACAGTGAAATTCCATTATTGATGAATATTTATTATTTGCTACTCTTGAACAATGTGATTGATGAAAATTACACCTTTGCAACTGAACTTATACAATCAATGCTAATGGAGCAAAAATCTTAACTTAAAATAAATCATGATTTTCTATCGTTTCAGAATAATTTTTGAATAGTTTATTTTCCTGGCTTGAAGCTCCGAAAATGATCGTCAAATCAATTTTAAAAGAAACAGAAAGATAAAGTGATCTGTTATATAAAAGAGTGATGCCTTCCGAATCCGGGAAATTGATTAATGGACATCCCAGGCCGTTAAACAATTAGCTTCAAGGTTCGTTTATATATATAAAATAATTTAATATCGATTTTATCGTGATGACAAACTTACCCAGCTCGCTTCGACCTACCATGAAGAGAACTGTTCCTAATCCAACGCAAAATTTTTTCACTTCTGATGTTATTTACATTTGTTATTAAAAATAGTACTTGTGCTTTTATTTTAATCATAGTTTATTTTCTTACAGTGTATGCCAATGTGAATGATTAAGAGGTCCACTAATTTGGCGATGCATTTGCTACAAAGGTTCGATAAACATATTGCTTATGTATAAATACATTCAATGCTAGAACATATGATGATTTATTTACGGATTCCCCAACATTTAAACTATAAATGAAAAAGCAATCCACTGAAATTAAAATATTCATAAAAACAAAGAAGAGAGTCAGTTTTTCCTAATATCTAAAAGTTATCAATACAATTCTTTATCTTTTAAATTGAAGAAATTCAAACCATTCTTTACTTAGCTGTTTAGTAGAAGGGCACAAAAACATTCATTATTATTTCTTAAGTTAAATGTATTTGTTAAACTTAGTTATGTGCCGCTTGGTTATTAGAAGAGAGAAGTAGATGTCTAAAATTAAATTATGATTAATGAATAATATGCGAGGGCTAAACTAAATCAGACATTTAAACTTTTCAACATTAATATTAAATGAATCTAAATTTTACTTCAAACAGATGACCGCATACAGGAAATCAATTGATTGATATCCCAGGCCTTTCAACAATTATCTCAAGGTTCGTTGGTATATATAAAGCAATTTAATATTGATTATTACGGTGATGACAAACTTACCCAGCTCGCTTTGATCTACCATGAAGAGAACTGTTCCTAATCCAACGCAAAATTTATTTTCTTCTGATGTTATTTGCATTTGTTATTAAAAATTATAACTTGTGCTTTTAATTTTAATCATAGTTTATTTCCTTACAGTGAATGGCAATGTGAATGATTAAGAGGACCACTAATTTGGCGATGCATTTGATACAAAGGTTCGATAAACATATTGCTTATGTATAAGTACATTCCATGCTAGAACATATGATGATTTATTTACGGATTCCCCAGCATTTAAACTATAAATGAAAAAGCAATCCACTGAAATTAAAATATTTATAAAAACAAAGAAGAGAGTCAGTTTTTCCTAATATCTAAAAGTTATCAGTACAATTGTTTAACTTTTAAATTGAAGAAATTCAAACCATTATTTACTTAGCTGTTTAGTAGAAGGGCTCAAAAACATTAATTTTTATTTCTTAAGTTAATTGTATTTGTTAAACTTAGTTATGTGCCGCTTGGTTATTAGAAGGGAGAAGTAGATGTCTAAAGTTAAATTAAGATTTATGAATAATATGCGAGGGCTAAACTAAACTAGACATTTAAACTTTTCAACATCAATATTAAATGAATCTAAACTTTCCATCAAGCAGATGACCACATACAGGAAATCAATCGATTGATATCCCAGGCCTTTCAACAGTTATCTCAAGGTTCGTTGGTATATATAAAGCAATTTAATATTGATTATTACGGTGATGACAAACTTACCCAGCTCGCTTTGATCTACCATGAAGAGAACTGTTCATAATCCAACGCAAAATTATTAATTTCTGATGTCATTTACTTTATAATCCTTTTTTAAACAACAAACGTATTCTTATTTTAATCATACACTTATCTCTTTACAGTAAATGGCAATGTCAATGATTAAGAGGACAAATTATTTTGGAGATGTGTTTGCTAAAAAGGTTCGATAAAGATATTGCTAAGATATAAGTAAGTTTCAATGCTAGAAAATATGATGTTTTATTTAAGGATTCCCCATCATTTAAACTATAAATGAAAAATCAGTCCACTGAAATTGAAATATTTATTAAGGCAAAGAATAGTCCGTTTTATACTCATAGCTAGTTAAATTTTTCTTTACATTTCTTATACATTTAATTTGAAGAAATTTAAACATTAACGTGTATGTGAGGATTCAAAAACAAATGTTTTTTATTCTTTAGCTTAATGTATTTGTTTAAACTGAGTTAAGTGCTGATTGGTTATTAGAAGATATATATAAATATATAAGATTCTTTGTGGTTAACATACATAGACATTTTAATATTTTAATTCAATTACTTGTTTCCTTAGACAGATGACCGTATACAGGATGGATATCCAAAGCCGTGCAACAATTATCTTCAAGGTTTGTTTGTATATATAAAATAAATTATTGATAATACCGTGATGACAAACTTACCCAGCTCGCTTCGATCTACCATGAAGAGAACTGTTCCTAATCCAACGCAAAATTTATTAATTTCTGATGTTATTTACTTTACATTTGTTATTAACAATAGTACTTGTGTTCTTATTTTAATCATAACTTATCTCTTTGCAGTGTATGGCCATGTGAATGATTAATAGGACAACTAATTTCTGATGCATTTGCTACAAAGGTTCGATAAATATATTGCTTATATATAAGTACACTTTAATGCTAGAAAATATGATTTATCTACGAATTCCCCAGCATTTAAACTATAAATGAAAAAGCAATCCACTGAAGCTAAAATATTTATAAATGCCATGCCATGTAATGTCACTTTGTTTTCCAATATTTACTTAAATCTATACGAGAACTGAAAAACATTTATTATTACTTAAGTTAAATGTATTTGTTAAACATAGTAATGTGTTGCTTGTTTTAAGAGAGAAGTGAATATCTAAGATTCTTTGATTAATATACAAAGTCAAAAGTAAAGTGTAACTAGACATTTAAACATCATAAGATTTATATTAAATTAATTTACCATTTTCTTTAGGCAGATGACCGTATACAGCATGCATATCCAGCTCGCTTCGATCTACCATGAAGAGAATTGTTCCTAATCCAACGCAATATTATTCAATTCTGATGTTCTTTACATATGGTATCAAAAATAGTTCTTGTAATTTTATTTTAATAATACCCTTATCTCTGTACAGTGTATGACAATGTTAATGATTAAGAGGACAACTAATTTTGGCGACGCATTTACTTCAAAGTAACGTTTTTGAAATAACCTATATTAGGTATGTATGTATATATATCAGTATGTATATAACAGCTGATATTGATATATTTATTCTAACAGGAGGATTTTCTTTTTTTCTAATTGCGTTTTCTTTTGCTAATTGCGGTAGATAAACAGATGTGAAACTATCAAAGTAAGGCCATAAAAAGTTAATACAAATGTATCTATTTATGATGAACTTTTATTAAAATTGAAATCCCATGTAAACGGTTTAATTTAAGATAGTAGAACTGATTATCCAATCCAAATTTAAAAAATCAAAATGATATACATAAAATCGTAACAGTTTTTTATTTTTTGTAGAATAATTACCTCTTCTCGGGATTGTTCACCGAACCAAGGTAAGTTTATTTAAAATATGGGCAACCCCCGATGTTCGTATACCAGGAAGGGAAGTGTCATCGACCAACGCAAAATCACGATTTCCTAGTTATTCTTATACTATGTATCCGATATTTAATTAAAACATTTATGGAAACATAATTTTTAACGGACAATTAAATAAATAATTCTTTTAAATATTTTTATTGTAAATAATTTCCCCACTATAAAATGTGCAGTTTTAAATACGTACTTAACTGTATTTCCTAACTGGCTGATTAGTGGTCCATCCAATGCTGATAGAAGTAAAAGAGTAATCAGTATTTAATTTGTATTTTTTTTTATTTATCGAATGGTTATAATATAATGGGTTCGTGAGTGTGACATCTAAAAACTGGTACGAATATACGTAAAAGTTTAATATATTTTATTCGATAGGTTCAAACGTTTCAAATAAAATGTTAATGACGTGCTTCTCTTATTTTTGTATATTAGGATCTGTTTTAAGCAGATGACATATTTTTGCCATTACGCATCTTTTATTAAATTGCATGCCACTCTACCTTGATATCATTAAAGAAACAACTCGTTTTTATCTAACATTCATATGCAAGTATGCATACATATGTATGCATCGCCCGCAGCTGGCGATATATTTTAGCCTGTGACGAATTAACCTTCTGCCCAAAATCAAAAAACAGATTTGGAAATTATTTGACGTGACTAAAGAGTAAAATGTTAGATAAAAACACTAAAAAAAAAGTAGGACATTTTGATAAGGCCGCTGTGAAGCATTGAATAATATCGAAGAGTAGTTTGTATATCAAATTAGTATATCGATAACATACTTCCAAGCATCAGCTGTTCGTATATTTTGTGGCGAGTAATAAACTCGCCGATCTGGACAATAGTAATGGGATTCCTGAGTTAGATTTCGTCGATCAGCACAGAAAGAGCAAGTAATTTGTGATCAGAGTAAAAATTTAATGAAATCAATTCCGAGGCTGATTTAGTTTAGTTTTGTTTGCTTGCGAGATTGTTCTTTTGGTAAAAAGTTCACGGTGTTTGCTTACTCCTTTTTTAGTCTGATTTAAAATAAGGCTTTCAATTGGTGAAATTACCGCTATAACAAAAAATTCTGCAAGTAAACTAGAAAAGTATTTTTCTCACTTGCGGAGTTGGTCGTGTCGCTCATTCTAGCACATATCAGTGTTCACAAATCAAAATCAGTATCAAGAATCCCACTATTTATATTAGTACTCGGGACGGTAAAAACATAAGGATATATCCAGGAATGGTCGTTTTTAAATATAATTTATCGATAATTAACTCCCAAGCTACAGCTGTTTGCTAATGCTGAGTGGAGCACTAACAGTTGAGCTGTTATTGTAACAGCGCCCTTTTGAAATGTGTCTACAGCGGTTTCTGTTAACAACAGTATTCAGTTGTGTTACGGAAGCATCGGAGCTCTGTTAATTTTTCAGTTTTTGTTGCGTGAGGTTTGGAGAGCGGTTGTGTGATATTTTCATGCGCTTTTAATTATAAATTTACCGCATTTTAATTACAATTGGTACAAAAATTGTGTAGCAGTACCTCTTTATTGATATTACATTGATAATGTTCAAGAAAAAAAAGTTCTTTATGGAAAAGATCGCGCCGTCGGGTCAAATTTATGCTGCTTAACGAAATTAAGATACATATATCACTGGCGTATGTATATGTATATGTAAATCAACAAATACTGATGCATACATACGACTGTATCTGTATCTGTTCACATATGTGTCTGCCTTTGTATGTGTAGCGTGTTGCTTTGCGATCGCGATCGTCATCGTCTGCATTCGCTTGTGTATATTTGTATGTATGTGCTTCTGTGTGCGTGTGTGTGTAGTGGTAGCGGCAAGTGCGTGTGACGAATAAAAGTTGGCAAGAATAAAATAAAATTGAATAAGTGCAAATGAATCAAATAAAATAAATTTGTTAATAATGTTTGCTTTAAAAGCTTGCCTAAATAATGTATATCCAATATTGCTTTAAATATTACAATTAACGTATGCATGTACATTTATATGTATATATGTATATGAATACATACATACCTCTATCAGAGTGCACGTACATATATGTTTGTATATATTTGCAAAGTATGAAATGAGTGCCAATATTTTAGTGAGGATTGTCGGCGATTCTAATCTTGTCGGATCAGTGTCGAATCGTTAAACCGAAAACAAAGCGAATGATTCCAAAAACTTAAAGACGGAATAAATGCAGTTCTTCTGTTTTACCGTCGGGCATTTTAAAAATGCAATATATTGCGTTCTTTAAGAAAGTACGCATAAACAACCTAACAATTTGTAAGTATTGTATTGTATTGCATTTATATAAATACATGTGTATGCATGTGTACCTGTATTTAAATATGTACTCTTAAAGATTGGTTTCAAGTTGACGGCACGAAAATCATAACGTAAAATCCTCGAATTCAAGCAAAAACACTAATACTTTAAAACACACACGGACACACACACACACATATATATATAGATTAATGTTTGTTTATATGTGTGTATATACATAAATAGGTTTATTTGCTGAAAATACGAAACATTTTTCGTATTCTCTTTTTTTTTTGTTTTGTTACGCTCATTTTTTTCTACCTGTTGATATCCTACAATCACGTCTCTAAATAGAAACTCGTTGTGTCATTAGTTTTATGCCGCCACTGTTGTTGTTTTTGTCGTCTTCGTCGTGGTTTTTGGTTCGCTTGTTACCTTGAACTAATAGTTAGCCCTATTCCCTGCTGCGAGTACACACACACACACACACACACATATATACACACACACGCACGCACACACGCTGACAATCACAATCTGTTGCGAGGCCCGCACCTCTCCAGGTACATATCTTGTCTATATGTATGTACATATATAATGCGCGTTCGAACTTCACATAGCCCTACGCAGAGTCACAAACACACAGAGATACTCTCGGACGTTTCGAAATGCTCAAGTATGCATGCATGTGTTTGTGTGTGTATGTGTAAATATGTGCATATGTATGTCTTTCATATGTTTGTTCGTATTTCATTGGCTGCTTTCTGCATGTGAATTTTTTCTCTTCGAAAGAGAGAGTCGCGGCGGGTATGGTAGGACAGGGCACTTAACACAACAATACTCGTGTTCTAGGAAGACCTCTTCGCGATCTCGATCGGTCGGTCGGTAGGTCGGGGGACTGAGACCTTTTCAATTAGCATGAAACAATATGACATATCGATTTATCCATATACATACCCATATAAATATACACGAGTGTACGATGATCGCACTACCTGCTAGAAGGTGGATATGTTTATTGTGACCCATTAATACATATGCCGAAAAGCTGGTTTATACTCACGCATATCCCTAAAAAGAATGCGGGAAAGTAAGGATAAGACATAATACCCCTACATACATATGTGTGTGTAGCGAAGCCTGTAAATGTTAAGTTTGATTAAAATATCTTAGAAAACAGAATATTTTGCTATACAAAACTTATTTTTCGTCTGGTTCTTCCTATAGTTCTATATAATATAATAGTGCCATATCCAGCCGGAACCGACTGTACTGCTCTATTCGGGACTGCCCGACTATTTTACCCTGTACCCTATAACCATCTCCCGTAGCATGTATTTCCACACACAACTTCCTTATCTCGCGCCATGTGTTTGTAGTTTAAGTTTTATGAAATTTTTGGCCTTAAATATGGCTACGAGAACCTTTTCACTTTATTGGGGGTACTTGTCTTTTAAAGCGCCGACTTATATGTAATCAAAATAATATATTTTCACCTAGAAATGTGAGATATTATAAGGAAGCGATATACAAGGATATGCAACAATATAAAACCCTCACAAGGCCCCCTCACAATGAATGTTTTCATAAGGGTCTAAAATAAGAATACAGTTTTATTTAAAAACAAAAACAGACCATCGTTTTAGAAGAAAGGATTTTTTTTGTTTAAGTTTTATAACTATTAAAAGTGCCTTGTGAAAAAATATAAATACATATTTGTGGAAAATTGGTATTTACAACATTTACATTGCTTTCGGCTTTCCTTGACCCTTCTAGAATTATGGCTTTCGGCTTGCTACTTCCCAGTTGGTTGGATGTTTAAGATGCCTTGAAAAACCAAAATGCTGTTCATACAAGAACTTAATTTTAGACTGGTCGTTTCTACGACAGATTCAGCATAGCGAAGGTCGGAGATCAGATCAAGCTGAGGCAGTTTCCTGTTTTGTATCCCAAGCTACAAAACATTATAACTATACCATAGATCGCAGCCTTGGCTTGGTAGGGATCAGAAGAGACTGATACAAATGGAACTTAAAGTTTTATCATCGTGGTCCGCTTATGATAAGATTTGTCTCACGTGTAAAGATCATAGTGAAACTAATAAATGACGACTTGTGATAATTTTGATTTTCGACCGATCATATAGACTGTCTGCTAAAGAAAGAGGAGCCTAGGCAGAGATTCATTACGATAGCCTCAGTAATGAGAGACTATCTTGCATGCTAATGTTGACCATGAACATATGTCGAAGATTTTTCTTTCTATGCGTTACAATTTAGGAGATACAAGTTGGAAGATTTTTCAGCTATTAGGGGATAATACGATATGTAGAATCATGGACAGTCTCTGTTGGACGTAGTTATGAACCGGGCCTCGTTCGGTAATAAGTAGATGTTAAATTTAAATGTGACAACAGTGCTTTTAATTGTCGCCAGTTTCCTGTTTTGTATCCCAAACTACAAAACATTATAACTATACCACAGTTCGCAGTCTTCGCTTGGTATGGATCAGAAGAGACTGATCAAATGGATACAAATGGAAATTAAAGTTGTATCATAATGGTCCGCTTATGATAAGATTTGTCTCACGTGTAAAGACCATAGTGAAACTAAAAAATGACGAGTTTGCTCGTGATAATTTTGATTTTCGACCAATCATATAGACTGTCTGCTAAAGAAAGACGGACCTAGGCAGAGATTCATTACGATAGCCTCAGTAATGAGAGACTACCTTGCATGCTAATGTTGACCATGAACATATATACTTTAGCTGTCGAAGATTTTTCCTTCTATGCGTTACAATTTAGAAGATACAAGTTGGAAGATTTTTCAGCTATTAGGGGATAATACGATATGCAGAATCATGGACAGTCTCTGTTGGAGGCTGTTATGAGCCGGGCCTCGTTCGGTCATAAGTAGATGTTAAATTTAAATTCCACAACAGAGTTTTTATTTAACTTAATTGGTGAGCATAATAAAGTACATGCCTGGAAGTTTTTTCGCCTAAAATCACCTCTACACGAACAGTATTTTCTATGGCACATATAGGGCGTATATAGTGTCTGGTTTTAATAAGAATTTGGTTATGATATCTGAATAGCAAATAGGTTTATACATATGATGGGGTTTGGCCAACAGTATCTATGTATGTCCCATCTATTCAGCTATAAAAGTAATAGAGCACTTCGGTAACTTAACTCAGTTCATCGTCCTGACCAGTAACGGAGATGGTAAATAGTGTTGTTGTGCTGCGTTGCGACGTATATATTGCTTGGTCACGCCCATCCGGGGAAGGCGAATTGGTAATATCTAAATTTTCCACAACGGACATTGCAAACAACCAACTTCGCAAACCCAATTTAAGCATCCCAACAGTTCGAATCTGGACTTATAAAACATATCCCTTAAAACAGCCGAGCTAGAACCAAACTATATATTATTCCCAAAGCCTTCTTCTATCAAGTCCAAATGCAGCTCGTTCTAAGGGGGGTAGGTATAAAATTAAAGATGCTTGATATATATAGTATTCTAGAAGGTAGTAGGCAAATTTGTTGATTCTAGCTATTAAAACCAAAGACATTTGCTTTGATTTTAATCGGCAAGGTATCAATTGTCGGAAATAAAAAAGTACTGCGCGGGCACGACCATAATCTTAAGTTACTCTTATGGGATCTGGAGTCAACGTGTTCATACATACGGGCAAACGGACGGACAGAAAGCCGGACATGACTAGACCGACTCGGTTCTCATTGAAAACGAAAGAAAAGTTTGTTCTAAATGTTCAATAACTATTTCCGTTTTCTTGAAATCATTAAATATCTACATTCAGCCCGGTTTCCATTACCCTTGTAAAGGGTATACTCATTTTTTCATAAAAAGTGTACCGTATACAAAAGATGACAGCCCCGACCCCATAGATAATATAGCTAGCCGATATACCCATGTCCGTCCGTCCGTTTCTATGCAAACTAATTTCTCACTTTCTAAAAGAAAATCAATAGATCTGTAGTCCGGATCGGACCTTTATATCTAAATCTACCTTTTTTTCTTTAGATATTTTGCCTCGTCTTTTATATTATATATTATTCTATATTATTTATTATATATTATTTAAAATTTTTATATAATATTTATTCTTATACTCCACATAAAAGCTAAGTCTCATCAATGTCGGACCATATATCATATATCATATAGCTGCCATAGCATTGTTCATTAAAAAGTCGACCTTATTAAAGTCTTAGTACTACATCATAAAAATACAACTTATGCAGATAAGATACACGATATTTTCACAAAACACAGCTAGTAAAAGCTTCGCTATTTTTCCCACATGCCAGTAAGTCAAATTTGCACAAGGTATTTGATCTGTGGAGTATAGAAGATTTCTTATTATATCTTGTTTGAAAATTGAATAGAATTGATTGGAAAGCGTCAAAACCGATCGGCCTCAAATCCATTTACATATAATTAAGCTTAAATCGTTTGACAGGTGTTTTACACTTTTCGCAAATTCCATCCTTTGATTAAATCTTTGGCATGCCGAACATATCATTGTTTTCTCGTTATGATTTCAAAAACATTTGTGAATAAGAATAACCTCTTCCTTAAAAGTAAAACTTGTGGAATACTCTTTCATCTAAGACGTTTTTAATATTTGTGACTATACAATTTAAAAAATTAGACAAATCCATCACGAAGTTTATTAAAGACCTTTAAATATCTACTTTTATACCTTACATGAACATAAAATAAATTCATGTTGTTTCACGTTTAACTTACAGATATAACATTGTAAAAAGGACCTTGATGTTTGCGATTCGGCATTAGCGTATTAAGGAGTTATTCCAATCTGTTGGATTCGCTTGGAGCGACATGGACGGCAAATCTTTCGAACAGGATACCCACATAAGGTTAAATGGAGAGGAGTTAAGAACGCGCGAGGCGATATTTAAATAATTTAGGTAACACCCAAGTAGTGCCAACATCCTGAAGAGTTAAACCATGCCGCATACACATACGCGTCATGGATCATCCGGGGATGATTTAGGCAGCACGGACGAAGTAAAAATATTTAAGGATGAAGGCGATCGAGAGGATGAGAAAATATCATCCGAGAACCTTTTAGTCGAAGAAAAATCAAGCCTCATTGATTTAACAGAGAGTGAGGTATGATATGAATGCCATTATAAAACACAAACTTTGGTACCCTCAATTAAAGGTGGCTGCTTGGACTTATTTTTACTAACTTTTCAAACTAAATAAGCCTTCAATATACACTGCCTTAAACTAACTCTGCTATTTGGGACTCTGTAATCTTTACCAGCTTACCAGCTTTAATCGCGACTTATCGGAATTTATATATTTTTAATTTTAATTCATCATAATTTAGATACACTTTGAAACTAGTTCGATGAGTATATCAGTCCGAGTATATCCACGTCAAAGCTAATTTTACAAGTTGTTGGCGCGAAGTTTTTAATCAAGAGTCATATATTTCGGAAATACTACTAATTGCTTGCATTGGGATCGACCCACAAACTCGTCGGTCGATACTATATTTTCAAAAGATTTAACGGTGGAGTGACCAAATTTAAAAATAAAGACTACTAATAAGCTCTTCTAAAGATCGATCAAAAAGTACTTTGTCGGCGACCTAGTATCTTTTATAAAATTTAAAGTTAATGATTTTGTGCAAATGTAAGTTAAAGCCAGAAGAAGTATATATCTGAAATCCACGCAATATCCAATAATAAAAACTACAATTAGAACAGCAAACATTTTATGTCGCAAATTAAAGGCTGATGCATATGATGAATATATGAATGTTTTATGCCATATATTAATACACCGCTGAAAGTCTTATCAGGATCGGCCGTAACTTGGAAGAGACAACGTGGCCAAGACACGTGGCAGCCGGCGCAGAGCGCAAAAATTTCTGTTTACACTCACACACAGACACGCACACATTCATTCATTTATATGCGTGTCGTATTTGAATTCTATAAATGGAACTGCGATTGCAATGGCGAGGTTGTGTGTGTGTATGTGCATGTGTGTGTGATGCTTTTTGAATTCAGTTTTTTTTCTATAAAAGTTAAATTTTTAGTATGGTCTTAAGATAGGGGCGGAAACAAGAGAGGAAAACTCATTTATCTTTTTTTCTAATTTAGTTAAAAATTGGCATCTGCTATTGGTGCAGGGTATCCTCTAGTCGGGACTCATGATTGCTTAAAATGTTTTTGGGGGCAGCGAATGACTACTGTAAAGTCCATTCTAACAAGGCAAAACGGCTAGTTTGGCACGCCGAAGATTAAATACACTTACAGACATTTGGCTTGCGGCTAAGCAGATATGGGAGATATGTGGAGATTAGTGAGAATATGTACTGCCTGGCTATATCTTGATACTGATGAATGAATGATGTATGTATATATTCAATGGGGTCGGAGATATCGCCTTTTAACACGAATTTACACATTTATTTTATCACACAATATATTGTGAATAAGTAACATCACGAAAGAAACCACGTCTCTAATTACTAATAAAATCACTATATAATTATCTTTTCTTCACCTAGGAAAAGGGCAGCAAGACAGTGACGAGGCCGGATCACAGTCCCGTATTTAGTAAGTACACTATAAAATTAAAACTTTTATCTTTAACTGAAATTTTACATATATGACCTTAAAAGAAAATATTCTTTAATATAAAGAAAAGAAAGTTCAACTATTATCTTACAAGTTACATCATGTTAGCCAGCTATAGAAAATAGTAATAATAATAATAATAATAATAATTATAATAATAGATGAGGGTAATTAAGTTGCTCAATTGACTGACAAAATAAATGCGTACTGTAAGTAACCAACTATGTAAACTCGCAGCCGAGTGCAGGGCATATCCTAGTTGGACGGACACTCTCGATTACAAATTCTCTTGCTTGCATACGTATGTATGTATTTATGTATATGCACGTAAGTGCATACATATGCCTCTGCGCATGTGAATGTAAGTATGCATGTATGCGTACGCGTTATGTGCTGTTTTTTATAAACAAACTAAAAAAGACGGCAAAAAACATGTGCTCACATTTGAAGGCAAAGCCGTAGTTGGCGTGGGGCAGATAAATAACCGGCTGCTGCAGTCGTCGTCGCCTTTGCCGCTGACTGTAACTTTAGCATCCGTTCCATAGTGCTAACAAGGTGATGCAGATCGGCTCGTCGCTACTTCATTTCTTGTTTTTCTGTTTTCTGTTGGCTATATTTTGCTTTCTTTCGGCCGTCAGCGGTTTATGTACCCTGTCTATGTGAGTACATGCACATGTGTACGTGTATATATGCGTACATGTGTGTATGCGCGCGTTTTAGTGTGTAGAAGTTCTCTTAAAAAGATCGAGTAAACAAATAAAGCGAGTGTGTATTTGTTTTGAGGTATGTTTTTATATACATATGTACTTGCTTGAGATCGTATGTGTGTGTGTGTGTGTGTTTCTGTATTTCTGAAAGTTAATTTGTGTGTGGGACATGAAGCGAAATGCAACGACAGACACACATACACACACACTTACATATATATACGCATATCTTCATACGAACGACCGGAATTCAATTTGTTTGCAGCTGATAACCCTTTCAAAATCATATACTAACAATAATTCGTGTTCAAGCCTTCTAGACCTACCACAAACTATCGTCCATTCTTCCGACTAAGTCCACAGCTCATGTCTTCAATAGAACAGCCTGTGTCACATGTTCTCTACTCAACTCTCTTCCCCTTATCAAATCTATACTTCCAGTATATACATCTACCTGTGGAACTTTATTGATCATGCTCAGGTATGAGTAGGGCATAGCTTGCCGGACAGGCCTTTACTCTACTCTTAGCTCTGTCTTTTTATTTAATATTTCATAAAATTGTTACCCCTAATTCGTTTTGCTCTTTATTTGATATTATATATTTTTCTCTCGTCGACTACTCTAGTTATCTTTTTCTAATATCTTAGCATTTTCATTGTTATTAGATATTTTTGTATTCTGATCAGGCTTTTAACTTTTATTATTATCTCTTATCATTCTCAAAATCACACTTGATTTGTCGACTTTAATAAAATAAAAAATTAATGCCTGTAGATATACCACGCAATGCAACATACACAGGATTCTAAATTACTGAAAGAAGGCGCATGAATTTTGTTTATTTTCTTAACAGCCCGGTCTTGCTCGTGCAAGGTATATTTAAAAGTAAAATATATTGCATATTTTGTTTTTCCGAGGATTACATTTTTAAAACCATTTCGAAAACCAACTCTCCATGCGATATTTTTTGATAATATGGAAATGGTAGAATATATTCAACAAAATAATGTAATTGTTTTGCGAATCATACACAAGCCTCTTATAGCTTATAGCTTTTAAAGTTTTTATATAGACGGATCTAACAGAACGTAGCTCATCGACCCGATGAAGAATAAACTTTATTCTTTATAGGGTCCGATTTAATTTTATCTTGAGGCTGGCCTAACAGCTGGAACAGTAACATTATTAATCTTATGTAGGGTAAGTTTAAAGAGTATAGGAAGTCCGATAGACTATTATATGATAACAGTTATTATAAGAATATCGCCTGGAGCAATACATCCCAATATTATTTAAAATATATATATGTATATTTATTTATATGTGTTTATACATATGTATGCCCTTGAAAATTATCAATTGATTTAATATTAAAATTTCCGTTCCGAACCGATTTATAGCCGTGCCTTTACCTAACTAAGAAATATTATATAATGCACATATGTGTATGCATATACTTAGGTGTATTTGACATACCTAAGTTAAGGTAGTAAATGGCGATAAAAAGTAAATATGTAAATTCATATGCACATACATGCAAACATACACACATTCATACATAAACACATATGCACGTATTTATGTATATATTTTTAGTAGTCTTCGAATACGACGGGCCTGCGTTGTGCTAAACATAACTTGTTAACAACGCGTTGTCGTCTCTGTCTCCGCTTTAAAGTCCATAACAAAACAGTTAACGAGCTTTTTACCTTTACTTCTTTGACCATTGAAGGAGATTCTGCGGAACAATGTTCATTCCAAGCGTTAAAAAAAGACTACGAGGCGTAATCAGCCATGGGCTTAGGAGATCCCAGATTTAAAGGGGGATTTTAAAGGGCGTCTTCCCTGCGGGGGCTCTAATAAAACATTGTGTGCTACAAATACATGTATTTTGTACAAACACTCATATGTCGATATACATATATACATACAAAATCTTAACCTGTATCCTTAAAATATGCGACGGCACTGTAAGATTCTAGGACAGTTTCTCAGCACTAAGGGCATTTAAAACAAAGGTTTATGTAGATACATTTTAACACACATTACATTGACCTGAGTTGAGTTAAGCAACAGATTCCTTAAAATATAGCAAGATTATATCAATTTTTCTCAATCACAAATTCCATTGTCATCAATACAAATGCTTTATAGCTTTTGTCCGCTTATGAGGGATGATTTGGGCAATATAATGAATTTGCCCTGCTGTGGGTGATTTCCGCTATGGAAGCTTTCACTGTATATGATTTATTACCGTTGTAATACATATACAATAGATAAAAAATATATGTACATATGAAGTTGTGCGAAGGCTCGGTCGTAGGCTGCCTCTAATGCTTAACTACAGAAGAAAACAATTTACTGGAATATTCATAACTTTGAGGTGAAAATCAGATACTTGTAAATTTAAAAAATATTAAGGTAGATTTCCCACTGTGCGGCGATCAGTTTGATTGCTTAAGTATAGAAAATATGAATGTGTGTAAGCATGTATGCATACATACGTACAGATACATACATATGTATGTAGGTATGTGTGCGTATGTAAAATTGTATACATATTCCTTCTTCTGCTTGCATGCATACAAGCATTAATGTTGTGTTGTTCGTGTGTGCGTATATATACATACAAAGAGGCATACATGCATACATATAACCGAATACGTCTGTGGTAGTATTGTGTATCCTTGGAAATTAATGAGTTTTCGTAGAATCGACGGTCTCGCTCCGTTCGTGCTGCCGATGCCGATGCCGTTGCTGACGGCGCTGCCCGTGTTGAAATTGTTAGTGTGCTGTTGATGTGTTTGGAGTTCTCGCTAGTTGGCAGACGCTTGTTGCCTCGAGAACGCGTGGATTATTTTGTTACCCATTACCTTTCGTACCTCCTTTGCTGCTTCTGCTCTGTTGCTGCGGCTGCTGCTGCTTCTGCTCTGCTGCTGCCGGTCTGCTGGGCTGCTGTTTGCCTTAGCTAATTCTCATTCCGTGCTTACGGCTTCCTTCTCCTCCACATTTTGATTTAAGATATATATTTTTTTGTTTTGTTTTTGTGAACTTCTCGTTTTTATCACCATTTTAGGGTATTTTAGCGAGTCTTTTTTGTGCTTGTTTTTCTAACAAGCTGTGAATTATTTAATGATACGACTTGGGTATTCTTCTTCGATGTTAACATCATCTCGTGTCTTTATACATACACTTCTATCCGCTTGGCTCTGAGCATCGCACACTTACATATCCATTCACGTATCCACTCAAAAAATAATCAGGTACATACACACATTCAAACATACATACATACATACATACATATGTACATACATACATACATACATATGTACATACATACATACATACATACATACATATAGACATACATGCTTACATGCAAATATAATAGGTTAATAGATGCGTTTCAAAAGAGATTTACAAATATACAAATGTACATATGTGCCAACTATAATGTATACATAATTGTCAAATTCGAAATGTTGACTTCCGACCATTATCAATGCAATAATTAAAATCTCTGATCGAATCAAATATAGATTTTGAAAATACATACATTTCTACGTATTTGGATAGTTGCATATGATCAAAAAACGATAATCATAAAATTGCATTCGAAATGCGTACATTTTCCTTGCTGTTATGTAATTTAATCTGTATCGGTAGTAATATAAAAGGAATAAAGTAAATTCACAATATTATTAAATGCATACAGATTTCTATTTGAACCGTTTGTGTATTGTGGACCTATCTATACCCATGTATGCCCACATATATTGGTACCGATCCTGTTCATAGGTACATCACAGAGCACATGAGATTTATTTTGTGTAGTGAAAACTAAAGATTGGCATAGACTGTCTGTGTACTGATACTGATGACAACCGTGATATGGATATTAGGATACACTTAAATAGGGACGAGTGATCAAATTGTGTTCAGATATGCAAAGCTGACTTTTGGAGGAAACACAAGCTAGTAAAAATTACGTCATCTATACTAAAAATTTTGTTTGTCTTTTTTAAATGTGTTAACAGGGTTCTAGTAGATTGTCATTTTAATTTGCTCTACTACATGTTACAATAATAATTTAGTTTGTACAACTGTATATATGTATATGTACATGTCATAATATGTAAACGTATTGTTCATCTATAAAGTGGATCTTGCTGAAGCGAGTATTTATCACTCTTCAATTTAAAAGTTATTCAGACACCTAAAATCTCTCTCTATTGGGCGAACACTCTTTGGTCCGTTTAAGAGAGTTTCCAATGTAATTAAAATAAATTTACTAGGTTGTGTGTCCGGCATAATTAATCGTTAAGCCACGAGAGCAGCTCGCCATAAACATACATATGTACATACAACATACATTCACACATACACATATATATATTAAAGAGTGTGTATTAACGTCTTCTCACATAAATTAAATTGGTCTTGGTCATTCCCAGTTATTATACCCTATGCTTATTGATCTTAGAGAATATAGAGCTAGAGGCTTTTCTATTGCACATGCATCGGGCTTTGAGATAAAAGGGGTTAGCTACACAAAATATGGTATATAGGTTCCTGTTTGTATCAGGATTATTTCATTTTTATATACACATATTTGGATTGTCTTATTACAGAATTTATAATTTTATAACGATCAGCCAACAAAAATAACTTCTTAAAATTAAAATTTCTGTAGTGTGGCGATGGTTGAAAAAATGTAAAACAGGGTATCTCCTCTCGACTAATGCACTTTTGAATATAGATTGTTAGATTAATAAAAGAGGGAGAGAGAGAGAGATTTTTATATAAGTGAGAATATGTCTGTCGCCAAGCTAACTTACAAAAATGCTTAAATGCTTTGATAATTGTTTTTTAAGTAGGAACACTAATTGATATAGACAGTAAAAACAATTTAAACCTACTAATTGAGTATGTACCAAAAATATGTATACTGACCGTGACCGTCGACATGCCGGGAACTAATCAATTTAAATGATACATACCTATGTGATAATGTATTCCACAGAAACATGTGTATTCCGAAAATGCGCTACTAGGGAGGGAATTGTGGCGATACTGCTATTTTAATCTGTTCCTCATTATAAAAAGTTCATTCTTTCATAATGTCGATTGCTCGATAGTTGATAGTTGAGAAATTTGTATTGCATGAATACACAGAAAATGAGGTTTTACATTTTTAAGTATGCGTTCAATAAACCATTGTGCAAACCCGGTATTGATTTTAATTTATTAATTTTGGAGAGACCATCTAAAAGAATATTTAATTGCTTATACTTTAAATCTGCTGTCTCTGAGATTGTCTTGTTCATACAGAATCTTTACAAATCCATAACGAACTTCAAAACTTATTTTTTTTAATAAATACAGAGTATGAAAAAAGCGGAAGCATTTCCGAATCCATAAAGTATATGTTTTATTTAGAATAACGAGGTGTTCTAGTCGTCTCCGTCCATTCGTCTGCAAGAACTCGTCGATCTTAGGAACTATTAAAAATTGAAAGTTGTTTATTGTTTAGACATGCATGGCAAAATATTCTACAAGGAAGGCAATATATTCTTATCGATTAAATATAACATTTTTTTAAATCTATCTTTATCGAATTTAAGTCCTGTTTTTAAAGGCATACCTCTGACGTTATTATTAATCGTATATTTATTTAATCACTTCATCTTATCTTATTTCAGATAAACTCGAGCCTCATACACCTACATTCAATATGGGATATCTCGTGTCACCGTACTCATATGCTAATGGTGCGCCCGGTGGACTGCCGGTAACTATGGTAAGTTTTCTTTATATATATTTATATTTTGTGAACCTATTTCGGCCAGGATGGATCTACGGTCAAAATTTCGAGTATCTTGCTCTTATAGCATCTGAGACGGATACATACTGAGCCTCATGCTAGGCCGACTCGGCTATTGATACTGATTAATAGAATATATAAGCAACTTTATAAGGCCTGTTCTTTGTTCTGCCTGTTACATACATTTGCACAAGAGCATAATACCCTTTTTAGCCATTTTCAATGGGTTTAGCGCTTTCAAAGTTCTGCGAACAAAAAGTAAATTTTCGAGAAACCAATCGTTCCTGTGGCTGCTATTTGATTTAGTTTTGATTTTCTCTTATATGTAAGGAGCATAGTCAAGCTCAGAAATGCCGAGTTTAGTCAAGATGTCATGATAATGAAAAAAGTTTTGAAATATGAACTGCCCTCAACAAAACGATGAACCTATGCAAAACCTGACGTCGATAGTTTTAAAAGTGAGACTCTGACTGTAAGGCGGAAATGGCTATACTCACTCGGCAGCTGAGATCAGCAGATAGAATATGCATAATTATAATACCCTCTACTAGAGAGGCGCAATTTCGAAGAGTGGCGCAATAATCTAGAGTCTATTGCAGATACGTGGCTCAAGTAAATTAAAATCCATAGTGCCATACCCTCGCCATTTTGAAATGCCAAAACTTCCATCTGGTATAAATACTCTTTTATTTTAAATGCTTCAAATGCTCAATAAAAAAATGTTCTCTAAGCGAAAGCTTCCGACTAGAAGAAACCCTACAACACGTTCCTACCTGCCGTAGCATAAATTTGAACGTAAGAGCTAGGTGGCTGAAATTTTCACTGTGGAAAGTGCGATTCTACAATTTTTTGGAGTAAGTTTTAAATTTTGTCCGATTTTTCAAACTTATTTTGAAAGCTCTACATAAGAACTTAATGAATACGTGTTTCAGCGATTTAGAAAATTCCACCCGCAACAGTGGTAAATTGGCGAAAAACGGTTGTACGAAAATTTTTTTGTTTACAGGCCGATCAGTGTCAATTAAATCATATTTAAAGCTTTCTGATAAAATGCATTTTATTCGTTCCACGGGCAAAGCCGGGTTATACCCGCTAGTATATATATAAATATAAGAAAATGTATACAAAAAGCTTGAAATTGTTTTTTGTCTTAAAATTGACATTTTATGTTTCTGGAAAATCGAATAATTTAAAATAATGTAAACATTTTTCACTCACTAATTGGATTCCGATACAACTTTTATCAAGTCCACACTGGATTTGCTTGATTTACATACTTAAAACCCATAAATCAAAAGAGGAAGACTTTTTCGCTGTAAGCGCATTAAGAAACGCTGTCGTTCCTTGCACATGAATACAAACATAAATGCGTGAGACGAGGCTGCGGGGAAAGCAAATCAATTCCCTTAATAAGTATAATCTGACAATACATTGTATTTCTGTTTCCTTCGTGTTTTTTACATGCAAGTATTGCATAAAAGAAGGTTAAGGGTCACTTTATTTTCAGAGGCTTATCCTTACCGATAATAATTTTTATCACTTTTCGGGTTGTTGGCACAACATTTATTATATATTATATTATATATTCTGTGCGCTAAATGGACAAGTATTCATACACTTAGAATAAATGTATGGACGATAGAAAACTACTTGTTAATTTAATTTAAGGTTTGTAGAAATTGTTAACATATATTAAATAACACTTTTCAGCGCTACTCTCGATAATTAAGGCCATAAGAAAATGCGTAGAAGCCAAGGGAGAGCTATTTTTATGGGCGGATCGCTTTATCAGCACGTACTAACACAATAAAATGTCAAGGGTTGACAATATACCTCGTACTCTCAAATGAACGTGTAGCGTCCGAAATTTAGTGCAACGAAATGGTAATTACTTTTAAGGTTTTTTCGAGGGGCTATTAGGGGATGTTTTTCATACTGTGACGATTTATTTTCCTTTTTACACACTCAATTTATTGAAAATGGGTAAAAAGGGTATAATAATTTTGTGCGAATGTACGTAGCTGGCAGAAGGAAGCATCTCCGACCCATGCATATATATTTTTGACCAGCATCAATTGTCGTGTCGATCTCGCCATGTCATATACGTATAAACGCATCGATCGCAGAACCTATATGAGCTAAAGACTTGAAATTGAATTGACAATAGGTTCTCCCGCGCAGTACGAGTTTGTTTACGATAGTCTAAAATATCCCCCTTTTCAAAAAATCGATTAAAATCAATATTGAAATCCTTGTTTTTGAGTAAATCTCATATGTTTAGGGAGCTACAGTCACCAACCTTGACATATAGCTTCTAGCTAGTATATACAGGTCAATATCTTCTATTTTATTCAGTTAGTCTTGTGGTGACTATCTTGAAGCGTGTTCCATTTAAAAGTGGTCACATTTTCACAAAGATCTTTGAAAATAAGTTTGAATCTAGTCGCTGGATCCTAAACTACAAACGTGCTTATTTTCTGCATATCCTCACAGTTGCTGGTGAAATTACAAAATGCTGGAACTCATATTCAGTAAGTTTTTATTAAGAGCTTAGAATAGGACGAAGCTTGAAACATAACCTCAAAAAAATAATTGATCAGCACTTGTGCTGGTTTTCTGTTAAAAACGTCTTAAATGTAGTTTCTTAAAGATCTTTGCAATCGAGCTTACACCAGAAACCCCGCCATTCAACCATTCTTTAACATCCGTGAGGGATGGATTTTGCGATAGGTGTAAGACACATTTAGGTTGATTTTTCCCTAAGATCTTTAAGAATGTGTTCGAAGCCGATCGGATGTTGAAAAAAAATGTATTCATAAAACTGTTTTCCGTCGATTCACCACATTCAGTAAATTCTTATGAAATTTAAAAACAAAAAAGTTTGCAGTCAATTGGACAATACGTAAAACCCATTCCCATATAAAATCGTTGAACCGCATTTTGTTTGTAGAGTTCGGAGAATGACGGTCAAAGGTTATATAGATGACGATATTAGTTTTGCCCAGTCAAGTTCAAAATGAATTTCAAAGCTATTAGAATATATATACTTAAGCATTTCCTTAACAGCCACGAAAACCGAACAACAAATAATTTATTTACTAAATACGGAAAACCAGTGGTTGCAGGACTATTGACAAAAGCAGACGAAGCGTTCGGATTGAGAACGGATATATTAAGTTAACTGAATAAGCTGATGACCCAACGCCAATTGAAGGTAGTGTCAATTTAATTTCTGGCATATTTGCGCGCCGTATTATTGAGTGAACCGAATCGCAAAGCAGAATAAAAAAAAACATACCTATAGGAAACTATATGGACTCTGAGGGCCAGCTTGCCTATTGCTCCTTTTACCACAGCACGCTTGAGTAATTTTAGCTCACGGGTTGGGTGGGGATTTTATCAAACATTAGTTTTGTCAGACGTTCTGTTAGGGTCCCATTTCAGACAATGATAACAAAGGAAGGTTAAGTACAATACCTTGAGCAAACATCCTCAGCTACAAAGGGACATTTTAAGCAGTCACAGGTTTACTCTAAGTGCCTTTCAGTCTCTACTGATAGGACAACTTGGCGTTGTCAGAAGAACAGATGCATTAACAGAGTAATAATGCTTGATGGATATTGCCTCATTTGTGACATTTCATAGTTAAACTAACTGCAGTCGAAACGATTTGTCCTTTTAATATAAGTGTGATGAATCGCGAAAGAAAATCAAATTAAGGACGTTATTCTTGCTTCCGGACTATGGTATTTAAATGTGTGTAAATACCAAAGTCCAAGACTGACACCAAGAATTCGGGTTTTTTCAGTTTTCAGGGGATATGTGTTTTTTTTTTGTGGTCAAGACGGGTTTTGATTGATTTATATTGATCTCACGTAAGGACAAGTTATCGACGTTAGAACCGAGTGTAATAACATGGATCTGTACTATTCATGCCAAACATGCCGAGAGAAACCTTTAATTTAAAATTGAGCAGGTTTCGTACTTGCATAAATTTACAAAAAACTATTATACGTTTATTTTATTATTTTTTGTTAGACGTAGACTATTTAAATATATACAATTTGTTCAAATAGTTGTAATTTTATAGTATTATAATTTATATTTTTCCTATATGGTGTTCATTGTACAACATACATTATATTCACATATTCTTGATCAGGACAAGCTTTGTAGATCTAGCTGCTTGTGTGTGCTTTTGAAGGTTTGGAGACCTTTTTTGTTTTTGCTTCGAAAACTCGCATTTACCCTAAACTAACATTTTCTAAAAATATTTAACTTGCATGCCGTAAACGCAGAAAGTATTTAAAATTTAATATTCCAAAAGGTAGAGCAGTGGCAATAGGGACAACAGCCGTTCGCGGGACTGCATAGCTTCAGGCATCTGCGTAAAATCGATAAGCACTTTGGACTGTGTACAGCCCACTGCGAAATACTCTATTCACAATCTAATTAAATCCATCGGGACATCTAATTAGAGCTGTGGGAGATATAGCTATAGAATTGTGACCATCTTTTGAATTAGTCATTTCGTGACTCTCTTGTGGTTTGCCCAGATTTTAACTAGGAAAACAACTAGGACGAACACTGCACACATCCGATATGATATTTCTCCGATGCTTTGAATTTTTCCGGCCCTAAATATTGCACCAAAATTTATGTATGTATGTATGTTCCAAGGTCCAAGTTCTAACTTTAAAAAGTCATTTCTTGCTGTCTGTTCCTGTATATTGAAATCTCTCTTCATATATTCGAAATGTTCTTCCATGTCTCAAGAGCGATAACTATCACCAACTTGGGAACAGGGAAATGTATTCGAGAAAAGTGCCTAACTTGTTTTGCGATTTACAAATCTCCGAGTCCATGGAGTTCTTCGGCCTGGTCAAGAACATATATATGTATACTCTTCGTGATATCAGCGATGCGTTTTTTTTTAGCTGTTACGTGCATTTACTGAAAAATATTATTCCTTTTTATTCGATTGAAACGTATGAAAAGTTTATGTTGGCTTCTAGCGACAGTTTGTTCAATACAAACTTGTGAAGCCCTTTTCTTCACTTGAAGGTCGCATACTTCCGAACCCTATCTGAATTAACTTATATATATATATATATATACTTGTGCTTAAGAAATAACATTTACCAATGTATCAAATACTTATGCATAGATAATCCATGTATTTAACTAAATCGATTTTGCTCGTAAAGAGATTACGGAAAAGTTAAAAGGAATTCAGAATTTAAAAGAAAAAGAGAAACATCCCGTACCGATTGCTTTTTTTCATACCATTCTTTTACATATTTTTTACTGCATTGAAAATATTTCAATTGAAATCTCTTTAATCAACGTCTAGAGCGCAGTGCAACACCCCCAAAGTATGGAACGCATTTTGCTCCACCCTCTTGGGCCGTATCTGATGTCGGCAGCTATCGGTTCGCTGTGCTTTGGTGGTAGAACTTTCAGCCTTTCTTGTTGTACATACAAACGGATTCTCGTTCTTTCTCTCTCTTTCTGACTAACGTATGTAAACATAATCAACGGACTTACATCCACTACACACACACACGCGCAGACCTCTTCAGTAGTATGCGTGCGGTGTTCCGAATCCACCAAGCAATCTAAAAAGCGCGCCAACTACCACAACTACAAATCCTAAACAGGAGCAACAAGCAACCCCCCAAAATGCTGAGTGCTCAATGCTCAATGCTGATGTGCCTTTTTAATGAGAGTCTAAAAACAACCCCCAAATCTTCCGCTGCAGTTCACTTTTAGACAATGGCGTCCAATTTCATTCTTACAGCATCATCTAAATAAATTCATTTTCTCTGATGAGTCCCATTTCCTTTCCTAGATTTTTTTTTTTAAAGAGGTATCCAGTATTGTACCCAGTGGATTGACCTTACTTGAATATATTTAATGCGCTGTGCCTACAAGAAATGTTTTATGAATATCCTTTATATTAATATTAATTTCGTTTTTCGGTTCGGAGAACGGTAACGGAAAACATAACAATTTGTCTATGGCCTATAATAACGTAATCTATGTATTAAATACAAGAACGTAGATTTAATTGATTCTGATCTAGAATCAATCTGATCTGTTGAAGCTGATCTAGATTGGAGATACCATCCATTCCCATTGCTGTATAGCTTATCAGGACCTCGATTTACCCTTTTTATGAGTAACGGATCGTTTTGAATTTGAATAGCCTAAAGATGGCTTGTAAATGTCTGTTGTATGTATCTGAACGCAAGTCTGTGGCTCAAGTTACATTCTATACAGTATTTCTATCGAAAATGGGTATATAGCTTACGATCATTTTGTGGAAGTGAATGTAACAAGCAGATTGTGTATATATAAAATATATATATACACTAGCGGGTATTACCCGGTCTTGCCCGTGAAATATTTTGTGCAAAACATTTTTAGATATTTCCTTTCCATTAAGTAGAAGCCTTTGGAAAATTGAAATCTACCCGTTCCATTTTTAACTCCACTTCTATTTAAAAATAGTGTAAAGTGCATCGAATAAATAACCAAATCTTTTAAGAAGCATCCTGAGGCCAAAAACAATTTGCGTTTACATACCCGCATTTTCGATCCAAAAGCGGTAAACTTTGCGAAGGCGTGTCAAATAAATTCTGATAAATTTCTTTGAAAATAAATTTGAAAATTATAATCAGACCGATTGGATGGTAAACAAAAAGTTTAATACAAACGTTTTTATCGATTTTTCCACACACGAATTTCCCGAGACCCCGTCTTTATAGAAGGTATGTTTTCGTACAGTATTAGTCTGATTAAGAATATTTTGACTACAAAATCCTGAGTAATATAGTTTGGCAGGTGCTTAAATTTATTGTTGAATAACTTCTGTGTTTTTTGTTCGATGTTCATGAAATTTGAAGGGCATTAATATGATATTTAAATAAATAAAGAGCTTTATCTTGTCGGGAGGTATCCAAAAAGTTAAGTATTCGATGGGTACACACTCAAATAATACACCCTATTTTACCCATTTTTAATGGATACAGATTATAGGGCAACACAACCACATTGCAAATGACGCAAAAAAAAAAGAATCGGCAAACAGTCGTTGAATCAACACACACATGCGTTTATCGGCAGCTCTATGGGCGGTGGGCAGTAGCGGGAGTGGAAAGGGGTGGTGGAGGGAGGGAGGTACCGTCGAGCAGGGGGGAGCGCTTGAAACAGTGGGAAAGCCGCGGCGTTGGCGGCACTTTTTATATTCGTTTAGCGGCGGCTACATCAAAGGCATATTTTCGGTTTCGCTGACTCGCTTGCTTTGTAGCCGCTGCTGCTTGTTATTATTATTATTGTTGTTGTTGCTGTTGCTGTTTTTTTATCGTGTTGTTGTTGTTTGTATGTTGTTATTGTAGTTTTATTCATCAAGCCACAACAAGTACGACGGCGGCAACAACATCAGTGATAATACGAAGCAAACTTACAAATATGCATATAAGTATGGAGGTATGTATTTATGTGTGTATGTATGTATGCATACGAAAATACGAGTGTGTTTAACGTACACAGGTGTAGTGGGCGGGGGGAGGCAATGGTTTTTCTGTGCTCGCATATGTTTTATAATTATGGAGCGTTGAATAAAATATAAAAAGTTTTAAGAACGCAAAGCTAAAGACCATAAAATAATTGTTTATTCTTATGTATAAAAATGTTCAAATATCAATTTTTGATCGTCAACCATATAAGTTGTTATTAAATTATTTTTTAACTTTTCACATGGTTCCTTAACTGCTTTGAAAACGTTCAAATATTATATCTGACTCCATTTGTCCATATGTTGATATGTTGATGATCTCGTCGATGTCGGAAACTAGAGCCATGAAACTTAATATTTATATATTATATTCTCCCATAGCGAACTCAAAACGAGTCTATCAGTTTTTGTCACAATTTCATCCAATTTGCCAGATGTCGATGAAAATTGATTTTGCGACTTGATTTTTAAGCATATCTGTAACCTATAAAATATAGAAAGATTTCACTTTCTCCGCTTATTCCCTCCAAAATACCAATTTTAAAGCCAGAGCCTTGTGATTTGACATATACCAGCGTTCGAATGCCCGACTAGAGCACTAAACTTCCATAATATGGTTTTATATTAGATAATTTACTAAAAACATTTCGAATGTTAAATTTAAAGGAAAACGTCATATCTTTATATTAAAATTTTTCCTTTTTAAGATTTTCTTTTTAGTCAAAAAGCTATTAAAGTACATTTTTATGCCTGCATCAAATAATAATAATAATCATTGTGTAAAGTTAGCAGACAGCTGTTACACAAATATATGTTGTTATTTTTTGTGAGGCAATAGACTTTGTGGAGAAGCGAGGAACCGAGCAGATGCTGTAATGTAATGGGACGTCCGGCTGTTTACCAATTCTCTGCCTCCCTGTTGGAGTCCCACTCACTCTTTATTTGCTTGTTGCTCCTGTTGGGAGGTTAACGTAGGCGCACGAAGGTCAAAAGGAGTCCAACGACCTTTCGTCTTTGGATGAATAGTAATTCTGACGCAATGCTCTAAAAATGTATGAGTACGAGTTTAATCGTTCTTGTTAGAGATGCTGGGATGATGAGAAATGATTATTGTCTCTGTCAGCTCCCATAACAAAAGTCGGAAGATCTTTATAAATCTACGTGCTTTAAACATAACTAATGCATTTTCAGATTGGATAAATTCGGATTGTTTTTAAGAGGATTGGCTTTTCGCTAAGGTATTTGTTTTGTCGAAATCTAGATGTGTCTTGAAATTTTCATAATGCTGTTGTATGTTGTACTAATGCAAATTGGGGGTTTGGAAATGGATCAAGGTTATATCATAGCTAGACACTCTGTCCAGCGCCTTGTTATACTTTTGTAGAGGCTATTGTAAATTTCTCATAAATTGTGTAACTCATAGAAGGAAACATCTGCAACACCTAAAAGGTATGTATATTCTAGATCAGGTCAACAGCCCAGTTAATATAGTCATGTTCGTCTGGATCTATGCGAACTAGTCTCTCAGTTTTTAAGCTATAACTTTGCAAAATATATTCCACGCAAGATAGTTATTTATAGTGAAACTATGCTTCTTGTATATACACAGAAACAACCTGACCACTATTATTAAAGTTGGTTCTTATATGGCAAAATAATCTGTTTTGTAAGATATTTTCATCAAACTCGGCACTCTCGTTCTTTGTATTGTTTGTATTCGTCATTTATATAAAACATTTTTTACACCTTAGTCATTGGACGAATAAATATAATTATAACGCTTGAATATATCGAATTCCATCTGATTACGTTGTATTTATTTCAAGGCAAATAAAATTGGATTACCTCCTTTTTTCTGTCATAACGGAGACCCACTTTCAACACCACCGCCTGCACATTGTGGAATACCTCCCTATCAGCTGGATCCTAAAGCAATAGGTAAGCACTTACTTTCTTTTTCCAATAATGTGTCCAAATCAAAAGTAAGAAAATGTCAACACAAGAAATTTTGTACCCATTTAATGAGTGAATAGGGTATTAAAAAGTTTTGTGTACGTATGTAGATCGTAAAAGATGGTATCTCAGACTAAATAAAATAAATATATTCGTGACGAGGACTCGCCCTTTATGGACAAAGAACACACAAGATATTCTAAAGCAAGAATCATGGGTATATTCGCCGAAGATTAAATACCTTTCCCGACAAATGAATATGTGTTTGTATACGATAGCATTATTTCCGACCGATGGTTCCTAAAGAAGTAATATGATAGAGTGCTATGATATATTATATATTTGGCAGATATGTTAGCTTAGTTTTCAACACAGCGGAAATAGAGTATTGGCGAATTCTCAAGGGTGCAGAGTATAATAAGTATCCTTGCTTTTTAAGACTTTTAAAGACTCTGCCAATAATCCAATTGAACGGTTTTCGCCTATTAAAATGCAAATGTAGTCGAAGTCGTGAACCCAAAATGACATGAATATGATAATCATTTGGCAATTGTCTGGAAAATTGCAATCATTGTCTCAAGTATTTTCTTAAATGGGTCAAATGGAATGTATTTTTAAATAAAAAAAATTTTATATATTGAACGCCAATATAACATTTTTTTGTTCTTACTTGTGTTCGATTTTTACGAAGATTTAAGAACTTAAACTTGGCAGTAAAATGTCACCATATACACAGTCGTAAGATTAGTCTGTTCAGAGCTTAATGAGGGGATTACGGATTACATTTGAGTTGCCAAGAAGCGGTAAATATAATATAACTTATTGCTAGGGTCATATTGAAATTTTCTTCTGTGTTTACAACATCAGCCAGTTGCAAAACATATTTAACTGTTATAGGAATTGATTCTTATTAAGACACAATTTGTTGTACCATGTTTTTATACCCTGAAAGCACTGAGATTGGTTAAAAAGTGTATACCGATTTTCTACAAATATGCAAGTGGAAGTATCTCTTTAACCATATAGTAAACACATAATTGATCAGGGCAATGACCTGATTCGATCTAGTCATGTCCCGCCGTAGACGCTTGGATCCACAATTTACGAAAAAAAAAAGAAATTGAAATTATATGTATTCTCGTATACCATACGCAGCACAAGAAACATTAATTTTGATACAAGCAAGCACAGGGAATATAGGTAATGCCGACTATGGTTAAGATATCCTAAAAACCAAAAAGTTTTTCATATAACTTAAATTTAGACCGATAGTTCCTATGGAGGCTATATGATATAGTAGTCCGATGTTGTTAGGATTTTGCACATATATGAGGAGCAGAGGAAAACTAATAAATGCCGGGTTCGGTCAAGATATCTTAATAAACACAAATTTGTTCATATAAGAACCTACTTTTCGACCGATCGTTTCTATGGCAGCTGTATGATATAGTGGTCCGATCCAGCTGGTTACGACATATGTACTGCGTGCAACTGAAGAAGGGACATTCTGAAAGTTTCACGATAGCTTTAAAACTGAGAGACTTGTTCGCTTAAAAACAGACAGACTATATCAACTCCGTTGATAATACTGATCAGGAACATATATACTTCATACGCTCAGCATTGATAGACATAATTTCACAAACACAAATAGAGATCATATAGAAATTTCCTGAAAACATGCAACTTTTTGGGTCTACACTCTGTATGTTGTCTTTAAAACTCTTTGCAGTTGCAAGCAACGTCCCAACTTGTTACTCATTATTATGTATGCAGTATATCAGTCATGGTTGAATGCGATAAGCCCCCTAAATGTGTAAACAAGCAATAAAAACGCGTCCAAGTCAAGACTATCTAACTAGCAAATATCCTGGTCGGTACTCTTAACTCCCGTAAAGATGGCATTGGATGTGTGTATGTATCAAGACAAAGGGGGTATTACGCCAGTATTTTGTGTGTCTTTTATTTTTTTTAATGAGTTGAAAGAGGTGTTCATAATTGAAAAGATTTATCCATACGAATATTTGTAATCCAAATTAAGATTGGTTGGCTTTTGTAGCCAAGCAAATCATACAGTCATTTATCGAATTAATTTCTTCTCATAGTCTAGGTTATGACATACTTGCTTTTGGGCTTGGGGAGCCCTCCCTCTACCTGTTACATAAATTTGCATAAGTTCGTTATGCTCTTTGCCTATAAACTTTTATTGAGCAAAGGTATAACAATTAGTTAGATTACAGTTTTCGGCCGCACACAGTCCGGTAACAAACAACCGAGCAACAGCCGAGTAACCCAACCGCAAGCTATTGACTTTCTCACCCTTTGCCTCAAAAGCGAAATTCAAACAAATTATGAAATAATAATTGCACATGATGCGATTTTTTCGTGTGTATGCTCGATTACAGCATTCATTCTTTCTGCCAAATTTCCCTCATCGTTTCATCCTCTGTGTGTTTGCTTCTGTGCTCGAGCTCGAGCAAGGATTCGCGGTGGTTGGCCGTTTAAGGGCTCTGCTAATGGTAATGGTCGGCTGGTCGAATCTAATGGGAACCAACAGCGTAAATAAAAGGCATGCACTTAAGAGCTGCTTGCGGATTACATGGCATTATGATCCTTAACAATGGTGCCATACTAATAATTGAATAACACAATAAAATCCCAGCTAGCTGCCTGCCTGCCTGATAGTCTCGGTCGGTCCTGATCAACTTCGGAGGGGGTAGTTGCCAAGCAAGCTTCCAAATAATGAAAACCGCTTTCTATTAAAATTCTATATGTTGTAAAGCGGCGGGTAATTTATTATTATTATTTTGTTTATAATCTTTGTGTTTATTTCCGAGTTCTTAAGCACAAGTTTTAATTGCAATAAGTTTACAAATGTCAATTTCTTGTACAAATAAGTCAAATCTGATCATAATTTTTGCAGCTGCATAACATAAATCTCAACAAAAAAAAAAAAAAAAAAAAAAACTCCAGTTTATTGTATATTCTGACTTTTAAAGTATACAACTCAATTTTTAATCTCATCATACAGAGATGACATTCCCGAATTCTCATCATACAGAGATTAAATTCTTCATTATGAGGTTGAACATGACTTCTACGAAGCGTATATCATTTTTTACTATATACAACAATACCCTTTTCAAGGATGAAAAATGGTTAATTATTCGAGATATAAGCATAATAACTGGATGGAAATCGATTTTAATCGATTTTCAGAAAATGGGGAACGTTCGCTTGATTAAAATCAAATTGACCTGACCAAGGTAAGGTACGGTAAAACGTGCACCTGTTTAATTTGGTGCCTCTGGGTGTTACAATCTTAGTGATCGGATATATTTCTATTTATATTCGATGTGTTTGGAAATATGTATCTCTGTTTGCCCTTTTGTATCCCGATTTCCAACGAGAGCAGCGCACTTTTCATTAATTTGCGCAACGGGTGCACTTATCGAAAACTTGATCGAATTGTAGTGGAAACAGGCAAATGGACTTAATTTTTCATGTTTTTATATGCCGCGCTTATGCTTAGAAATTAGGAAATGCAGCTTTTACGCTACAAATTCCACATGTGCTTAGTACACATATAATTTTAAGGGCGATGATAAAAGTGAATAGATCAAATATAAATTTTGTAGAATTACTATTATTTTTCATTTTTTTAGTTTATTATTATTATTATTTTTTACAAATTCCGCATGTGCTTAGTATATATATTATTTAAGGGCGATGATAAAAGTGAATTGATAAAATTTAAATTTATTATTATTATTTTTATTTTATTCTGTATGTAAGTTACAATAAGCGACTTGTGCTATATGCATTATTATTTTAGTCTTGACTGTATATTTTTTCGAATCATCAAATATTGCTGCAAAATTGGGGCAAAATTGATGGAAAATAAGAACAGAATCCTGCATGGGTAAATGTTATAGTATCTTTAGATCTGATTTTTGGTTATTATGTATTTATAACAAGTAACAGTGCTCTAGTGTAGAGTTCCCGACTAGGAGATGCCCTGAACAAACACCAAATGCATCTGCGCATGTTTGCTTTAGCATTTCAACCGACCGAACTACATGCCACCGCTTAATGTCTCGCAGCTAGACTATGTTTCATATTTTCAAGAAGGCAACAGCACTTAACCTGCGGCTGTAGGGTGTAGATACTTGAATTGTATATAATATTTTAGATGCTAAATGTCAAATTTGGTGACTCTAGTCCATAAGACCTAAGAGATTGATATTGATTTTATTGATTGCTTGGAAACTAGGCAAGCTATCGATTATCGGAAGCAAACTCGCAGTGCGCGGGTACTAAGCTTACCACGCTCAATTCAATTTTAAGTCTCTAACTGCTAGATCGGCTCGGTTGTTGATAATGAACAATAATATATATACTATAATGTGGTCAGAGAACCTTCTGACTGTTAAATATATTTGCACAAAAGCATGTTACCCTTTTACCCATTTCCAATGAGTTCAGGGTATACAAATTAATGATCTGTTTCGAACATATTGTCAAAATTAGCTCCCTTGGATTGAAAATTGAGACCAAGTCTAAGGAGAAAGTTTTATTATCTTCCATTCGATCGGCATCAATCTGAACTTGAATAAAAAATAAATACGTGTTTCGTCGATTTAATATTATATTTTTTACACAGACGCTGAATGGGTGGGATAGGGATGTTAAGAGTAAAGGTAAGAACTTGGCTTAGCAAAGGCTGGGTAATACCCACTACAATAAAATGCTATAATTGCCTATGAAATTTTGGGTTTGCAAACCTTATGTGTTTGGAATAAATTCAAATCAAACATCAGCAAATTAGTACCTTTTTCAATACTCGTACCAAGGTCGAAATGCCAAAGCCAATGTGCGAGTGAGTGAAAAGACTTGATCTGCAGTAGACCGGTACTGTATTTTACTTAATAGAAAATGATGGGCATCTTATTAGAGAGGCACGGCAGCATTGAGTAACAAGCTAGCCACACACTACTATATTTCAAAAGGAATACAAATATCGCAAACTGTATTTTGACATAATCTGTTTGTGTTACAATATAAACGCCTAATTGCTGGACTATTAGTACGTGCTGAAAAGGGGGCGTTTTTTCAATTCAATACTTGAATGTTGTGACCGCCCCCTGCCAGGACGGCACTCTAAAAAAAGCACTATGCGCATGGCCTATGGTGGCGGGTTGCAATCAACCCTGGTGACGCTGAATCCACAGCTCGTTCTGTTCATCGGGATCGGGATTGGAATCGTAATCGTCATCGGCACATGTCTCTTTAGATGCCCCGGTAATGATATGCGCAGCTTAAGTATTACTCACAGTACAAATGGCCGCATTGACAAAAGGTACTGCAGCGGGAACGAGTAAGGGGACCAGGAACGGGAATGGGAATAGCAACGGGAACGGGTATGGGTCCGGCTCTCCTCATTTTAAAGCAATAAGCTTTAATACGACATTCGCAGTGACAGACGGGGTTGACACTGTGACGCTGGCGAATTGGTGCGGATTAAGTTACATCTTTATTTAGAGACTGTCGAATACCCTTTACTGAATTTTCTTTAAAGTAAAAAGTTGGAATTAAATGTTTTTAAACCAGCCAAAAAATGTTAGTCTTTAATTAAGTAGAAGAATTATTTTTTTATTTATTTCTATTATTAGCCTGCTTGTTGGTTAGTTGATTTATTTGATAAAATAATACCATATGAAAACAAATACAATTAAGCATGATCTAATACAATGAAGCATGAATAAAATATAATTGTTCTTGTGCCAGAGGTTAAAATCGTTTAATGGGCGTGTCGAAGCGAATATTCGGTGCTACTCACAAATGTAAAGTGTATCAATTAAGGGTTGGACAGCAACGAGGAAAAGATATCGGTATCACTAATACGACCAGACTCATTCAACTTGAAATCTAAAATAAAAAACGCCTAATGAATAAAAACATGTTGCACGACCACATAATAATGACATCCTTTTTTGCTAGATCCGTACCGTGTGTCCCTTATCCTCTCCCCCTCGCGTTCGATGCGGCGCACGCACTTGCCCGCGGGTGATTGCTGTGGCAATGCCAGCCCTTCACCGCACCCTACACCCTTTCCTTATGTGCCTGTTTTTTGATACATCTTGGGTTAGTACAATGAAACTTGAAAATGACAACAACGATGAGAAGTTTATTGTTAAGGGAAACAACAAAAACAACAAGGACAACTTCAACGGTCCATGAAATAGATGCGACAACAAATTTTCAATTAAAATGAATACAACATGAGAATAGAAATACAAATCACTAAATAATCCCATATTTACGCATCTACTTCACGGCCTTTCAAAGCACGAAAGGGGCGTTCTTTCCGCCCATGTGAACCTGCATATTATCGTTGTGGGCCATCGATTGAGTCCCCTGAAACTGATGCAACAAATTTGCAGAGATAAACAAATGTTCACAAATATTTTAAACACATATAAAGTAGAAGGATTTATCACCCCACAGGATGAGGCTTGTTCGAAAAATGACTGCCTAATAGCTTATCCATATCGACTGGTAAAACTCAGCAGCGCCCACACATTATGCACATACAATAAATTGTACATATATCAATTCTATATACACAACTGCTTGTCCTGACTGACTGATTGGTGAACAACGCACGACCCAAACCGTAAGAGATGAAGATAATGAAAGTAAAAACTTTGGAAAAATCGTGAAAAATGGTTGTGTGAACCTTTTTTGTTTACCATCCCATCGGTCTTAAATTTAATTTTAAAGATCTTTGTTGCAATTCACACTTAAAAACCTATCCCTCCTTCTTTATGAAAATTCATTAGAGATGTGCTTCACACTTTTTGCAAAATCTAGGTTTTCTATTTGCTTCAAATTTGATTTCAATGCCCTACTTAAAAACTTAGTGAATATGTGTTTCAGCTATTTTTGAAATTCCACCCGCAAGAGTTATAATTTGGCGGAAACAGGTTGTATGAAAAACTTTTGCTTAAAATCTTTTTTATGTTCGCAAAATTCACGCCTTTTGGATGATAAAGCTGGTTGGAAGGTTGAATGGGCGAAGATTCGGGTGTAATCCAGTCACAAAGACCCTTATGAAAAAGTTCTGCGACGCATTTCACATCATTTGAAAAATTGCTCCAATCATAATTTCAATTTATTAGAATATAATTAGAACGTGTTTCATGAAAAAATTTAAAACTTTTTTGTTTACCATTGGATAATTTATTTGACACATTGGATGAAAAATGCGGATCGAACCTTAATTCAAAGAAAACTAATAAACATCTTCACCAGAAGACTAACGTGGGCGGAAAACTTTAATGCCAACTTTTGGTTCCTTATTCATTGGAAACCTATTTTGAAATATTTATGTAAAGTGTAAATTTAGATGTTGAGTCCAAGATAGTACGGCTGGATTTAAACATAAACGATACCAGTTTATGATCATTATTTACTGACTCGATCGTTATGATTATTATTAACTAACCTCTGTGAAAACGATCTCTGTAATTTTACGACGTGGAGTCTTAAAATGTTGAAACAATTCCCTTGTTATAAATATACACTGCGCGTCATCAGGTTAAGCCGCCCTCTCATCGGTGGTTTCCGAACAGTTTAACTTAAACTAAAATATACAAAATTTAAATTTTTTCTGTTCAAAGTCCATTCAATTATCAGTTAAATAATTGGGGTTTTTATTATATTTGATTTTTTATATATGTTTTGCAAAATAACAAATAAAAATAAGCTATGAAGTTATTTCTAAACTTGTATATAAGTATAAGGAGTTCCCTAAGAAACCATGGTTCCTCAACTTCTTTTCAAACTTTTTATGAAACGATCACAAATATACTATTGATACATATATACATTTTTTTTGTGTGGTAAATGGTCTTCTTATACCCTTGCAGAGGGTATTATAATTTTGTCGTGAAATGTGTAACGCATAGACGGAGACATCTCCGACCCCATAAAGTATATATATTCTTGATCAGCATCAACAGTCGAGTCGATATAGCCATGTCCGTCTGTCCGGCTGTCTGTTTCTATGCGAACTAGTCTCTAAGTTTTAAAGCTATCTTAATGAAACTTTGCAGAAGTCCCTTTTTCTGTTGCACGCAGCACATATGTCAAAACCAGCTGGATCTGACTACTATATCATAAAGCTGCAATAGGAACGATCGGTCGAAAATTAAGTTTTTGTATAAAAAAACATTTTGTTTTTATACCCTTGCAGAGGGTATTATAATTTTGTCGTGAAATGTGTAACGCATAGAAGGAGACATCTCCGACCCCATAAAGTATATATATTCTTGATCAGCATCAACAGTCGAGTCGATATAGCCATGTCCGTCTGTCCGGCTGTCTGTTTCTATGCGAACTAGTCTCTAAGTTTTAAAGCTATCTTAATGAAACTTTGCAGAAGTCCCTTTTTCTGTTGCACGCAGCACATATGTCAAAACCAGCTGGATCGGACTACTATATCATATAGCTGCCATAGGAAAGATCGGTCGAAAATTAAGTTTTCGTATGAAAAAACATTTTGTTTTTCAAGATATCTTGACCAAACTCGGCATTTATTAGTTTTACTAAGCTCCTCATGTATATGCAAAATCCTATTAAGGTCGGACCACTATATCATATAGCTGCCATAGGAACGGTCGGTCGAAAATTAAGATTTTGTATGAAAAAACATTTTGTTTTTCAAGATATCTTGACCAAACTCGGCATTTATTACTTTTACTAAGCTCCTCATATATATGCAAAATCCTTTTAAGATCGAACCACTATATCATATAGCTGCCATAGGAACGATCGGTCGAAAACTAGGTTTTTGATTAAGAGCCTTTTTTGTTTATCAGGATACCTTCACCAAGCTCGGCATCAACCATTTTCTCGGCGTTAAATGGTTGCAAGGGTATTAGATCTTCGGCGTGCCGAAGATAGCCTTTCTTTCTTGTTCAAGATATATTGACCAAACTCGGCATTTATTAGTTTTACTAAGCTCCTCATATATATGCAAAATCCTATTAAGATCGGAACACTATATCATATAGCTGCCATAGGGACGATCGGTCGAAAATTAAGTTTTTGTATGAAAAAACATTTTGTTTTTCAAGATATCTTGACCAAACTCGGCATTTATTAGTTTGACTAAGCTCCTCATATATATGCAAAATCCTTTTAAGATCGAACCACTATATCATATAGCTGCCATAGGAACGATCGGTCGAAAACTAGGTTTTTGATTAAGAGCCTTTTTTGTTTATCAGGATACCTTCACCAAACTCGGCATTAACCATTTTCTCGGCATTAAAAGATTGCAAGGGTATTAGATCTTGGGCGTGCCGAAGATAGCCTTTCTTCCTCGTTAACCATTTTATATGTATTTTCAAAGGTGATTTAATATTTAAAACCATTTTATTGATCAATGAAAGCTAGTGTGTGCTTCTGTTTATATATATATATATATTTATATATATATTTTTATACCCTTGCAGAGGGTATTATAATTTTGTCGTGAAATGTGTAACGCATAGAAGGAGACATCTCCGACCCCATAAAGTATATATATTCTTGATCAGCATCAACAGTCGAGTCGATATAGCCATGTCCGTCTGTCCGGCTGTCTGTTTCTATGCGAACTAGTCTCTAAGTTTTAAAGCTATCTTAATGAAACTTTGCAGAAGTCCCTTTTTCTGTTGCACGCAGCACATATGTCAAAACCAGCTGGATCGGACTAGTATATCATATAGCTGCCATAGGAAAGATCGGTCGAAAATAAAAGTTTTTGTATGAAAAAACATTTTGTTTTTCAAGATATCTTGACCAAACTCGGCATTTATTAGTTTTACTAAGCTCCTCATATATGTGCAAAATCCTATTAAGATCGGACCACTATGTCATATAGCTGCCATAGGAACGATCGGTCGAAAACTAGGTTTTTGATTAAAAGCCTTTTTTGTTTATCAAGATACCTTCACCAAGCTCGGATTTAACCATTTTCTCGGCATTAAAAGGTTGCAAGGGTATTAGATCTTCGGCGTGCCGAAGATAGCCTTTCTTCCTCGTTTTTATTAGTTTTAAGCTTTCCAGACTTTTTCTTCAAATATTCTAAAAAGACCAACATTATGTAATAGCAAATTCAATGATTCTTCAACACTTCTTCAGGAGCACACACTATATATATGTGCATATATGTGCATATATATATGTGTGCTCCTGAAGAAGTGTTGAAGAATCATTGAATTTGCTATTACATAATTATATAAAATATATATATAATTGCTATTGCTTCTTCTTTTTAAACGATGCTTTTAATTATAGTATTTGAATATATATTCATTTTAGGTCTTACTCGTCCTGCCTTATATCCATTTGCTGCCACCCAATATCCTTATCCGATGCTAAGTCCTGATATGTCTCAAGTAGCCTCATGGTAAGTTGATTAATTAAAACAATTCAAATATTATTACTGAATGCAAGCTAAATTAAATTCCTTTACATTGAAATTTCTATGGATGAAGCGGGTGAGAGATGTCTTATTTTTAAAAAATTATTTTTAACTCCTTAATTTCCGATATAAAAACTAAAGTATATATATAGAGTATATATACAGAAAATCTTGAGCTTTTGGGCTTGCTGGCACTTGGAATGCCGTCTTCACTAATGAATTCTGTATCTCTTAACCGATCTTGATGACATTTTCTGTAGTTTTATTGCGCATGCATATATTCGTATATTTTTTTATGTAACCGGAGGGAGACAATATCAAAATGCGTGTATACACTCTTTAAACGGTAGAGAAGTTTTCAAAAAAACGGATGTCGATATCGACAAATATAGATTTTTTTGGAAACGAGGCTAGTTATCAGCAATTGAAAATAATTGAATTTTTAACTTACAACTGCCCATTCTATCGAATGTATTGCATTTTTGAAGATATTTTAGGTCAGTTTTTGAATAGCTTGTATGGTTTAGGGTTCAGTTTATAGTTAAAATATAAATAAATATATTCTCCGGCTTTGCCCGTTGCAAGTTGTGAATTTTACGTCTATTTGATAATATGATTTAAGTCCTTCGAATATGGAAACAAAATGTTGAATCAACAGTTTCCGCAAGTGTCTGGTGAGAATCTTGAGGTCAACAAACTTTCATACATCCGCTTTCCATCAACTTACCACTTACCACTTAACACGTGTTCATTAAGAAGAGTTTTTAAATTAAGTTTGAAGCAAATTTGAAGCCTGAATTCTGCGTTACCCCTCCCCAAAGATTTTTTAAACGTATGAACTTGAGCCGAGATCAGTTAAACTGAATTTAAGTTTGTTTTGTGTGATACAAACATTTTTTGTGATTTTGCCAGACTTATGGGTAGAAAATTCTAAAAACCCAATCCTGGCATGCACCTCCATCACGTTGGGTAACTACAGAGAACATTTAAGCTTCCTTTCGGTTTTGGGGCAATCCGTCAGTCAATAAGTCAAGAAAAACAGTTTTATATATAGAGATTATCAGCATTCAAGTAATCAACGTAGATTCGGTTTAACTTTTTTACATTGGAGCACATTTTTGTAAACAAAGATTATGTTTAAAAGCGGTCCTTAATGGGATAACCAATGAATTGTGTCGTTTTCTCTTGACACAGAAACCTCATTAAGTTGACATATATTGCATATCATTTATAACAGGTCAAACTTGAAAAGTTATAATGATTTTGTTGTAAACGCTGTTGACTAAAGTTGTGTATTAGGGGAAGGGGAGTTGGGGACAATACATGGTATTAGCCTGAGTTCCAGATTGGAAGGTCCACTGTATAAAAGCGCTTCAGACCTCAAACGGATTTATGGCTACGATGTTGGGCTAATCTGTAAGTGCTTAGTTGTTGATTGAATGTCTCTTCTCCTGAACCACCTATCAAATCTTAAGGGAATATGTTTTTGTCTTGTTTTTGAATTTGATGCTCATTGTCATATTTAACGTTAATTCTTTTTCAGGCACACGCCGTCGGTTTACTCAGCATCTAGTTTTAGAACACCCTATCCCTCCTCATTACCAATTAATACAACGCTACCGAGGTGATTATGAAATTATTAAAAACAGATTTCATTACAACAATTAATACATTATTTATTTTAATTGCAGCGATTTCCCATTTCGATTCTCACCGAGTCTGTTGCCTTCCGTTCATGCGACATCTCACCACGTTTTAAATTCCCATCCATCGATTGTGGCGTCTGGTTCCAAACAGGATTGCGGAGTACAGGATTCCACAACAAACAATCGATATTCAAGGTAACATGCTTAGAAAAATTATAGAAAAGTTTCAGTCAGCTTTTCGAAATTCAGAGAAAATTTTTCTTGTCTGAAACAAATTTCGGTCTGTAAACAGATATTCTTTGATTGGATAAGTTTTGATGTTCGATCCCCTATTTTAGGGCAATGTCATCTTTTAACGTTCTAAACAGCTTATACTATATGTATGTAACATATAATATGATTATGTATCTGCCATAAAAACTTTAGCTCGAAATTTGAATTCTTATATAAATATTCTGTTGCTGAAGATTTCTTATCTAGACGATATAGGTCTAGTATATCAAATTCATTCGTATATTCGTGCAAAAATTATTTTATATCGAGTTTTTCAATATATCTTTCCTACACTTTGAAATTACGAACGTTTGTAGTTGCCCAAGAATTATGAAAACTATATACTACTCAATACTATATGTATCCTTCCATTGGAACAATAAGTCATTATTTGAGTTTATCAACATCGAGAGTATTTGATCCTCCGACCTATTCTAGCTCGATTTCTTATAAACGTTATTAATATATTAATTTTACTTTTTTGTATTTTGTGATCTATCAAATTTTTTCATACTTGGTCATTAAGACTTCTATACCGCTAGACCAATATTTTATTGGGTGGGCGCTTAAGACGCCATATTTAATTTACCCACTACCCACTTGAACCCACATACACACGTCTACAAATGCATATATATATATATATATATACCAATATATATATACACACACAATACAAAAATGTACACATTCCTATTGGCCCACTCCAAAGTACGCGTCTGCGCATTAGAAACCATCCCCTAAGGGGCTTTGCCCTGCAACTAATATTGAAAGAGAAGTCGGAATGAACCGAAGCGATTGTAAAATTTCCCCACTATATTCCCTTTATCCAATTTTATTTAAATTCTGTGTCTGTATCAGTGGCACTCCAAATTCGTAAGCCCATTCCTTATTTTAATCGGAAAAGGAAAAACTTGTAGCAAATAATGTAGGAGTTGTACATAGGATATGAAAATTGATGCCTAATTAGAACTAACAAAATCGTTTGAATCATGTGCGTCCTGTTGTGAGCCACAAAACAAATAAATAAAGAAATAGCTTTAATTTATTTATTTAAAGTCGCTACTCTTGCTACGAATATTTAGAAATATTTACTTATAAAAGTAATAAAATTAGTGGGAAATTTTCAAATTATATCCTAGTACTTTAAGCATAAGAAATCCTTTCAATAGAGGGCGCCACAACAGCTGCGCAACCGCTCACAGAAGCGAACACCAATTTTGTACTCTGACGGAGCTTATCGATAATACTTCATTGCGATAGTTTGCTAAATGACTCCCAAATACTAAAATCTGTTTACTTATTCTTGCTGAAGCCGCTCAAAATGTGAATTATTTCAAGTTTTGTACTCTGCGTCCATTCCAAATGATCAAAAACAAATTGTAAAATAATTAACCAATGTATAAAAAAAGGAGTTGGAGACTAATTAGGGTAATATATGATTTAGACGATGATCTCTAAAAACATAAGAACTAGAATGTATGCTCGATAAGTATCGATTTTTGGCACAGCTGTAGAGCATCATTTGAAGGACCTATATCTTAGATATTTTTTGATCAAGAAGAAGGCCACCCAACGTCTAAAGTTGACATCTTGCTGAATATAGGGTATCGACAAGAACATTCTTCATCGCATTTGATTGACGGCTAGCATACCCGGTTGTTGATGCTTTTTAAATGGAATAATAATTAATGTAATTTATAATAGTGTTTATAACCGAATTATTTTGAAGAAGGATCAACTGCTCATCCAGCCGACGTATTGCGTTTTGCTAGGCCCAACGAACTAATAAGTTGCATTTGGAAATTTTCCCGAGAGAGCATTCGATGCGTTTTCTCTCACCGCGCAATCGTTCTCTGCATTGGCCCACGCCGGCCTCTCTTGGAGAGAGAGATGATGAAAAACGCGATAGAGTCGAATACCACTGTAAATTGTTAGCTTAAAAGCCCCCAAAGTAGGAAGTAATTCGTCAAATTGCTGGGCAGACAGTTTAGCAAAAAATCAAAGAAATCTAAAAAATCAAATAATGTCCGACACTCGCTTTACTCCGTTTAAATCTGTGAAATTTTTATACGGTTAAGGAGTTTGCCCCTTCACAGCTCACATTTGGGAGTAACTAAAATTCAAAGGAACAACTGTGCTTAACCTGCATTTGATGCATATTCCATAAATAAAATGTCTCATAAAATGGAGTGCGATAATGTGCAAAAATCTTAAATAATACAAAATGCAAAGTTGAAATTTCAGTTTGGATAGCTGTGTTATATTGCATATTGGTGAAAATAGTTTAAAAATTGTGCTCAGCCATAATTAGAGAAAATGTATCTACATAAAATTTCCATACTTATATATATCTAAATTGCGTTTAAAGCATCAGTCATAAATCAACTCGAAATACAAACAGACAACAAGGGGATACTTGTGAACCCACTCACTCGGCCGCAAGAGAACTGTCTGTATTATAATAATATCAAAACAATTCAAGTAGATTCAGTCGAATTGGAGCATTTGTGGATGTGCCTACCTATTATGAAAATAAAAACATAAACAAGAGAGAAACCAGTTAAGCGTGTGATAATCGGTTGAAAATTGGCCAAGGCTGAATATGAAATGCAATTGAAATACATAAATTGTTTAATTTTGAAAGAGATACTCGAATGTGTACATACCCATATCAAATGTGTGCATATTCTCTTGTTTAAATCCGCAACAGGCAGGCAACAGGGTTATGGTTGTTATGGTTAGTGCGCCTGTCTGCTGCCTCAATAACGAGAGCCAGAGTCTGAGAACGTTGCCGTCAGTGGCAACCAACTGAGCCATACCCTGTTGACAGTGCGAAACCCGAGCTGACAACAGCCAAGATTAGAATCTCTTTTAATATGGGGCTTGTGGTTCCTAAACTGTCAAATATTCCGACCGAAATATACAAATATAAACATTAAATGCGAATACACGAGTACAACAAAACTGATAGACTCTTTTTAGCTTTGTAACAGTGTGTAGTAAAAGCTAATGTTTCTGTGCTTGTGAGAGAGCTTTATTTAACAAATAAAAAAAAAAAGCATCCACACGACAAGTATATAGATTTACTAACTACTCACTCAAATTACTTCAGTAAATCTCAATTGTGACAGAGGGTTGTGTAGGTCAAGAATACAAATTCCATAATATGTCAAAGTGTCTATACAAATACTGAATACTGTATTGTCCAATAAAGGTTTTTTGTTTGTTGTGCAAAAACCCGAAGAATAAAAATAGAATATGGTATGTACATACTCAGAAGCAGATATCCTGTATTTGTGATTCGAGCTGTGAACGGGTGAGCTGGGATATATTGTAACATTTTACTGAGCTACAAACAGAATAGTTTTCACAAAATTTTCAGCTCTTTTAATGTCCCCGAATTCACCCATTTTGAGGCCATAGAATGTTTAATGGTATTAGAATACGGCAAATCGGTCGGTTATTTTACATTTGCTTGGCTATTTTAAGTTTAGTTTTGTGAACTCTAAAAACTTATAAAACTTTTATATTGTGTAAAATACCCGTTGCGGATTCTCTTCTAATGAAAACAAAATTTAATTTAACATTTAGTATACTTGAAATAAAGTGAAGTATCAAATAAAGTTTAAATGTCTCGACACGGGTCAGAGTTATTAAACTCTGAAGTGAATGTAAACGTATTTAAAATCATTTAACGGCATCGACAGCATCTCGAGAAATGACCTCCGGAAAATTCGAATACCCGCATTGTTATGGATACTAAAAGTGCCAAAAATACAAAAGGCAACAGCAAAAGAAGCAAAGATGATACTCCAGAGGCTCCATCCCCTAGTAGAGAGTCAAATAGTTATAGACAAATGCACCTAACTGGAAATGAAAGCGCCGAAGAGAATAAGGAACCAAAGGACTTTTCCATTCCCGTTGGCAATATAATGGAAACGATTTCGCAATCGTCATCACCATCATCATCGACAACAACAGCCCCGAATGCACAATTCATTGATCATCTACAGCCTGCGAGTGAGGCAGTTACCAAGGACAACTCCGATTTGATGGATCACATATTTAATACACCCACAAGCAATGCGGTGGTGCCGACTGCAACAGCCACATTAATGTCGGAAATTCTACTGCGGCAGCAGCAAGACATGCTCCAGCACTGGCCAAAGCTGGAGGACCCTCAGCGCAACTGGGATCAATTGGATACAAGCTGTAATCGTGATGCCTTACTGGCTCGAATATACAGCAATAATGTGCTCTCCCATCACAAGAGTACACAACGTCAGCAACAGCAGCAGCAGCAGCAGCAACGACAGTTTTTGGCAACACAATTGCTTTATGCACAGTTTCTACAGCAGCCTCATTTGTCATTGGAGGTCGATCAAGAGCGAGAACGTAGGCTACATATATTGGAGTTTTCTGGTTTGAGAAAATCTTTACTTAGTAATGAGCCAAAAGCAACACCATCATTGTCAACATCATCACTATCAATTGGCTTATCACACGACAACAACAACAATAATCGAACACAAAGCGATATCGAACAGAGTGTTCGATATGATCACGATCACAGCCGGAGAGATGGAACAGATGCACACAACGCGAGCTCCAACGCCAATTCGAACTCGAACTCATCGACTAAAGACAGATGCAAGTTAAGCAAACGCGCAATAGCTCAATGCGCTTCAAGCTCGAAGGGTTACTTTTTGCGCGAGCAAAAGAACGTATTGTTTGACATAAAAAAGGGCTTAGAGCAATTGACATTACTTTACAGTCAATTTCAGGATAATCTAAGTATGCCAGTTGAAAGGGCAGACAGACCTGATGATGACAATACAAACACCTCGACCTCGACCCTTGAAATTACCGTACAACGCGAATTGGCCAACTATCGAATGAAAATCGAAGGCATGTTGGCCCAAGTGAGAAGTCTCTATCGTCAGTGGAGCAGTGCTGAACTCTATTATCTACGGAGCTTGCAGAGACTAGGCCTTACTCCTGACAGCAAGACCGATTCGCCCACCTATGATGTTATGGCCCTTGCTGCGATTGCCTTGTCTGCCGAATGCGATTCAGGGTCAAGAAAGAAAACTGATGCCGAAGTTAACCCTAAAAACTGCTATAGGCAAGAAAACAACTGCATAAGTAAACCCGAAGTACATTCATCGCCAGAGAAACTGCGTACACTACAAGATATCGAAAATATTATCTTGCAGCAAGCAGCAGCCGCTGCTGCAGGTCAACAGAAAAAATCTGGCCCAGGTTACGTGAATGGCCACAGCGAAAGTGCCGGGAGCAGTGATAGCGACGAGGAAGAAGAATCATCATCACCTTCATGTATTTGGCATCCAAGGAACAACCTTCCTCCAGCAGATGACGGCGACACCTGCAGCACTGCCGCCGAAATTCTTTTGGAATATACTTCGTTATCGTCGGTGCAGGCGAAAATGAATGCCTTGATGGGCAGTGGCAACAACTTGCCTCTACCTGGCCCTGGTTCAAGTATTAACAAAATCGCAGAGAACTATTCGGTCTTAAATCTATCGCCAGGAACGCAGAGAGCACCAAATAATCGAGAGTCGACCACCTCGGATGCCGTGTACTTGGCCGACATTCCGTTTCCTCCAACGCCAGCCACACCGCCAACAAGTAGCAACAGCAGCTGTTCGACAGTTACGGGCCCGCTTGGCTGCACCTCGTATTCTTTGAGCACGAGTAAACATAACCACCGCCGAAAATCGAGATTTGCGCGACGTATAGAAACTCCCACATCTTCATCATCGGCCAGCACCTGCCAGCCGGAGTACTCTGCCAAGGAGCTCAACGGGGAAGCATACAAGGTTGTCGCTATCGCCAGTATGCCAATGTGCCCATCCTCGGTAACATCGACAACCGCGTCAGCCTCCGCCTCAGCCGCAGCAGCAGCAGTAAATATTCAAGATTCACCATCAGCAGTTGCGGCCGTAGCTGCACTTCAGGAACGTGCCATTAACGACATGTTCAAGGCGCAGTTTAGCGCTTTGACAGTGGCAGCAGGAATTGCAACTGGATGTGGAAGCGAATCGGGACATGGAGCTGGATCTGACACTCCATACGATTTGAGCATTGGAACTAGGCTAAAAAAAATGTAAATTTAACATTAGTTTTGTTACACAAAATATAAAGTGTAAGAGCTGTGGTCCTTGCGAGTTTGGTCAAGATAGTTATTTAAAAAGGATTTGAATCATTTTCCATAATTTTTATAGAAGATATTTGATGTAAGCATATACATATATGTACTGCCTGCAATAGAAAGAAAGACCTATGTAAATGTCCAATGGCAATATTTTCCTATGCTACAGTATTGAAAAAGACAAACAAGAAATTCATCCCTAAGGTTGTAAAGACTAACTTAGCCTAAATTTGCACGTAAACAGCTTGCAATATTTATTTATTCTTGTCCGATTTTTTGACTTCAATAGTCAAGGATTAAAAGACATTAAAATATGTCAAAAAAAAATATTTGACGGAGAGGGGGATTATGGGGATCTTCGAAATGTAATATGTGAAAGCACGAATATGCCAACTTCGTTATCTGCCGTAAGATTATTTGATTTTTAGTTTTTATTTTTTATCTATACAATGAACACTATTTTTGTTTGTGGATGGAGAGTGATATTTTTGTGCTTGTTAATTAATTTCAGAAACTTGGATACGAAAACCTCATCGAATTCGCAAGCAAACGACTGTAAAGATAGTTCAAATGATAAAAAGAAGCCACATATCAAGAAACCTCTGAATGCATTTATGCTCTACATGAAAGAGATGAGAGCCAAAGTTGTAGCTGAATGCACCTTGAAAGAGTCAGCGGCGATTAATCAAATACTGGGGCGACGGGTAAGCTACATAGTCCATCGTAATACAATCCTTTACCTTTAACATGGCTGCCTAGTCATGTTTTCTGGTTACTCTGGTTAAGTTTTATGATGGGGTATCATTTCATAAACAAGTCTCGATTACCGGAACAGTTTTTAATGCTGCGAATGCTTCTTCAGCCCAAATAATCTTTGATTATAAAAGGACAGACTGACGGACACATATGTATATAAGTACTATTGGAATTCGCACCAAGAAATTATCTATATATAAAATATGCATATTGAACTCACCTTGACATTATTCTCAATGCAAAAACACTCGTTTTATAAGTTAATGCTAACTGATTCCCAACATTAATGATACTTTTGTAGTGGCACGAACTTTCCCGCGAAGAACAAAGCAAATATTACGAAAAAGCGCGACAAGAGCGCCAATTGCATATGGAGTTGTATCCGGGGTGGAGCGCACGAGATAACTACGGTTACGTGTCAAAAAAGAAAAAGCGTAAAAAAGACAGATCGACAGCGGATTCGGGAGGTATTGCACAAAATTGTCAAATTTGTAACACTCTTATTCTTCTCTAACCGCATTCAACTTTTTTGTTTTTTCGTTTTTGTTTTCGTTTTCGATTAAAAATTTCATTAAAAACATGCATACACTTCACACACAATTACAACTACAATAACAATAACAATAACATTACCAATAACAATAACATTAACATTATCAATATCGATAACACAAGCACACATTTAATATCAGCTGCTACTAACACAAAAACTAGAACTAACAAATTAAATTAAACATGTACCTACTATTAATGTAATTTGTGTAAATACTTAGAATAAATTTACCTCGTACCTCGCATCAAAAAACTCAAAGAAAAAACCCGACATTATTTAAAAAAATACAAAAAAAAATCACATTTTTGAAACTAGACAGAATCTTAGATGTTTTCGTAGTTAGCTTTAGTTTGTACTAAACAGATTCCAATTTTAAAGTGTACTTTAAAAAGTGTACCTAAAATAGAAAGTAATTAAACATAATATGTTAGAGTACCTTTGATTCTCTCTTCGGTAACCCGTAGCTTTGCTTGTATACATTTCTGGCATTTTTTTTCAGAATATCAATTATCTATTTTGAAACTGTGAAAACATTGGCTAGATTTCGTCTATTTGGATCGCTTTCGTCTTTTCAAATCCAATTGACCTGACCCAACTGACTGTGACCAATTTTAGTATTTGCCCAATTGGTGTTTACCTTTGTTGCTGTTGTGGGATTAGTTTCTATTCGATTCAATTCCAACTTTTCCAGTAACAATTCTAATTCCCCTATTCGTGTTTTAATTGTTTTAATAATACAGAAATAATACAAAAATGCTAATAAAAGTGAATCGATTATTTAGTACCAATTTGAAAAGATATTGCAAAAACTTGCAGAGTTTGAACAAATCGGAAGAAAAGATTCAACAAGAAGAGGTGAAAGTTTTGTTTCTTCAACGCATTATTTGTACACAAATATTTGTTAACCAGAATAGTTTTGGAGCGTTACCCATGGTTTCGATGTGGGGGACGTTCAATTAGGGCTAAAGCTTTGCATACCTATGTTATTCAATTGGCAAAATAATACACTCACACGAACACAATATACTTATGTATTGAATTGGCAAGCATAGTGCAGAAAACAGGAAAATATGAAGAAACAAAAAAAAAAACATTTCATTTTATTTAATGCTTTCATTTCCATAGATTCTTGAACACAAGAATCATATATAAACAAACCGAATAATCTGTATGTGAGGACTTTAAATTGAAATTGGCGAATGCATGCACCCGAAACCGTCTACAAGATCGATCCGTCAAAGCTTTTGAACAATTTGCGCCCGCCGAATATACTATGATTCTCGCCGACACCAACAAAACAGACTGTGGTGTCGGCTTTTGTCCACTGTGCTCTGATTGGCGGGTGCCTGATAGCTGATAATTAGAGTTAATAACCACCTGATTGATTAATGTATAATTGCATATTATCTCTATTTATTTTTCATAATTTTGATTTGCGCATATCGCAACCAAATCTAATAAAAACCAATACAAAACAATTCGATTGTTCGCCTTGAACCAAACAAAATACGAAAATCCGATAATACGAAATTTGTCATATATGTCTAAATTCGCACCGATTGCACACAACAATTATTACACATTGTTTTTTTCGCGACACCTCGCATATATATCCCTCCACTCTCAGTGGCATGCCTTGGGGCGTGAGGAGCAGGCCAAGTATTACGAGTTGGCACGACGGGAACGCCAGCTGCACATGCAGATGTATCCCGATTGGAGCTCACGCACGAACGCGTCACGCGGCAAGAAGCGGAAACGGAAGCAAGATGCGACCAGCGACGGAGGAGGTTAGATACATTTTCTTAAACTTTTGTACGATACATATGTACTATGTCATACCAAAACCAACTCAAAATCTAAACCAATATTAGACGGCCAGACATACGTTAAATGATTATCAAACGATTTAATCAGACAATTTTATCTTACTATAATACAATTGTTTGTTTAATAAACAAAAACACACATTTGTGTAAGTACAAAAAAAATAAACATACTTGTTGTTGCGATTGGAACGAAGTTAAAAAATAATGAAAACATGGATCAAAATGATAATGAACGCAAAATTCTCTCAACTTATTTATGACAATAAGTAGATTTAGGAAATCCGTAGAAAACTCACCCTACTAAATAATTTGCCCTGTAAATAATTTGCATCCTACCTGCTTAACTCCAAACTGTTTACAAGCAGTTGTCCCTCTCGGCATTGCCGAATCTATTTTGTAATAATTCATTTTACCAAATAGTACACATATCATTCATCAACCATTATCGTATGTATGTATCTATATATTTATGTATTGTCAATAAGTGATTACGATTCAAAAATTACAATTACATAGTTTTATAATCCCATTGCCTGTACAATGTTATTTTCTATTGACCTGTGTGTATGCGAATCATCATACAGGGTATAATTATAAGTACTCATCCAGTATAAGTACTTATACTGCATACTCCCATATACCATGTATACGTATAAATTGTGGGCACTTTTACTACAGAATCACATGTGAAGAAAGTAATTTCAATGTGTGTATACAGTATGCAGTGTAAGTTAAAGTAATTATAAGTATAATGACTTACGCCACGTATAAGTAAGCTGGATACTTATGCTATGCAAGACTGAACTTCTTACTTATACTCACTATAAGTACTTTACGGTATTTATACTCACATATGTAGTATAAGTGTAGATAAGTACACAAGTTACTTATACTACATACTCGCATACATCTACATAGTTATTAGTGCATGCGCAATTGAAACGGTTTGTAGATGAATGTTGTGTATAAAATCATACCGAATTATTTTAGCCAATTTGAGTTATATTAGCCAGATGCTTATGGTAAAACCTTGCACCTTGTATAAAGTAACATCATGAGCAGATCGCATTTAAAACATCTTTCGCGGAATACCAAAACCAGTCAAATTTGATCACAGTATAGTACAGTACCATAAATATATATATATATATATATTTACATGTACGTGTGAAATAATCTAAATAAATTTTCTTGATAATAGGCCGAATGACCCCAGATTTTATGACTAGGTCAAATTTTACACAGTGACTAGGAAATATAACTTTTTTTAAGTTCAGTGGTTGTCATAAATGATTTTTTAAAGTAACTTTCTTTTTTACGTCGAAAAGCGACAATAACGAAAGAATCAGAACGATTCACTTACACTTAGTGAACAGATTAGAAAAACTGGCAAACAAGTTTAATTTATATTTTGGTTAAGGCTCGCGTTTCTCGACTTTGTTCATTTTTCAAAGCTCGTTTTAACTTAAACGTCAAGATGTCTATCTAATATTCCTTAAAGAACGTGATTTGGAATCAATCCATTCCCCACCGCAAGTTGCGTGGAATGTAATTAAATGGAACTGCCAATTTATAAATCTACATCCAGTTTAAGTCCTAACTATTCATTATAACTTTATTATTTGTTCGTATCATGCTGTCATTGTAGTGTCTATATGTACTTATTTAGTCGGAATTGTAATGAATGCTTAAACTACCTTTCTGCTGCTCAACTAACAACACAACATGTTCATTTATGGTGCCTCTATAATGCAACAAGGTCCAAAACCAATCTTAAATTCTTTTCCGTAGGTAACAACATGAAAAAGTGTCGAGCGCGATTTGGACTGGACCAGCAGAATCAATGGTGCAAGCCCTGCAGGTAGGTTACAAATTAAATGTCTCTTTTAAGTTGACAGCTTGTTTAAGATATTACATACTGCGTTTATGATAAGAAATCCATCAGTTATTCACATTGCAAATTTCAAATTGTCACAGCGTGTCCGAACTTACAAAATGAGTTCCCACACATGCTTAAAAAAACCAAAGATAATCTAGGCTGCTCCTTTCCAATTCATTAATTGGCTTTCACGCACGTATCTCTCTGAGAAATGTCTTCAAAAGAAGTACGTAAACATAAGCGCAGTAAACATAAGTGACTGTACATAAGTGATTAAAATATCGAAGACACACATACGTACACGCATATTAGAGTTGTAATAAGCTTTAAATTAAGGAAAAGGTGTATTGCAAATTTTATGACGATCATTTAAATCGAATATCTGATTGATCATATTTTAATATATTTTATATTTTATTTAAGACTACTTAAAAGCTAATAGGTAGACTCAAAGTATACAGCGTGTTGTTATGTGTATGCAGGTCAATATTCCAGTTCAACAGTCGTTCGTTCAACGCTTGGATCTACCCCATTGTCGTTTTTGCAATAATTCTCTTATCCCAATTGCTCAAATGGTTTATATACAACGAACTAATCTATTAATATTATAATTTGTACTTAATATATTAGCCTTGGTCTTACTACTACAGCACATATAGAAAATTGCATTCAGCAATATAATCAATGGCAATGTAATACAATTAGGCATATTACAGTTGTAATAAGCTTTAAATTAAGGAAAAGGTGTATTGCAAATTTTATGACGATCATTCAAATCGTATACCTGATTGATCATTTTTTAATATATTATTTAAGACTACTTAAAAGCTAATAGGTATGTGACATGCAGACTCAAAGAATACAGCGTATTGTTATGTGTATTCAGGTCAATATTCCAGTTCAACAGTCGTTCGTTCAACACTTGGATCTACCCCATTGTCGTATTTGCAATAATTCTCTGATCCCAATTGCTCAACGAACTAATCTATTAATATTACAATTTGTACTTAATATATTAGACTAGGTCTTACTACTACAGCACATATAGAAAATTGCATTCAGCAATATTATCAATGGCAATGTAATACAACTCTAATATAAATGTACATATGCTTGTGTATGTACAGTAGACGAAGGAATAACAAATATTGTATCATCAATTTAATTATGTACACATGAATCTACATAAGTACTATCTATCTTTCACACATTATTCTACATTCACCTCACACCAAATCACACATATTATTCGATACCTGACTCTAGATAATAATTAACAGTAATGACATTTATTAAGTAACAAAGGGCATTGTGGCCACAATCTACATATATGGCCGATACTATTAAATGTATTTGCATGCAACTTAACTACTACAATGCCCCTTCTTGCCTGCACCCTGCACAGGACCAAAGATTTTATTATTTACAAATTTTAATGTTGATCTATTGAAAGTGGATATCCCTCAGCGATAACAAATCTAGATTAATTATTTAAAAACAATCTCTGTTCTTCTTACGAAGCTCTAGTCACTATTTATCCTTACCTAAATTTCAATGCCTTCCGAATAAGCTTTTGTCTATTGGATCAACAAATTAATGCTGTACTGAAACCTTATTAGCTGTATTTTCCCATTGAATATATAAGCAGAAACTTGAAGATATTTTTAAAAAGTGTATTCAACCTTTACTGGTCATTTTTGCAATAATTTGTATTGATCAATGCTTATAAATACTTTTAGCGCGGCGTGTGTTGCTTGCATTAAATATTGAATCTTTTTGAACGTTCAATAATACCTTTCTTAAGTAAAGCGCTAATTCATATCAGCAATTAAAAAATTGATTTGGTTGCTTGAGGGAAGGTCTCTAGCATACGGAAAATCAAAACTAGGGATTGCCCTCCATTCTTAAAGCAGATGCTCACGCCTATCACCTTTTTACCCATTCAATGGGTAAATAAATATGCAATTATTATTCAAAAATATATATTTAAAAAAACATTAGTTCATTGTTTTGTGCACTTGTGTGCATTTCGATCTTACTGGATTGATGAGGTTTACATACATATTAATCTTTACGTTTATTTAAAAACATATTTAAAGTCAATTGAATCACAAAGGAAAAGTAGAAATCAACAATTCTCACTCATATAAGTCTTGTGGAGGTAAGCTCGAAATCTTGTTCTCATAGGTGATAAGATATAGTACCATGGGTCCTCTAAGGATCTCTAGCTGTTATATTCGACTCTATTTCTGATGCTGACTAAGAATTTGTATACCCTTTGGAGATACTTCATTCTGTCTGCTTTTTATATACTCTTATATTATTCTTTACCAATTTTACATGAGGTTTTTGTCACATTTATACATTTTTTCCTAAGAACAACAATTTTTTCCAAGAACGAGAGTTTGTAAGTGTTTGTTCTTGTGTATGTTATTAAGTAGATATTCAAGGATAATGGAAATGGAAGGTGCTGGGTAAATGGTATCTGCTCGACTGAAACTCTGTCTAGATTAATTCAGCATTTTAGTATAATGTTCGCTCCTGGTTTTTATACCCTTGTAGATGGTGATTTAATTAGAAGAGATATACCGGAATCTCTATCTCTATTTCTATCGATACCCATCTGCCCATCTCTCTGTTTCTATGCAAGCTAGTCTCTTAGTTTCCGTTTATCTGTGGGATCGGACCGCTATATATAGCTGCTGTAGCAACGATTGGTCGAAAATTATGTTCTTGTATGAAAACTTTTCTTGACCTGACCCGAATTCTAAAGAAAATAACACTACTATAACATACAGCTTTATTGGAAGAATCGGTCAAACATTTATTTTTGTGCAAAAATAAATATTTTCCAATATTCTTATATATTTTCCAAATCGCAAGCCAAATGTCTAATTATAGATATTATTAATATATAAAGACCCGCTTATGTCTGATTACAAAAACATGCCGATCCGTAAAGATTTTGAGCATGCATCCTGCCCACCTCTAGCGTCCCGCCCACCCCGCAGCAACTCTACTTTAAAGTGTAGAAACACTCACGAGTATTTGTATTTTTTTATTATTTCCTAGTATATGGCAACAATGAACAGTAACACATAAACCTATATGAAAGCAGTTCAATTGTAGGGTTTAAAAATACATCGTTTATTTTGAAACCTGAGGTTTTTTCATCTAAACTAAACTTAACTTTGAAGAAAAACTGGTGCAGAAACATAAACTATAAAGATAAACTTCCAATCTGATCAATTGTGTTCGCTTGAAATTATTTATGTATGCATTGTGTATTCGAAAAATGTTTTTTATTTAAATCTCACAAAATATTTTTTTTCCTTTTTTATGTCGCAATAAATGTTTATTAATGGCAAATTCATTAAACTGGCAATCGATTTTTTCCTATTTTCTACCCTTGTTGGCGGTAATTTAATTTTATCATGAAATGTGAGACGCACAGAGGTATATATACTCTAGATCAGATTAATAGCCAAGTTGATATAGCCATGTCCGTTCGTCTGGATCTATGCGAACTAGTCTCTCAGTTGTAAGGCTGTAACTTTGAATAGGTCCGTCTTTCTGTTGCAGGCAGTACATGTTTCTGAACCGGCCGAAAAGTTGCTCCTGGTGTGGAAAACTTTTGTCCCGACCAAACACGGCATTTATTAATTTCGTATATAACGAAAATCTTATCAGCACTACGCGCTTCTATAAGGGTTTTAAATCCTTACTTTCTCGATTATTAAAACTTAAATAATTCCTTAACTATTTAATATATAATTATTGTTATTATATATTAAGGACATAATTTGCTTTATCTACTGGCTTTCCATTGCGTTAGAAGGGCCACCGATTAAAAAAATATCGGCTTATCAATTTAGAAATATATTAATAAAAAGTGAGCCGAATATCGTTATAGGATTGAAAAGAATATATAATAGAGCTTTGCGTGTTAGGTGTTTATTCAATTCTGGTTCTGGCATTAGGAAGAAATGATCCTTAATAAACAAATTAAAAATACACACACATACAAACAAGCACACATACAAACAATATGCCTTTTTTTATTGAGTAAACAAAATCTTGACGAATACAATTACCGTTTCTTTTTTATTGCTTAACCAAATAACATTTTGGACTTTCTTAATTCAGTCCCAGTGTGGGTTTGGGCGTCATTTCTTCGGCGAGCAACAGTACCGTAGGCGGAATTGTCAGCGGCCCAGGTGTCAATAGCATAAGTGTCGGCATGTTGACGCCTGGCATGGTGGGGGCTACTGTCATGCTGCCGAACTCGTCGTCAAGTTCCTCATCGTCATCTACATCGTCTTCGCACACGCACACACACTTGCAAATGATGCCCAGTAATTCCGGAAATGGATCGGCAGCACCTCTCAATGGTGGCGCCTGTACACAACCTGGCGGTGGTGGCGGAGGTGGTGGAGGGGGTGGTGTTGGCGGAGGCGGTGGCGGTGCGACTGGCGGTGCCGCGAGCACACAGCAACTGTCACCACAGGCACCTCCGACCTATGTAAATTTGTAAAAACGATGGCAGCCCGCAGAGAAAATAAGCAGGCAACCTCCCGGACAACAGCCTACATCCGCATCCGCATCCTAAACTCCATTGCAGCCCAAACAAGAGGCAGGCGTACGACTCAGCATAAATGCCAGTAAATAACGTATATTTACATATACATAATTGTATATAATTCAGTGAATTCTAATTTGCATTACGATTAACCAAGCAACATATTCAAATTATTATACTCTTTGCAAAAAGCTAGCATTAAGCCGCATTAGCAATAATTTGTAATAACAAACGACAGTATTACTATTACATTTTTTGTTTGTTTGAAAGTAACCAAAAAAACACTTTGAGAGCCCAGAAACGATTTCTAAATCGGTGCAAAAATCTTAAAGATATAAAAAAACTAATTACTGTTAAGTTACTTTCCAAACTGATTTTTATTTAAATTTTAAATTTTGATAGTAAGGCGCTCAATGATGCGAGATCAGAATCAGATCAAATGGTCCTTTATATCACAAACATATATCATTAAACTTATACGCATTGATAGTAAATATGTGGGTGAGCAATTGTTTGTGCAAGCGAATCGGGTTGCATTAAGTTGAATCAGATGATTCAAGTTTTTTAAATTTATAAAAAACTTTAGTATATTCTTCCTTTGGTCAAAAATATTATTATTAGTATATATGTGAATTATATAAATTGCATTTTTTTAAATGTGAAATTGGCCTTAAATGAGCATTAAACATATATTCTGGTAACATTTATTTTTTCCTTTTTCTTATTGTATTTCGTTTCCATTACCTTTCCAATGGACGTTGAGTAAAGACTTCTTGATCTAGTCAATTTATATTTTTTAAGTAGGTTAATAATATTGTGCATAACAAATTATAAAATAAAATAACTGTGCTAATGCGGCATGCAATGATGCTAAGCAGTAGGAAATTGCATCAAATACAAAAATATTTCATATGTATATGAATGAAATTTAGTTAATTCTATGTACATAAATACTTTTGCTTACCCGTGTAAGTGCTTAATAATAAAATTAAAAGTAAATGTATTGATTTTGATTCATATACGAATATAATTAAGGGCACATGTGGCCTTTGATAAAATTTGGATATTGATTGTAGGGAATATTTTTTTAATGTGCATATGTCAATACCCATATACATGCGTTTGTGTATACATATATATACATATATATTATATATACATATATATATATATATATTAAATGTGTTGTACTTAAACCGAGCTCAATTTTAAATTTTTGCTAGAGCTGTTTGTTATTGTTGTCGTTGCTGTTGTTGTTGTTATTGCAGTTTGTTGTCTTTTAATTTGGCTTCGTGAATATGGTACATTTTACAACGAAACTGGCTTTTCTTTTAAATGTTGTATCATTGTTATGTTTATTGAACCACAGCCGTTTAGGCGTTTTAACCATTATTTAATTTAACTGATGATTTATTGCGTATTATTGTCTGCGATGAACACGTTTAAGTGTATTGATTGCTAGTCCTACCATTTCAGTTACCCATTTATACATATTATTGTTTTTTGTTGGTACATTTCGAAATGTCTGCAGAAAAATTATTATTATGCATGCCTACTCGAACGTGCATTATCGGAAGTGCTGATGCTCTAATTTATATGCTTATATGATACGTTTTGAAATATACTTTATTTACTTTATTTTTACGGTCATTTGATTGTGCGTCCGGTTATCAGTATAACTTAACCAATGCCCATTTTGATTTTGTAAATTATATGCGTAATCAAAATCTTAAGGCAGATTGAAACAGTTCCATTATTAGGATAATTTATTCGTAAATTTCGGATATCTATTAATTATTTCGAATTGCAAAAAACAATCACCTGGCAATTAGTATTTATAAAGACCCAAATAATAAATAAAGTGGCCCCTAAAATTATTTAAATTTATTAATTTCCATACTTTATGTATATATATATATATATATATATATGTGAATATGAATGAGAAGCATACAGTTTCAATTGTTTTATTTTTATTCTGTTTCAGTATTTATGTTAAATTAATTAAAAGTTTCTGATTTTGTTATGATTCCTGCATGCAGCAATAACCCGTTATTAATGTATCATCAATTTTAAGTTTTAAATATAAAAGGTCAGTAACAGCTGAATTATGACAATTTTATATTTGAGTTTCTGTTCTATAGATTGGGGTGTTATGAAGTGTTCTGGAACGTTTCTTGTTTGGTTTGACCCATCTGAATGATTGAAAGATTTTGATTTATCGTAATTTTATTCCCCTTTATACTCCAATTCCAGTTAACAGAAAATCAAGAACAATTTGTTAAATCAAATAATCAGTACAGAATTCATTGGTAAATTTTAATTATTTATCAATACATAAATAAATAAACTAACAAAAGCTTATTATTATAATTATCATTATTATAATTATGATTGTATAGTTTTTTTATAAACGAATCAGAAAAAGTTAAATATAATAAATACATCAATAATAACAATGTATGATAAGGGTGGCATTTGAATGCCGATCGCCAGGTTGATAAGAACATAAAGATATTGGCGTCGCTTTGACCTTAAAATCTACTCTCAATCCTGCTAAGTCAACAGTGGCTCGCTTTTTTGCTTTGAAATTGTATGCACTTGATTCATTTAATATGTAATATCTTCTGTTCAACTATGTTTTTGCACGATCATTAGCTTAATCAATGATACTTAAGGCCCGGCCGTACTGTGTGCATGCACTTATTAAGTGAATGGTCTTTTCTGCATATGTTGTGGAATGCCTTCATATTTGCCAATACCAGATTTACCAATGCTTCAATTCTCATTTGTATGTAACTAATAATGCATATTTTATACGTTTCTTTTAATCCCGCAGACGCAAAAAGAAATGCATTCGGTACATGGAAGCATTACATGGAAACGGCGCGCTGGCGAACGGTAGCGGCATGGATGATGCCGGCAATATGAGCCAGTTGAGTGATGATGACGACGATGACGACGAACTGGGTGGTGCCAGCTGTGGCAGCGGGGATGAGACCGAGACAAATAAAATGGCCGACATCGAGGACACAGAGTCAATGAGTCACTCGCTGTCGAGCCCCGGCTGCCTGAGCGGACTGTCCAGTGTGCAGAGTCCATCAACAACGACGAGCCTGGCCAGTCCACTCAATATGAACATGCTAACTAGTCCAGCAACTCCCGCTCTGCCCCCTGCAACCAGCAATATAGGCCCGCTCCCTGTTAATAACAGCACTGAGCAGGCAACATCGAGCAGTCAATCACGATCAGCGCCTGGATCAGGGTCTGCATCTCTTTCGGGGACTGGGTCCAGCAGCGGATCAACATGTAGCATTAGTAATACACCGAATACCTCTAGCACAGCGTCGCCAGTGACGTCTGCGACCGGAACAGCGCCGACCTCTGCCAGTGAGCGCGCCATGATGCTTGGCACCCGTTTCAGCCATCTGGGCATGGGTCTTACTCTACCCGTGTGTGGCAGTAATTCAGAGCAACTTTTCCAATCGCACACCCACCTGGCTGCTGTAAGCATCGCTGGCAGCAGCGGAAGCGGTAGCAGCAGCAGCACTTTGGCAACAAATGGCTTTAACAGTTATACGGGCTCTGTAACAGCGAGTGGTAGCATAAGGGCAATAGTACCAAATGGTGCAGCATCTGCATCTGCATCTGCATCTGCATCGGCGCCGGCGCCGGCGACTGGACCAGCAACTAGCTTACATCGCAACCCGATTGGCGCCAACCCACGTGACATTAACAATCCGTTGAGTATCAATCAGTTGACCAAGCGGCGAGAGGATAATAACATTGTGATACTCGGCAGCTGTGACCCGCAATCAGCTTCAGCTATTTTACGCCATAATGCGGCCCATAATCCATACACGCACACGCACACTCATCCGCATCCGCATCATGCGCTCTTCAGCAGCAGCTTTAGTCAACACTTCCAACAACAGTTGAACAACCATTTGGCAGCCACAAGCAGCAGCGGCAGCATCGGGTCAGTCGTGCAACCGATTGACACGCCCGCCCTGAATAGTATGAAACGCCGCAATACATCCGATCAGCCAGCAGCGACCGGAAATACCGCAACTCCCAACGCAACCGAAACTGGAGCCATAAGCGTTTCGTAGCAGTCTGACAATCCGCCGGTATTTGTGAATAAAGTAACAGTAATCAGTAGAGCCTCGTCCCGCCCTGATGTCCATGCTTTAGTCATTAAAATATGCAGCAGCCAACTAGCTGATAAAGCTAAAGCTGTTGGCCCAACGTGCAATAAAAACCGTCTCTATCGCCATTTACCCATCATCACCATCGCCATAGTTGTAACAAGTAACATGTGGCCATTATTGGATTAGTGCCAAAAGTACTCACTTCATATATACATACATATATAACATACTTATCAACAAACAATTATCGGACAGCATTTGAATTTAACGTATACAGTTCATAGTTCGAGTGTGCCACGAGATCTAATTGGTGAAATGTCATGTCACGGCAACCACCCCAAAAAGTTTAGATGAACTATCGTAGCTATCAAATTAAACATACATATTGAGTGTAAATGTGCATACATACATAATACACACATACATACAAGCATATATTTGGATAATCCATAAGTAATTTGAAAAGCTAAACTTGTAGATTTCAGCGCTAGTAACAGTTCTGCGGATGATTTTTCGACAGAGGGAGCTATCCAGCACGCTATTAAACTTATGTTATCTCCAAAGAAAAAACTTTTCCTCTGACCGTAAGAGCTGGAGAGCTGAAGCTTCCCTTACCTAATGGAAATGCACTTTTTGGGTAATTCCACAAGTTTGGAAAAACCGTGAAACTATACCAATTTTTTCTTCTGCCCTTCGATCGCACTCAACCCCATTTTTAAAGATCTTTGTTCAAATTCAGTTGAGAAGTGTTTCCCACACCTTTTGGAAAATCTATCTCTCCTTGGTGGAATTCGGGGTCAAAGATATAGCTATTGTCACGCAGATTAATGGTATGCAAATCTTACCTTTATTTAAATAATTCAAAAGAAGAACTTACACTTCCATACAATTTTACTAATAGAAAAAACCAACTAAATAAATAATTTTTTAGGTTATTCATTTCTTATTTTTTAAAACAACTGACATTCTTTTCTATGAATAATTACGTAGTGAATACTTATGCTTCAAAGATATTCAAAATGTTATAGAACATATATAAAGTATAAAATAGAGAAAAAATAAAATGATATGAAAATATGGTTGATTTGCATAAGCGAGGGGTATCAAAGTTTGTTTTCAATAAAAGCTTCTTACAAAGCACAGTATTATTTTATGATAGTTCAAGAATATAATCTATTCATGTATGTATGTATGTATGTATATCTGACAGTGTGTATGTGTGTATAAAGAAGCAACTTAAGACAAAACGTACGAATTTATTAAAAATTGGACCTGATAGCTATACTGTATGTATGTATATGTATATATATGCATGGTGTATAGTAATCTTCTTACGTACATATATGACTATATACTGCATACTATGTCTACTATATTTATAAAATTAAATGGGCAAAAATATTATTCTTCGATTCTTTTACAAAACAAGTTCTTGTTTGGTAATTTAAAAATATTAAAACAGCATTTAATATGATTATTAAAATAGCCAAGAATAAATGAAGACATGAGTAACTGACACTTGCTAACAAAAAAAAATGCACCTCGAAATAAGTGTTGTTAACCAATTTGTCCCCGCCAAGAAAGTCAAAAGTATTCAACACAGACTATCCCTGAAACCATAACTACGATCAGATTTAAATTGTTTGGCCCACATGTGGTAAAAGTTAAAATTTGCGAGATCACATAAGTTTAACTTGTAAGCTTGTGTTATTAGCCCATTTCAATAGAATTTACAAATGGTTGAAAAAATATTTTTTATTTGATTTATAGGGCATTATTGTCACTATGCAGCAGAGATTTCATATTTGTCTTATATATGTAATACGCCAGTATGTATGATCGTGCTCAGATAGAGATATTTGGGTGCTTAAGAATCGGTAGTATACCAATATCCAGACATTAAAATAATAATAATCAATATCAGGTTCAACTTGAATATTGCTTTATAGAAATGATATGTGCGAAAATCAACATATATATATATATATAAATATATATTCAACATGTATATGTACATACAGTGTTGATTTCGTGTATAGTATGGAGGACGATCAAGCCAAACATTTAGTACAGAACTATAAATACTAATGTTAATTAAATGAATGCGATATAAAGCAAATGTGTACGTACATATATATGTATATGCTAGCACAACAATGTGTGTTAAGCCATTGCCAATTATAAAAAGACTGTTAATACATATTTAAATTAATTACATATGTACATAGAATACATACGTGCGCACGCACACATACATATGTACTTATGTGTGCAATAATGCATATGTATGTGCATATGTAAGCACACGTGTTTTAAGTCAATGCGAGTATTTATATACTTGGCACGAATTACTTACATACAACACTATGTACATAGGCAGACACGCAAAACGAAGCGTAACATATTTATGTAAATATGTGTAAATGTAATTATTAACTGGCAAACATGATAATATACACACAGGTAGTAAATAGTATATGCAAATCGAGAGGATCGGAATCACGCAGACATTGAAAAATGGTTTGAGGTATATGTACTTTCTTTGTACACACATATCTATAAATGTATTTATATATTTGCAAAGTGAACGCTAGCTTTAGTAATTATTCTAATCAAAAGCAAAACAAAAACAAAAATCAATATTATAATTAACTACGTTAACTATGCTTCCAGTTTTCTGTGTTTTTATTTAAATGTTTACCTAGTAAATAGTGCATATGAAACCGTTTTGCAATATTTACAATTTTATTTATTGACTTTAACTTCTTTACGTTAACATTAATTTGCACTCCAAAAGCGTGCATTTCTTATTTGGCGATTCCGCATTATTAAGTTATTATTTAAATGCTAATTTACATTCAAATCAATTTTTATATAATATATTATTATTATAAGCCCACGCTCAAATCCACAAATGCCTTTACATTTCAATGTGCAACAGTGTACATGTATACAACTCACTAACCTGTATGTGCATAGGCGTATATACTGTGTATGCATGTACACTTAACTCTGGAGAACAGACACTTCAAACAAATATGTTTTGAGTACTATCATATCAAAGCCTGCTAAGAGATGTATGTATGTTGGAATGGCCCCCACATTCATACTCACGTACTTTTGTAAATCCGCTTCTATGTACGACAGTTTCTTCGTTTACCTATAATTCCAATTTGCGATCGTTAATTTTATGTTATTGAAAAAGTGTAATATGTTCAAAAGCTGCTTGTGTGTTCAATACATACTCATATTCGTATGTAATTTCACACATCAGAAATAAATGGTATACTGTGCAATTTTGATTTGAAGCCAAAATGCATATGTGCTTTTTTTAGACTTAGATTACCTATTGTACGCCTTTAATCTGTCGACAAATAGGGAGTTCGCTGTACCATATTCTTTCCCTATTAGCTCTCGAGCCACCCAGTACTCAAATACACATTAACGAATGACATTCAATATGTATATCAATAAATTCTCCAATAGACAACATTCAATTATATCAAGACAATGTGTATCTCTGTTGAAAATATTGAAAATGAAAACATATAAAGAAGTACACTTACATATATATGTATGAATAAATCCCTGAAATTAAATATTTTAAAGGACAAATTTATTTCCATACACATTTATACATTGCGGGATGAGACACTTGTTAGTAGACTGCTTTGATTTGTTTGTATGTATATTTGTATTTTTTAAATGCACGAAATATGAAATAAATACGATTAAATGATTTGCATTCAGAGTAAGCTAAGTCAATAATAATAACACAGATTGGTTAATTGTTCCGTTTATTTTTAGTAGCTCTTTAACTGTAAGTAGGCATAAATAGTAGAGTTTAATACTAATTACATACACATATCTAGATTTTAAAGTATTTATATATACTTATATACGTACATATTAAATGTTATATACACACACAGTTAATCTAAACATGAAGTTACATTATCTATAAATCAAAACGAAGCAACACAAAATAAAATAAAGCATAGGAAGGTAAAGCAACCATAAGCTTAGTAAATAATTTGATGTATTGAAAAAATAAATTATAAAAAACCAATAAGGTTTAATAAAAACAAAAACATGTTGACCAGAGAAATAACCACGTGTACCTTTATTTGTGGGCGTTGTGGTTTAGAAGCATTAACATTCAAGGTACTTCCCATCGATATGGATCGAAAAAAACTGAAAAATATATAATATAATATATAATATTTTATAAGTTTTTCGTAATAAATTGAATATTTCCTAACTTATTTAATTTTTTATACTGAAAAGTGAATCTAATTGTTGCCACTTACTGATTATGAGCGTGAGGCTAAACAATAATAACAATAATAATCAAAAAAATGAATCAACAAAAAAAACCAATACAATAAATATTTAAACATTTTTTAAATATAAAGAAAGAAAACTAACAAAATAAGTTTTTTCGGCATCAAAAGCCCCTGCACTGAATAACACATACAAAAATGCTTTGTTTGTCCGACTGTCGATTCTTCTGAATAAACGCGACGTTCTCAGAATCTAGCTGGCCAACATTATCGGATGTTAGATGGATGCTAAGTTTGTTTTTAAATTGGAGTTGATCTTTGTCGCCTACTGAAATAGGGCTCAACATAGGCAACAATCACTTTCTACTACAGAGCTTCTATCTTAAAACTGTTGTCTCGGTTCGTTCCTTTCAGCCCTTCTCTACAATCGTAGCACAATTGCCGCCGACCGTGTAACGTTCGTAATAAGATTCGTCTTCTTGGGCTCCCTAACCGATGGATAGATATTTTGGTCTTGCAGAAAACGGAACGTTGCTTACATATGAATTTACTTGTTTCCGAAATAAATACATGAGAGTATTAAATTTTTTAGTTTGGAGTGACAGCTATGGTGTTGCCGTAGGCCATGATCTTTTTGCTCGTTAGTGTAGCGTAAGCTTTTACACTACTTCGTCATAGTTCTGTAGAAGCTCAGTATTCCTGGAATGAGCTAGTACCATATCAGCAGGTCCCTTAATTGTGTTTCTCCATGTTCCTAAAGCTTGCTAATGCTTTGAACTACCGCCATATTAAAAAAAATAAAATAAACTATTAATTGGCGCATTTGTTATGGAGACATTGTCATATTTAATTTGTTTTCCTCAATTTCTAAAACTTCGCACTGATTTCGTATAAAGTCCATACTGCTACTTTTATGTGTAGTTCTTCTGTTCTTCGTCCACGTTTTTAATCTATCCCTTGAATCTTCTGTTTTTCCATCTTGAAAAGAATCTTATGCAAATCAGTTGTCTGATTCGTAAAGAACCGGTGTACTACGACCAACATGCTAGAATTTACTTCCTTGGTCAATGATGCTTAGTTTTCTAAAATGACAACTAAAGTAATTTACACTGAGTTCCGTAAGGCATTTGACTCTGTCCACCATGATCTCTATCTTCGTCTCTACTACCTTCCTAGTTGTAGGCTCTTATAGCGCGATAAACAAAGTTAAGTAGCTGTGAAAAAGGGCATAACAGAACCGAATAATAAATAAATAAAATAAAATAAATGCATATGCAAAAACCCACATTCACAAAAACAAATCCAAATAACATGCCATGACCCGCCGCATCTTGGCGATGGTTCCTAGAAAATTATTCTTGCAATCATAGCTCATATCCTTGGAAAGATTCAACGACAAGGTATTTAAGTCTTTTTAAATAGATTTCCCAACTCCCATCTGAGCTTTTTAATCAAGCATTAGTTTATGTTGTAGCTGTTGAGTTTTCCGAGTAATAATTTTCTTTTTTATTTCGTGTTAATTAAAAAAAATAATTATGCTGGAGCTCTTCAGAATAAACGTTGATTTTAATTTATATATATAAAATATGTATATACATTACAAGTATGCATTTGAATATAATATATATTCCATGTGTATATATAGTAATATATGTGCATAAAGTTGGTTTATTGAACAAAAGTAATCATAGGTACAACGCATAAATATTTAGTATTGGAATATAAAATCATCTATATTATTATATTCATTCTTTTATGATTAAACACTCTTGTTTTAAGGTAAGATTTGAGTAAATTCCATCATAATAGAGATTAATATTTTTACATACTAAATACGTTATTATTATCATTACTGAAACATAAGTCGATTTATCCAATAGATAAGTAGCCTATTGTATCGTGAGCCATATCTTGCACTTAGTAAGAGAACATTTTCCAATTGCTAAATAATATTTTTCAATTAAATGTTGTGGTAAAGGCCAACTTAGTATGTACTTAAATACGTATGAACAATTATTATGTATCATAGATTAAGTTCTAAGTTATGTATTTAGTTTCTCTAACAAATTTTAAAACGAATAGAAGCTTTTTTTAAATTTACTATAACCATCCAATGGTAGTTTCGGAGCTCCGACGATTTGATATACTGGCAGACATTGACAATATGTTACTGATCTGAGACAAACAACCGTGGCGTTAGACAATAATAGATTTGTATTTCTATTAAACAGTTGTCTGATTCTGATTAGTGCTTACTCATATATAAGGAGCTTACTTAAGTTCGGAGTTGGTTTATTTCGCTAAAATACCTTGAAAACAACAAAGTTTTTGGCAGTTATATGAGATAGTAGTCCGATTCGGTCTACTAACATATTTATTTATTATCTGCAGCAAAAAAAAGGTTTCATCATAAAGCTTCAAAACTAAAAGACTTGTTTGAATATATGGTTCTTCGGTTGTCTAATGTAAATAATAATAATAATTTACACCTGAAGAAATGTGAATACCCTCTCGAACATTAAACAAATATATTGATGAACAAATAAAATACACTGAGATATTTCTTAAAGCCTTAAATCAGTAGGTATATAAAAAACATTGTACGTAATTAGTTTTAAATTTTATTAATTGGAAGAAGGGAAAATATATTTTAAGATGTACAATTTATTGATTGGTTTATTTGTACATACGCCTTGTACATGTACATACCAGCAACGCGTCTGATGAAGAAATATGCATGTACTAAATATGTAGCTTTGTTTACATTATTTTCATTAATAATTATTTGATTATTTATCGTGTAATATTATTAAAGAGGTAATTATGTTTTGCAAATGTAAGTATTGATTTTAATTCGATTTTAATGTATTTTAATTAAGCACAAATTATTTTAGATAATGATCGTGCTTATAATTCTTACCAGAAAGAACTGTTTTAAAATCGAAGTAATTGATATTTAAACATAAAATAATTAAATATATCCGCTACAACGCTCTCTATAATCATGTTTATCATAATAATATTTATATTTGAAAGCTGGTGTTTAAAGATCCCCTTTACATTTACGGACTATTGTATTATTGGTATCCATTATCCATTATTATTGTTGTCGAAGAAATATTGATGCGACAGTGGACTTGGCTCAGAATAGCTACGAAGCTGCCATCAGAAGTTGGACGTGAATATGTGATTTCATCCAGGATGGCCACTTTGTTTCCTTTAAAATTTAAAACCAACCGCCGCTTCCCAGCTTTGAGCTAAGTCCGCCAATGCCTTTACCAAGTAAATTACCAACCCGACCAGCGACTACGTTGGTGACAGCCGCAGCTTGGGCAGCTCCCGTCTTTGGCTTTGGGAGGCTCCGAGCTGCGTGAGCGCCAGATTCATCTCCACCATCCTCTTCGTCACCGTTGCGGATATCGTCACAATTTCTTTGTTGATTGATAGAACGATCGATAATTAGATAAGTACTACTACTCCCATCAACCCTACTTACTCATCACCATCGGTGCCTTCTGGCATGGACAACGCACAGGTTGCCTCCTCAGCAGTCATTCGTTGTATAACTGTCTGATATGCTTTAGAATTAAGCTTGTCCTCGAGAACACCTTGAAGCTCAAAGTCCGAATAAATTTTCTGTTTATGCAATATAAGCAAAAATGTAGCAATTTTTTTATTAGATAATGTTCTCATTAACACAACTAAATTGGATATTGGATTTTTGCTGCAATATAACTTTTCCAAAGTTTTGGGAACGCCAAATAACAAAATTTTTTTTATATAATAAAAAAAAAATTTTTTAACGACTAACTACCATATTTCATTGAACTATATAGTCTTATTACGACTCTCTAAATCGGGGCATTGCTGGCTTAGCGGACAAATAAAATTTCCCAAGCTTATAGGTATCGTTATTATAAAATTGTACAATTGTAAAATTGGGCTCTTTATATTTAGCTCATACGCCTGTTAATGAAAGTGGTTACAAAATCCCCAATTTTCAATTTGTAAGTGCCCGTTCTACTGAAAATATTGAAATCCGTGAATGATGAATTACTAAGTTTGGCTATGACTTAATATTGAACAGTATAATATTATTATATTAGATAAATATAACTAAAAAGCTGGATTTTTGGGTTGTTGACTGTAAGATTAAAAGCTTGCATTCCAAAATGCTGAATGTCACCAGCCACAAAAGCGACAGGCAACATTTTGTTTACATGGAGGAAACTGCAAGATGGAATTTAATAGTTTTTGTGTACTTAAATATAAAACTACTTCAAATATTAACAATATAGAAAGTAATAAAGTGGGAAGGGCTAATGTTAAATTGAAATGCATTTAAATAAAATGTAAACAGACACCACTTTGTTGAAATTATTTTCGTCATTTTGGGCCCCCAATGATTCGAGCAGAAATGAGTAAGATTGCAGCCTTATCTTATTTTTTGAGAAGTAGTAACGTTTTAATATTACCTTAATAATATGGGAGATAGACGTGACCTGTGCATAGTGTAGGGCGTGGTCCAAACGCTCTGATAGCCAGCTGGAGAGCATATTTATTTGCTGAGAGTACCACTGCTCAAAAAAGTTCAGCGTCCATAGGTCATCCCCTATCTTGCCGCGTATTTGATCCATATTGTTACGAAAAAAATTCACATAGCCTTGTCCCAGGTCTTTCCCTGAGCTCGACACGTTTGTAAAACTAAGAATCGAGCCAATGAGGCTACCTTCATCGTAACGCGCTAATTTTGACAAAGTCGACTCTAGCACTGACATAAGTTTGCCACTTAATCCTTGTGTCATCGCTACATTCGCTTTGTCGATTTGATCATCGATTTTTGCATGGAATTTGTACTATTTTTTTATATATAATATAATAATAATTAATTTAGCGTATAAGTAGGTTAGTTGTTACTGAGCATTTTTTATATTTATGAACATATATATAATGTCATAAATCTTTACTTACCAGATCGATACCATCGATGGTAGTTAATTTAAAGCTTTGGTTTTTAGCATCTAATATCACATTTACCATAGCGCACATCTCTGACGGTATAATATAATCGGTCGAAATAAAGGCAACATTTTTTTTTAACCAGGACTGAAAGGAGGAATCTGTGCGCTGTATGCACTGTTCAATCATATCAACAGCCATCATCTTCAGTCTCTGCTCCAAATGCTGACGAAACTCGGCATCTGGCCAATGCAGATCTCTAATAAAGGATTGCAGTGCGTCTAGTTTCCAGAAAAGGTCTTCGGAAGTTGCACAACCGTTTCTGTGCGTATAAAAAATAGGGAAGTCAAGCAGATTATTTATAATTTCTTTTTAATATTTACTTTTGCATTTAATGTAACGATACAATATATTAGAGCAATCTCTCTATACACTTTACATACTCATATACGTACATAACCATATAAATTATTATTAATTTTATTATCAGAAAGCTAGGTTACAATAGCGCCCATATGCACAATCACGTCCGAAATAAAGTCGACTGATTATGTCAACATTTTGGATGGAGTTTTGGTTGAGTTTTTAAAAAACGAACTTGGTTCGCAACCTATTTTTCAAGAAGCCAACGGTATAAGACATGTTTCTTGAGATACATTCGCAAAAAAAAAATTTAATATACGCGTTTAAAAGGACGTTTGTCTTTCAATACATAAGCTCAGAACGATAGTTGGGGAGGCATGTTCACAAATATCGCCCAACCTCGAGAAATTCCTGATCTCCCAGGGACTATTTATAAAAACAATGAAAGAACTACAAATAACAATCAGTGAGATCGAAGCCCTCCAAACTATTGTATTAATAATGGATTTTCATCATTTTTTTAAATAATTTAGTACCTTTTACTTATAAAATTAAAAATATCGGAAAAAGGAATTAGAGATCTGCCCGAAATCAGTGAATAATATACGATCTTTAATAGAACCACCCTCGAACAGTACAGGGAATGGTTATTTGAAAAAACACTTGGAAAGCTTATAAAAAGATAAGGGAGCTTGAGTATTAAAATCATAAAAAAAACGTATTCCATATATTTTGCTTGGAAATAAAATTTAATTAGCGATTCAATTAACCCATCCATTAACGCTCACATAATATCCATCGATTTTGAGTTCTCAGCATCTACTTTGTTTGAGCATAATGCAACCAATAGAATAATAATATAATTACAACAATCGGCGATTAACTTCAAGCAAGCAATGCAACTACGAAAATTTTAAAAGGATGCTTTTTCTACATAATTGCTAATACTGATTAAAGGTGTAGTATTGCCATTGTGGTGATATTGACAAAGATTATGGGTTTTAAGCGCACGCACAATGTGAAGAATTTAAATAGCTATTTATTGAAATTTATAATGCCACACACTGTTATGAAATTACATTTTATTTTTATTAAAGCGTATATAATCGAAGATTATTTAGCTTATAGGCTTATAATAATACCGTTGCAAACCCGAATACAGATTTTCCATTGAAAAACCCGGATTCATAAAAAAAGGCACCACCGCCAGCCTCTACCTGTGTGTGATATGACTAACTATAAGATGCTCGAACACCGTACGTAAAAGGTTCTTGTTTTCCGATAACGCCTTTTATCCCCAAATTAATATATCAAATCTGGGCCCCATTTTTATAATATATAATATATATAATATAATATAATGATATCTCAGAGATTATAAGAGCTAAGGACAATAAATAAGTAAAATATAAGATTTAGGTTATAGGTTCTAGTAAATCAAATGCAGATTATAAATATTCCACTTGTTGTTTAACTCCTTTCGCTTCATCAAAAAGGAACAACAAAACATTACAAAATGTGCAAATTTAATAGGATATAAGTTATCAGACAATAAACGTAGACGTTATATTGGACCTAAAGTAGTATAAGGGGCCACACCTTGCGTGTTAATATGGCTTTTTTTGTGTGTAGTAGATACAAATGAACATTACGCACAGGGTAATTGCTAGTCAGGCATTATGCTTGCACTATATGAAGCCAGCAAATGTGATTGCACTAAATACATGCATGTCTTGCATATTATTGGAATCCACGATGAAACATTTCGAGCTAATTCGAAATTTGTATAATTAATATTAATTCCATTCTACCGGAACAAAGAATATAGAAATTTAGTGGTTCGCTCTCGAACGACAGATAATGTGGCTAAACAGAAAATGAAAAAACCACAAAATATATACATATATATGTTTGTATGTTAGTTCTGATATGCGCATATGTATGTATGTATATGGTACCATTAAGGAAGCAACTTTTCATCGGTAGTCGAGGTGGTGATAGTTGTGGAGGTGGCAGTAATTATAAATAGTATTATTAAAGCAGTAATTATTAAATTTCTAATTGTTAGCATTACATATGAAATGAACATTAATTAACATTTGCATGTATTTAATTTTTTAGTGAAATGCATAAACATGAATTATGCTGGCTAAAGTTCTAGATAAATCAACTCTTGGGTAATGCATAATAATTGGCAGAAAACAACAAAATGCAAAGAGAACATATTTTGAGAGTATGTCTACGTAAGTTTCTTAGGTAGGTGCATCATTTAAAAACCTCATTTCATCAGCGGCGGCTGCAGCTGCAGCTGTGCGCCTTGGTAGCTTCGGTACATAAAAATTGACTTGATCTTTCTTGCCGCTCAGCAGCCCCGCTGGGTTGAGAGCTGCCGTGTTTAGCGCCTGGGCGGCATTGTTTAATGCGGCTGGATTCAAAGCAGCGTTTATCCTAAATTTTCACAGAAATATTGAAATAGAAAATATGAGCGGCATATTGAATTTCTAAATATGAAATGAGTCAAGGAACAGAGGATGAACCTACCTACCAAGTCCAACTTCGCTTATCAATTCGTAAGCCCATCTCAACATTAAATAACATCGAATAACACAAATTGCAAACAACTCACCCATACATATGTACACACACATATAAACATCAATATAATATATATAACATATGATTTTAGGGACCTCTGTAAGTGCTTCATTAATGTTTTGGATTAGTAATATAATTAGTGGGTACTACACGGCTCCATGTCAGATGCATGTTATTTTCTTCGAATTTTGTTCATTTCCCGCACGCGGGAAAATTTAAATTTACAAGTTTTACCTTTAGTTCCAGGATTAGTAGATTTCGAAAATAAGTTTGAAGCCGATCGGATAATTAATCACGAATATACCACACTTGTTGGTAGAATTTCTAAGACCCCATCATATAGTTTACCTAAAGATAAATTTCAGCTTTCTAACTCTTACGATTTGGGCTTGACGTTGATTAGTCAGTCAGTCCTAACTAACCAGTTTTATATTGAGAGGAAAAATATATTTAAAACAAAAATTTTTCAAGCAATCGAGGCAATTCCATGTGTATTTTTTTTGCATTTATAAATACCCAGCGGATCAACATAAAAGCCTTTAGCGAGAGTCTCACAAAATGCTTACAAATGTGCTCGTATATGCGTAGGGAACGGGTGGGATATTTTAGTATGGCGAAACACTCGCACATATTGAAATATAAATTTATATATTATATAAATAATATATATGTAAATATGTGTAAAGTAATATTTTGAATCAACAACGTGTCATAGGAAAACTTTTCACCGAAGGCTCGCTAGCCCTTGCGACTATCGTCAAATAAACTTTCACTTTCACCAAAAACTGAACGACATATAAATAATAATATTGTTTACCGATTTGATTGCAAGAGTCTTGTCGAGTTAGGTTTGGCATTTGGCATTTCCGCTGGATAAATACATTGCTATGTACATATTTATTTAATCGATTGTTTTTTTTTTTTCATAAATAAAATGCTGCTGTGATTTTTTTAGTTTTGAAACAATTGTGAAGGTTTAGTATTTTCTTGTCAACTTTGTTGTAGATTTAATGCTGTATCTATGCATTTACAATAGACTGTTCAATTTGATAATATGAGACCTTGAATGCGATTTCGGCAATTTTAATTGTGGAATGTGATGGGACCGCTTACCCTTTGCTTTCCCAACGTTCCTTCTCAAAACCCTTATGAATCGATTGAGCTATTGAGGATTCCATAAGGTCCACGTACCGCACTACCAATGGTGCAAACGTATCACGCAGATGCTGGTGAAACCGTCCATTTCGCAAGTTATCTGTTTGATAATGGTTATATAAATAAATATTTATTCTACATTAGCCTACATGTAATGAAAAACAAACAATTTTAGGATAGGATTATTATGAAACATATGTATTTTAAGTTCTAGAAGAAATAAATGTATTCATAACTTACCATCAGACCTTAAGTAATCATTAAGAATTTGAAACAATGGGAATGAGTCCCATGTATCTGGTGCTTGCTCGGACAAAACTCGGTCCATGTCAACTGCAAAAAGAGACCAGAATATTTCCGCATGCTCAACCAGTAGATCGCTGAACCAAGCAAATGCCTATTGATAAAAACAATAAAATCAATATTTAAAAACATATGAAATTCAAAATCGTAAAGTTACTAGACAATGTTAACTCTTTCTTATTTTAGATATATTTGAAGTCCTCATGATAACGAAAAGCAAAGCGGTCAATATTGTTCGTTTGACAATTATATATATATATATATTGGATTGTAAAATTATGAAATACATATATTTAAAATGAATATTACACATGAAAATAAAAAAAAAAAAACAAAGTTTATGAAGCTAGTCAATAATAATTATCTTCTCAGTCATGAACACTTCAACTTAATGCAAATTTATAACTATTTCTATGTATTTTCGGTAAGCCGAAATAATTACACACTTGCAGAAATTATTTATTTATTTAACAAATGATTAACATAAAAAAATGATATTAAGCTTATTTTCGAATGAAAGCCGATCAAATTTATGAAGAGAACATTATAAGGTGTTTGTATGAAAATAATTGTAAGTTATACAAATTATAAAGTTCTTGAACAAATTCAAGATATAGATAATATTAATATATTTATACCCTGTAATCAATGTATGAATGAAGTGTAGTGCTTATGAAAATAAACGAAGCACTAAAACGCATTTAAGTAAATAAGCTGACAGTCAAGTAAGGACAAGAAACATTTTCTGCAAGTGTTTCCTCTTTGATAATGGATATTGTTTTTGTGCTCAAATGGTATGAGTGGCGTGCATTTGGTTCACATGTAAGTATTTAAATGTATTGATGTGACTTTAAGGTAAATAGAATTGGTTATTGAAACATATTTATTAAATATTATTTATTTTTCACATGTACTATGCCTAGGTAGGTAAGAGGTTAGCGTAATCACCATAAGAGAGAAATTAAAGATCCTAAGTACGACACATGCAGATTTGGGAACCACTATCGTCAATATTATCATTGAGTATCTGCTTATGCAAATGTTGTTAATATGGAGAACAAAGTACGTTATATGATGGGCTTATGAAAATTAACTTATAACTAACTTTCCCGATCGTTTTACAATTTATATTATTTTTTGAATTTCTTTCTGTTGTCTGCACGCACTGACATGTAATAAGGGTACTAATGAACGTGTCAGTCGAATGTTAATGAATCTCTTTTAGGAATATTTATTAGAATATAACCGAAATAATATAGTGGCATTTCACTAGTCAAAGGCGCAGACTTTACCCAACTTGACATGTATGTTCTAAGGTATGAATGGGAAATTTGTATCTTAAGTAAAAGCCACAAATTCGAAGTGACCAGTAAAGAAGATACAAACAGAGAGAGAAAGACAGAGAGACAGAGAGAGAAAGAGGATATTTAAAAGTATTGAGTATTAGCCTATTAAAAAGACAACAGCAACTGAAATAAATTCTTTTGTACGATATGTAGGTTAACAAGCCATATACATTTCTGAGTCATGCTCATGCCATTTTTGGCTGGCATTGTTACATGCATTTAGATAATGTAAGTCGATCACAATAAGATCAAGCAAATATTACGCCATATATACAGTGTATGTACATCAACACAATTTTACAAATAATAATTGGGATAACGGAATTTGAATCACGAACCTAAATTTTGATCATGTTTAGAATATCAGTATCTCTCTTTCTAGTTACGATATACCCTTTTTACAACCTTTTACATTTTATAATAATATTATACTTATCGACTCTCTCTTTAAAATATTATTGTATGCATATAAACAAGGAAATTTAACTCACAAAGCTGAAACATCGCCAACACCACTTAGCATATACATTTTTTTGAGAAATCATAAGTAAAATTTATACTATCGACTAGTTATACAATATCGCTTCTGAAAATTTGTTTTTTATAAGAAACACTTGCAGTTTGCATCATCGTTCTTCAGTATCATAAATTATATAAAAACGTGGCTTAGTATAGAAATATATCGAAAATGAATTATATTTTTGTAAGTGTATTACATTTTTGGCACTTCCATGGCAGATGTTCGTTGCTGTTTTCACTACTCTAGATATGATTTGATAAAATCTATTTGAGGTAATAATGTTCTTGGTTCGTTTTATAAAATTAATATATTTTTATTAGAGAGTCGATTTATTACGAATTATGATATAGTTTTTAATACTTTTTCATTTTAAATGAACAAGTTGTTGTTCTCATAATATTTTATAGGCTTATGTCGCATTGCAAATATGTAAAAATGTTGAAGATTTTGTATGGCTTGTTATTGGTTTTAATACTTATATCAACTTATATAGTTTTTAATACTTTTTCATTTGAAATGAACAAGTGATTGTTCTCATAATATTTTATAGGCTTATGTCGCATTGCAAATATGTAAAAATGTCGAATATTTTGTATGACTTGTAATTGGTGTAAGATGCTGAGATACACGCAAGTTAAAATATACATATGTTTGTGTATGAGTCAATGTGAATTTTAATGAAAGCTGATGTTTGTATGTAAATATTTGTGTTCATATTTGGTTTTGTTATGTTGTCTATCTTATGAGGTTCTTGTGAAAATGTATATAGATCTTGATTTGTACAGGTATTAAGAGGAGTACGTGCCGTTGGTACTGGCGATGTGTATACCGCATGTGTGGGCATACAGTAACGAAATGGGGGCGGTCCGTCAGAGACACCGGCAGCGACATCCAATGTGGCTTTCGACGTTGCCTGGTCCATGCTTGAAGTGGCGGAAGCAACAGTGGAAGCAGCATCGACTCGACCGTCTATGGTTCCTGTGCTTGTGCCTGTGCCATCGACGCCTTCCTTTATTGTTTTAAGTTTTTCCTTTTTGTCGTGTTTGCGAAGCTATATGTGTAAATCGAGTATATACAAATACAAATGTACTACATACGAGTTATAGCTACATATTACTCAAGAAGAATATTAACCCAAGAAGGTTCGAAATCCTCATCTTGATTACCTTAGTAAAGTACAATTAATATCGTTTTTGCTAAATTACAAAAAATCATTTAAAATTCATTTGCGAATTATAATTACACAATATTATAACATGGAGACAAGTACACACTTTCTTTAAACAATGTACTTCGACCCTTGTAAATATTGGCGGACAAGATTAAAATCGATATCAATGGCATGTGCACGCATCTGTATTTGAATAGTTCTTTTTCTTTAACCATACAAATGTTATTATATTACGTACTGAAATTTTTTAATCATCCGCAATTTAAATGATACATGCATGTATATATTTTTTGTTATTAGTATATGAATGAATTATTTACTATTGTAGTATTAAAAAAAATCTTGGTATTAATAGTTGCTCTTAATTATAATAAGTGCTTTGATTAAGTCTGCAGTCTGAAAGCCACTTTCCATATTAGTGGAACTGAAACTCATTGCGCCAACATTGAGAATTCGGGTTCGAATACAATGTTGGGTAAAAATGTATGTTGCGACAATATAATTCAAATAATAATGCATTTTAAATTTAAAAGCTAACAATCTATAGATTTGCAATCTAATAATAAATTAAATAAAAGTTACAATTTCTGAACAGATTTGTAATTCACGTCTTGCCAAGTGTAAACAAAGATATAAAATCTGCTTTTCCTGTCTTATATGTATATGAATCTACATGTAAGCCTGTCTTAAAGAATTATGACCAACAAAGAATAAATAGTGCGACTAAATTAACATGTGGATATAGATAAATCAATGCGAAAACATGGATATGCATGTTTACACGATGTAGATTCAGTGGGTGCTGGGATATAGGAAGGGGAAAAACATAACATATACATACATACGAAGACACGAAGTAAACTCGAATGGTACACACATGTTGTAAAGATATAGAACAGGTCAAAATACAAAAATAATTTTGGTTAATACGAATAGTACATAGATTAATTAATACAGTATTACATAATGCATAAGGAGCAGTGCTGCGACATCTGAGTGAGCATTCCAATAGACAGAAACATTTATTGCCATATATTCAGAACATAGTTTGCTCATGGCAATGTAGATACATATTTGCATACAGACATTTAAACAACACCTAAAACAAAGTTTAGTCGTAGCAGAAGTGTGGACGGAGTATATACTCCGAAATTTGTATAGTTGTGAAAGAATACAGCATGAAGGTTTGCATTGTACTTACATTGACTAAGACTATATCGTGTAACCCATACATATTGACTTTTTTTTATAATCTTATTTCATGATGACGATAACTTACTTCACCATAGTGCTCTTCATTTTGCTGCAACAAATCAACACATAGCTCAGCCAAGTGTATTAAATCCTCCAGTTTTTTTGGTGGAGGTACAATAAGTTCACCACGCAGATCCTCTGCGAAAGTAATGTATATGGTATTACTAATGGACTGAACAATGCCAAGTACAATCAATATAGGCCACCTTCAATTCTTGCTTCCGCCGAAAGCCGTGTGTAGTTGACAAGCGCAGCGGTCTCCAAACTTTTTTTAATCATTTGACGCACTTCTTCCGGTGGTACTGGGGTAACGATATCTTTCATTAGAACCCTTTCAAGTAAAGACAGCGTAGCTTTTAATGCTCCTTCAGGGCGACCGAAAGGAAAACAATATCGAAAATTTGTTATCTGAAACTCAAGAAGCTGGCGCAGACGTTCTTTTATTTCAGAAAACTTCTCTTTCTCTTCATGGGTTATGCTGCCTACTCCATCAGGTCTACAAAATCGTTATTAGTCCGTAGAGTCCTTTTTTACAAGCACAAATAATCATTAATACATTACCTGTTGCCATGCACATGACTAGCGCAGAATGCAAACGAATAATGAATCAATGTGGGATCAATCATATGCTGTTTTTCAGCACGATCCAAAAGGTCGGACAGATAACATAAGTGTCTGTAGCACCCTCGTACACCGTATCGAGCGCAATACTCGTCCAAAACAAACACTTGTCCCGGACTAAACCATCCCTATAAAATTTGAAGTATTTATATATATATATATATATGTATACATATAAGTGAAATAGAAATTATATTTGAAATTAAATAGCTTACAAGAGATGCATATGGATCATTTAGTCGATATTCGAGTGTTAAGTTTTGTAACGTCTTAAATAAACTAGCATGATCGAAAGTACATGGATCCGCACTTATATAGTCCTCCATTCCATGTTTGCGTGCTTTATCCGCATCTGAATAATGTATACAAAATATATTATTGACCAAAGAATTAAAACTATCATAACATAAAATTAAATCAATTGGACGGAACACGAACCAGCTTTGTATACGAACTGAAATATAGATATACTTTCTACATATATATATATATATATATAATTAAGTTTTTACACGATTAGTTACTTTAAAAAAATATATTTTCAATCCTTTATTTTACTAACGGCTACTTATAACGAGTACATTCAGATTTGCTTCCCGAATATGAACTAATTTATCTATCTGTTGCGGTCGCTTAGCAAACTTCGCTTTGAGAGAGTTTGAGTCAAAATTGAGTGAAGTTTGAGCTGCGTCAGCAATTATGCGTGGGATAGTACTCTGATGGGAACATTGACAGTGGCGTGATATTTAGGGTGAATTGTTTATGTCTACCAAAGGGGACAGTTTGATCTTGACCAATGTCGATGTTATCATCAGGCTTTTTGTTTACAATATTAGAAATGTTTATACTTATACTTATGATTGTGTGCTAAGTTATGTTAAAGGGTGGGTGCGACTATGGATATGTCACTCCCCCAACGATTAGAAAAGTGCCTGTCCTCAGGTGTTTAAGTTTGGGTATAGTGTAACAGTTTCTTCTTTTTTAGTTGGTGTATCTTCTACTATTTCAGGTGTTTGTTCCACTTTTGGCTTTTTATATTTTATTATTAATTTCTTAGGTATGCTTTTGAACTTATATGTTAAATACAGTATTAAACTTATTAATATGATTACAGATATGGTTATTGTAATTATCTGGAATACATTATAATATTTTGTGTGTTCAATTATAATTTGTTTCGTTTGTGCAAACGAGAGTGGTTCTAATCTTATAACATCATTGCTTACATAAATGTTTTGAGTATAATCTAACATGTAGTTTGAAATTGAAATTTCATTAATTTGCAATGAACAATTAAAGATTTTTATTAAATCGTTTCCTTCTATTGATATTTCGTTATTTATACAATTGTGGTTTAATATAGTTTTTGGTAAATTCCAAGTTAAAATTATATTTGGTTCTACATAGTTGATTTGAAAATTTTTAATAGTTTTAGTATAAGTACATTCTGATGTTATTTGGTTTAAAATTCCTGTCATACATTCATCATTCATTAATTTTTTTGTTTCTTTGCTATAAACTTTTTTATCTTGTGTAAAATATTTTTCATGAGCTATTTCTGTCAAAATGTTATTATTTTCATCTGGGTATGGAATTATTTCAAATACCGGGTTTTTTATAATTTCTCGAGGAATATGGGATATTATCAGTATTTCGTTAGTATCTGATTTGAACCAAGTAGAAGTCTTTATATTTATTAATTTCTCGGAGTTGACATGCAACAAGTAGTCATGTTTTAATAATTTCGGGTTAAAAATACCTAACCTTGTGAGCTGCATTCCCATCTCTATATCTTCTATATATTCTGTAAAGAGCTGTAAGTTAAATATAAGCATATTTAATTTCTTTCCTTTTTCTGTCTCTTGATTTAGTTCGTTCATGATTTCTATTCCATTGTTTATAACTTCTATAATGTGATTTAATTCATTAACCTGAACGGTGTTCTCTGCTAAGCTGCTTATTTTTTGTTCAATTTCTGTTTTGTCTTCTTGGTCTAATGTTCCAAATAAGTATTTGTATGCTGTTCCTTTGACGTTTAGTCGGAGGGTTTGGCGCGTTCAAGCGTGAATGGGACTGGTTTTGATAGTTTAACTCGTGGTGAGCCTTTTGATTGTTTTCTGAATTAGTGTGTTGTTTGTTTTGTACATGATAACTCTGATTCGTGTTGGAATAGCCACTTGAACTGGTGGCTGGGTTAGCATTCAGCTGATAATTTCCCATGTTTCTACGATTGGTATTTTGATTTCCCTGAACGTTATTAGTTTTAGGTCTATCATTTACGCTATTTTCGTATAATCCTTCTCTTTGTGCTACTTGTTTAAGTTTCTGTGTCGACGTAATGTCGTATCTGGCTAACATCATGAAAAGCCTATCTGGTAATTTTTTTGTAATTACATCTTTAATTGTGTTGTTCATGGCATTTGTATAAAGTGTTGTGTTACTAGGTATATTTTCTAAAGCTAACTTATTTATTATAACATAAGATTTGTTTTCGAGATCCTCGATGAACTTACGGATGTTTCCCTGGAAATTCGTATTGTATAGTCGTCGAAGGAGCTCTTCAAATGGTGTTTGCACTTTGTATTCTTCGATCAGTGCATTTCTCAACTCCTGCCAAGTGTTGGCCGCTGTCCTTTGTGAAACTCTCTGAGCGTCTCCGGCAACTTGCAATTCGATGGCTCCGTATAAGATGCTATGCTGTCTGACATCTCGTGTTGGATACAGATGTAGGATGTAATCGATCCTCTTAATAAAAGGGTTGAGATTCTCCGTTGATCCGTCAAAATTTGGCACCTGTCTCAGTTGTGAGAGGGCCTGGTTGAGGTGTTGCTCTGATAATTCCATTGTCATTATCTTGTTGTAATTCACGTTTTGGTGGTTGATGATAATTAATATTTTTTTATTTTTTTTTTAAATAATTTTTGTTTGAGTTAATGATATTCGAACTTTTTAGTTCTTTTGGTTTTGCACTTTTATTTCTTTTGCACTTTGTTTTTGTACTTTGTACATTTAGTTTATAGTTGTTTTTTGTGTGTGTGTCTTATTGAAAAGACCCAGTAATAACGTATTGCAGGGATCGAAAGATATGCAAAGCCAGTCGTTATTAACTGTGGTAGTTTTATTGCCCGAAGGGTCGATGTTAATAAGCTACGAGTGACCCGAAGGTTCTTATGCGGATACGTATTCGAGTTTGCTACACACCGACAACAATTTCGGTCGCGATTGTGCTTTAGATCTAGGAATTAATTATCCTTTAGCGATCTTTACTTTTTCCCGACGTATCCTACCGACTGCGCCAATTAAGTTTTTACACGATTAGTTACATTAAAAAAATATATTTTCAATCCTTTATTTTCACTAACGGCTACTTATAACGAGTACATTCAGATTTGCTTCCCGAATATGAACTAATTTATCTATCTGTTGCGGTCGCTTAGCAAACTTCGCTTTGAGAGAGTTTGAGTCAAAATTGAGTGAAGTTTGAGCTGCGTCAGCAATTATGCGTGGGATAGTACTCTGATGGGAACATTGACAGTGGCGTGATATTTAGGGTGAATTATTTATGTCTACCAAAGGGGACAGTTTGATCTTGACCAATGTCGATGTTATCATCAGGCTTTTTGTTTACAATATTAGAAATGTTTATACTTATACTGTGCTAAGTTATGTTAAAGGGTGGGTGCGACTATGTATATGTCACATATATATATATATATATATATATATATATAATGTATATTGACCAAAGAAAAAACTAATCGACTGAGTATGGCTAGTATTTAAGAACCTGCCAAAAGTCAGGGTATCATGCTTTTTATTAGCTTTTTGAAGATTTAATCATACTGTTTTTATCCACTTTGGAAAGTCGCCCCTGAATAATAATGGTACACATTTTTTAATAAGGAGGAAAGTAAGGCTCAACTCCTAGTTGAGAACCTTCGAGTAGGGCTATATTACTTTTTTTTATTTGGTAACTTACCACCTTGAATTTTAGACATAGCTGAATTTTTATCCTGTGTAATGGGTGGCGTGGGCTTGTGTGACTGACCAGTTGCTCTATACATTGCCATCACCCAGAGGCTACACTCGTTTTCATCGTCACATGCAAATGCAATACTGTCTCCTTCACGCACGGCGTTGAAGAAAAATCGGCCACCATTCAAATCGATACCGAACATGAGATTGGCTATGAAATACCAAAAAAAAACATTTTTCAGCAAGATAATAATATTACGATCCTTTTACACATACCACTAGCAGCTTCAATGTAATCTACTGTATATCCATCCAACTGCATCATCTCAGACGGCTCTGATTTTTTTTCCTTATAGCTACACATTGCAAATGTGTATTGAGAGACTTGAACTAAAACAAAGTAACGACGCTTCCATTTTTTCCATACAGATTTTCCAATTGCGAAAAGATGCCTACGGTTGCATTGCATACGTCAAGTTATTTATATGTGATACTATAGCATATTAATATGGTCGTATTTCTACATACCCACAATGCTTCATATTCAAAGGTTTGTCGAGTCTGCATGCGATCTTGATCCGTACATCCTGGTCTGGTAGATTTTTGGGAACGATCATGCGGTGCCACTCAGGTGACTTTAGAGAAACAAAATATTAATTGAAATCCAGTTAGTGTACTTTTTTAGAATAAATCTCACTTTGGAAGAAAGTGGTGTAGGCTTAATGGTAACTTTTCCTAACTCTTTATCCTCCAGCGCCAACATTCCAGGGTTTTCTGTGTACAGCTTTACTTTTACAACAGGTAAAGGATGAGTAGTAGTAAAATCTCCTTGAGTATCCCACCTGCATACGAAAATAAAGATAATCTAGTGGAATTGCCACCAATTGCACAAGCGATTTTACTCACATAGGCTTTGAAGCCTCGGCTTGATCAGTTTGAAGCTTTTCCCCATTTTCAACTTCCATTGTACAGTATACAATTCGATTCGGGGCTAAAGATTTAAGGCCTTTTACTTCCATTACAATTACTTCCAATTGAAAAGTAAGTACAACATCCAATTTAGTTAACTGTGTAGTACCATCTTCTGAATCACCTTCTAGCTTGGAAAGGGATCCATGGGAACGCAGAATCATTTTTCTTATACAAAATATAAATTGCCAAAAAAATTAATTCCATACATTTTTTTCAACATATTGGTAGTCGAATATGTACACATGAAAGTTAAGCTGCTTATTGTTGGCTTATTAACTCGTCGCTTAATAGTCTCACGTTACTAACCACTATAGTTTAAAGAAGGGCGTAAGAAATAAACATCTGACACCAGACCCCGCCGGAAATACATATATACTTTTTCCCGATTCTATTTATTGAACCTTCAACAGAATTATTTAAGAATATAGGATTTGAATAATGCTTTTTTTTAAGTTTCAGTCAGGGGTCTAATATCTGGTGGTTTAACGCCTTTGATAATTCATTCAAAACTTCCTCAAGTATCCACCTTTGTACATTACAAATGGTAACCTATATATTATATATATAACCTATATATATAGTATATAACAAATTCTAATTTCTAGCACCTTATATATGTATTTATGTATGACTAGAAAAATTTATAAAGATGCACAGAGATGAAAAAACACTCACACATACTTAAGCTAAGGGCGATGTTTTAACCCTGAACCACTGGAAATTTTTTTTATATGATTTATTTTAAGCTGCAAAATAACGAGGACTTACAAAAAGGATGGTGTGCTGCAATAAGTTTAGAGACAGAAAATACACACTGTTAAAATCGTACTTGTTTAAAGGTCGATATTATGGTTTGAGCGCCCTACCTGTGGTTATAACGTTTCAATTTTTGTAGCCCATATTTACTGTCCATATTGCCTTTTGATACAGGAAGGGATTCCAGATTCGCCATCAGCAGATTAATAGAAGATTTTAATTCCTCGATGTAAAGGGATTCCATTTCTTTAAGCACGAACTTTGGCATAAGCTTTCGGTTTTTCTCCATTTCACCCACACGCTGCATACGGCCATCCAGTTCCCGTCTGATGGCCGCAGCTTGCTCATCAGCAGAATCGAGCTAGTACAGTTGTACAGAAAAAGATAATTGTCTATAAATATATACTATAATTCATCAGTTACATCCCTCCTCATAAACTTTCTCCAATATTGCTTAAAATAAATATATATATATTAAAAAAGGAGTGCTCTAGTTGGAAGTGTTATAAACCTTCTTCTACAAACACAAAATGCATTAGCATTAAAAAAAACTACTTCCCTGAACCGACCCCAAACTCGCAATTCCATTCAATAACAGTCCACATACCAACAATTTACTTTCAATGAAAAAACCTTTCTGCATTAGTAGCATATACACAGAGCATGGGACGTTTCCCACAATTGCAATTACAATTCTATTTGATTTTATCTCCATTTTTACTTTATTATCTTATCCATAGCCGTACAGAATGGGTGTCACGTGCTCCTTCTTCATCTTGTTCAACTAATGGGGTGGACTATCGGTTGTTTTGGGATTTTTAATTTGGCAATTCGAAGCCATTGTTGTCAAAATCTGTTGTGCAGTCATTTTTGGAATCCAGTCGGCGCCTTTCCATAAAATGAAGTCCACGCGTGGGTTGAGTCCGAGGCTAATGGGACGCAGACAAAGTGCAGTCCCAGATTAGTGCTGGTCAGGGAATGTCAAATTTACCTGCACAGAAAGCTTAATGGCGACATACGACAAGCGTTTTCTGAAGCAAGCCAAGGTTCCTACGGGATTGGAGAGAGCAAAATTAGCCTAGGAGCCGTTTTGGAAAGGTGTCAGCCTGCTTATTAAGGTCCCAGAATGCCAGCTCATGGCTATAGGTACGTAAGGGGATCCAGTTGGTCGTTCCCACACTTTAGTCTTTTAAAAAGGTTAGTTGTTATTAAGTCGTTGCCTTTGCTGCTAATCTGATCTGCTTCAACGGTGGCCAATGGTTTCCTACTGGCCATTGATAAAAAAAATAACCGAAAATCCTAAAAGCATGCAATAGTTTTCTATGGCTATGGTTTGATCCATTTTTCCATCTAGTCTGCAGCTTCCATATGAAAAGGAAAGTCCTAAAAGAATGCAACAGTTTGCCTTTCTGAGGACTCCAACAGCGCAGCATACTTTTGTGAGGGCTTGCATTTCCGTTGCAGTATCCACTTCGGTGCAATTTGGCAGATCTGCACAACTAACCAGCTGTGCAGAGCTTTTGTCTTGCTTATGGGCTTGAGCATAAGCAATGTCGCCATAATCAAACCACGAAACGAAGTGCTCAGTTACGCGAACCAAGGACAATTGCATTAAATTTGTAGCTTAAATTGGTTGGTAGTTTCAATTTATTTATTTATTTAATTTTAAGCTATGGAACCAGGTTGGCGGTAGAAACTAAATATCAGATTTGATGATGACCTAAATATTCCTGTCGATTGCTGAGAAATAGGGGCAGTTGACGGTTTGTGGAAATAAACTCATGAAGCGCGGGCATTAAGTTAATATACATCTGAGATCGATGCGTTCACACATACGGACCGGCATATATGGCTAGATAGATTCGGTTATTGATTTTGACCGAGAATATACATATGTACTTGTGTGGGTTTGAAAATGCATCCTTCTGTCTATTACATACATTTGCACAAAACCAATGTACCATTTTAAGGTATACAAATAATTCTTTAAATATTGCTCTCGGCTTAAAAGACACCGATTTTCTACAGAAAATATTTAACATAGGTTTTGGTAAGTTATGGTGGGCGCAAGTAAACAAATAAAAAAATTGTTCGGCAGCGACTGCAGTGAAAAACAACACAATCATTCTAATGTGTGCATATACACACCATACGAACAAAAAAGGTGATTTTGTTTTCAGTTTTGTAAAAATCAATCTGCATAATAGCATTTCGTAGTTTTGTGATACTCAACTTAGTATTTGCAATGTCTTTGGTTGACGCTTAAGCAACCAGGTTCATGACACCTCGTTTCCAATATTTTTTAAAAACAATTTGGGCTTTTTGGGCCTTGAAATTTCTAAAACCGCTAATGACAAACTCTTCTATATACGTAAACAGGTATAGATTATCCATATATATGAGCTAAAGTTCTCATTAGAATCGACCTATAAGTACCATAAGTACTTCAAAGAGAATTTTCCATACTACATGGACTGATGTGCACAGCTATAATTAATAAGTACTGAATGGGGTTGGAGATGTTGTGCATATTGAGGACAACAGCGCCTAATGTTCCATAAAACGATAAGTTATGCTTACCATCAAGGCATTAAAGAGGATTTGATGTTCGAACTTTTTCACAGATAAAATCTGTTGAAACATATCATATAGTTGCTCTTTGGAAAGAATCAGCTCACTATTCAAAGATTGTTGCATGCGCGAAGGGCGTTTTGTATCTTCTTCGCCACTACCCTTGAGAATTATGTCGAATTTTGCCATCCAAGATGTCAACACAGTTTCCTTACTCAATCCGTCAATCTCTGGTAAGGATCTTTAAGAAACCGTATTATATAAAATAATAATTTCAATAAACTCCTATCGTGTGTACTTAAGTACTTACCTTACACGTTTCTCAATATTATTGCGAAAAACTTCGCGAAAATCATGTTGCGAACATGCTCCAGACTGAACCATTTTCATAACACGTTCAGATTTAAGAAATACGTCATGGTAGCTTTGCACGGCATTTTGAAAGGCTTCATCAGCCATAATTTGCGTTTCACCCTTTAAAAACGCCTTGAAAAAGAAATCAGTTAAATTTTAAATTATCAAATTAATTTCAATTAAATTACTATTAAGGCGGATATGCGTTAGATAAACTAGAAATGAATATTTTATATTTCTAATCCCTCAACCATTAGTTTTCGAAATAGACGAATTCATAGAGATACGCTCACGGCTAGATTGACACAGCTCGTCGATCTACTCAAGAAATTAAACAGTCTGAGATCAAATTTGGAATGTAGACTCTCCCATCATCCACGCATTGTTTTTTGAGGTACATCCTAGTCGGTCAGTTCTACTTGAGCAATCTTTTTTATTTAATTTTACCATGATTCAATTTTTGTCAGATAACTTGAGAGTTTTCGGAGTCGGCAAAGTCGATCTCACTTTATCACCATGTAAACTAATCAGTTCATTGACTTGTGAAGTATCCAACTGAAAATGGCAGCATACAATTTATTAAATTGCAATGATTTGTGATATGCAGCACCTGAAGCTGAGTTCTTTCTTGCTTTTACATATTTTAGCTATTAGATTATTATGTTATTTATAGTTATTTGAAAATTGTTAAATGTGCTTACCTGAAATCGTTGTGTGATTATCTCTAGCTGCTGTTTTGTTATTTTCGGTTGCCTTTTAGTCATATCCGTAGGTTGTTTAGCATTGAATGGATATGATATGCAACGTGATATAAACACATACAACTGAATACGGCGCTTGCGTTCCTCCTCCTCGCGTTCGTGTTTCTCCTGTTATAAAAATATAGGTGTTCGAGGGGTACAGTTCTTTTCGACATATTAATGAAGATAACAACATATTTTTTAATCTTCTACCCAGAAAAATACTCTAACTTAACTCTCCCGGATGGTTGGGACATTAACACTTTTCGTTCGGAAAAAGCGATCAATACTTAGTAGACCTTTGGCATAAGCTTTAGCCAATTGAAGCCTTCCAGACGTAATAATGTAATAACTAAATATTGATTAGGATCTTTTTGGCTTGTATGAAAGATATGTTCGAAAGACATCTAAAGCCTGCCAGACATAATGATGTAATAACTAAATATTAATTTTATAGTACTTACATGTGGGTCGCCTCCATCATGCTTGTCGCTTGCAGTAGATGGTGATGGCGAAAGAGGGCGTGGCAGCGAGTTAGCTCGCGATGATCCGACACTTTGGTTGAGTGTTTCTTGGGAAATACCACTAGACGATGATAGCAACGTTTGATTATTATTTTTTTGGGTTACCTTCTGAAATGGGCCCTCTAACTGCGAGCGCCCACTGCTGCTGTTGGTGCTCAAAAGGTGCGAAGGAGCTTTAATTCTTGGTACATTGAAGGCACTTGCACCACTAGCTACACCGCCAGCAGCAGCCTTTTGACCGTGGAAATTTGGGTGCGGGGATGATATTTCAGTTTGATAGTTGTAATGGTGATGTTGATATTCATAATGGTGTTGACTTTGCTGATGACTTGACTTTGTTGCCGGGCACAATTGCTGAATTATATTTTTACTACTGCCGTGCCCTTTATGGGTTGGCCTCGCTCTATGCGCCAAAGTTAAACCGACCAACCACCGATCATGTGATTTGTATTCGTGTTCAAATGTTAAAATATGTATTGGCAATGGTGATGAAGTCGATGGTCGATATGGATATTTTGGTTCAGATTATATATGTAGATAGTAGTCGGGAATGGCCAATTCAGATTCAAATACAAACCATCCACTCAACAATTGATGGAATTTAAATTAAATGCGTCACATGAATTTTTATGTATTCCAATATATATTGACATACGTACATATATATATAAATATATGTATATATATATATATATATATACATAGGCAACATTAAATATGTATATTTTTAAAATAATTTTTTATTTTTAGATGCATGTGTTAGTTAAAGATGCAATCCATTTCGGAATTGTTGTATTTTATTATTGTTTTTCAGATAAGCGATGTGCCAATTAGTTTGATTTTATTTATTTTTGTTGATATGTACATACATGTGCATGTGTTTTAAAGATTTTGACGAACGTAGAGCCGAAAAAAATATTAAAAGGAGTTAATTTTTGCAATTAAAATAAATAAATGGAAAATAAATGTAAGGTCAAAATTGTCTCTAATTTATTTTTATCTTAATAATATGAGTTAAGCGCAAGTAAGAGTGTTCTAGGCGAGTGTGTCCGATTAGAAAATAGCCCTGACTAGATCTGTCGTAGCATGCGTCAGAACTTTAACTGGTAAACCATCTGGTTCGGCAAAAATGTAATGCTCCTCAAATAAATTTCAAGTCTCTCTTTAACCCTGGCAGAGGAAATTGATTATAATTTGTTCAATCAACTGTGTAATGCCTCGATGGAATCATAATTAATTGGATTTAAAGTCTCTATACTAAACTAAAAATGGTTGACACTATTTCTGTTGAGTCCCCTTGAGTGCTTGCGTCCATTTTGTTATGCCCAGACAGGCTGCTGAGAGTGTCAGCCAAGCCCCGAGCCGAGCCGAGAACCGAGTGATCAGTGCCAAGCAGTTACTCGCTCAATGCACAATTCCTGTATATACATATATGTATGTTTTGATTTCCTTATAGACCAGAGACACGTGTGTGTAACGGTATGCAGAGTGTTTCTCGCTCTCGCTTATTGCTAAATTTATTCTCAAAGCTCTACATTAAAACTTATTTAATCGTTTTTTGTTGCTTTTTTATCATCCGATCGGCTTCAAAATCAAAGATCTTCGTGAAAATTCAGACGTGTTTTACTCGCAGCATCCGCTCCTCTTGGATGATCAGTTGATCTGATTGTGCAATAGAATATTCGTATATTCTTAAAAAGGCTTAAATAGCATTAAAATTTTGGCTTAAATTTGTGGGTAATCCCAATTTATTTATTTGATTTATAGCCCCTGATCTGCAAGTCAGAAGCTAAAGGCAGCGAATTCGAAACGGCAGTCATCATAGGCCCTGGCCCAGGATAATCAGATCGAGATTTAGAGGACGGGATAGGGATTAATGGCCTCAGCAGACTTTGGTGATCTAGTAATCGCTTAAGCCATTTCCTCTACATTTCAAGGGGCCTGATGTACATAGCGCTGTCATCACGGCCTGATATTTTATACTACGTGTGCAAGTTATCACACAAGAATACTAATCCTCGCAGCGAGTACATGGCATCAGCCAAAGAGGTATTTAGTTATATCTCAATACCATAGACCTAAGAATGAAAAGGCCATTTGTGGGTACTCGGACGAAAATTGGGCAAGCGACGGGAGCGTCCGGAAATCGTATACTGCGTTCACATTTATCTGGGTATAATGTGTATATGCAAATGTATGTAACAGTCAAAAAGTAGCATCTCCGATCCCATAAAATGTATATATATATTTGATCAGCATCAATAGCCGAGTCGATCTAGCCATGTCCGTCCGTATGTATGAACGCAAGGATCTTAGAACATGCACGTCTTTATTGAAACCTATCAACGGCATTGCAATTGCAGTTGTATTGTTTTCTGTGCTGTGTGTATGTGCTGCTATTGTAATACTTTTTTTTTAATAAAAAGTGAATTGTCGGCATAGCTGTTGAGTAGACGAACCGTCTAAGCGTGCAGCTTTATCACATACGGTAGCTACAGTAAAAATGGGATTTTCTTGATCTTACAGCATGGGCTGTAGCAGCGGTACAACTGCTTAAAGCGCAAGGAGATAGTGTGTTTTTTTGCTGAATGTTTTTGCAATGCGGAGGCGTGTGAAACATGTGTTCTAGTCGGGCTCGACTAAAGCACTCTTACTTGATTACATATATTTGTATGTATGTAAATTAATAAATCAGTGCACCATAAAATTGCAAGCCAAAAATACATTTACCGAGAACAGTGCACTGAGCTTTCTGCAGGCATGATTTTCATTATTGTACACAAGTTGGTTTGGAGTTTTCATACTAACCTTGGAATTCCATTGTTCGGAACTTCAAGGCTGCCTCCCTCAGTGCCAAATTGGGTTTGATCATTTTTTGTTGATCCTACTCCTCCATCGCTGGCATCAAATCGACTGTTTAAACCAGTAGTATTCGATGGTCTTTGGTGTGATTGAAAATCGCCATTATGAGTATTAGGACCTGATGTAGTAATAGGTATGGGTGCAACTGCTGTTGATATTGATGGTGCGGCTACAGGTGCGACCGTTTTCTGTGGAGCTCCAATACGTCCTTTATTAGGCAAATTTGCGACGGTTTCTTCGTCTCCCTCTTCTTCACTAGAGCTTGGGTCTATCATGGCCAAGTAAAAGACTGATCACTTAAACGTTTTGACAGGCCCTAAAAAATATTCACGGTGAATCTTTTTGCTAAAATATTCAAACTTTATCCAATCTCCCATCGTAGGATCTTAGAAGATATATTTAGTAGTTATATATTTCTATATAATTGTATTTAATTGTACCTATTACAACTTTTTACAAATTTACTTTTTCGCCAAATAAACATTAAAGCAGTTAAAAGGACTTATTAATCTGCGAATAGTCAACGAGATCTTTTATTCCAAATTATATGCTCCTAGAAGCTAAATCCTCCTAGTTCGGCTCGATCAAAATCGATCCAGCAGAAGGCACTGATCAGAATTTAAACACATCGTTCTAAAAATCGGATATCTAAAAAAATGAGTCTCTAGGCAAATATAAATATACATATATATACATATACATATACTTATGCATATACATCATATACATATACATATGCATATACATTAACATATATGTACTTATACATTTACACATACATATACATATACATATACATATACATATACATATACATATACATATACTGCACAAGAAGTGGCTGTCATGTCGGTATGCCACAACATGTTTACACTGTATGCAGCGTGTAGGGGACTAAAAGAACGCACTGCATAGCCAAAACTCGAGGAACCCCAACCCACCTTGAACCAGTTTCAGCCATGTGTTATTAATAAGGGTGGAAAACGAAATAGCTTGGGGACAGATTGCTTCAGTGTGAAAGAACTTACTTACTGAGTTACCTATTGTCAATAATGCAAATGTACTAAAGACCTTAACATATTTTTTACAAAAATTTGTTATCTACTGTATTTAGGCATCACACACACACAAACTAGTGGATGGTAGAAGAGTAAACACCCTATACACACACGCATATGTATATATACATATATATATATATATATATATACATACATATACATATGTATAATATGTATATACGAATTTGTGCCACTTTTGCTAATACCAAAAAAAAACAGTTAATTGTCAGATATTGGCATTTGTTTTCAGTGATTCGATTTTTAAATCACTTTACTTACACTTTAAGAAAGATCTGTTTACAATAACACATAATTTTTCAAACTAGTTTATTTTCCGTTATTGATATTAAAATTTCACAGTACCAACTAAACAGATTCGTATGAATATTTCCGCATTGGCTTGGGGTGGTTTTTCGTTGCCATCAACAGTAATGTAAAAACCATTGAAACATGGTAGCCCTAGTCCTATTCACTTGAAACCTTAATATCATTTTTGTTTTACTACTTAACTTTGATTTTGCCGAAAGATTAAACAATTTGTACCAATACTGTTTAAAATATTTGTATATATTTTCGATAGATCGTGGCGGTCTGCCGATGCATGTAGGAAATAAGCTAGGTAGGTATGGTAGATATTGAAGTCGGGATAGTTTTAATTCCACTTAGTTTTTTACAAGTATTCCACTTCCGGCGTAGAGCTTAATCTTATTGAATATTTTGTCAAGAATACGAAATTGATAGTTCCGATAACCCAGTGGCGATACAATTGCCGAATATTGTGCAACAACAATATGTCTTCACAATGAATATCCTATAGCTTCGAACTATTGTCAACACTTCCAAATAAAAACATGAGATGTGCTAACTATCGATTACAAATCATAATAACGAACTGACTTGGCGCAGTCTGCTATGTACTTCAAATATGCGCAAAATATTAAAAAAAAATCAACAATGCAACTTGTTTTATATATTAAAGTCATATCAGATTTTTTATAATTAAAATTACACATGAAATGTAGATTAATAATAATTTAAAATACTACCATTTAATATTGAAATGCATATATTTGTTATATCTCAACATAATTAACTCTTTGCCCTGATTGGCTGGATGAATAACTATATTTTAAAATGCCATACGTAAGTAAATATAAGTAATGAAACTAATTACTCCGTCCGTTACAAAAATTAATTTTGCCTAATGTTAATAATTAAAATTGTCGCCCCTGTCTCTTTGAAGTAGTATTTTGTAAAGATTCCATATCCGACGGTTGAACCTAACTTTATTATGTATTATATTAAAATATAAGCATTAAAAAGTTGCCAATAACGTGGCGGCGGCACGATTGTCAAGTATCGTACAGCAACGATACTATTTGACGATGAATTTCCGATAGTTTTGAACTATCAAAAACGCTATACGATGTGGGACGTAAGCTGCTTACCATCGATGACGAGTCATATTAAATATCGAATTTTTGGATTTGGCGCGGATATTGTATGTTTAAAATGTATAAAAAAATAAGAAAAATCCATTTGAAATGTTATGTTTTCAATATATATAATTATAATAATATATAAAAAATTATATTTTAATGTAGTTATAGAAAAAATTTAAAAGATAATAATAAAGGTCTAAATTGAAATTTGATTTATGTTTTTATTAACGAAATATATCAAATGTAGGTATGGTATATTAGAAAAACATTAAAAAGTGTACAATTTGACCCGGACCACATTTTTTATTCGTATCTTAAATAATAAATATAAATTAAATTATATTTTTCACACCTACAGCGTGCATTTACATTCCACAGGGTAACTACACTAAAAGTTTTGTTTTTAGCGGGCATCTTTGAATTTTTTAACAGGCTGCAGCGTTGATTTACATATTAACAGGTGCTATCTAGGCATTTACGGAGCATATGAAGAGTTTAACTCTGCGTTTGTTATGACTAACAGGCATAAAAGTGCGTACTAACAGCGCCTCATTTTTGCGTTCGTACTGCAAAAGGCGGTTTTGAGCCTGCCTGTATTGACTACGTGCTAGCGGTGTGCGTAGCAGCATATATGAGAGTTTCAGTTCTCTTTTCTGTCTTATTTGCCTTAGAGTATTTGCGCTTAATTTGTTTCGGCCATATCTCATGGGACTTAATTGCTGCCGTCTTCTACAAAGGGGGGAAGTGGCTGCTGAGGCTGCCATCTTTATTTTTCCATACAGTATGTCGATGGCGTTCTCTATATCGGTTCCCGAGTTGATTTCAGTATTTAGACGAAGATTTTGATTGAGTATTCTTTTGAATTTATTAATATTTGCATTTCTTGGCAAAATTTTACTTTTAGTATTGATTTTGTTTAGTGTTTGGCCGGTAGCCAAATCAATAAGTATTGGTACGTGGTCAGAGTTCAGGTTTAAATGTTAAATAGCGCTTTGCCGCTTTGGAAGCGTTTGCTTTGGCTGCTGCAGCGATGGCCGCCGGCTTGGACGCCGCCTTTTCGCGCATTTTTACCTTATGTATGTACCTTATTTTATGTACCTTTTATGTACTTCCCTTTTTCCTGTTATATACATAAATATACATATGTTTATTTATTAATGATTTTATTTGCAGATTCCGTCGCTGTCGTCTGGTATCTCGTCTTAGTGGCTTCCTTACAGATTTGTTGAGTTTTTTTTTTGGAAGTATATAAGTCTTTATATACTAGCACAAGAATTCACTTTTTTATAGATATTATTTATTTCTTTTTCATTGCTTAAATCTAGTTCACAATGCAATATATGAGACAGTATTGGTACAAATTAGGTCTAATTGTGGAAACGGACTAGTTGACAATTACTGGCATGTATGAGACAATTTTAAAAATGGCGAAACTTACATGCTTATAATAACATAGAACAAAATTGTGGAGAATTACAAGGAAAAAACAAATATTTAACAATTATTTTACATTTAACATTACTCAATTTAGTGCTTGGCGGGCTTATTTGAATTATTAACATTTGGCGGTACTATTTCTGTTATTAACAGTGCCTCTGTTAACATATTCAGGGTTGATTGTAGTTGCGTTCAGAAAAGTTGAGTAAATGCTCAACTGTTTCTGTTATAAACATACCTCTGCTAATGTTGTCAGGGCTGATTTGGGTTAAAATCGAAAAACAGCTGAGGTAACATACTCAGAAGTTGTGTTGGACTTGTCCCGAAAAGTGCCTTTTGCCGAGTGGAGTTAAAAGTTGTTGCCGTTGATGGTTTTCGAAGGCTTGTTGAGCAACTTCTTTGCCTTTTAGCCGCCCTGACTGTTGGCTGTGAATTGTTGCTGCTGGAAGCTGCGGCCACCTCTCGCTGTTGTTGTTGGAGCTGCTGTTGACTGTTGGAGTGCTGCTGGTGTGGCTTTTGTGTGGGTGCGAGCTGACTTGGTTTTTATTTTTATCTGGTTTCAGTTATCCCATATAGGGTGTAACCTCAGATTTATTTTTTGATATTCTTGGTTAGTTTATTGGGAAGGGAAGTACAAACACAGGGATTTTTTCAAGTGGCTAACTTGTAGCTAACATTAAAACAAAAAGTAAACTGAACCAAAGTTGAGATGAGTGCAGCACACAGTGTGTATGAACCTATAACGCCTTAAAGCCTGCAGTATTGAAGGTTATAGGGAAGATTGCTGACTGTCCATCCCTAATGTTAGGAAGGGTGAGCAGGAGCATGACTTGTAATCCAGCTTTTCCCGGTAGTAAGTCAGTATGAAGGTAGCCGGCATGTTGATCCCTCAAGGGAGGTATGATTGGTGTTGATTTGACAATGGATATATCATCATTGTGTGTGCTTTATTCACGGTATTGGGGGTGCGTATCAACCAGATTTACAGATTTGGCAGGCTCAAATGGAGAATGTGGTAGTGAGTTTTTCCAGTAGACGCTGGGCCAAGGATTGAGTTTGGTGACAATATCGCGAGATTAGTGAATAATTGATGGTGGTTTAATAAGGGTGTGCAGAAGTTTCTTCTGTTCTTTATGGATGGTGATTTGTAGTGATAATGAAGTAAGGATGTTGTTTTTGGATTTCATTAATAATTCTGGCACTTTCTATTGATTTTATTTTATTATAAATTGGTTGTAGACTGGAGTCAGGATTAGAGATGGCCACAGTTTTTTGATCCCAATACGGAGATATGATTGGTGTTGCTTTTCACGGGGTGATGGTGGTTAAGTATACAGTGATGGGGTGATTAAAGTGAGTATCCGCTAGGCTTCTCAGTTATGGCAGGCTCAGATTGAGGTTTTGGTGGTCAATTTTCCGGCAGGTACTGGGCCTGGATTTGGCTTAGAGGACTATTTTATAAGGATACGATGATTGTGTTGAGTTTTGGCTTTTTCCGGATAATGACTGTGATGATTTATCTTAACAGATGATGATTTGGCGGGTGTGTGTGAAGATTTCGTTATCTGTTGATCCTGGCTGTCTTGTAGGAAGACTTGTATGAACGTGTGTCAACGATTTGATATTTGTTTGTAAGGTTTTCTTCTGTGCAGTTAATGATGGAGGACCCAGGAACAATTGTCGAGCATCTTTGAGGTGAGAGACGATTGTGGCGATTTTGTAGTGGTTGCCAGGTTGGTATGTATATATATATATTATATATATTTATATATATATATATATATATGCACCAATAATGTCTTCGTACATCGACTATAATTAACTTTGGTTACGAAAATATCTTACAACCAGAAGAGCAACAAAAAAAGTTTAAATGCAGTTTTCTTTATCTATTATTTTACTTTATTGAACAAAAAAAAATATTCTCAATATTTTTAATAATATAAAACAACAAAAATAAGGCACGTTTTTGGCTCCAATAAAGTCTTCGTACACCTAAGTTAATTACTTTATAATTGTTTTTAAAAGGTAAATAGCTTTAACCTAATATTTGGTAGGGTATCCTCTATTTTTTATAACTGCCTTAAACCGATTTGGCATGGACAAAACAAGTTTTTCGGTGTAGGATTGGTCAATTTTCGTCCACTCTTCCTTCAACACCTCTATGAGCTTCGTTTTTGAGCTAATGTGGTAATTCCTGATTTTTTTTCTAAAATGTGCCAACAATGCTCGATGGGATTTAAATCAGGACTCTGGGGTGACGACTTGAGTAAGTGTGGCCTTTTATATGCAAGATACATCCGCGTATTATAAGCCATATGCTTGGGGTCATTATCATGTTGAAAATAAAATGAGTTCGGTACGCCCAATTTTTTTGTGCTTGGCCTCAAATTTTTTTTTAAATATCAATATATAGACGATGGTCCATCACTCCCTCAATTATTTCCAAGCTGCCGACGCCACTTGCAGCCATACAACCCCATACCATCACTCCGCCACCACCATGTTTTATTGTTTTAATTGTATTTTTTGGGTTATATGCCTCTCCGGTTCTTCTCCACACTCGAAGCCGTCTATCTGAGCCAAATTTGGTATATTTAGACTCGTCCGAGAATAAGAAATTCCGCCAAAATTCTGGAGGCTCATTTTGATACTCTTTTGCGAAGTCCAAGCATTTCTTTCTATTGACGGAGTTCATAAGTGTACATGATTTGTACCCGGATTCTACTACGATTTTTCTAACCGTCTCGGGGTGCACTTCCTTCTGTTTTGACCGTAGAAGCTCTGTGCTTATGGTAATTGCGCTTATAAATGGATCCGAGGCAACCATTCGCTTAACAGCCAGTCGATCGCTGTTAGTCAAACCTTGTGGGCGGCCAGATTTTGTATTATTTTCCACACGCCCTTCATATTTTAACCGTCCAATGACGGATTGTACGGTGGAACGACACGAACATATAATTTTCGCTATTTCTGCATAAGATTTTTGTTGCCTGACATGCATATTTAAAATTAGCCGACGTTCTTTAATGCTTAAATATTTCCCTGGCATTTTAAAGCAGTATCTAACAACGTTCTATACAAATTTATAAAAAATTCTCAGAAGCTTGCTTCCAAGATGTGAAAAAAATGCCTGTGTACACATTCAAAACTACCGTTAAATTTTTTGCATTTCGTACGCAGCTTAAGTGCTAAAATAGTATGGTGTACGATCACTTTATTGTAGCCAAAAACGTGCCTTATTTTAGTTTTTTCTTTATAACTTTTATATTATTCAAAATATTGAGAATATTTTTTTTGTTCAATAAAGTAAAATAATACATAAAGAAAACTGCATTTAAACTTTTTTTGTATTCTGGTATATTCAATATATTCTGGTTGTAAGATATTTTCGTAACCAAAGTATATTATAGTCGCTATACGAAGAAGACATTAATGGTACACTGTATATATATATATATATATATATATATATATATATAAACACAAATACCACATATATAGGCACATATATATATGTATATATATATATATATATATATATATAGGCATTTTTGGGGACAGACAAAAGGTGGGACTTTCGCTATGTTTTTCTATTAATAAACCCCCAAAAATTAATCTCTCTAAAAATGGGGCATTTTGGAGCTTTCTGTTTAAAAATATGTGCCTTCGGTTATAAAGAGATTTATTTGGAGACACGATATGCAAAGATTATTTCTGGGACCGAGTCTTCAAAACTGACTTTAAATACTTTACCAAAATATTATATATAATCATAATCAATTAGAAAGCTTATATTGGGGACAAAAATTTAGAGTTGACACTTGGTCCAAAGGCTTATTGGCTAAAGCTATTTTTAGGGACAGGCAACGGTGGAATGAATTTGATAAGTAACGATTATTTCGGGAACACTATATGAGACGTCATTATTGGGGACAATGTCCCTTAAACAACTCTAGCGCATATTACCGAATATACAAACATTTTAATATGGAATTGAACAAGTTTACCAAACGCACACGGAAACTTTTAAAAATTACACCTATGTACAATGCTTATATATTTAAAAGTGAATGTGAAAAGGTGAAAATTACCTCCATTTTGTCATATTCTACAAAGTTTTTATTACTATATGGAAATTGAATTAAAATGAAAGATATTTTCCAATTAATGTCGGAACCGATCCGATCAATAGAACTCCCATTTGAGTAAGTATTTGAGATTTTTATTTTTTGTTTACCGCCAACCCATTAAAAAGGTATGAAAGTGGTATAACGAAGTTTTGCTTATTTAGCAGTGTAAAGTAAATTTAATCTATATCTATTATTAACCAAATAGTGTCGATTTAGACATGCCCGTCACTCCATTTGTCTTTTTTTTTTTTTTTTTTTTTTTTTTATTAGCTATTTTTTTGATACTATACTTGAGCATCTTAACCTAGCTTTATAATTATGTGAGGAACTTACTTAACATTACCTATTAAGTTTTACATTATTTGGTTTATGTTTACTCTATCTTAGAACCCGGTTTGGGAGGTCGATGGGGTGGATCCTGCGAAGTCTCCGTCGTTTTCTTCTGCAAAGCCTTCTTGCAAGTATATTGGGGTGGGCAGTAAGACGGGCCATGTAGCTGGTGGACTGCTGACGTAACTGGTCACCCACCATGGGGACTTTTAGGTCTCTTGCTAAGGCCCGGTTTCGGATGTACCAGGGGGCCCCAGTACTTAGTCTCAGCACCTTGGATTGAAAGACACTAATTTTCCTCCAGTGGGACTTTGCTGCAGTGCCAAAGATTTGGCTTGCATAGCGCCAAACTGGAGCCAGTAGGGTTTTGTACAGCAGCACCTTGTTGCTCAGAGAAAGCTTGCTGTTTTCCTTAAGGAGCCAAGTCATTCTTTTAAGTTTTTGTCGTAAGCTGTGACATACTGTTGTTATGTGTTTGCTCCAAGTTAGCCTGCGATCAAGGTGGACTCCGAGGTAGCGGTGTCCGTCTTTATGCTCGAGGAGTTCGCCTTGAAGAAACACTCCTGGCGACGTATCTCTGCGGATCGCGAACGTGGAGCATACCGATTTTTGCCTGTTGATGGCAATCCGCCACTTAGATGCCCACGTCTCAAAATCGTGCAGGTATTCTTGCAGTTGGTCGGTGGCTTGGTATACACAGATAGCTTTGGAGAGGATCGCTGTGTCGTCCGCAAAAGTGGCGAGCGTGAAGCTATCGTGATGCTCCAGTGTCGTCGGGTCTACCGCCGGCATGTCTGCTGTGTAGACTGTGTATAGCCACGGAGCAAGAACGCTACCCTGGGGGACTCCAGCTTGGATTCCCTTGACTCCTGAGAACGTGCCGTCGACAACTACAACAAATTTTCTATTTTCGAGGAAGCTGTGGAGTATATAAAACAGAGAGGGTGGAAGCAAGGTTTTTAGTTTGAACAGGAGTCCTTTGTGCCACACTCGGTCAAACGCCTGTTTGATGTCAACGAATGCCGCGACGCAATACTCGAAGTTCTCGAAGCTGTCAATGATGAAGTCAACTACTCGGTGGAGCTGCTCCGGTGTCCCATGCCGTCTTCGAAATCCGAACTGATGCCTTGGTATGATCCGCTTAACGCAATCCAGCTCCGACACTCTGGCCAATAATATTCTTTCGAATATTTTGGAGAGGGTCGGAAGCAGGCTTATTGGTCGATAAGATTCGACTTGCGTTAGCGATTTTTTGGGTTTTGGGATCATGGCGATCAGAGCGCTTTTCCATTGCCTTGGGAAGTGTCCAATTCGAAGCATCGTATTAAAGATGAGTACTATGAATAGTATACATTTGGTGGGGAGCAGCTTTATTGTTCTGTTGTCCAGTTCGTCAGATCCAGGGGCTTTTCTTGTCTTGAGTGCTTGGATTTGTATTTCGACCTCTTTGAGGGTCACATGGACCGTCGACTGACCAGGTTGGTTTTGTGTTGCAAGGGTCCTGTCTATGTAAGCTTCCATGGACGAGTGTGGGGAATCGAACGGTTTGAATCGTTCCTCTAGATGAGTGGCGAAGGTTTCAGCGCGTTCTAGACTCGATCTGGCCCAGGAGCCGTCATCTCTTTTAATGGGGCTCTTGCAGACGGGCTGTCTTTTTAGGTTTTTTGTCAGCTGCCAGAGGCTGTATCCCGTGCTTGAGTCTGGGCTTGCGTCCGTAAGTTTTTTGTCGAATTGCTGATTGTTTATGATCGCGAGGACTTTCTGGAGCCTATTTGATATCCTTCTGTAGATCCTTTTCACACTTTGGTCTCCGGTGCGCACGTACTCTTTGCGGAGCCGCCTTTTCAATGCCAGTAGTGGGGCTGCCGCCGGATGAATTGAGTCTCGAGGGGGCGATGGCTGGGTCGCTTCTGTTCCGTGTGTTGCGAGTTGGGCTGCTGCTCGAATCTTCCCCAAGAGATTCTCGATAGCATCCTCGATGTCCTCAGGGGAGCTCAGAATCATGTTGAGGTTGATTGATCTATTGAGTTCAGCCTGGAATCTTTCAACGTCCCCATTTGTCGGCATTAGGCTCTTTCTTTTTGGCTGCAGTAGAGGGTTGGTGTGAACAGTGGCCATAAGAGGAAGATGGTCCGAAGAGAGGTCATATTTGGCCTCGACGGAGAGTGTGTTCTGCCTAAGGCCACTATATATAAAGAAGTCTATAGCGCTAGGAATGCGTTGTGAGTTGTACGCATAATATGTTGCATCTCCGGTTGCCAGGACGTCGCATCTGCAGTCAATGATGGCTTCGTGCAAGCATTGCCCCCTCGTGCAGGCTCTGTTGTTTCCCCATAATCTATGCTTCGCATTCCAGTCTCCTCCCGCAATGAACTTTTGTCCAAGGTTCATTAGTAGGAACTCAAAGTTGGCTTTGGTCCAAGGCACAGTCGGCGGGAGGTAGAGAGAGGCAATTGTAAAATCTCCTCTGCTGGTGCTTATCTTGACTGCGGCCATCTGCAGATGTGGCTGGGATATGTGTTTCAGGGGGTGGTGGCTTAGGCTACGGCGGATTAGAATGCCGGCACCTCCTCTGCGGTAATTGCTGGGGTGTTGTGATATATATGCAGTATATCCGGGGGCGTATATTTTGGTGCTCATGTGCATGTGTGTTTCCGTTAAAAGCATTATGTCGATGTTGTGGGTGGCGAGGAAGGTCCTTAATTCGTTAATTTTCCTGTTAAGGCCATCCGCATTCCATAGTCCGATCCTCAATTGACTCATTTTGATGGGATAAGGCGGGAGATCAGCGACATCAGGATGTGCTGAGTTTCGGAGTTTTTGTGGAGTGTATTAAGGATCTGGTCCATTCTTGAGGTAAGCATTAACATGGCATCTTCAAGAGCCGTAATTCTGGAGCTGGTATCGTCGCTCGGCTGGTTACCGGGAGCATTGTTGGGCTGCCTTTCGTACTCCTTTTCGTTCGCTATTCGTTGGGTGGTGTCTCTTCGCTGACTGTTTGCTGGGGTGCTCGATCTGAGCATGTCCGCAAAAGACACGGATTTACCAGCTACCATAGGAGGAGGAATAAATTGTATTGTGTTCCTATTTTGCCCAGCGTGGTTATTATGCGCCTTGAGGAGGGGAGCCGAAATACTGGGGGCAGGCTTGCGTACCTTAATTCGGTCGATGTACCATTTGCAGCCTTTGTAATTGGCAGAGTGGTTTCCGCCACAATTGGCGCAGAAGAAGTCGGCTTCCTGGGCTGCTTTGCAATTAGGAGATCCTGTTGGGTGCTCTTCCGCACATCTACCACAGACGAATTGTTTCATGCAGTAGTTTTTGGAATGTCCGTAATCCTGGCAGCGGTGGCATTGGACAACGTCAGCAGATCGGCGGGGGCGCTCCACTAGGACTCCTTGACGGCAAAGAAGTTTTATTTTCAGGGCTTCCTTGTTGTTGGGGGCCGGTTTGAGGTCCAGGAAAAACATATGTAGCCCGCTTTGTTCCGTGCCATTTGTGGCCTTGGCTTTAGGATTATAGATATTAACTACATTGTGTCCTTTATCTTGCATCTCCTTGATAATGTAGCCTTTGGCCGTAGAGGACGCCATCTGTTTGATGACAATGCGAAAAGGTTTGTCTTCCTGCAGTTGGTAGTGGTAGTTTTCACATTTGGTCTGTTCCATGAAGGCAACTACTTTTCGGAATGTCGGGACGTCCCTGGTGTACAGTCTAGTTAGGCCTGAGCCAGACGTGCGAGTTGAGTAGCTGCTGGGTGGTATGACTTGGTCCAGGGCAGCCTGAAATTTGTGGATATCTGTTATTCCCGGAACCATTATGGGGCCAGGTTTTCTGGACTTCGGAGGCGGTGGTGATGGTGCAGGAAGTGGTAGGTCCTCCAGCATGCTGGCTTCTGACTCCATAGCGTCTATGTCAATGTATTCCTGTCTTTCTTCGGCATCGTTGTCGTCAGTGTCTAGAGCTGCAAATCTATTGGGCCTTAGACGAGCATCCCTTGACGTTGATGGGATGTCGTCGCTTGGCCGGCTGGCTTGGAGTGCCCTTGCTTGTTGGTTGGTTAATCTTTTGGTCTTGCCCTTTTTGTTGGCTTGGTCGGGCGAGAGGGGAGCGCTGGGGCGCTTGCGTTTGGTATTGCCGCCTGTTTGCCATTCTGAACTTGGGGGGGCGTTAGGCACCGTACCGCCTTGGGTGTTGATTGCAGGTGCGACAGGAGTTGTGTTGGGCATATCAACGGTGCATGGAGTGGTTTTGGGGTGGCGTGATGGCTTGCTGCAGCTGTCTTGCGGGTGGTTGGGCCCTACTGAGCTGCGAACCGTCGCAGAAGTAGCTGGAGCCGCTGCATAAGTGACTGTGGTAGTAGCGGAGGCGTTGGCTGTGGTCGTGATATAGGCAGGGTAGCAGCCCGAAGTGGTAGCGGGGATCTGATTCTCGCGAAGCACAGCTTTGTACCGCTCATTTAGTCGCCTCTCTTGGGCCGATAATGCTCTATCGTCTAAAGCTCTCGTTTTGGAGATATACGATGGGGACAAATTATATATTTCGGAGTCGTTGGAGTCGCTATGCGTGTCCATGCTGAGGAGTTTTGTTGCTAGCAGAATTTACCGCAACGGTCCCCAGAAGTCTCAAAAATATGCTGGGAGATAGCACTTGCACTGCAAAAACGTAAACAAGTGCACGCACAAACACACGCACACGCACTAGAGTGCACCTGCGCAAGAGATAAGAAATGTTTTGCGCTCGCTTCTATGCAGCTGCAGCCGCCTGCGCTGCGTTTATTGCCCGTGGGCAAGATAATTATTGTTTGTTTTTTTTTTGTAATAGTTTTAGTTTTTTGCAATTATTGTTGCCGGCAATGCCGTAACAGCATTACCCAAAAATTAAGCAGTGACGCTTAGCGTCAGTTTATTACTCGCCGATATTATATTGTAGATCACTTTGATTTGCTTGTTATGCACTTCCGTCTCGTTCAACTGACCGACACAAACTTGTCCATTTGTCTGTCGGATCAGTTGTAACATATGAATAAAGATAATATTATAAATAAACGAAATTTTTGATTATCACTCTATGCACTATAAATTTGTATGAAAAGTAAACGTACATATTATATATATCTTGTTACAAGATTATTTTATTTTATTTTTATTGTTTTAAACCAATTACAATGATTTTTTCCTCCCCTCCGCTTTTCTCTGGTTGTCCATGTCTTTAGTTCAGCTGAAGTGCGCCCGCGAAAGCATGGATTTGCATTTATAATTTCGGAACATTTTTTAAGCGATGGCAACTTTTCCAAATATATTTTCTAGCTGCTTGCGTTCGCCTGGGCCCCATCGTACACGGCGCGTTTTTCCAAACGGTGTCGCTGCAATAAAAAAAGATAAAGTTTTGAATTACAGTGATATTACAAAAGTTTAATTTGTTGAACCTTAAACTACGTAATATTTATATACACTATTCGTCAGAATTTCCGGAGCCTTTTTTATATCCATGTATATTTTGTATGGAAAACGTCGAAATATCGATATATCTTATGGCGGCTCACCAACAATTTATAAAATTTCGAAATGTTTTGTAAATAAGAAATTTTTATAAATAACCGAATTACAGCCCACACAGTTAGCGCTACAATTCTGCTATTTGCACCGAAGCTTTGAAAACGAACGAAAGTGAGTCGGGGGCTTGCAGCCAGTGAAAACCTTTTATGTTTCTTACCTATAAAAATCCATGTTAAAATTCATTGAAAATAACTTTTAAATTATTAACATCTCAGTTACTAACGCCATAACAAATCACAACTTATTTATATAAATAAATGAATAAGTTTTGATTTGTCATGCCGTTAGTAACTAATCTGTTAGAGATTGAGCTCCATAAAAGTGAAGGACATGAGCTTTAACCGTAGGAATGTGTTTGTATTGTTATATTAAGTATTATACTGAAAATTATTACTTGTTAGCTATTCTGTAATACTTACTGCTCCGACGCTTTACTTTTTTTTGGGAGGCGAATAATTTGCGTCATCTGACGTACATACAAACTCTGGCGGCTCTTCATCATTAGATTCATCTGAACTTTCTGAATTATTAATTTCAGCTGTAAGAAAAAGTACGTTAAAGTATATATCATTTTGCTTGCTTGCTTGAGGTCCGGGTTTGCTTAAATAAACAGTTGAAAAAAATGTAATTCAATATATTGCTTCCAATAAAATAAGCAAAATATTAAACTAAATAGTTTTGAACTGTTTATTTAAAGAAACACGGACTTCGGAAACGTCGCCATAACCAACACTAATTTCTTAAATAGCGAAAGTATCTTCGATTGTATCGAAGTTACGATTCTTGCAAAAATTCTTTTGAAGTATTCTGAATATGACAATTCCAGATCTATAGCATTGCAGCTATTACTCAAATTTTCTTCGCAACAGACGTACTAAATAAATTAACTCACTCTCGGGATTAGCTTCTACAATTTCAGCATTTTCCTCTTCCATGTTCATTGCTGACATAAGTAATTGCGAAACTTGGGTCATCTCTGCTACAGAGGCAGGAACACGATAGTCATTTTTATGGATGTCTTTATGGTGACCCATAAAGCTCGCCAAAAAATCAATTTGAATGTCCTTAACAATAGATAAAGAGGTATTTGTGGCCAATTGCTTTCGCAGGTTTGTGCCTCTAAGGGATTCAGGGCAACGTGCACCACATTCATTTGCGAAGTTTTCTAGTATTGGACATGCACGAATATATTCTTATCGCGGGCCAGGATATAAGTAGTTGGTTTATTTATTGTGCGTTTTCCATATTCGAGAATATTGTCTATGCAATAACGATCCCATGGTGTAAGAAGAACTGGAACTTTACGGGTTTTTTTTGCCACAAATAATCACCCTGGTGAAATTTTGAGAAAGATTTTTTATTTTGGCAGACATGTTTTTATATAGGTTAGAATTAGCTCTATCGTCGATGAGAATGAGAATGAGCAGTTCTGTAACTCTCAAGAGTAAGTCTTTCCAGTTCGCCAACTCTGCGCCGATTTAAAATAAGCAAACTGATCGAAGTGCTTTGCTTAAACGAGGTTAATGATAAAATGTTGAATTTGTTGTTTAGCTCATTCAAAGCTTTAGCGGGTAGATCATGCACAAAATTAAACAGTATTTTATGTCCTCCATAGTAGGTATTAAGACTGACAGATCTATGTTTTTTGGTTTGATCCTCAACTGCTCTTTTATTTATGTTTATATTTATTTCTGTTTCCCACAGAGATAAGAAATCATTCGCTAATTTTTTTCTGTTATCATCGCCATCTTTAATGCTCTGTGCTCATAATATTCTCGCACATTTTATGACCAAGCATGTTAGTGTTGTCGCTGCAGTGGGCTTCATAAAACTCAAATTATCATAATTAAACTCAGCAACAGATCGAATTCCAGAAATCACAGCATCATAATATTTAGGGCAAATGTCTTATTTCAGCTCTACAACGTCGGGGCATTCCGATTTTATTGCGATTAAAAGGCGACTTAGATAACGCATATTTGCCCTTATCATATCGTGCTTTACTTCCGTGTGTTTCATAGCTTCTGAATTTCCGAACAATATTATTAGATGATCATACAATATTGTCCTACTTATGGCATCGTCATTAAGGACGGGCATTATATTATTACGCAGTATAATATTTGCAGCACTATGCATATAGCCTGTAGTGCCTCGTCCAGATTTTAGTATATCCCGGTTGCCTTTTTTATGGATATTACTGCTACCATTTTTAATGTGATTCCGAATCGTTATCTTTGGAAAATAGGCTTTACATCCATTGCAGCACACAAAATCCAAAGCTCATCTTTTTGTGTTTTCCCTTAATTGACGAGGAACTATAAAAGTCCCTTCATTGTAAGTTGCATCGGTGTTATAAATGAAATCGCTTTTTTTCGTAATCCATCAAGCAATTTTATACTTTGCTGGCTGCCTTTTGTCAAACTGCTGATCTCTCGAACTTCTGGTCCAACACTATGTTTAAGCTCTATGTAGCGTGCAAATTTTTTTTGCAAAGTTTTACAAAATATGCAAAAGTGCGGTTTACATTTTTTCTGGTTCTTAGCAATTGGCACAGTAATTTTTCTAACATCATTCACCGGTTCCGTTGGTTTGTAAGAAAAAGATGTACTATTCATAAATGACAATGATTTATCTGGGTAGTATGTCATGTCTGAAGCAGCTGACTCCATCGTTACATTGGAGTTTAAAAAAGATGAGTCTACAGTGCAATAAAAATATATAAATAAGTATGGTTAGAAATTTATTACGTACACCTATTCAGATGATGTGAAAATAATGCTTAATATATTTGCAAAAAAAAAAAAAGATTGGTTCTCTCCGGGCTACCGAGTATTTTTTATTGGAAGCTTTAAGAGGATTGACGTAGAGTTTCTCATGAATATATTTTAAGTGAAAATTGCCTAAGCATCCGCCCCTTGCATACGACATTTTCTTCTGGCAAAATAACTTAACATTAATTTGTATTTCTTGTTTGCTTTTTTCATATTTTAACACAATTATTTTAGCAATTGCCAATACTTTTGTATCTATTAAAATATGCAAATCTAATGTTATTTATTTGTAAGGGTTGAAGCAACCAAAAATGTTCCTTTTTAATGCGTTCAAATAGGTTGCATATATTAAAGAACATATAAAAAACATATACAATAAAATAATAAGTTAATTATTCAGCAATTTTTAATTTTTATTCATCAAGTTAACATCCTTCTGCTGACTTCAGCAGTTAAACTAGTTCCCTTCTATGAACAAACTATGAAATTTGCACTCACACTGTACGCTGCAATCAGTTTGCATATCTGCTCTTGCATCCAGACTATTTTGACCAGCGCCTATTGAAAAAAAAAAAATAATAATTGTTGAACAATAATACTTATAGCACATATGTGTGAATAAAACAAATTTAAGTTGAATTAAATATTTATCCTTACCCTTGGCGCTCCAGTTTGTGGCCATATCTGCTACAAAATTAGCACTTTTTGGATTATCAGCCTCTGTACAAAAAAAAAGATGATATTTTTATACAATTTATAGCTATTTCTGCAAGAAATCCAATTATTTTTATACAAGCTGGCGGCATGGCTAAATTTCATAATGTTTTCATTCTATGGATCCGTAATTTTATAAGAACAAAAGTATTTGCATTTTTTCATATATATATATATTTTTCATATATTATTATTTTTGATATGGTGTCATTTTTCTTTGCCAAAATGCACACCTGTAGGCACCGTAATTTGAATCTAAGAAAATTTATTAGAAAAAATTGTTCAAAGATAAATTTATTGTAGAGCCGTAGAGCAGCGAAAATATATTAAATTATATACATATAATAAATTTACGCAAGCATGGCAGATCCTATTAAGAATTTGCCGAGCTATTGGACAGAAGTTAATCAGTTATAGACGAGTGGCACAAAATTGAACCAAATGTTTAATGAAAACTGATGCATTTAATGACAAATCAAAAACAAAATGGCAAAATCACTAAACATTCATTTGTATTTCTTGTTTTATTATTTCATATTTTAACACAATTATTTTTTTCATTGCCAATACTTTTGTATCTATGAAAAAATGCAAATCCTTTGAATTTTATTTGAAAGGGTTGAAGTAACCAAATATGTTCCTTTTTTAGTGTGTTCAAATAAGTTGCATATATAAAAGAACATGTAAAAAACATATACAATAAAATAATAAGTTAATTATTCAGCAATTTTTAATTTTTATTCATCAAATTAACATCCTTCTGCTGACTTCACAGTTAAACTAGTTCCCTTCTATGAACAAACTATGAAATTTGCACTCACACTGTACGCTGCAATCAGTTTGCATATCTGCTCTTGCATCCAGACTAATTTGACCAGCGCCTATTGAAACAAAAAAAAAATTTTTTTTAAACAATAATACTTATAGCACATATGTATGAATAAAACATATATAAGTTGAATTAAATAAGTATCCTTACCCTTGGCGCCCCAGTTTGCTGTCATATCTGCTACAAAATCAGCACTTTTTGGATTATCAGCTTCTGTACAAAAAAAAGGATATTTTTATAAAATTTTTAGCTATTTCTGCAAGAAATCCAATTATTTTTATAAAAGCTGGCGGCATGGCTAAATTTCATAATGATTTCATTCTATGGACCCGTAATTTTATAAGAACAAAAGTATTTGCATTTTTTCATATATAGTTTTCATTTTAATATTATTTTTGATATGGTGTCATTTTTCTTTGCCAAAATGCACATCTTTAGGCACCATAATTTGAATCTAAGAAAATGTATTAGAAAAAATTGTTCAAAGACAAATTTATTGTTTATTTCGCAAAAATGACCGCCAAGAAGTGTGAAACTATATTAAATGATATACATAAAAAAAATTTACGCAAGCATGGCAGATCCTATTAAGAATATGCCGAGCTATTGGACAGAAGTCAATCAGTTATAGACGAGTGGCACAAAACTGAACCAAATGTTTAATGAAAACTGATGCATTTAATGACAAATCAAAAACAAAATTGCAAAATCACTAAACATTCATTTGTATTTCTTGTTTTATTATTTCATATTTTAACACAATTATTTTAGCAATTGCCAATACTTTTGTATCTATGAAAAAATGCAAATCCTTTGAATTTTATTTGAAAGGTTTGAAGTAACCAAAAATGTTCCTTTTTTAGTGCGTTCAAATAGGTTGCATATATAAAAGAACATATAAAAAACATATACAATAAAATAATAAGTTAATTATTCAGTAATTTTTAATTTTTATTCATCAAATTAACATCCTTCTGCTGACTTCAGCAGTTAAACTAGTTCCTTTCTATGAACAAACTATGAAATTTGCACTCACCCTGTACGCTGCAATCAGTTTGCATATCTGCTCTTGCATCCAGACTATTTTGACCAGCGCCTATTGAAAAAAAAAAAATAATTGTTGAACAATAATACTTATAGCACATATGTAAGTGTGGAAGCACAAGTAGTTTGAATATGTTGGCGCCGTGGCGGCGTGTGCTAGAAATGTATGTGAGAATTGCATTGAGTTTGTGTAAGTGCGTATTTGGGTATTTCACCAGAATCGGAAGTACATTGCGATATTGCGTCAGTCTGTTTGTGTGTCTGTTTTGTTGTCTGTTTTACTATGTAGTTTGGGAAAGTACCGTTTTGGCGGGCGACAGCGTCTGTAGCTGTCGCCGAGTGTGGTTCGGTACAAAGGCACGAGAGAAAGGGAAGACACAAAGTTAGTTGTGTTTAGGATCCCGGTGCGACCGAAACTCGCAGCGCCTAAAACGATGGCAACTAATAACGGAAATAATGACGCTGCAACATCAGAAGTGGGATTTGGCTCGCTACCTAATACGTCAATTGATCCATGGCGAGTGTTAATGGAAGTACAAAATAAAAATTTTATTGAACTTGTGAAAGCATTGAAATCAACGGCTTCCGAAACAAAGAAAAATAATGCAGTAGTATTGCCGAAATTTAACGCGGATCTTGTAGGCGCCGAAGCATCGGCGTGGTGCGCTACAGTAAATATAATTTTGGCAGAAAACAACATAAAAGGCAGTGCGTTGGTAATGGCTTTGAGTGCAGCATTGGAAGGCAGTGCGTCGCATTGGCTCTCACAAATATGTTATCCTGACATAAATTGGGCTGATTTTAAGGAAGTTTTTCTTCAGCGCTTTACCAGTGTTGAGACACCAGCAGCTATGTTGTTAACAATGTTATCAACTTGCCCGACTGAAGGAGAATGTCTCTCCAATTATGCTAGTCGCATGGTTACGTCACTCATCACCAAATGGCGTGAGATGGATGTGGAGGATATTGCTGTTTCCGTGACGCTTGCTCAGCTGGCTCATATTGATAGCAGATTGCAACGTCTTACTTTTACATCAAACGTGCGCACCAGGAGTGAACTACAGACAGAGCTAAAAGCTTTTACGTTCAACAAACGGAAGAAATCCTCACAAGAAGGAACAGCGGCATCCGACTCGAAACGACAGAAATTTTCAACAATAAAATGTCATTACTGTGGAGAGTTGGGTCACAAGATGGTTGATGCAGAGCTAGACAGCAGCAAAATCTTCCTCCCCGTGCTGCTGAGCGTAGCAAGAGCGTGTTTGGTCACCAGCAGCAATCAAATTTAACCTGCTTCAAGTGTTGAGAAGTTGGACACATTTCAACCCATTGCAGTAAGCCCAAAATGGACAAATTCAAAGATACGCATCAGGTAAAAAGAGTGCAGCTATGCGAAGTTGATGTGCCCAAAGGAGAGATGATTCATCATGGCGAGACTTTCACGACAACGTTTGACTCTGGAGCGGAATGTTCATTGGTTAAACAAAAGATAAGTGCTAAGTTAGTTGGTAAAAGAATTAACAATACAGTAATGTTGAAAGGTATTGGAAATGACAGGATTTGTAGTACATTGCAAATACTTTGCAAGGTACAAATTAACAATCATTGTATTGAAATGTTATTCCATGTTTTGGGTGATGAATATTTGAAAAATTATATTATGATTGGTAGAGAAATACTGTCGCAAGGATTTTATGTCATTATGTGACCTGGAAAATTTGAAATTGTTAGATCAAAATCTGTTAACTTTTGTTCAAATGATGATGTATTTTCTAAATTGGATACTGATCTTGTCGGTGAAGATAAAGATAAATTAAACAATTTATTGGAAAAGTATTCAAAATCTTTTACAAAGGGAATTCCTTCATCTACTGTCAGTACAGGTGTAAGGAAGATTAAATTAGTAGACAATAGAAAAATTGTTCAAAGAAGACCATACAGGCTTAGTCCAAATGAAAGAGAATTGGTACGCGACAAGATTAAAGAGCTTTTGGAATGCAATGTCATAAGGCCAAGCTGCTCTCCCTTTGCAAGTCCTATGATGTTACTAAACAAAAAAGACGGTTCTCATCATTTGTGTGTTGATTACCGTGAATTGAATTCTAACACAGTTTCAGATAGATATCCTTTATCCCTTATAGCAGATCAGATAGCCAGACTTAATGGTGCTAAATATTTCACTTGTTTGGATATGGCAAGCGGATATTACCAAATCCCATTGCATGAAGAATCAATAGAGTGTACGGCTTTTGTCACTCCAGATGGCCAGTACGAATTTTTGTCAATGCCGTTTGGTCTGAAAAATGCATCTTCAGTTTTTCAGCGTACAGTGATGCATACACTTGGAGAACTGGCTTTTGTGGTTGTCTATATGGATGACGTGTTAGTGGTGGCTGCAACGAAAAGTGAGGCTTTGGAAAGACTACAGGTTACTCTTGATGTTCTCACGAAAGCTGGTTTCTTGTTCAATATTAAAAAGTGTTCGTTTCTGGAGTCAACTGTTCAATATTTGGGATATGAAGTGAGCGAAGGTCAAATTCGTCCAAATTCTAAAAATTCTGCATTAACTGCCTTACCACCTCCTCAGTCGGTTTCTGCTTTAAGACAATTTATTGGACTTGCGTCATACTTTCGGCAATTTATACAGGGATTTTCTTGTTTCTTGAAGCCTTTGTATTTGTTGACATCGAAAAAGAACGAGTTTATTTGGAAGCCATAACATGAAGAAATAAGACAAAAAGTCATATCTGTTCTTACACAGAAGCCAGTTTTGGTTATTTTTGACCCGCAATATCCAATCGAGTTGCATACTGATGCAAGTGCTCGTGGATACGGTGCCATCTTGTTGCATAGAATAGATAACAAGCCCCATGTTGTTGAGTTCTTCAGTAAGGCTGCCTCACCTGCTGAGTCAAGATACCATTCTTACGAATTGGAGACTCTCGCGGTTGTCATGGCCATTAAGCATTTTCGTCATTATTTGACAGGCAAAGTATTCAAAATCTTTTACAAAGGGAATTCCTTCATCTACTGTCAGTACAGGTGTAAGGAAGATTAAATTAGTAGACAATAGAAAAATTGTTCAAAGAAGACCATACAGGCTTAGTCCAAATGAAAGAGAATTGGTACGCGACAAGATTAAAGAGCTTTTGGAATGCAATGTCATAAGGCCAAGCTGCTCTCCCTTTGCAAGTCCTATGATGTTACTAAACAAAAAAGACGGTTCTCATCGTTTGTGTGTTGATTACCGTGAATTGAATTCTAACACAGTTTCAGATAGATATCCTTTACCCCTTATAGCAGATCAGATAGCCAGACTTCATGGTGCTAAATATTTCACTTGTTTAGATATGGCAAGCGGATATTACCAAATCCCATTGCATGAAGAATCAATAGTATGTACGGATTTTGTCACCCCAGATGGCCAGTACGAGTTTTTGTCAATGCCGTTTGGTCTGAAAAATGCACCTTCAGTTTTTCAGCGTACAGTGATGCATACACTTGGAGAACTGGCTTTTGTGGTTGTCTATATGGATGACGTGTTAGTGGTGGCTGCAACGAAAAGTGAGGCTTTGGAAAGACTACAGGTTACTCTTGATGTTCTCACGAAAGCTGGTTTCTTGTTCAATATTAAAAAGTGTTCGTTTCTGGAGTCAACTGTTCAATATTTGGGATATGAAGTGAGTGAAGGTCGAATTCGTCCAATTTCTAAAAATTCTGCATTAACTGCCTTACCACCTCCTCAGTCGGTTTCTGCTTTAAGACTATTTATTGGACTTGCGTCATACTTTCGGCAATTTATACAGGGATTTTATTGTTTCTTGAAGCCTTTGTATTTGTTGACATCGAAAAAGAACGAGTTTATTTGGAAGCCATAACATGAAGAAATAAGACAAAAAGTTATATCTGTTCTTACACAGAAGCCAGTTTTGGTTATTTTTGACCCGCAATATCCAATCGAGTTGCATACTGATGCAAGTGCTCGTGGATACGGTGCCTTCTTGTTGCATAGAATAGATAACAAGCCCCATGTTGTTGAGTTCTTCAGTAAGGCTGCCTCACCTGCTGAGTCAAGATACCATTCTTACGAATTGGAGACTATCGCCCAGAGCACAAAGATGGTGGGCTTATTTACAGTCGTTCTCATTTGAATTACAGTATAGAGAGGGTAAACGAATGGCTCATGCTGATTTATTTTCAAGAAATCTCCCATCTACTGATGCAATGGATGCTCGAAAAGTTTCTGAAAAAAGAATTAATCTGGCAGAGATATCTAGTGATTGGTTGATGGCTGAACAGCGCAAGGATTCCGATATAATTAATATTGTGAATAAACTAAAAGACAATTCTCTTGTCGAGGACATTGCAAAAACTTACGAACTAAGAGCAGGAATAATTTCTCGGAAAATACAGAGAAATGGCAGAACTCGATCTTTGCCAGTTGTTCCAAGAGCATTTAGATGGTCCGTTATTAATCAAGTTCATGAGACAATAATGCATTTGGGTTGGCAAAAAACATTGGACAAAGCCTACGATTTTTACTGGTTTGAAAATATGTCAAAATATGTAAGGAAATTTGTTGAAAACTGTATAACTTGCAAAATGTCAAAGTCATCGTCAGGTAAAGTTCAGGCTAGACTTTTTCCAATACCAAAGGTCGACACACCTTGGCATACAATACACATAGACATAACAGGCAAGTTAAGTGGCAAGAGTGATCAAAAAGAGTATGTAATTGTTGAAGTGGACGCTTTTACTAAATTTGTTTACTTAACACACACACTCAAGATTGATGCTGACAATTGCATAGGTGCTGTGACATCGGCTGTATCCTTGTTTGGAGTACCAAACCGCATAATAGCAGATCAGGGTAGGTGTTTTGCTAGCTCTAAATTTGGTGAATTCTGTTCTAAACAAAATATAAGTTTGCACTTAATTGCGACAGGTGCAAGTAGAGCTAACGGACAGGTAGAACTCATTATGAGCACTTTGAAAAACTTATTAACGGCAGTTGAAACTAGCAGCAGATCTTGGCAAGACGCATTGGGCGAGGTACAGCTAGCCTTAAATTGTACTGTAAGTCGAGTGACAAAGGCAAGCCCTTTGGAATTGTTCATTGGCAAGGTTGCTCGTCCGTTGGGGTTGCTTCCACCATGTGACGTGGCACAAGAAGTTGATTTGGCAGAATCAAGAGCTCGAGCAGTGCAAAATATATCAGCGGCGGCAGCATATAGCAAAGGGCAATTTGTTAAAACTAAGGCTAAGGTTGTTGGGTATGAGGTAGGAGACTTTGTGTTGTTGAAGAATGAAGAAAGGCATCAAACAAAGTTAAGTCCAAAGTATAGAGGACCTTTGCAAATTGTTCAAGTACTAGACGGAGATAGATATATCCTCAAGTCGTTGACAAATAATAGGAAGTTCAAGTACGCTCATGAAGATATAAGGAAATTGCCAGAGGGATATGTTCCAGATGATTTAGAAAGTTGTGATGAGGATTTGAATGATATTGGAAAGGTAGCTGTTGCAAGAGACATTAATGAAATGATAGAAAAAGAAACTGTTGCAAGAGACAGTAATGAAGTGATTGATAAGGAAGCTGTTGAAAGAGACAGTATTGGAATGATGGAAAGTCAAACTGTTGAAAGAGACAGTATGGATGCCTGAAAGGCTGATAATAAAACTTGAATAAATTTGTCATATCTGTAATTCAAGCACAAGTGCAAAACAAATGTTTTGATCATGGCGTGTGGTGCATAAAATAATGTAATGCGAAACCAAGTGGGTTTATGATAATGAAGAGAATTATTAAGAAAGTTTAATTAAGTAAAAGATGAATTTTATATTAGTCTAAGAACTAAGAATGGATGTTTAAATTCTGCATAAAGCTATGAAGTTAAAAAAAAAAAAATAAATAAATAAAATAATATAAAATAAATAAGTTGTAATTGAGAAATTTATAAGAAAAAGGAAATGTTAATGTTACATTTTATTTGATGATTTATAAATAAAATGATTTATGAAGCTAAGCATTTTTTTTTAGAATTACACGAGGTCGTGTTATGGTCAGGTTGGCCGTGTGGAAGCACAAGTAGTTTGAATATGTTGGCGCCGTGGCGGCGTGTGCTAGAAATGTATGTGGGAATTGTATTGAGTTTGTGTTAGTGCGTATTTGGGTATTTCACCAGAATCGCAAGTACATTGCGATATTGCGTCAGTCTGATTGTGTGTCTGTTTTGTTGTCTGTTTTACTATGTAGTTTGGGAAAGTACCGTTTTGGCGGGCGACAGCGTCTGTAGCTGTCGCCGAGTGTGGTTCGGTAGAAAGGCACGAGAAAAAGGTAAGACACAAAGTTAGATGTGTTTAGGATCCCGGTGCGACCGAAACTCGCTGCGCCTAAAACGATGGCAACTAATAACGGAAATAATGACGCAGCAACATATACATAAATAAAACAAATATAAGTTGAATTAAATACGTATCCTTACCCTTGGCGCCCCAGTTTGTGGCCATATCTGCTCCAAAATCAGCACTTTTTGGATCTGTACAAAAAAAAAGAAGCTATTTTTATAAAATTTTTTAGCTATTTGTGCAAGAAATCCAATTATTTTTATACAAGCTGGAGGCATGGCTAAATTGAATAATGTTTTTATTCTATGGATCCGTAATTTTGTAAGAACAAAAGTATTTGCATTTTTTCATATATAGTTTTTATTTTAATATTATTTTTGATATGGTGTCATTTTTCTTTGCCAAAATGCACATCTGTAGGCACCGTAATTTGAATCTAAGAAAATTTATTAGAAAAAATTGTTCAAAGATAAATTTATTGTTTATTTCGCAAAAATGACCGCCAAGAAGTGTGAAACCACCGTAGAGCAGCGAAAATATATTAAATTATATACATATTATAAATTTACGCAAGCATGGCAGATCCTATTAAGAATTTGCCGAGCTATTGGACAGAAGTCAATCAGTTATAGACGAGTGGCACAAAACTGAACCAAATGTTTAATGAAAACTGATGCATTTAATGACAAATCAAAAACAAAATTGCAAAATCACTAAACATTTATTTGTATTTCTTGTTTTATTATTTCACATTTTAATACAATTATTTTAGCAATTGCCAATTTTTTTGTATCTATGAAAATATGCAAATCTAATGTTTTTTATTTGTGAGGGTTGAAGCAACCAAAAATGTTACTTTTTCAATGCGTTCAAATAGGTTGAATATATAAAAGAACATATAAAAAACATATACAATAAATTAATAATAAGTCCAAGAATGGTGTAAAGCTTAATAGTCAACCACTTGGTTTAACCATATTATAAATTATAATTTAAAAAGAAATAGATGTAGACAGTAAGTAATTTAATTTTTTTTGATTCTGCACTTACATTTTTTATGTTGTGTGCTTAAAAACATAAATAAATGCATTTAAAAGTGAGCGATTCTTTTTCCGATAACAAGTTCCAAAAATCGACGCTATGTCACCGCCGCTAACTTGACGCACATAATCTTTTTGTAGAAATTTAATAAAATGAGCCAATACGTTTTTACGACTATTTTGGGAACTATCGATTTATTTCTAGAAAACCATTTTTCCGGTTAATCGCAATCGCCTGAGCGGTTACTTTAGTTTCGAAGTTTTTGAGCGACGAACTAAAAGTGGTACAATATGTTTTATTTAGTTAAATGTGGGGAGTTTTATATACTCCTGCAAAACAAACTGTTCTTGAATTTCCGTTGAACAGATATGTACAAAGGCAAATTAACACGAAAAGTTAATTTCTCATACACTCATACGGTACATACAGTCATTTCTTGCACAAATAGCTAAAAATTTTATAAAAAATATCATTTATTTTTGTACAGAAGCTGATAATCCAAAAAGTGCTGATGTTGGAGCAGATATGGCCACAAACTGGAGCGCCAAGGGTAAGGATAAATATTTAATTCAACTTAAATTTGTTTTATTCACACATATGTGCTATAAGTATTATTGTTCAACAATATTATTTTTTTTTTTTTCAAAAGGCGCTGGTCAAAATTGTCTGGATGCAAGAGCAGATATGCAAACTGACTGCAGCGTACAGGGTGAGTGCAAATTTCATAGTTTGTTCATAGAAGGGAACTAGTTTAACTGCTGAAGTCAGCAGAAGGATGTTAATTTGAAAAAATAAATATTAAAAATTACAGAATAACTAACTTATTATTTTATTGTATATGTTTTTTATATGTTCTTTTATATATGCAACCTATTTGAACGCACTAAAAAATGAACATTTTTGGTTACTTCAACCCTTACAAATAAAAAACATTAGATTTGCATATTTTCATAGATACAAAAGTATTGGCAATTGCTAAAATAATTGTGTTTAAATATGAAAAAAATCAAATAAGAAGTACAAATTAATGTTTAGATATTTTGCCAGAAGAAAATGTCGTATGCAAGGGGCAGATGCTTAGACAATTTTCTCTTAAAATATATTCATGAAAAACTCTACGTCAATCCTCTTAAAGCTTCCAATAAAATATACTCGGTAGCCCGGAGAGAACCAATCTTTTTTTTTTTGCAAATATATTAAGTATTATTTCCAGATCATCTGAATAGGTGTACGTGATAAATTTCTAACCATACTTATTTATATATTTTTATTGCACAGAAGACTCAACTTTTTTAAACTCCAATGTAACGATGGAGTTAGCTGATTCAGACATGACATACTACCCAGATAAATCATTGTCATTTATGAATAGTACATCTTTTTCTTACAAACCAACGGAACCGGTGTATGATGTTAGAAAAATTACTGTGCCAATTGCTAAGAACCAGAAAAAATGTAAACGGCACTTTTGCATATTTTGTAAAACTTTGCAAACAAAATTTGCACGCCACATAGAGCTTAGACATAGTCTTGGACCAGAAGTTAGAGAGATTAGCAGTTTAACAAAAGGCAGCCAGCAAAGAATAAAATTGATTGATGCATTACGAAAAAAAGCGATTTCATTTATAACACCGATGCAACTTACAATGAAGGGACTTTTATAGTTCCTCGTCAATTAAGGGAAAACTCAAAAAGAGGAGCTTTGGATTTTGTGTGCTGCAATGGATGTAAAGCCTATTTTCCAAAGATAACGATTCGGAATCACATTAAAAATTGTAGCAGTAATATCCATAAAAAAGGCAACCGGGATATACTAAAATCTGGACGAGGCACTACAGGCTATATGTATAGTGCTGCAAATATTATACTGCGTAATAAAATGATGCCCGTCCTTAATGACGATGCCATCAGTAGGACAATATTGTATGATCATCTGATAATATTGTTCGGAAATTCAGAAGCTATGAAACACACGGAAATACAGCACGATATGATAAGGGCAAATATGCGTTATCTAAGTCGCCTTTTAATCGCAATAAAATCGGAATGCCCCGACGTTGTAGAGCTGAAATAAGACATTTGCCCTAAATATTATGATGCTGTGATTTCTGGAATTCGATCTGTTGCTGAGTTTAATTATGATAATTTGAGTTTTATGAAGCCCACTGCAGCGACAACACTAACATGCTTGGTCATAAAATGTGCGAGAATATTATGAGCACAGAGCATTAAAGATGGCGATGATAACAGAAAAAAATTAGCGAATGATTTCTTATCTCTGTGGGAAACAGAAATAAATATAAACATAAATAAAAGAGCAGTTGAGGATCAAACCAAAAAACATAGATCTGTCAGTCTTAATACCTACTATGGAGGACATAAAATACTGTTTAATTTTGTGCATGATCTACCCGCTAAAGCTTTGAATGAGCTAAACAACAAATTCAACATTTTATCATTAACCTCGTTTAAGCAGAGCACTTCGATCAGTTTGCTTATTTTCAATCGGCGCAGAGTTGGCGAACTGGAAAGACTTACTCTTGAGAGTTACAGAACTGCTCATTCTCATTCTCATCGACGATAGAGCTAATTCTAACCTATATAAAAACATGTCTGCCAAAATAAAAAATCTTTCTCAAAATTTCACCAGGGTGATTATTTGTGGCAAAAAAACCGTACAGTTCCAGTTCTTTTTACACCATGGGATCGTTATTGCATAGACAATATTCTCGAATATGGAAAACGCACAATAAATAAACCAACTACTTATATCCTGGCCCGCGGCCACTTAGATAAGAATAAATTCGTGCGTGTCCAATACTAGAAAACTTCGCAAATGAATGTAGTGCACGTTGCCCTGAATCCCTTAGAGGCACAAACCTGCGAAAGCAATTGACCACACATACCTCACATACCACACATACCTCTTTATGGGTCACCATAAAGACTTCCATAAAATGACTATCGTGTTCCTGCCTCTGTAGCAGAGATGACCCAAGTTTCGCAATTAATTATGTCAGCAATGAACATGGAAGAGGAAAATGCTGAAATTGTAGAAGCTAATCCCGAGAGTGAGTTAATTTATTTAGTCCGTCTGTTGCGAAGAAAATTTGAATAATAGCTGCAATGCTATAGATCTGGAATTGTCATATTCAGAATACTTCAAAAGAATTTTTGCAAGAATCGTAACTTCGATACAATCGAAGATACTTTCGCTATTTAAGAAATTAGTGTTGGTTATGACGACCTTTCCGAAGTCCGTGTTTCTTTAAATAAACAGTTCAAAACTATTTAGTTTAATATTTTGCTTATTTTATTGGAACCAATATATTGAATTACATTTTTTTCAACTGTTTATTTAAGCAAACCCGGACCTCAAGCAAGCAAACAAAATGATATATACTTTAACGTACTTTTTCTTACAGCTGAAATTAATAATTCAGAAAGTTCAGATGAATCTAATGATGAAGAGCCGCCAGAGTTTGTATGTTCGTCAGATGACGCAAATTATTCGCCTCCCAAAAAAAAGTAAAGCGTCGGAGCAGTAAGTATTACAGAATAGCTAACAAGTAATAATTTTCAGTATAATACTTAATATAACAACACAAACAGAGTCCCACGGTTAAAGCTCATGTCCTTCATTTTGATGGAGCTCAATCTCTAACAGATTAGTTACTAACGGCATGACAAATCAAAACTTATTCATTTATTTATATAAATAAGTTGTGATTTGTTATGACGTTAGTAACTGAGATGTTAATAATTTAAAGTTATTTTCAATGAATTTTAACATGGATTTTTATAGGTAAGAAACATAAAAGGTTTTCACTGGCTGCAAGCCCCCGACTCACTTTCGTTCGTTTTCAAAGCTTCGGTGCAAATAGCAGAATTGTAGCGCTAACTGTGTGGGCTGTAATTCGGTTATTTATAAAAATTTCTTATTTACAAAACATTTCGAAATTTTATAAATTGTTGGTGAGCCGCCATAAGATATATCGATATTTCGACGTTTTCCATACAAAATATACATGGATATAAAAAAGGCTCCGGAAATTCTGACGAATAGTGTATATAAATATTACGTAGTTTAAGGTTCAACAAATTAAACTTTTGTAATATCACTGTAATTCAAAACTTTATCTTTTTTTATTGCAGCGACACCGTTTGGAAAAACGCGCCGTGTACGATAGGGCCCAGGCGAACGCAAGCAGCTAGAAAATATATTTGGAAAAGTTGCCATCGCTTAAAAAATGTTCCGAAACTATAAATGCAAATCCATGTTTTCGCGGGCGCACTTCAGCTGAACTAAAGACATGGACAACCAGAGAAAAGCGAAGGGGAGGAAAAATCATTGTAATTGGTTTAAAACAATAAAAATAAAATAAAATAATCTTGTAACAAAATATATAAAATATGCATGTTTACTTTTCACACAAATTTATAGTGCATAGAGTGATAATCAATAATTTCGTTTAATATTTACAATATTATCTTTATTCATATGTTACACCTGATCCGACAGACAAATGGACTGGCATGTCTAAATCGACTCTATTTCGTTAATAATAGATATAGATTAAATTTACTTTACACTGCTAAATAAGCAAAACTTCGTTATACCACGTTCATACATTTTTAATGGGTTGGCGGTATACAAAAAATAAAAATCTCAAATACTTACCCAAATAAAATTTTATTTTTTTTTTATTTTTTATTTTATTTATTATAAGGATAAGCACTTATAATAAGCAGGCCCTGCAAATAACATGTAAGTGGTTTGTTTAACTAAAAAACGATTTTAAGTGCAAAATAAAACAAAAGGCTTTGAGTACAGAAAGTTGTGTAAAGTTATTTGGTCAAAACTCGATATTATCACGTTCTATCCATTCCGATTAGCATCGGTCATAGTGAAACCCTATAAATAAAGTGTCAAAAATAAAGGTTAAGGGTATAAGCTAATGAGCTTCCCAGGACCCTATAGGGAGATTAAAAGTGAATATATTAGTGACGAAGACTGGGACACAAACTCAGAGGCCAGTTTAGAAAACACAAGTGACATGGACCCTAATCAGATATAAGCACTAATAAACCAGGCGTTGGCACAGTAGGAGTCTAGACTAAAAGCAGAATTTGACGCAAGATTAAGTTCGGTAAACCAAAGGGTAGATAGTTTACGCCTTGAGGCGTATCAAAGAATCTCAATCGACCCCGATGTAGGGTGTAATATATCCCTTGACTGTGTAAAATCTATACCCGAATTCAATGATACGCATGTTGAATATGTCCACTGGAGACAATCCGCTATGGATGCGTGCGAACTTTTCAGACCCTACGTAGGCAGCAATGCCCACTAATAAGAAACAGAATTAAGGGTACAGCAAGAGCTTTGTTGTCTTCGTACAACACAGTCCTAAATTTTGATGCAATAATTGTTAGGTTAGACTGTACGTATGCTGATAGGACGTCGATTAGACTCTTGCGTCAACAACTAGAGATGGTCCACAGGGCGACTCTACGTTGATGCAGAATTATGACGAGGTTGAGCGCTAGCTAACTCTGGTCACAAACAAGGTAGTAATGACCCACGACCAAGATAGAGTAAAAATGCTAAATGAAGAGGTTAGGAGCGATGCACTGCATGCGTTCGTCTCAGGTCTGAAGAAGACCCTCAGATGAGTTGTGTTTCCTGCGCAGCCGAAGGACTGCCCTCTGCTCTGGCTTTGGCCAGAGAGGCAGAGGCTAGCATGGAGCGAAGTACGTTCGCGGCCACGTATGCTAGGGTTTTGGAAGACAAAGCCCACGTGACCGAGGGTAACAGGAACCAAAGACGCTCGTATGAGAACCAGGGTAGAAATGATGATGCCGATCGCGGGCAAGAAAGAAACCCGCACTATACCAAAAAACAGGGTAAACACCAACCACAGAAAAGCTATGCGAATAATAGCAACAAAGTAGACCAAGGCCAACAACAGGAGCCTATGGAAGTTGATGCTTCAACGGCAAAGCTTAGACAGCAGACACAGTACAACAAAGAACAGGCTAGTAGTTCACAAGTAGGAAATGTGCAAGGCCAAAAGAGACCGAATTCGTCTGAGCGCGTATCCGGCCAGAGACGACAGCGGGTGCATAACACTGTGCAACAAAACACCAACAATGATGACCAAGGTTATAATAAAGTCGCCTCCAAGGAGGTTGCCGAGGTCGACGACGACTCCGACTGTGCTGTTGGGGATGACTCGACGCTCAACGCTCCAAGCTACCGTTTGTCGAACGGCAGCTGGTAGGGGAAAATATAAGAATTTTAATCGACAGGGGAGCGGCCAAAAACTATATTAGACCCTTAACAGGGCTAAAACACGTGAGGCCAGTCAGCACCCATTTCAGTGTTAGTTCCATTCATGGTTCTAACAAAGTCCACCAGAAGTGTTTAATTAACATTTTCGGTATAACAACGTCATGCTTCCTACTAGACTCCCTGACCCCGTTCGACGGCATTATAGGCTTCGACTTGCTAACGCAGATAGGAGCGACCTTGAACGCTGAAAATGGCACAGTCAACTATGGGTCTATATCTGAGAAGCTGCAGCACCATATTTGCGACAATGTGAATTTCACAAATATCGATGATATTATTGTGCCAGAGTCCATAAGGGCAAAGTTTGGTAGCATGATTCTAAACAAAGCAAAGGCATTTTCAGCTTCTAACGAAGCACTGCCATTCAATACTTCGGTAGTGGCCACAATACGCACAATAGACAGTGAGCCGGTCTACTCAAGACTTTACCCACACACTATGGGAGTGGCTGAACGAATACAAAGAACTATTGCGAAATGGCATCATCAGGCCATCAAAGTCGCCGTACAACAACATCGACATGGGTTGTCGATAAAAAAGGTCGTGACGAAAATGGCAACAAAAATAAACGCCTAGTTATCGATTTTAGAAAGCTAAACGAGCGAACAATAGCAGACAAATACCCAATGCCGAGCATTCCCATGATCTTAGCCAATCTGGGAAAAGCTAAATATTTTACAACTCTAAACTTAAAGTCCGGCTACCACCAGATATTTCTTGCGGAACAAGACCGCGAAAAAACTTCTTTCTCTGTAAACGGAGGAAAGTGTGAGTTTTGTCGACTACCGTTTGGGTTGAAGAATGCGGGAAGCATCTTTCAAAGAGCGATCGACGACGTACTGCGTGAACAAATCGGCAGAACATGCTATGTATACGTAGATGACGTCATAATAAAACTCATTTCTTTAAAAAAGAAGTAGAATACTTGGGGTTCATAGTAACTGAAGGCGGGGCGAAAACCAACTCGGAAAAGGTTAGGGCTATTCAAGAATATCCGGAACCAAAAAACCTATTTGAGCTCAGATCATTCCTAGGCATGGCCAGTTCACTACAGGTATTTTGTTAAAGATTTTTACTGCAATAGCAAAACCGTTAACGAATATTCTGAAAAGCGAAAACGGGTCTATTAGCAAACATATGTCAAAAAAATGGCTATCAATTTTGACATCACCCAGAGGGATGCTTTTGAGAGACTAAGAAACATCTTAGCTTCAGAAGACGTCATTCTCAGATATCCAGATTTTAGGAAGCCGTTCGATCTAACGACGGATGCTTCAGCATATGGTATTGGCGCTGTACTTTCACAAGATGGCAGACCCATTACTATGATATCAAGAACTCTGAAAGATAGCGAGACTCATTACGCCACCAATGAAAGAAAGTTGTTGGCTATTGTGTGGGCGCTAGGTAAGCTACAGCAGTACTTGTATGGTACAAGAGACGTTAATATCTACACAGATCACCAACCTCTTACTTTTGCTGTATCGGATAGGCACCCCAATGCTAAAATTAAAAGGTGGAAAGCGTATATCGATGAGCATAACGCAAAAATCCACTACAAACCCGGTAAAGAAAACCATGTCGCAGACGCATTGTCTCGACAAAATATTAACGCCTTGCAAGAAGAAATAGCGTCAGACGCAGCCACCATCCACAGCGAACTGTCGCTAACATACACAATAGAGTCAACGGACTAACCCTTAAACTGTTTTAAAAACCAAATAGTGTTGGAAGAAGCACGTTACCCTCAGAGGCGAAACTTCATATTTTTCACTTCACAGATAAAAAAGAAGCATTAAACGAGGTTAAATCATTTCTCAAACCAACTGTAGTCAACGCAATCAATTGCGACTTGCCAATGCTGGCATTCATTCAACATGAATTAGTGAAAAGCTTCCCATCCACTAAGTTTCGTTACTGCAAAAAAGTAGTAGCTGATATAACAGACAAAGACGAACAAAGAGAAATAGTCATGACAGAACATAACCGCGCGCACAGAGCCGCCCAAGAGAACATCAAACAAATCTTGGAAGAATATTACTTTCCGAAAATTACTAAGCTAGCGACAGAAATTGTGGCGAACTGCAAAAAGGCCAAATATGACAGACATCTAAAGAAGCATGTCCTTGGGGAAACACCAATTCCGTCATACCCTGGCGAGATCCTGCACATCGACATTTTTTCAACTGACAAGAAGCAGTTTTTAACGTGTATCGACAAATTTTCAAAATTTACAATAGTACAACCAATATTGTCACGTACGATAACCGATGTGAAAACCCCTATCGTTCAAGCTGATAATTTCTTCCCAAAGACAAAGGTAATATACTGCGATAATGAGTCGTCTTTTAATTCGGTAACAATAACCGAGTTATTAAAAGACTGATATGGGATAGACATTGTAAACGCACCACCGCTTCACAGTACCTCCAACAGCCAGGTGGAGCGCTTCCACAGTACCCTGTTGGAAATTGCAAGGTGCGTCAAAATTGAGAAAAAAATAGACGACACAGTCGAACTGATCATACATGCCACAGTGGAATATAATCGATCGGTACATTCGGTAATAGGCAAAAAACCGATTGAGGTAATACATGCGTCTACCAATGAGTTTAAAGATGCAATCAAAAACAAGGTCGAAAAAACGCAACAAGTGCAACTGGACAGAAACAACCCAAACAAGGACAATTTAAAGTAACAGTCAAAACTAAGGAATTCATAGATTTAACTTTTCCTCCTCTCGCAGGTTCATTACACTACTTTTAATCTTACTGGCGACGGTAAATGCTCGGATCACCAATTATTCGCATTCCAAGTACATACATACCTGTTGTAGACGGGGATGTATTGGTATGGGAACAGCGGGACTATGTTAGGCACACTGGCAACCTTACAGAGTTCTCTATGATGTTAAAGGAAACAGAAGAGTTGTCCGAGTTATTCCCTCAGTCTCATATAAGAAAGTTATTAGACGTCGATACCGACCACCTTAGAAACCTTTTGTCCGTATTGAAAGTTCACCACAGGATAGCCAGGAGCTTGGATTTTCTAGGGACAGTGCTCAAAGTCGTGGCCGGCACACCACACGCATCAAATTTAGAAAAAAATAAAAATAACAGAGTCAAAGTTAATCGAATCAAATAACAAGCAGGTAGAAATAAATACGGAGACTCAAAGGCAAATAAACCAGTTAACCGATACAGTAAATAAAATAGTCAAGGTAAAGAAGAAAGAGCTAATCGACACTTCACATTTATACGAGGCACTTTTGGCCAGGAATAGAATGTTGATAATTGAAGTTCAAAATTTAATGCTTACAATCACACTTGCTAAGTCAAACACAATTAACCCCACAATATTTGACCACGACGACTTAAAATCCGTTTTAGTTGAGCATCCCACAGATATCCCTGTAGTAAGTTTGTTGGAAGCATCAAATATTAAGGTCCTCCAGTCCGAAAATATAATCCATGTACTAATGGATTACCCTAGAATTAAATTTGTTTGTAAAAAGGTTAGCATTTTTCCGGTTTCACATAAGCACACCGTTCTTCAACTCCAAGATGACACCGTAGCAGAATGCGAAAACGGCGTCTTAGCGGTCAACAGCTGTACTACAACGACGTACACGTCATTCTGCAAGATAGCACCATGCGACACCTGCGCACAGGCTCTGCATGCGGGCGGCAAAGCACACTGCTATACGCAACCCAGCCACTTGATACCAATCACTTACGTGGTCGACGGCATCATGATAATAAACGAAAGCCCAGCACGAGTTAGCACCGACGATGGTCCAGAGATACATGTCGACGGCACCTACCTTATCACCTTTGAAAACGTGGCCATTGTAAACGGCACAAAGTATACAAACTGGCGCGAAACTCTAGACAAAATCCCTGGCATAGCTTCCCCGTTAATCAACATCATTAGCCATGATCCGGTACTTAGTATGCCATTGCTCCATAGAATGAACAACAACAACCTTCAAGTCATCCAAAAGTTGGAGGAAAGGGTAGAGTCTGCAGGGTCGCCTAAGGTGTGGTTCGGTGTTTGAGTGGCGATCAGCCTCCTATTCTGCGGTTCTATTCTACTCTACCAAGGTTTGAGAAGAAGACGGACATCGATGGAGATGCAAAGGATTGTCAACAGCTTCAAGATGAACGAGGACGCTCATAGTTCTAAAGGGGGAGTAGTTAACGAGTGCCCCTCGCACATAGCAGTTTAAGTCTTTGTATTTGGCTAAGCAATTGCACGCATGGTGCTGACACGGCGAATGCCTCAGTTCAGTGCCCTGAGCGCAACGGCCAACTGCGGTAACCTGATCCCTTGCGCATGTCACAAGAGCAGCGTTATCACTTATGCTGAAGTCGGCTTGCCGACTGCTACATTGTAGATTATGCTGGATCAGCTATGGTGGGTAGCGTAAGCTTTGTCAATTATATGTTTAATTAAGCTTATGTCCCAACTCGTTGCATCGAGTGATTTTAGTTTGTTTGAGCGACCGAAGCTTACGCCGGTTGAAATAAAGTATAACTCCGAATAATAAATTCCTATATTCGTTGTGTTCGCGAAAACGCCAGCTAAAAGCTGAACACTAAATCCATCACCACTGTCACCCGCCAGCGAGAAGCGTCGTGGGACAGGCAATTCAGTTAAAACATCCTTGGGAATTCTAAACTTGATTAATTTGTATGCCGGCAGCTCAATTTGGAGATGCCTGCAGTGGTCAGGGGAGGCCATTCTGGCCACCTTTGGCCTCTGTTGCTGTCCCTCATGGTCCTGCTGAACAGGCTGCCGTATTGATAGTTGCTGTAGCTGGACATTGGAGGCCGTGGTGGATACCGTCGATCGGTTGCTTAGTACCCGACGCTCCCGGAGTAGTGACCGTCGCATTGGTGATTGCTGTTGCTGGACAATGGATGCCTTTGACGCCGCCATTGACCACTGTTGCAAAAGCTGTCGCTCCCATAAGGCGAGCTGCTGGATTTGTGTGTGTTGTCGTTTGCCCCGGGAGACCGGATTGGATGGATTCGTCTGCTGTTGTTGCTCCTGTTGCCGTTGGCCCATGATGGCCATCGTTGAGCTTAGCTTCTGTAGCTGCTCTGGCATGGAGACGGGTGGCTGGATTGGCCGCTGCGTTTGACGGTCGGGAGAGGCCGTCGTGTTAGCCGTCAATCGTTTTACCTGCAGCCGCCCGTCCGCATGCAAGTGCTGCTGTATTGGCAGATGCTTCTCGTCACCTGTGGAGGCCGAGTTAAGCACCATCGACCAATCATGCTGTAGTTTCTGCCCCCATAGAGCCGGATTCTGTTCATTAGAGGCCATAGTGGCCGCCGTCACATGTTTCTGGTTGCTCTGTTGCCCCCATATGGCAGAGAGCTGAATAAGCGGATACTCAAACTGTCTATTTATCATCATTTGGTCAGCTGGGAGCTGCTGCTGCTGTTGCAGACCTCGGAGATTGAACTGGCATATTTGTTGGAGCTGATGCCATAATGGCACCTGATTGACCTCGGTGAGTGGATTCTGCAATTTTTTGATAAACTGATTAGCATTACTATCCGTATTGGGGTCGAAAATTGCCATTTTGTTCGTGTGTCATGTTAGCTAGTGGCAGCTGTACTTTGAACTGTTGTGAGTCGTCAGTTAGCGTTTGTTCTAGTGGCTGCACAGAGTGCATAAATGGCTCTGAGTTAGTATGTGTCTGGTCTTGTATCGGCTGCCTCAGAGTGCACCTTTTGGGCACGCTGTAGTTTTTGGTACTGCACGCCATTGTTACGCGCAGCAGCGTGTGCCCTCTGTATGTTTTTGACATGAAGTTACCTTTTTGGCTACGCTAGAGTGAAGGAGTATCAAATGGAACTGAGTACATTTCTAAGTAATTTGTCAATTCGATAGCATCCTCAGTACTAAACATGAAGTTGTATTCTAAGAGTGCTTGAATAAATTGAGCGTCGCAATTGTTAACTAATACGATAGCTTCTGAGTCTGATAGTATACATCTTGCAATTGTTGCCTTTCTAATGATCTGGCCAGGAGCCAGTTTCGAGAATATATATTTTTCGCTCATATTAGCGATATTGGTAGCAGATATTCGATGTCCATATATGTAAGGGTGCGGAATATATCTGCTAGTTTCTAAATAGTTTTGATAATGATCGTCCCGAGAGTATAATTTGTGCTCCCTCACTCCGTCCGTTACTCATTGAGTCTCTGTTTTCATTCATTGTAAATGTCATTGGCGGCATGACGGGCGCTATCAGCTGTGCTGATGAGCATCCGTGTGGCAGTGCCGTGCAATTTGTTTGTTGCAGGCATTGTTATATTGGTGTGGGTTACTATTTGTAATAGTAGCCCTACCACCTGGTCCAGTTTTTGGGCCATTTGATGCATTACAGCCATATAACTATTTAAAGCCCCTATGGCTGCATTATTGGCTGGCATTTGGCTATTTTGTTGTTGTTGTAGATGTTGTTGTTGTTGTTGTAGTTGCCTTTGCAGTTGTTTCTGTTGCTGTAACTGTGGCTGCTGCTACTGCTGTGCAGACACTGATGTATTGGCAGCCTTCTCTGCTGCCAATTGACTCTCTTGCTTATAGCCGGATTACGTGCCCGGCCATGATTGACTTTCTCTCGTGCCACCTGACTGTACGTCATAGTGGAGTTTGCCATGTTTTGCTTTTGTTTTTGCTGGCTGGACTGATTGTTCTGCACTGCCTTGGAGTGCTTGATCGCTGATGGCTTCTGCTTCGGCTGCTGCTGGTTGGTTGTGACTCGTTTCCTGTTAGCTGCTAGCTTCGCTTTCTCATCCTTAAAGGCCCGGCAGCCTTTATAGTTGGCAACATGTTTACCTTGGCAATTGGCGCACTTTGGAGGCGCGCCTCTTGCCTTGGTGCATGTTGTTGTTTGGTGTCCTTGCCCGCATTTGAGGTATACGTACGGCCGACGGCAATAATTCTTGCTATGCCCATATGCCTGGCAACGATGGCACTGGACAGGTATATTTTTTATATTATTTTTTGGGTAAAAAACATTTTGCAGCCCTATTACATTAACAGCATGTCAGTATTTTTCTTATATACTACTATTTTAATTTTATTTACAGCTCAACTATCGTGTGGCAACTTATCGGACAAACGAGTTATTGGTATTTTTTCATAACGATAGTTGGCAATTCGTTATCGACTACATTTCCGCTTCCCTATAAGAACGTGCAGTACAGAGGTAAGTGAAAAAAGTTTGATTATTATTATATTTCTTTTATAGAAATTTATAAATACTAATATTAATTGCAGGACAGCGCATCAGCATCGTGGACCGAAGAAACATCCAGTGGGGTCTCGCAGGTAAGTGACCATTTGTAAGCAATGTTTAATGTTGTGCCCTCTTTTCAAGGAACAGTACGTCAGCGTCGTGGATTGGAACATCACGGGACGCTAGATGGAGCCCTCAGGGGTCCGCTAGGCATATCGCACATTTGCTTTGGTGGACGGTGCTATGGCCGCCGCTCTCTTATCTTGGGAGCAATGCATCTTCCACGTCTTCGTTCAGAACGCGTTCCAGTGATACTCGGATTATCTGTAGACCTAGCAGAGTGATTTCTCCGCGTCTATGCATTCTTCCATAGAAATTTATACTTGACTCTCCGAATCTTCTAGGCGGCTGCTGATTCGATAGCTGGACCCGTTTTCCTGGCCTGGATTTCGGCCAATCTCTCATTTTCTCGCCTCTCTAGCTCTTCTTCTTGAAGCCGGAGGAGTGTTAGAAGTTGCTCCCTTTGTTGTGCCTACTGTGTTTGGCGAGCACTGTGCAGGGTGAGCGGTGTCTGTCCTTGGCGCTGTTGAGGCCCATGTTGTTGTTGCAGCGGTCGTATGTGCTGTTGCAACTGCTGTGTGTAGCGGGGCCGCTGTAAGCGTTGAGGCTCGAATGGGTGCGCTAGCAGATTTCGTGCCTCAGGATTTGCGTGTCTGGCCAAGGAGTTTGCAAACCGGTCACTTGTCAGGTGGAAGACATCGGCAACGGTTTTAAAGCAGTATGTACTCCTTATTGTTGCGTTTCTGGTTAGCCAGGATGCGTTAACTGATTTTCGTATTATTTTATTTTGCAGTTGTTGAATGCGTTGCAGCTGTGTGTCTGATGTGAGCGCCCCCCAAACAGGAAGGCCGTATTGCCAGATTGGCATGATAAGCTGCTTGATGAGTAACGCTTTGCAGTCCTTTGCCAGTCTGCTGTTGGGACCGAGGAGCCATGTCAGTTTGGATACTCTTGCTCTCAGCTTAGTGCTGAGGTGAGTATCATGTGATTTGAGAGTGAGTTTCCGGTCCAGTATGATTCCCAGGTATGTCTGCGAGCTTTTATTTGGTATCATCTGCCCATTGCGAAGAGGTGACAGTTCTCTACTTGTTTGATCCAGATTTCTTAATGTGTAGAGCACATGCCCTGTTTTGTTGGCATTGATGGACCATTTCTTCGCCCATTTTGTGAATTGAAAGAGGTATTTTTCATTCTCTCTAACAGCCACGGTTGGCAACGCAGAGGCACACATGATCACTGTGTTGTCGGCGTATGTTGATAATAGCATTTGGCTTTGTTGGGGCCCATAATATGGACAGCTCGTCAGAGATGGTAGTGGCATGTCCGAGGAGTATATTGTGTACAATATTGGTCCCAAAACACTGCCCTGAGGTACTTCGGCGGCAATTCGACCTGTTCTGGATTTGACACCATCATTGCCATCATTACTACAAAGGTGTGCTCATATAGGTAATTTTCGAGTATCGTGTAAAGGTTAAATGGTAACAATTTTATCAACTTATTCAGTAGGCCGTCATGCCACACGCGGTCGAAGGCTTCAGAGATGTCTATGTAGAGCAGAACTGCAGCTTTTCGTATGAGCGTAATATAAATTGCGTAACGCGGGCCAGCTGCTGCTCAGTGCCGTGCTCTCGCCTGAAGCCGAACTGGTGGCTTGGCATTGCCTTGGCAAAATCCTGGACTTCAAAGAGCCTTGACATTAGGAGCTTCTCAAAGATCTTTGATAGGCCCGATAACAGGCTGATTGGGCGATAAGATGTTGCTTCAGCTGTTTTTTCCCAGACTTGGGAATCATTGCTATGCCAGCGTGTTTCCATTTTTTGGGAAATGCCCTAACCTAAGACTAGAGTTGTAAATAAGCAGTTAGTATAACAGTATAACAGTTTGATAATTCTGTTATCTATTTTATCTTCGCCAGGTGACTTATTTAGCTCTAGTGCGTAAATTTCCAGCTTAAGTTCGTTAAGCGTAATTGGCCTGATTGTCTGCTGTAGCTCATGGCCTGTTTGCTGCTGCTGTAGCTTCAGTTGCCTCCACTCTTCACGAATTTCTGCACGCTCCTCGGACGAATTAGAGAGATTTGGGCTAAAACGTGCTTCAAAGTGAGCGACGAAAGCCTCCGCTTTTTCGGCAGTAGTTTTTGTCCATATTGCGTATGAGTTTGGTGCGTTCCTCGGGGCTCCTTTGCCAGCATTAGCTTGTATTATTTTTACTGGCCAGTTTGGCTGTGGCTGTTTCTTTAATTTGTTGGTAAGTCGCCATAGCTTTTGCATTGCATATCGATCGCGGGTGTCAACGTCCACAAGCAATCTATTAATGTTCTTGTTTTTCAGCTGGTTAAGTGCCTTCTTCAACTTGTTTTGTGCGGCCCTATATTGCTGCTTAGCCTCTGCAGTTCGTGTCGCCATTGAGATCTGTTTACACCTCTGCTTATCCCATAATAGTCTTCTGGTCGGATTGTCCAGTTCATGATCGTGCCTGTGGTGGCCCCGGTGACTGTGTTGGTTTCCATGTTGCCTGTTTGCTGCAGCATTTGCCGCTATTTGGATGTTGCGTACGAGAATGTCCACTGCATCGTCGATGTCCGTGCCACTGCGGATCTCGGCGTTTATGTGGATTTGTTGGTCAAGGACCTACTGAAATCGATGCGTATTTGCCCCAGCAGCTAGCAGTCTGCGATTACCAGTTTGAGTTGAAAAGTTTCGGCTTCTGTTAGTAATCAGATCAACTCTTAGTGGCAGGTGGTCCGAGTCCAAGTCCGTTGAGGAGTGAATTCAAAGCCGGCTACTATCTAGAGCACTGCAGACTGCAAAGTCAATTGCTGAAGGTCTTTTCCTTCTACGTACGGGTAGTGCGTTGCTCCGCCGGTGGCCAGAAATTTATATCGACTATGTGTGTGAATTGCTTCAAAGAGCGCTTTGCCTCTGTGACAGGCTCGCGGATTTCCCCACCATGAGTGCTGGGCGTTCCAATCGCCGAAGAGAATAAAGTTAGATGGAGCAAGTTCGGTTTTTTTTTCTGTGCAAGTGGCTTCATGAGAATGAGGATCGGGGATTGACCGGCAAGTTGCCAGGAGCGGGCAATGGAGTCGTGCGAGCAGAGAGAGAGAATCCGGGTCCGGGTCCAAGTCCACGTCCGAGTCCTAGCTCGTGGTCCGACTTCAGCACGATGGCCACTCGCTCACTCTGACTCACTCACTCATCCGGTCGCCCGCTCCCAATTGGGAACGTGAATGCGCTCAATCTCCTCTTCTCAGTCCAGAAATTTATTTATTGATATATATTACTTGAGATATGGATAAGCGTTATAAACATTTTGTACGTTAGGTTTGTGATGATTGAGAGGATGTAATATACAATTGGGAACGTGAATGCGCTCAATCTCCTCTTCTCAGTTCAGAAATTTATTTATTGATATATATATTACTTGAGATATGGATAAGCGTTATAAACATTTTGTACGTTAGGTTTGTGATGATTGAGAGGATGTAATATATAATTGGGGTAAGGTGCGGCGTCAGTAAACATTGTTTACCATAAGCCAGCAGGTAATTGGCAGGAGTTATGCAGTTAATGCGTTTCTAAGTGTGAGAGAGAGGCTTATGAGATATTTTAGAGGGATTGTGGGTTCTTTGTATTTGTGGCACAACTTCAAGGATCTTTGAACTTCACGCGTGATGGTGTGTGTGATTGTGAGTGCTTGCGCGCTGGTGCGAATATATGTCCACAAATACATACCAGCAAGTTTGTGCGCTTGCGTGTACATGTATATGTATGTATGCAGCAATAGGCAAATTGCCATCTTGTAATAGGATTACATGGCGGTTTGTTATGATATGAGTGTGTGTTTAGAATGCTCAGCGCTATAAATGACAGCAGCGATAATATTACATCATCGAAGCATGCCAATTGGTCGTCATATTGGATTCTTCATAGTTTTGGGATAGGTAATTGGAAGAGGTCGTCAAATATTTAGTTTTTTAATTTAGATTTGAGAATAAATACCTCGAAGATACTTCGATGTGAAAAGTTGTTGTGTATGTGTGTGTGTGAATTGTAAAGAACAGGATTATTGGGCCTGTGCCATTCTCTCTCACACTAGATAAGGTAGTTTCTTTTCTTCTTTCTTAGAAAGAAAAAAGAAGAAGAACCATTGATATTGGCTAGATAATAATCCAAGGAACTAATATGTTCTTATTTTGGTTACAATTTGTCATATAAGTGTGAGGGAGAGTATTTAAATAAATGTCTATAAAGCTGTTGATTGTTGTTGTTGCTGCTGCTGCTGCTGATGATGCTGCTTTTGTTGCTGCTGCTGTCGCTGCTGCTGGTGATGTTGCTGCTGTGCATAAAGCTGTTGATTGTTGTTGTTGCTGCTGCTGATACAGCGCGTCAACTTGTCAAGCTGTTATTGTTGCCTTTGGGCAAGCTGAACCAATAACTGGGTGGTTGAGTTATGCTCAGTGGTAGAAGGAATTGGAGTTTGTTGTTGTTGTTGTGGTGGCATCTGTTGCTGGTGCTCAGCATCGATTTACATTGGCGTAGGCTCATGCTGGGTGAAGTGCTGAGCAGTGGTAACAATACGGATAGCGGATGTTAGGGTATACAGCTGCTGGCGCTGCATATGAACAGTCAGATCACGGTTGAACATCGAGCCAAATCGTTCAACTTGACGCTGCTGTTGTTGGATACTTTGAATTTTGGCCCATCTGAGGCGCGGGTCCAAATTTGTGAAAGTTGTTGGTGTTTTTCTTGTTGTTGCTGCTGCTATTGTTGATGTAAGATTGGCATTAGAAGCCAGTGTGATTGAGCTATGGGCTGGATTGGCGACAAATTCAACATTATTAATAGGGATAATGTTGTTATTATTAATAATGGGAACATTAGCGGCGCTGGCATCATTTGATTGTTGCCTTTGTGCTAGCGCTCGTTTCATCTGGGCTCGTTTTTGCTGTTTTGAGCTTTGCTTGCGAATTTTAGTTTTTTGTATTCTGTTTATTGGCTTGGGCAATTTCAATGGCGTTTGTGCCTGTTGCAGTTGCTGCCGTTGTTGTTGCTGTTGCCGCTGCTGGGGGCGCATTGGTTGCCGTTGCCGTCGCTGTATATTCGGATTGGTCTGTCTCGGTAGCTGTTGCCTCCTTGATTGACCGTTCCGAATGTTTGAATGTGATGTTTGTTTTGATCTCAGTAGGTCTAGATATAAAGGGCAGCCCTTATATTTGACCGTGTGCGATTGGGAGCAATTGGCACAGTTTGCCGGTAAATTGACAAGCTTAAATGGCCGCATTTCACACAACGCAGGCTGTGGCGACAATAGCGCGCCGTGTGGTTGTATCGCTGACAGCGGTGGCACTGTGTCAATTTCTTGCCATCAACTTTTGGCCATTCAAAACGGACTAAGAATTTGCATAGTTGTCGGGCGCCGAAAATGGTTGTTGGATTCCTCAATGAATTGGGAGCCAATTCAATGAAGAATAGATTCGTTCGATATGGACCAGGATGCTGCGATTCCGGTAAACAAGGTTATATACATTGCGTATTGTATAGCCCATATTGGAGAGTTCATTTCGGATATTGGTTGTGCTGGTTGTGGAGTGAATGCCTCGCACGACAACCCGAAGTGAGAGCTCATCACGTTTCTGGTATGTATTATAGTTGATGGTGCTATCCGTTTCAAGGATACGGATGTTATGATCGTGTGTTTGGGTCGATTTGGGTAAGATTCGCAGGATGCCGGGACCACTTACTTTTAGATCATAGTCAACAATCGGTGGGTTGTTCGTTTAATTTGGTCACTAACGAATCTATGCCGTTCAAATTTGAGTCATTATGCTGTACGCATATTTGTGGTGGCTTAAACTGTTTAGGAACGGTATTAATGACGGTATGATGTTGGGGTTGTTGGATTGGGGCAAAAGAGAAGTAGGGTTCCATATTGGCAGAAGTGTTGGTAGTGAAGTTGAAAACAGGGATTGTTGTTGTTGGTGTCGCTGTTGAAGTAGTTATTGAAATAGCTGTTGGAGCTGATGCTGCGGGTGACGATGCGTTTTAAGTTGTTGTTGTTGTTGTTGTTGGTGCTGACAATGGTGAAAATGGTGGACGTGTTGTTAGTGCTGATTGGACAGCGGTAGCAAGTCCGTTAGTTGTCAGAGAGTTGATCATAGCGTTCGCTTGTCGCTGTTTGAGCGACGATTGAGATTGCAACTGAAGGTCAGACGTACAACAATCGGATTCAGGTGGAAGGCTAAGTTGTTGCATCAAGCGGGATTTTGTTGAAGTTTTGTGGTTTGTGATGCGTGCAGTCTTCCGCCGTGTCTGGCTGACAACTTTAGGGGACTTGTGAATGTTGGCCCTATTTTTCGCCAGAAATAGGCAGATTGCAATCACCGTTGTTGTTGTTGGTGCTGTTACTAACTCCGCTATTAGTGATTGAGTTCTGTGTCATGGGAACAACATTATTGCCAGTCGAAGTCGCTGCATACAAGGGGAAATATGGGGTTTCTGGTGTTGTTGGAGCCGCGGCAGTTGCTACTGCTGGAGGTGAAAGTGGAGGAGCAGTGGCTGGATCAGGTGGGGCAGATGTGCGGGCTATTTGTCGCGATGTAGAAATCATCAGCAGATTAGCTGCTGCTGATGTATGTGTATCATTATCAGTACCCTCAATATCAATAAAGAGGTCACTTGAAGAGTGTCCTTTATTTTTATTACTATTATTATTTTTATTATTGTTGCTATTTTTATTGTTGTTGCTATTAGTGCAATGATTATAGTTGGCATGGCCAGCTATGTTTCGTACATTTGTTATTTGTGTTAACATATCACTAGAGCTGTCAGGCTCTAGCTGTGCGCTGAGTCTTTTATATCGTGCCAGCTGAGCTTGCTGATCAGCTGTTAAGGTTCAGCTTTTTTTATTGTTTTGGTTATGATAGACGATGGCGGACGATCTTGAGTTCGCCGCAATTGGCGATATTGTTGCTGGTGCGGCAGTGTACACGGCATTCGTCTCGTTCGCACCATTCTTGTTTGTTTTCCATCTAACTGGATGTCCCTCTTGCATTTGCCTGGCATGTGGTATTGATGGCGATACATGGGCTAGGGGTGCAGAGGTCGATGGTTGAGGAATTGTTGTTTTTATTAAAGTTGTTGTTGATAAAGGTGTAATTGGCGCCATCAAGTCCGCTGAGTTAAGCAAAACTTTTGTTGACTTGGGCGGAGACATCGGCGAGAGTGACATATCAGATAAATTTGAGATCAGGCCTGGTGATAATGCTGGCGGCTCATACGATGTTGAGGATGTTTGTTTGGATTGTGGCATTTTATTTTTATTTGTTTTATTATATTTGTGGATCAAAATAATGAAAAGTGTGAAAGTGAGAAGTGCCAACGGCAAAGCAAAATAATCGATAAAAGTTAGTGTTTAGATGTTTGAGAATTATTATTTGTTATTGTTATTGAGAGAGATAGAGTCATGGAGAATTTAATGGCGATGACACGTCTTATTTGTTATCAGATGACGCAAAAGCAGATTTGATTGATTTCCGAGAAGGATATTGGCGACGACACGCCGATTTATGGGGAATTGTGAGTTGAGAGGAAAATGTGAGAAGCCGACGGCACGGCACAGCAGAATAATTGATAAAGTCAATATTATTATTAATTATTTATTGACGACTGCACGCCCAAAAAGTTATTCTATTTAAGGCGACAACATGCACACAATGCACAAAGATTTATTTGCAACTTAGTTGATTGTAGTTGTCGACGGCACGGCAAGTGTATTGAAAATGTGTATGTGTGTTGGAAGAGGCGTATCAATATCTGGATATTAGTAATTCTAGTTTTGTGTTTTTGGCAAATAGGTGAGCAAGTGAATACAGTACGCTTTGTTTATACTGGTAAATTGTGTTACTAAATACTGGTAAGCATACTGTGACATTTTGATGTTGTTGTTATTGTTGTTTGGGCTTGACGACGACACGCCAGGATTGTATAAAAAATGTATTTATAATTTCATCCAGCTCTAGAGGTTCCCTTGGCTCTTGCTGGCGGAATATTGGGTCAAGGAGAAGTGAAAATTCTTATTTTAGATTTGAGTTTAATAAATGTTAAATGGAGACGACACACCGCATGTATTTAGAAATTTTAGAAGAATAGTTGATAGATGATTAAATAGATTTCAACGGCAGGCCCTTGTGTGAAGATAATACTAGTGTTTTAATTCTATTTACGGCTGAGTAATGATTAATATAAGATGTTATTAAAGTTCTTCATCTATAGATGCTGTTTTTGATTAAGCGAATCCACTATTGTGAGGTTCGAACGTGGGAAAAGGGTGCCAAAGGAGTGAGTAATGTGTTTGTTATTGTTGTTGTTGCTGATGGAGTTGAGTGACGACGGCACTCCAATAGCTATTGTTATTGTTTATTTTTATTTTGTATTGATCGTAGAGATATATATGTAAGTTAATATATATGTTGATGCGGTATGATAATGTTAAATAACATGTGAGAGGAAAAGAGGGCAGAGACAATGTGAGTGTGCGTGTGGCAATACGCGCTCTGGCGTAAGGCTTCGCAAGTTTTCTTTTTCTTTGACATATGGTTGGGTCCAATGATTTGAACAAAATTATTAAAATTATGGTTGTTGTCCAAGGTAAGTGACTGCAATGTTCCAAACTAGAGCTTACTCTGGGCACTCACTAAAAAGGAGCGTGTTTTTGGTAAGCGAGAGCTTCTATTAGTTTAATTGTGTCTGCGGTTGTCTGAACGGCTTGCTTGTTTTCATTTGCTGCGGCTGCAAATGCTGTGAGTGTGTGACTGATGTGTAAGTGTTTGAAAGTGAGTTTATATATAGATGCGTGTAATAATGTAGGTATGATATACAGTATGTCAATAAAGTGTTTTGACTAGCTAAAAAACACATTTTTTAGGTTTATTTGTACATAAATGTACCTTTACGTTGGAATATTTTATCATATCTAATTTATTTCTATTCGCTATTTTTCCTAGAACAAACAGCCAGAAAAATTATTGAAATAACTTTATCCAAACGTTTTATAGAATAAAAAAAACTAAAAACATTCAAATTTAAAAATGGTCTATTGCCCTCATAAAATCCAAATTTACGTGCACTGCTGATTAGGTGTGTCTGTAAAATTCTCAGATATTGTCTAGCATCCATAGTATTTTCAATGAAGGTCAAATCTACTACACCCTTGCTTCAAATACACCCCCACACCATCACTGACAGTTTTCCGAATTTTACTGTTGGAATAATATTGCGGTTTTCCAACGCTGTTAGTGGCTTTCTCCAGACTCTGGTTGGCCCATCATTGTAGAATAGCATCATTTTGCTTTCGTCACAGAATATGACGTTATTCCAAAACTCAGTCGACCTATTAAGATGGACTTGAGCGAATGATAGCCGCTTCATAATGTTGGCCGCCGAAAGCAGTGGTTTTTCCTGGCAACTCGTGATGTGTAGTCATTTGAATTTAGCAATTTATGGACAGTTTCATGTGAAACATTCAAACCACTTTTTTCCTTTAACTCCTGAGCAATATCCCTAAGCGAAATTTGTGGATTTTTCTCAATTTTTCTAAGAATTTTTATCTTATCTCTTATCTCGTTCAGAAATTTTGCAGGGACGACCACTTACTGGCTTTGCCTCTAGCCTATCCTCCTTATTGGCTCTGTTTAATATATTGTAAATCGTTGCTTTGGATAAATTAAACATATCAGCCAGCTCCGAGACTTGACGTCCCATCTGATGGTTACACCAGCTGAGCGACTTCAAAAGTTGTTCATTTTCCTGGAATTTTAATTTTCGCAAAACTGAAGCCAAACGTTCCAAATTTCAATAGAATAAAAGTCGAAGACACAAGAGAAGCAAAAATGCGTGGGCCTAATTCTAACGGGATCGCCCAAAAGCGCACTGCTAAACGATTTACCGTAGCTGTAAAAACACTTTATTGACAGCATAAAATTTGAATGTTTTTAGTTTTTTTATTCTATAAAATGTTTAGATAAAGTTATTTCAATAATTTTTCTGGCGTTATGTTCTAGGAAAAATAGCGAATCGAAATAAATTATGTATGACAAAATATTCCAACGTTAAGGTACATTTATGTACAAATAAACCTAAAAAATGTGTTTTTTCGCTAGTCAAAACACTTTATTGACATACTGTAAGCGCAATTTTCTTTTTTTTTTTATGGAATTTGTATAAAATGTCCTTTCAGTTTTGGGCAACAGAGATGGGCATTAGTGTTAGAGTATTAGTGTGTAAATATATAGATAAGTGCGTGTGGATATGTAGGTATGATGAATGTGTAAATTTTTTGATGGGGTTTGTGCAATATAATTTTTCAATTTTGAGCAAAGAGATGGGTATTAGTGTATGAGAGTATGAATGTATGTAAGAATATATGTATGTGTTCACTTACTGGCTAAGTGTGTGTTGTGTCAGTTGTCAGGTTATGTCAGTTGAAGGGAAAGGAGTGTATACATGTGTAACCTAAAAATCGAATGTCTTGCGTGTACTCTTCTGCTTTTGTAGTGTTAGGTATTTATGATTTTTGAGTTGGTATAGTTGTATGTATGTGATGATTTGGGTATTGTTATAAGAAGATTGCTCTCTTATATATATGATGACAGTGTAGAGATTTGCCCGTAGATGGGAAAATAGGAATATAAATATAATCTATATATATTTATGTATACATGTATAGACGTGTGATGGTAAAATGATTTATGTAATTTTTCACAGAGAAAAGAGTTGAGAATATGTGAGCGCACAGCAATTTAATGTTTGATGATTATTTTTCTGAATCGTGTTAGGTTATGTTATTATTAGACTTTGTTTAGTTAATTGAATTTTTAGGTTAAGGGCAAGTTAATGACGATGGCGATTTAGAACGAGTTAGTGGTTGGTTATGTTTTTATTAGACGTTGGTTAGTTAATTGAGTTGTTAGGTTATGTTATCATTAGACGTAGATTATTTTAATGAATTTTTAGGTTAAGTGCCAGTTAATGACGATGGCGATTTAGATTAGGTTATGTTTTTATTAGACGTTGTTTAGTTAATTGAGTTTTTAGGTTAAATTATAATGGCGATGGCGACTTGAAACGAGTTAATGGCAGAAAAAGGCAAAAGCAGAGAGTTCAGCCGCACATATATGCAAGGTGTAGGAATAGCAAGCGCATATACCTATGTATGCACGCATGCGGCAGGAGAGGTCAAAGAAGGAAAGAAAGTATGAAATGAAATGGCGGCTACACAGGCCTGATGCCGTATATCAGAGATTCTCAACCTTTGTTCCCTCCCTTCTCTGTTTGCACTTTTTTTCACAGTTACGCAATTACACATCTTCAATGTTTTAACGTTTCACAAGTTCACAATTTTTCAGAGTCTCAAAATACTGTTTTATAATTTTCAACTTTCAATTTTCATCCGACTAGTGAAAAACACGTCCGTTCTGTGCAAGTGGCTTCATGAGAATGAGAATCGGGGATTGAGCGGCAAGTTGCCAGGAGCGGGCAATGGAGTCGTGCGAGCAGAGAGAGAGGTCCAAGTCCACGTCCGAGTCCTAGTTCGTGGTTCGACTTCAGCACGATGGCCACTCGCTCACTCTGACTCACTCACTCATCCGGTCGCCTGCTCCCAATTGGGAACGTGAATGCGCTCAAGCTCCTCTTCTCAGTTCAGAAATTTATTTATTATACCCTTGCAGAGGGTAATATAATTTTGTCGTGATATGTGTAACGCATAGAAGGAGACATTTCCGACCCCATAAAGTATATATATTCTTGATCAGCATCAACAGTCGAGTCGATATAGCCATGTCCGTCTGTCCGGCTGTCTGTTTCTATGCGAACTAGTCTCTCAGTTTTAAAGCTATCTTAATGAAACTGCAGAAGTCCCTTTTTCTGTTGCACTCAGCACATATGTCAAAACCAGCTGGATCGGACTACAATATCATATAGCTGCCATAGGAAAGATCGGTCGAAAATTAAGTTTTGTATGAAAAAACATTTTGTGTTTCAAGATATCTTGACCAAACTCGGCATTTATTAGTATTACCAAGCTCCTCATATATATGCAAAATCCTATTAAGATCAGACCACTATATCATATAGCTGCCATAGGAACGATCGGTCGAAAATTAAGATTTTGTATGAAAAAACATTTTGTTTTTCAAGATATCTTGACCAAACTCGGCATTTATTAGTATTACCAAGCTCCTCATATATATGCAAAATCCTATTAAGCTCGGACCACTATATCATATAGCTGCCATAGGAACGATCGGTTGAAAATTAAGTTTTTGTATGAAAAACATTTTGTTTTTTAAGATATCTTCACCAAACTCGTAATTTATTAGTTTTACTAAGCTCCTCATATATATGCAAAATCCTATTAAGATCGGACCACTATATCATATAGCTGCCATAGGAACGATCGGTCGAAAATTAAGATTTTGTATGAAAAAACATTTTTTTTTCAAGATATCTTGACCAAACTCGGCATTTATTACTTTTACTAAGCTCCTCATATATATGCAAAATCCTTTTAAGATCGGACTACTATATCATATAGCTGCCATAGGAACGATCGGTCGAAAACTAGGTTTTTGATTAAAAGCCTTTTTTGTTTATCAAGATACCTTCACCAAGCTCGGCATTAATCATTTTCTCGGCATTAAAAGGTTGCAAGGGTATTAGATCTTCGGCGTGCCGAAGATAGCCTTTCTTCGTCGTTGATATATATATTACTTGAGTATGGATAAGCGTTATAAACATTTTGTACGTTAGGTTTGTGATGATTGAGGGGATATAATATACAATTGGGAACGTGAATGCGCTCAATCTCCTTTTCTCAGTTCAGAAATTTATTTATTGATATATATATTACTTGAGATATGGATAAGCGTTATAAACATTTTGTACGTTAGGTTTGTGATGATTGAGAGGATGTAATATATAACTGGGGTAAGATGCGGCGTCAACAAACATTGTTTACCATAAGCCAGCAGGTAATTGGCAGGAGTTATGCAGTTAATGCGTTTCTAAGTGTGAGAGAAAGGCTTATGAGATATTTTAGAGGGATTGTGAGTTCTTTGTATTTGTGGCACAACTTCAAGGATCTTTGAACTTCTAAGTTTCGGGAGGACGATGTAGGAGTGGCGCGCACGCTTTTTAATGTGCAGATGTAGGCGTGTGCGCACGCGTGATGGTGTGTGTGATTGTGAGTGCTTGCGCGCTGGTGCGAATATATGTCCACAAATACATACCAGCAAGTTTGTGCGCTTGCGTGTACATGTATATGTATGTATGCAGCAATAGGCAAATTGCCATCTTGTAATAGGATTACATGGCATAAATTTGTATAATGTTGTTGATTGTTGTTGCTGATGATGATGCTGCTGCTGTTGTTGTTTTTGCCGCCGCTGTCGCTGCTGCTGCTGCTGCCGCTGCTGATGTTTCTGCTGTGTATAAGGCTGTTAATTGTTGTTGTTGCTGTTGTTGTTGTTGCTGATGCTGCTGTTGTTGCCGCTGCTGTCGCTGCTGCTGCTGATGCTGCTGTTGTTGCCGCTGCTGTCGCGGCTGCAGCTGCTGCTGCTGTACGGCTGTTGTTGCTGCTGTGTATAAAGCTGTTGAATATTGCTGTTGTTGCTGCTGTCCCTGCTGCTGCTACTGATACTGCCGCCGCTTTTGCTGCTGCTGCTGTATGCTGTGTGTGTCAACGCATGAACATGGGCGCTGGCAGATTTTTTTAGGCACTCGTCAGAGTGTGAGAGTATGTGCGTGTGAGCATGCGTCCGATGTTGTGTGCAATTAAATGTGGAGTATTGCGAAATATGGCAACAAGCGAAGCAGGAAGACACACACACGCAAACAGTTTATCAGTATATTAAGTGAAACAGATAAGTACAAATTTATTCTCTTTTTAGATATTGGCTATGCTATTTGTTCAGACCCTTAGTTTGAGCTGGATGAGGGTGATTTTGTAGGATTACGCCCCGCATTTTCTGCTGCACATCGCTCATACAGCGCGTCAACTTGTCAAGCTGTTCTTGTTGCCTTTGGGCAAGCTGAACTAATAATTGGGTGGTTGAGTTATGCTCAGTGGTAGAAGGAATTGGAGTTTGTTGTTGTTGTTGTGGTGGCATCTGTTGCTGGTGCTCAACATCGATTTGCATTGGCGTAGGCTCATGCTGTTTTATCTGGTTTCAGTTGTCCCATATAGGGTGCAACCTCAGATTAAGTTTTTGATATTCTTGGTTAGTTTATAGGGAAGGGAAGTACAAACACAGGGATTTTCAAGTGGCTAACAAAAACAAAAAGCAAACTGAACTAAGGTTGAGATGAGTGCGGCACACAGCGTGTATGAACCTATAACGCCTTAAAGCCTGCAGTATTGAAGGTTATAGGGAAGATTGCTGACTGTCCATCCCTAATGTTAGGAAGGGTGAGCAGGAGCATGACTTTGTAATTCAGCTTTTCCCAAGCCGGTAGTAAATGACTACTGTCAGTTTGAAGGTAGCCGGCATGATGATCCCTTAAGGGAGGTATGATTGGTGTTAATTTGATAATGGATATATCATCATTGTGTGTGCTTTATTCACGGTATTGGGGGTGCGTTTCGACCAGATTTACTGATGAGGCAGGCTCAAATGGAGAATGTGGTAGTGAGTTTTTCCTGTAGACGCTGGACCCAGGATTTAGTTTGGTGACAATATCACGAGATGATGAGACAGTATATTCGGGGATGATTTTAGTGAATAATTGAAGATGGTTTAATAAGTGTGTGCAGAAGTTTCTTCTGTTGTTTATGGACGGTGATATGTAGTGATAATTAGGTATGTATGTTATTTTTGGATTTCATTAATATTTCTGGCACTTGCGATTGATTTTTTTTTTGTTTTTTTTTTTTATATTTGACATAGTTGAATGGGCCTCGCAATGAAACAGGTATTGAAACAGGTTTGTTTTTCTTTATATTGACAGAGCATTTACAGATACCGTACAAACAGTTGGAAGCGTGTGGGTGAATGGAATATGAGTGAACACACAGGGAGAATTGGTTCCTCCTTGGCCATGGGGCAGCAACACAATCCAAACATGCACGCTCCACATCCGTATGTAGGCAGCCAAGGGATTTTTCCAAGAAATTCAATTAACAAAATTTGAAGCTTAGTATAATCACAATACTTTGAATTGATATAGTTAAGGGTTTTATCCCGGTATGAAGTAGCAAGTGTATTTATGATTGTCTCATTTCTTCTTTGTAGTTGATTGTGATTATTTGAGCCCAACATCTTTAGACGGAAAGCGACGACAGCATTACTAGTATTTGTCATGCCATAAGCCGGCTGTTTTGATAATGTGCTGCAAGGGAGACGAAGTGAAGTAAAATGGCAAGAGTGCAGGGCAACGTAGGTGAAACATATCTGCTTGAGACAAAAGACAGAATGAAAAACACATCGAATACCCTGCAGCAACAGTGCCAGGTATGATGGAGTATTTTAACTGGTTACCATGCATTGTCATTTGACTGTCTCCCCTCTCATAGAGACTGACGTGCGATGGATTTTTAATGTATAGAGTAAGTTTATTTATGGGTTATGTTGAGAGCTTGTGCAACTGAAATGATGGCAACGACATCAAATGAATGATGCAGAAGATTAGTGGGAGTGGATGATTGTAATATGGACAAGTTGCCGTCAGCATAGCAAGAACATACAAGGTTGCGGTCTTGGCATTGTCTCTATTCCAGTATGCAAAACGGAAAGCATGGGCATATTGAATAATTATAATGCACTAGAAGGCTTGCCGGAATAGTCTGGTTCAGTAAATTAAGATCATGGGAATTTTAGTATGAACAAGCTCCCGTCAGGATATTTAGGAACATACACGGTTGCGGTCTTGGCATTGTCTCTATTCCAGTATGCAATACAGGAGTATGTTCATATGGAAAGTATACTACATAGAAACGGGATTGAAAATTTCAAGATCATTCGGGTACAGCTCTTGTGCAAGCAATTTGTAAATAGGGATCATCAGGATAATTTTAAGGGTATCCTAGATGGAAATATATATTAAACGTTTTTTACAAAAGTGCTTGCAGTATTTATGATCATCATCTACATGATAAGTTTAGTGTGTTAAAGTTGAACTTGCTTGCTCACCTAGGCTGCACAAGATTTTTAAACAGGGCCCCCGGTATACGAGACAAAACATGCCCTGTTTGTCGTTTTGGTAGTAGTCAGTTTGCTCGCCTAGGCTGCACATGGTTTTTTTTTTGACCAGGGCCCCCGGTATACGAGACAAACATGTCCTGTTCAATGGGAGGTATGCATAACAGCAGAGATGCGCATGATAGAGCTGTACTACTTGAAGTGGAATTTAGTAGGAAGACTAACAGTTAAAGAGAGTTATTTGCCGGAAAGCCAATGCAAAATGTGTAGGAGAGTTAGTGTGGGGCTGGCCACGGTAGAACCGGCCAGGTGATCGTGCTCATGAGGCACAATGGGCTTGGCTGGGGGCAGTATAACCGGCCAGGTGATCGCGCACAGGGGCTCGAAAGGCTTGGAAACAGCCTGAGTCAGCATGAATTATATGTATAGCGCTAGCTCTAAACATCAGTATTTGGTTCCTGAGAAGAGTGTCAAGTGCATCATAATACGTCAGCATCATGGATGGTGTTGTGGATCAGTGACAGCAGAGAGACATCTCGGAGTATCAAGCATAAGGAAGCGGAATTCGCTCAATGGACGTCAATTATTTGTGCAATAAGTAGCGGTGTAGATTATCAAGCATAAATACATCAGTTGTATGGCACAGGGCATAAGGAAATGAGTATCAAGTACGATATACAATATAAGGCATTAAATGTGACCATCGTAATTGGTTCTGTGGACATAAGGTAGATGCAGTATTGTACAGCAACAATCATAGAAGCTTCAGTAATTGAACAGAGGGCATCAGTTGGTTGGCACCAGGATTCGGTCCAGGGCACAAGCGAAAGCATTCAACGTGGTGGAGATGGAAACTACCGCCATCTTTGTTGCTGCATACCAGGGCCAGGGGCCAGGAAAAGTTCTCTCGCGGGAGTCCGGACAGGATGTATGTAAGTAAAAGGAGATTGGAAGAGCTGATTAAACTGTGAGTACTTACTGAAATTGATCATTTGACCGTTATGACAAGGCAGCTGATTCTGGCGTTGCTAGAGTTGATGCAGGCAGATAGAATTAGATGAGGTATGGCGGTGCTCTGCGGCGAATTAGCTGGGCACCTGGCCAGATTCGCCTAAGTCGACGTTGAGCTCGGTTACTTCCTGATATTAGTAAGAGTCTAGCCAATTTGTTTGGGTGGCTTTCTAGCCGGTCGTTGTATTGCTTAGCACGGGAATTGATTATTTCCCATACTGTAGAGACTGTGAGACGGCTACTAGGATTAGCCTCCCCACAGTTTTGAATTTTGTAATATGTAATAGTATAAGATAATAGATTTGTAAGAGGCATAATTAAGTAACATTAAGAGGCCGGGAGCCGCCAACCACATAGTTTCTGTATTTGTAGAATAAGCGCATAGTTATAGGAAAGAAGCCTTTCATAGTTTGAATTTAACCGCCGGCCGCCGCTGTAACCGTGCGTTGCTGATCGGTTGCTCAACACCGCCTTCGAGAGCGCAGCTTCAATTCGGCGGCGAAGAGCGAAAGCTCCGAAGCGAAGTTGCGAAAGCTCCGAAGCGAAAGCTCGCGGCGAAATTGAGCGGCCGAGGCAAGCGCATGGCTCGCTAGTGAGCGAGCCGGGACTTTTTGAGAACTATCGCGGTGAGTAGACGTGCTAAGAAGAGGCGTGCCGACGACAAAAGTAAAGTGTACGGCGGAGCGCTAGGGCTCCAAGACAGTGTAATAGGGCCATAGTTGAGGAACTCGGGAAGTTAATCAAACTAATGAATAAAGTGAATGTGGTTAAAGCAATGAAGAGAAATGTAAATCTTTGTTCTCTCGGGCGGTATGTTCACCCTAACCTAGGGCGATATTGTAGTTGGTGCGAGGCCAAGACCCGCTAGTGTAGTTAGTGCGAGGCCAAGGCCCGCTAGTGCAGTTGGTGCGAGGCCAAGACCCGCTAGTGTAGTTAGTGGGAGGCCAAGACCCGCTAGGGTAGTTGGGACGAGACTAAGGCCGGCTAGCGTAGATGGGCAAGGCTACGACCCGCCAGAATAAGTAGAACAGGGCTGCGGCTCGGTAGAATAGGTAAGATAGAAGTACTGCGAGACAAGCTTTGGTCGAAAACATTCACTTTCACTTTAAATTAGTAATTTGTTTTTTAGTGATAGCCTGGATCTGTTAGCAGATAGAAACCACTTGTGTTTAGATAATTTTGAGCGAATGGACTGTGTAGTAATGCGAACATGGCGTGACCAATTTAGTTTATTGTCTAAGTGGAGACCCAAATATTATACAATATACAACGCTCTTGGCCGGTATGGTATTGTCATTTATACTAATGACAGGAGTTGCGATGTTGCTGCGTAAGGTGAAAAGGATATGGCCTGATTTATTGCCATTCACTTGAATGTTCCATTTTTTGGCCCATTCAGCAAACTGATTCACATGATCTTGCATGTAGTTGCAGGCAATTTCAGCATTTTTGGCACTGCACAAAAAAGCAGTATCATCAGCAGATGTCGCTGTCAAACCATTCATTTTTGAAGTAGGGTGTTGATCGGTAGATTGGATGTGTGTGGCTATGCAAGGCATGTCAGAGACATAGATATTGAAAAGCAGTGGTGCCAGTACACTGCCTTGTGGAACGCCAGCCAGTATGGGCCGGATAGTTGATTGGATTGGGCCGTATTGACCAGTAGAGGTATTACGGTTAGTGCTTGTGCTTTCTGCATTATTGCTCAGTACACAGAAGGTTCGGTCTGATAGAAAGGATTTCAATATTTTATAGAGAGATTCACTAGTGTACATACGTAATTTAAAAAGAAGACCAGCATGCCACACACGGTCAAAAGCTTGTTGTATGTCTAGAAAGACGCCTGATGTGTAGTCTCCCCTTTCGAAGGACATGTTGATGTGCTCAACTAGGCGGTGTACTTGTTGTATTGTGCTGTGTGCTGCACGGAAATCAAATTGATGTTCCGGTAATACTGCAGCACAGTCTAGTTTATTGTCAACAGGGGATTTTAATTCATCGATTAGACGCTCATAAATTACTTTTTCGAATAGTTTCGAAATTGTTGATAGGTGGCTTATTGGCCGGTATGATTTTAGTTCAGATGTGGACACGTTGCCACCTTTTAATATCATTCTGATTGCGGCGCATTTCCATTGAGATGGAAAGAACTGCAGGCGAAGCATGTTGTTGAATAGATGCAAAAGGAAAAGTTTGCCTTTTTAGATAAATGCTTTAATAGATAGTTGTCAATTCGATCAATGCCAGGAGACACGAACGTTCAGATGCCCGATATAGGCGTCCAGTTCACAAGGCGTAATATGGCGCAGGTGACAATTTCGTACACTGGAGGATAGTAGATCGGTTTCACTAATAGTGATTGTTTGATTGAGAAAGCGTTGTATTCGGTAATGGTGCGCAGTTGGCGCAAGCTCGAATGGAGTAAAGCGTGCTTGAAGTTCATCAGCAAAAGTTTCTACCTGATCTTCGGCAGATTGACACCAATGGCCATTTTGATTGCGGACACTGTGCTGAGCATGTGGCTGCCGTTTAAGATATTCGGTGGCGTGCCATTGGTTAAAAGCGCCTTTGAGGAATCTGCGTTACTGAGCGTGTGGGAGCGAAGCAGAAGGGTTAGTTGACGACTAGTTTGCTGCCACTCTTGCCAATGGTCATGTCGGCGCGAGCGCATCCAGCGTTTGCGTAGTCTGCGTTTTTGACGAATTAAGCTAAGACGCTCATTCATTTGGGCAGGCGGCAGACGAAAAGGACTGTCAGTGCCATTACTGTTGCTGTTTCTTCGAGTAGGTAGGACAGCTGCTGGAGGGTTTGAAGCTCTCGCAGCATTGTGTAGGTTTTGTATAAAAAGGCATATCATATCATCAATGTCATTTGTAGAGTTGATTTCTACATTTAGGTTTATGACACAGCCTAGGTGTTGATTGAATACTATTAAGTTGGAGCGTTCTGTTAGTAAGCGACGACAGGGTGGTCGAGAGCGACTCCTTCGGTTTAAGTTTAGGGGATTTTGATTAGTGATGGTTAGTTCCATCCTTACTAATAATGGTAAGTGGTCACTGTGCAATTCTGTTACACAAGTTATGGAAAGCTTATGGCTTGCTATTCCTGTATAGACACAGAAGTCAAGAATACTAGGGCGGGTGTTATTTGGTGGAAAGCGAGTTGGTTCGTCCGTTGTGAGAACATTGAGTTGATTAGAGCTAATTATGATATTAGCAAGCGTTGAGCCGCGAGTACATTGACGCTGGTTGCCCCACAGTCTATGTTTAGCATTCAAATCACCTGCAATCAGGAAGTTTTCGCCTAGTTGATTAAACAATCAGTTATAATTGTCCCGATTTACAGGAAGATTAGCGGGCCAATAGCAGGCAGCTATGCAGAAGTTTCCTGAGGTGGTATGTAGTTTTATCATGGCACAGTGTAGATATGGCAGGGAGATGCAAGGCAATGTTTGAAACCGTATTCTGTTGGATATGAGAATGGGAGCTCCACCTACATATAGGTGGTTGTGGGGCGAGTTTGCTGAAAGGACTGCATAGCCTGGGGCTTCAATGTGAGTTGAAATTTAAGTGAGTTTCGCTTAATAGCATTATGCCCGTGTTGTGATAGTTCATAAACTGAGTAAGCTCGTCCATTTTGCGACTAAGTCCGTTAGCATTCCATGTACCAATATGCAGAGTAGACATATTGCGGTTTTACTGAGAGCTGTATAATGAATGAGAAGGAAAGTGTGATGTAAAAACCTTTGCTGGTTTGTTTGGCGTGAGTTCGCCGAGAGTGGATGAGAAGGAAGGGAATACTTTTATTTATAAAGAGAGTATCTTATGCCGCCGTTGACTGTGTGATTGCCTTGCGATAAAGTTAATTTAATGTAGGATATTTTCAAAGAGCATTCAAATGGGGAAAAGACACATTATTTTGTATTTTTGGGGTTGTTACAAAAGAGAAGGTTTAATAGGATCGAGAAGATTAGTCCCAACAAAATAATGGCTCAAGTATAACAAAAAAGTTAAGGGTGGAAAAAGAAAAGTAATTATTTAAGTAAAAGAGTTATATATATTTATTTGTGGACTAATGCATTTTATTAAAAACGAAAAATAAAAATATGTTTGGGTTAATATATAACGCATATGAAAATATTGTATTCGAGTCAATAAAAACGGGAATTTAGCGAGTTTGAAAAGAACGAGATAATACTATTAGTTTCAATTTTCACAGCTAAGATTTTCAGCATCATCCGTCTTGGGTTTTCCATTTCCAACAAATAATTGTGAAAAATCACTCATAAAAGGGGTGCTAAGCACATATGGGGAAGGCGAAATTGCCGACACGGGCGAAGAAGAATGAGACATTTTTTTTCCTTTTCAGCAAAACAAAAAAAATTAATTTAAACCTTATAAAACCTTAAATTTTGACATTTTAGTGTCATGGCCTACTATAGGAAGAAAATGTTGAAAAATTTAAAGTGAGTTTGTTACTTTTATTCAGTTTTGACACGAGAGTCGAGTGAGAAGTATCTTTTTCAGCTTTTAATTCCGGTAAAGTCTGATATACAAGGAAAAAGGTTAACCATTTAGTGAAAACGAGAAGGAATTACAATTTAATTAACTTCTAAAGAAAAACTTTTTATAATTAGGTAAGAAAGTTTTCCTATTTCAGATTACTAAGATATTTGGCTCAATGTAAAGGGCGAAAAATGTGCCTTAATTAATAATTAGGTACGAAAGTTTCCTATTTCAGATTACTAAGATATTTGGCTCAATGTAAAGGTCGAAAAATGTGCCTTAATTAATAATTAGGTAAGAAAGTTTCCTATTTCAGATTACTAAGATATATGGCTCAATGTAAAGGGCGAAAAATGTGCCTTAATTAATATAACTTGAGAATACTTTCTGAGTAGAGGACGCTAGCCGAGGTTATTAACAAATCTGGAAGAAATTAAGGCTTATTGATCTTTGATATATAAATATATTCAAGTGTATCAATGACACCAAGCACATGCTTGTTTATGGGAGGTGTTTAGAAGTTTGGTACAAGAAGAAAACAGACCAGCGTTCGCTCTCTTATGTCAAACACAAGCCACGGCAAATTAGGGAGAAACTAGAAAGCACTTGAAGTGTTTTTTTAATAAACTCCAATTGAATCCGAGATGTGATTTATTAGTTGACAGATAATGATAGTAGTAAGAGTTTTGCCTTGCTATAGTGCAGAAGCTTCCAGCTTTATACCATACATGGTATTTAGAAAGAGATAATTATGCTTTATTTAAGCCATAATTGCTGCCTCTTTTTTTAATTAGCAATTTTAGCTAAATAACTCTCAATTTTGGGAGTCTGTTCGCATTTAACTTGCAATTCATTCGAAAAAGGCAGCTGGACTTTTAATTATAGCAGTTTTAGCTTTGTCCAAGAGCACACTATGTTAGTGTGCTCCTATTGGTCATCCAGAGGACTTTGTTGTTTAGTTGCTCTTGCTGCTTTTGGACCATATTAATGAGTATCTGGTAGTCGTTTGTGGGCTGAGTGAGAGGTATTATATGAATCAGAAGTGTTTTGAGTTGGCTCTTGGGTACTTTTTGTTGCTTTTGGCCGACCTTGTGTCTTATTCAACTGCAGCTTTTGACGATGTTGCGATGTTGTATATTCGGTTGAAATTGCCGAATTTTGGGGGTATGACCCTTGCTATTTGACTTTGACATCGATTTAGATTTTATTAATTTAACGTGTAATGGACATTTTTTGTAATTTGCTGTGTGTGAGTTGCCGCAGTTTGCGCATTTTGCCGGAAGATTTGCCGGTTTGAGACAGGAAATAGCAGGATGATCATCGCCACATTTGTCGCATTGCGGATTATGGTTACAATAACGAGCCGTGTGATTGAACCTTTGGCAACGAAAGCATTGGGGTAATTGTTTGTCATTCTTTTTAGGCCATTCGAATCGGACAACGGACGGAGAGAGCGGACTCCAAATATCGTTTTGTTCTTTTCTGAAATTGGTGATAATTCAATAAAGAAAATATTCGGTCTATATGTGCCGGAGCCATGACGATTATTTAGTTTGGGGTTAAACACTTTTCTGACTGCAAACCCCATACTAGAAAGCTCTTCCTTTATAAGGTCTGTGCTTGTGGAGGCTAGTATCCCGCGCACCACTACTCTGAAGGACCTTTCACTCTGCATCTGGTAAGTATTATATTGGCATTTCTCTATTTATTTGGATATTTATTATTGATCTGTAAGTAGCAATCGTTTCTGGACTGATTTTTATCATCCCACCCCCACAAAGTTTCAGTTTGAAATCAATAATTGGAGGGTTATTTATCGCAAACTTGGTAAGAATGGGGTCGAGAGTTGTACCAGACAAGTTGTCAGGGCTTTGAGTAATAGTGCTGTTCTACACAACTAACTGAGGAAATGAAATGCGCATATTGCGCGTTGCATTATGGCGTGTAAGCCTTTTGGAAATCTTAGGCAAGAATTTTAAATTGCACTTCTTGCGCAGACAAAGTTGGTTTTCACGGCTAAGATTTTCAGCTCTTGAGGTTTTTCCGACATCCGTTTTGGGTTTTCCATTTCCAACAAATAATTGTGGAAAATCACTCATAATAAGGGTGCTAAGCACAGATGGGGAAGGCGAAATTGCTGACACGGTCGAAGAAGTATGAAAAATTTTTTTTTTCTTTTTCAGCAAAACAAAAAGAAATTAATTTAAACCTTAGTTGCTGTCTAGTCGCTTGCTGCTGCTGCTATTCAATTTTTTTTTTTCGAGTGCATCCGAGCACAATATATGTCAACAGTGGAATGAGATTCCCCGTGACTTGCTTTATTCTTTTTCATTACTTTCTCTTTGCAACATATGAGAACATTATTGGCTACATTGAATACTAACCCTATAAACATGTTGTTAGACACATAGAATGTGTCTCTATTAAACTTACATACTAAATACAATAAATACTTATACTAAAAATACTAAGTGACTAAAAGTACTAATTCCCTAAAAATACAAAATTGCTTTAACAACTAAAAACTGGCAGTGTGGCAACACTGCATGGTTGGCAAGGCTACGCAACATACAGTTAGATTTGACTACAGATGTTCTGCGAATACATATTTTTGCGTCGCAACGTGCATACCGAAAAACTTTTCAACAGAAGTAAGTCGCATTTTTACAAACATTAACATATAACTAATTATAAATGTTTCTTTTTACAGCATTTTATCAAATTGCTATCAATTTAAATAATTGCGCTCAAAGGACGCGCTTTTCTATGCGCCAGACGCCGCCAGCCATGTACAGGCCGCCACACAGGCGTCGACGCATGCATTTGCTGATGCGCAATAAGCCTCGCATAGGCATTCGACCGCATCCAACGACGCCTCCGCAGGCTTATTAAATTGTGCTGCCGCTTCTCATGGACACCACGATGCAAACAGGAATCGCTGCATATAGAAGCTTGGATTGCATTTTGGATTTCATATGGGCCGCGCTCAGGCAACCAATTTGGACATCTTCGAGGCCGGAGCTTGCCCATTGACCATTGCAGCTCCGTCTGCTGGGGCGCCCGCACATGTTTCGCGTGTGCTGGGGGGCAGGTACGTACTCTTTTCCTTCTTTGCACAGACCGTCTAATTTGCCTTTTTCTTTTTCCAGGTATGGCACATTGCCAGTGTCTCCTGGACGATACGCTGCTGCTGCCACTGCCACCTTTCAGGCAGCAGCCCATCTTGGAGCGGCCCTTGCAGTTGCCTCCGAATTGACGCCATTTGGTAAGTGCATCTACGTTTTGCAGACACCATTAAATTCTCATCTTTTCGCTTTACAGGCGTCGATTGTCGTTGCTGCAGGTCATGCTCAGCCATCAATAGCGGCCGTGATGGCCCAGGCTGCCCCTGCACAGGCCAGCTGCATTTCCAGCTCCTCAGGGGGACCAGGCTCCATCAGCTGCTGCATCGTTGGACATCTATCAACCTGGTGCTCCACAATAAGCCCAGGCATATCCAGTGGCAACTGCTCGGAATTTCCATTGTTTTGCCGCCGCTCAGAAAGCGGGTCAGGCTGCAGTTGCTGCTGCATCGTTGGATGAACGTAATTTTGCCACCGCGAGGGAAGCGGGCCAGGCTCAGTCTCAGGTTGCAACGAGGGATTAATTTCATTATGCCGCCGCAAGAAAGAGGCCAGGCTGTACCACTTGTACCAACGAGGGATTCAAGTCGGCCTTCTGAATGTAAGTTGACAGAAACAATTCAAATTCTTCATTATCAAAATCACTATTGTTATCATTATATATATTATTGCTGTTATTGTTATTATTATTATTGTTAGTGTTAGTGTTAGTGTTAGTGTTAGTGTTAGTAGCATTAATATTTTTGTTAGTGCTACTGCCGCATAGCCGTTGGGCATGCTTCATTTGCAACTCATTTACATTCAGCTGCACTGACTCATTGTCTGCGAGCCGCTGCTGTAGTTCAATTTGAATATTATTCCCTGCAACATTGAGCGCATCATCCATCTCCTTCCCAGTGCCTGCTCCAACATGTCAAGGCTGCGCTCAAGCTCCAATTCATCGGCATCGATAGCCGATTGTATTATACCCTCTGAGGCCGGCTCTGCCGTCCGTATTAGCTCCTGCTGCTGCCGCTGCATGTGCTCAAGTTGCAGCTCAGGTATAATTAGCCATTGTATTTGCAGTGGCTGATCACTTATTAGCGGCATTAACTTTTCGCGAGTTGTTAAACCCTTTTTTAATCGGCGACGAAACGTATTTATTGTGCCCTCGCCAAATCGTTTTGGAGGCCCCATAGAGCGTCTTCGTTCCTCCTGGGCAAGCATAGCAGCCCGCCTTTCAGCCTCTTGCTCATCCTGCTCAAGCTGCAGCAGCGTTGGCAGTCTTTCCTCATCCACCAGTCTCTGCTGTTCCAATTGCTGCTGCTGCCGGAGTGGCGTCATACATCTGTCCAATTGCTCTTTATACCTGGGCCTCTGTAGCCGCACAGGTATAAATGGCTCTAGCAACAGTTTGCGTGCCTCAATATTTGGATGGCAACTTAGTGACTTTGCGAATCTCTCACTAGCCAACTGATATATTTCATTAACACTTTTAATCCCATACGTTTCCCTCAACGTCTGATTCCTTGTATACCAGCTAGCATTCATGCATGTCCGCAAAATTTTATTCTGCATTGTATCTATTCTTTTTATTTGCGTGTTCGAGACCAGTGCTCCCCATACAGGAAGCGCATATTGCCATATAGGTGCAATCAGCTGCTTATATACAAGAGCCTTGCAATTTCTAGCTAGCCTACTATTTTTTCCTAATAGCCATTCAAGCTTTTTATATACACCACGCAGCCTAATGCAAAGCTGAGTTATGTGTATATTCAGTTCAGCTTTTTATCCAATACCAAGCCCAAAATCGGTGCCGCCCATTATTTTCGATCATTTGACCATTTATCCTTGGACATAGCCCTATTTGTGTCGCATCCAGCCTGCGCATCCTAAACATTACATGCGCTGTTTTGATACTATTTATCTTTATGCACCATTTCTCTGCCCATCGCATTAAATGACTCAATTATCTTTCGTTTGATTTAACTGCTTCCAATATATTTTGAGAAGCACACATAACTATTGTGTCATCAGCGTATGTTGATAGCTGCATACTATTTGCTTCGATTACAAGTCTAGGTAGTGGCATGTCTGAAGAAAATATTGTGTACAATATAGGCCCAAGCACACTGCCCTGGGGTACACCTGCACACACTTTTCCAGCCCTTGACTTTATGCCATCGTTACATTTTACAATAAATATTCGCTCAGCCAGATACCTCTCCAACACATTATATAGTGCAAGTGGCAACAATTTTATAAATTTGACCAACAGCCCAGCGTGCCATACGCGATCAAACTCTTCGCTGATATCAATAAATACAGCCGAGCAATATTGTCGCTTCTCATAAGCATTCAATATATATTGAGTCACACGAGCCAACTGTTGCTCAGTCCCATGGTCTTTTCTAAATCCAAATTGATGGCTTGGTATAGCATTTGCAAACTCTTTGCATTCAAATAGCCTATGCATCAGCAGTTTCTCCAACAATTTTGAAAACCCTGCTAACAAACTGATTGGCCTGTATGTTGATATCTCTACAGTACTTTTACCAGGCTTCAATATCATACTGATCTCTGCGCCTTTCCATTGTCGAGGGAAATGCCCATACCTTAATATACAATTGAATATTAGCACCAAGTATATTATCGCCTTCTCGCGCAATGATTTAATTACCCTGTTGTCTATATTGTCCATGCCAGGAGACTTATTCAGCTCAAGCATATCTAGCATTGTCTCGCTAACACTAATCGGACGGAATAGCAGCACAGACTCACTATCTGTATTCTCTTCGGATTCATCTAGCTTTTTTCGCTTCTGGTCAAGCAGCTCATCTACAATAAGATTACGCACAGCATCCGTATTTGTAAAGTTTGTCATAAAGCGTTTCTCTAAATGACATGCAAGCGCCTCAGCCTTCTCTTCATTACTACGCGTCCACATTATATTGCCGTTTCTCATACCACTACTTCCACTAACTATCTCTAGTTTTAGAGGCCAGTTTGGTTGCGGCTGTCTTTTCATATTATTTGTGAGCCTCCATAATTTTTGCATTTTATAACGATCTTGGACATCAATCTGCTTTAATAACTCATTCATAGTGTTTATCTTTGAAAAACATAGTTCTTTCTATAGCCGATTTTGTATTTGCCTTGCATTCGGGCAGCGCAAACGCATTAGTTGCCTTTTATATACCTGCTTCATCTCTATAAGCCCTCGTAGACGCCCACTAAGCCTATTTTGTCCGCTATTCGTACGGCGGTACAGTTTACCCTTCCCTTGCCGTTGTTCTTTTGATGACTCTGCTGTTGCATCATATATATTCTTATTTAAAATGTCAACAGTCCTCTATATCGGCACCTGATCTTATTTCAGTGTTTAGCAATATGCATCGATTTAAGTACTCTTGGAACTTTTTTATATTCGCATTCATTGGCAACAAAATTTTACGATTTTAATCTAGTTTCAGTTGTCCCATAAAGGGTCCAACTTCAGATTTATATTTTGATATGCTTGGTTAGTTTATCAGGAAGGGAATTACAAAACACAGTGATTTTTAAAGTGGCTTACTTATGGCATTAAAACAAAAAGCAAACTGAACCAAGGATGAGATGAGTGCGGCACACAGCGTGTATGAACCTATAACGCCTTAAAGCTTGCAGTATTGAAGGTTATAGGGAAGATTGCTGACTGTCCATCCCTAATGTTAGTAAGGGCGAGCAGGAGCATGACTTTGTAATTCAGATTTTCCCAAGCCGGTAGTAAATGACTACTGTCAGTTTGAAGGTAGCCAGCATGTTGATCCCTTAAGGGAGGTATGATTGATGTTGATTTGATAATGGATATATCATCATTGTGTGTGCTTTGTTCACGGTATTGGGGGTGCGTATCGACCACATTTACTGATGTGACAAGCTCAAATGGAGAATGTGGGGGTGAGTTTTTCTAGTAGACGCTGGACGCAGGATTGAGTTTGGTGACAATATCACGAGATGATGAGGCAGTGAATTCGAGGATGATTTTAGTGAATAATTGAAGATGGTTTAAAGTGTGTGCAGAAGTTTCTTCTGTTGTTTATGGATGTTTTTATTTTTATTTTTTTGATGTTCGACATAGTTGAATGGGCCTTGCAATGAAACAGGTAGTTATTGTAGGTTTCTCTATAGAGATATTGATAATGAGTTTGCCGGATTGGACGTTTCTGAGAGAAATCTTTTGTACATTGTTATTACTTTTTTTTTTTTTTCTTTTTTTGATATTCTAGTTTTATAATAAAGTTAGTCTAAGGGGAGGGGAAACATATGTGTTAGGAGGACTTGGGTGGCTAGCTTATGTCTAACATTGAATAGAAGTATGTATGTGTTAAAGTAAGGATGGGGTAAGCGTTGCATACTGTGGGTCAGGGTCAGGAACATTGTAGTTTTGATGGGAAGATAGCAGCCCAGTTGCTTTTCTTGGGGTGATAGCGGTGGGGTGATTAAAGTGAGTAAGTTGGTTGTAGACTGGAGTCAGCATTAGAGATGGCCATAGTTTTTTGACCCCAATACGGAGATATGAATGGTGTTGCTTTTCTCGGGGTGGTGATGGTTAAGTATACAGTGATGGGGTGATTAAAGTGAGTTTTGGCTTTTTCCGGATAATGACTGTGATGATTTATCTTAACGGATGATGATTTGGCGGGTGTGTGTGGAGATTTCGTTATCAGTCGGTCTTCGCTATCTTGTAGGAAGACTTGTATGAACGTGTGTCAACGTGTGAGATGGAGGACCAGGGACGATTGTCGAGCAGCTTTGAGGTGTGAGACGATTGTGGCGATTTTGTAGGGGTGGCTAGGTTGGTATTTGTGATGTTATTTGTATATATATTGTCATATATATATATATTTATATATATATGTATATATTTTTTATTTTTTTATTTTTGTGGTATTACAGTATCAAGAATGGTTATTGTGTATGGTGTATGCAGCGAGTAAGGTGGGGGTGTTAGAGGAAGATTTAAGTAAGGAGAGTGAGGTAGGGAAACAGATGTTAATTTAGTGATAGGTTACTAGGTATATATATTAGTTTTAATTTGAAAGTGAATCATGGTTGGGTATGTCTTTATTGCCTGTATATTGAGGATTGATGGTGTGTGTAGCGTTTGTTAACTGTATTGTTTTTTTTTTCCAGCTGCCTCTGGCAGAACGATGAGGTTTCGACGAGTGAAGAATAAGGCCCTGGTGATGGTGGTGTGAAGATTCAGTTGACGCTTGCCCTTCGTAGATCGTGAAGTCAGCCAAGTACCAGCCTGTGGGCATGGTTCTTTATTGCGGCGGGCAGGTTTCGACGAGTGAAGAATAAGGCCCTGGTAATGGTGGTGTGAGGATGCAGTTGACGCTCGCCCTTCGTAGATCGTGAAGTCAGCCAAGTACCAGCCTGTGGGCGCGGTTCTCTGATAATGTTGGGGTAATAGTGATGCTTAAAATTTTTTTTTTTTTTTTTTTTGTGTTTAAGAAGGCAGTTGGTGAAGCCTTAAGGAAGGCTGAAAAGCATGTTGATTTTTGGAGGACTGAGAAATCAATCAGATGCCAGCGGGTAGGCACGAGGCCCTGATGATGTTTGTGTAATAAATACACTTGAGTTTTGAATTTTAGCCCTTTACAGGGCTGAGATAATAATTGTGCTAAATAGCATTAGAAGGTGGTTGCCTTGTTGGTTGCTGGTTGGGACAGATCCGGTTGAGGTGCCGTGAGAGACGCGGAGTGAGTGAGTGCATGGAATTATTGGGATGGTGTGGGAGTCGGTCCAAGTGTCTCTTGGAGTTAATATTTATCTCGGTCCAGACAGAGCTGACTTTGAGGGCATCATGAATGGTGCGATTGCTTACATAGTGTGTGTGGGGATTGAAGATGGTACGGAGTGCTTTAGCGTGAACTAATTGGAGTTTTCCGATGTGGGTGTCAGCAGCGCAACCAAAGCGTTCAATACCATATTTCCATGATGGAGCAATGATTTGATTGTAGATGAGGGTCTTGTTTGACCGTGAGAGCCGGGATCGACCATTCAGCAACCAATTATATTTACGAAGTTTTGCCTTGATAACGTTGGTTGTGATGTGAATATGCCGTGCCCAAAGTAGTTTGCGATCTAGATTAAGTCCTAGATATTTTACTGCGTTCGGGGATGGGATGTCGATATTGTCAAGTTTTACATCAGGCCATCTTAAGCGATTTTGAAGTGAGAAAAGCAGGTGCCTGGATTTGCTGGCAATAACTTTAATGTTCCATCTCTTTGCCCAGGTTGAGAAATGAGTAAGTTGGGACTGCATATGAGAGGTGGCGCCTTCAGGTGTAAAACCGCTGGTTAGATATGCTGTGTCGTCGGAATAGGTTGCTGTGAGGGTGTGTCTGATATGTCTATAGTTGTCTTTGGTGACTGGGAGGTCGTACGCGAAAATGTTGTAGAGGAGGGGGCCAATACACTGCCCTGGGGGACTCCAGCATCTTAAGCGATTTTGAAGTGAGAAAAGCAGGTGCCTGGATTTGCTGGCATTAACTTTAATGTTCCATCTCTTTGCCCAGGTTGAGAAATGAGTAAGAATAAGGCCCTGGTAATGGTGGTGTGAGGATGCAGTTGACGCTCGCCCTTCGTAGATCGTGAAGTCAGCCAAGTACCAGCCTGTGGGCGCGGTTCTCTGATAATGTTGGGGTAATAGTGATGCTTAAAATTTTTTTTTTTTTTTTTTTTTTGTGTTTAAGAAGGCAGTTGGTGAAGCCTTAAGGAAGGCTGAAAAGCATGTTGATTTTTGGAGGACTGAGAAATCAATCAGATGCCAGCGGGTAGGCACGAGGCCCTGATGATGTTTGTGTAATAAATACACTTGAGTTTTGAATTTTAGCCCTTTACAGGGCTGAGATAATAATTGTGCTAAATAGCATTAGAAGGTGGTTGCCTTGTTGGTTGCTGGTTGGGACAGATCCGGTTGAGGTGCCGTGAGAGACGCGGAGTGAGTGAGTGCATGGAATTATTGGGATGGTGTGGGAGTCGGTCCAAGTGTCTCTTGGAGTTAATATTTATCTCGGTCCAGACAGAGCTGACTTTGAGGGCATCATGAATGGTGCGATTGCTTACATAGTGTGTGTGGGGATTGAAGATGGTACGGAGTGCTTTAGCGTGAACTAATTGGAGTTTTCCGATGTGGGTGTCAGCAGCGCAACCAAAGCGTTCAATACCATATTTCCATGATGGAGCAATGATTTGATTGTAGATGAGGGTCTTGTTTGACCGTGAGAGCCGGGATCGACCATTCAGCAACCAATTATATTTACGAAGTTTTGCCTTGATAACGTTGGTTGTGATGTGAATATGCCGTGCCCAAAGTAGTTTGCGATCTAGATTAAGTCCTAGATATTTTACTGCGTTCGGGGATGGGATGTCGATATTGTCAAGTTTTACATCAGGCCATCTTAAGCGATTTTGAAGTGAGAAAAGCAGGTGCCTGGATTTGCTGGCAATAACTTTAATGTTCCATCTCTTTGCCCAGGTTGAGAAATGAGTAAGTTGGGACTGCATATGAGAGGTGGCGCCTTCAGGTGTAAAACCGCTGGTTAGATATGCTGTGTCGTCGGAATAGGTTGCTGTGAGGGTGTGTCTGATATGTCTATAGTTGTCTTTGGTGACTGGGAGGTCGTACGCGAAAATGTTGTAGAGGAGGGGGCCAATACACTGCCCTGGGGGACTCCAGCATCTTAAGCGATTTTGAAGTGAGAAAAGCAGGTGCCTGGATTTGCTGGCATTAACTTTAATGTTCCATCTCTTTGCCCAGGTTGAGAAATGAGTAAGAATAAGGCCCTGGTAATGGTGGTGTGAGGATGCAGTTGACGCTCGCCCTTCGTAGATCGTGAAGTCAGCCAAGTACCAGCCTGTGGGCGCGGTTCTCTGATAATGTTGGGGTAATAGTGATGCTTAAAATTTTTTTTTTTTTTTTTTTTTGTGTTTAAGAAGGCAGTTGGTGAAGCCTTAAGGAAGGCTGAAAAGCATGTTGATTTTTGGAGGACTGAGAAATCAATCAGATGCCAGCGGGTAGGCACGAGGCCCTGATGATGTTTGTGTAATAAATACACTTGAGTTTTGAATTTTAGCCCTTTACAGGGCTGAGATAATAATTGTGCTAAATAGCATTAGAAGGTGGTTGCCTTGTTGGTTGCTGGTTGGGACAGATCCGGTTGAGGTGCCGTGAGAGACGCGGAGTGAGTGAGTGCATGGAATTATTGGGATGGTGTGGGAGTCGGTCCAAGTGTCTCTTGGAGTTAATATTTATCTCGGTCCAGACAGAGCTGACTTTGAGGGCATCATGAATGGTGCGATTGCTTACATAGTGTGTGTGGGGATTGAAGATGGTACGGAGTGCTTTAGCGTGAACTAATTGGAGTTTTCCGATGTGGGTGTCAGCAGCGCAACCAAAGCGTTCAATACCATATTTCCATGATGGAGCAATGATTTGATTGTAGATGAGGGTCTTGTTTGACCGTGAGAGCCGGGATCGACCATTCAGCAACCAATTATATTTACGAAGTTTTGCCTTGATAACGTTGGTTGTGATGTGAATATGCCGTGCCCAAAGTAGTTTGCGATCTAGATTAAGTCCTAGATATTTTACTGCGTTCGGGGATGGGATGTCGATATTGTCAAGTTTTACATCAGGCCATCTTAAGCGATTTTGAAGTGAGAAAAGCAGGTGCCTGGATTTGCTGGCAATAACTTTAATGTTCCATCTCTTTGCCCAGGTTGAGAAATGAGTAAGTTGGGACTGCATATGAGAGGTGGCGCCTTCAGGTGTAAAACCGCTGGTTAGATATGCTGTGTCGTCGGAATAGGTTGCTGTGAGGGTGTGTCTGATATGTCTATAGTTGTCTTTGGTGACTGGGAGGTCGTACGCGAAAATGTTGTAGAGGAGGGGGCCAATACACTGCCCTGGGGGACTCCAGCATCTTAAGCGATTTTGAAGTGAGAAAAGCAGGTGCCTGGATTTGCTGGCATTAACTTTAATGTTCCATCTCTTTGCCCAGGTTGAGAAATGAGTAAGAATAAGGCCCTGGTAATGGTGGTGTGAGGATGCAGTTGACGCTCGCCCTTCGTAGATCGTGAAGTCAGCCAAGTACCAGCCTGTGGGCGCGGTTCTCTGATAATGTTGGGGTAATAGTGATGCTTAAAATTTTTTTTTTTTTTTTTTTTGTGTTTAAGAAGGCAGTTGGTGAAGCCTTAAGGAAGGCTGAAAAGCATGTTGATTTTTGGAGGACTGAGAAATCAATCAGATGCCAGCGGGTAGGCACGAGGCCCTGATGATGTTTGTGTAATAAATACACTTGAGTTTTGAATTTTAGCCCTTTACAGGGCTGAGATAATAATTGTGCTAAATAGCATTAGAAGGTGGTTGCCTTGTTGGTTGCTGGTTGGGACAGATCCGGTTGAGGTGCCGTGAGAGACGCGGAGTGAGTGAGTGCATGGAATTATTGGGATGGTGTGGGAGTCGGTCCAAGTGTCTCTTGGAGTTAATATTTATCTCGGTCCAGACAGAGCTGACTTTGAGGGCATCATGAATGGTGCGATTGCTTACATAGTGTGTGTGGGGATTGAAGATGGTACGGAGTGCTTTAGCGTGAACTAATTGGAGTTTTCCGATGTGGGTGTCAGCAGCGCAACCAAAGCGTTCAATACCATATTTCCATGATGGAGCAATGATTTGATTGTAGATGAGGGTCTTGTTTGACCGTGAGAGCCGGGATCGACCATTCAGCAACCAATTATATTTACGAAGTTTTGCCTTGATAACGTTGGTTGTGATGTGAATATGCCGTGCCCAAAGTAGTTTGCGATCTAGATTAAGTCCTAGATATTTTACTGCGTTCGGGGATGGGATGTCGATATTGTCAAGTTTTACATCAGGCCATCTTAAGCGATTTTGAAGTGAGAAAAGCAGGTGCCTGGATTTGCTGGCAATAACTTTAATGTTCCATCTCTTTGCCCAGGTTGAGAAATGAGTAAGTTGGGACTGCATATGAGAGGTGGCGCCTTCAGGTGTAAAACCGCTGGTTAGATATGCTGTGTCGTCGGAATAGGTTGCTGTGAGGGTGTGTCTGATATGTCTATAGTTGTCTTTGGTGACTGGGAGGTCGTACGCGAAAATGTTGTAGAGGAGGGGGCCAATACACTGCCCTGGGGGACTCCAGCATCTTAAGCGATTTTGAAGTGAGAAAAGCAGGTGCCTGGATTTGCTGGCATTAACTTTAATGTTCCATCTCTTTGCCCAGGTTGAGAAATGAGTAAGTTGGGACTGCATATGAGAGGTGGCGCCTTCAGGTGTAAAACCGCTGATTAGATATGCTGTGCCGTCGGAATAGGTTGCTGTGAGGGTGTGTCTGATATGTCTATAGTTGTCTCTGGTGACTGGGAGGTCGTACGCGAAAATGTTGTAGAGGCGGGGGCCAATACACTGCCCTGGGGGACTCCAGCTAATATAGGTCCTTGACTAGAAAGAATGCCTCTGTCTCTGACACGGAAGGATCTGTTAGTTAGGAAGGATTTGAGAATTTCGACCAAGGGTGTGGAGATGTGGGAGTTAAGTTTATACAGTACTCCCTCATGCCCTCCCTCATGTATATCTAGGAAGACACCGCAGACGCTCATTCCTTGTTCGAAGGAGTTGAGAACATGGTGAACTATTCTGTGAATCTGTTGTGTGGCACTATGGTCCTCACGAAATCCAAATTGATAATCCGGTATGAGATTTGCGTTTTTGACTTCGTCATTCAGGCGTTCAAATAAGGCTTTTCAAAGAATTTGGAGACTGAGGGAAGTAGACTTATTGGACGATAGTTGGAGAGATCAAATAAGGATCTGTTTCCGTTTTTGGGGATCATTGTGGTTATTGCATTCTTCCACGCGTTTGGAAAGTATTTTTGCCGTAGCATTATGTTTAATATATTGACGAGGAACATTACAGCTTTGAATGGTAAGGATTTAAATACAAAATTGTCAATGTTGTCACAGCCTGGGGCCTTTTTGACTAATAATTGATTGATGTAGGACTTGATTTCAGTATATTTGATGTGACGTATGTGTGGACTGCTGTTTTTCTGTTCGTGCTGTGGAATCGGTAAATCTGGCTGTGGATTGTCGATGTTTATCTGGCTTGGAGCGTCGATTTGCGGAAGACAGATTGGATCATCTCTGTTTGTTCTGGTGGGGCGAAATCGAAAGCTTGAAATCTGTCCTCTAGATCGTTTGCAAATGCCTCCGCTTGTTGTTGCGATGTAATACCCCAGGAGTCGTTACGATCTCTAACCGACGCGTGCATATGGGGCTGTGCTTTGAGACCTTTGTATGCTCGCCAGTGATTAAAGCTGCCTTTCTTTTGGGGATCTGCATTGACAAGGATATTATTAAAATATTCAGACCGAATACTCTCTTGCCGTTGGGCAAGCTGTCTGCTGGCTCTCTGCCAGGCTGCACGGTGTTCAAAGTGACGAGTGCGGAGATAAAGTTTACGGAGACGGCTTTTCTCACGTATGAGCATTTGTACTTCAGCTCTGATTGGAGGGCGGGTTAAATCATGGGGTAGATGTTGGCGCCGTGACGGTACTGTCGGTGTTGAGGCAGCGCTAGCTGCGGAGTGAACTTTTAGGTTGAACACCTCTAACATGTCATCAATATCGTCTGTAGACGTTACTTCTAAGTTTGGGTTTATTTCTGTTTCAAGTATCTGACGGAATCGCCTTAGGTTAGAGCGCTTGGTTAGGAGCCGGGTTTGGGGAGTGGTGAGAGTTGTGGAAACAGAGAAGTCTATGATTAGGGGTATATGATCACCGGAAAGATCCATGATACGCCTTATGGAGAGGCAGTGAGATGGAATTCCATTGTATATGGCAAAATCGATTACTGAAGGAGTGTTGTTGCTGGCAGGGTAATGGGTAGGTTCAGCACTGGTGAGGACGTTGTGGTGTTGAGAGCTCATCACAAAGTCCCCTAGGAGTCTACCTCTAGGACAAGAGCGATAATTTCCCCATAGGCGATGTTTGGCATTCCAATCTATCCACCTATTAAGCAATTTGGGCTATATTCGAGAAAGAAATCTTGAAAGAGCCTGCTGGTTATTGTGTTGCGATGACCGGGAGGCCAATAGCAAGCAATGATTCTGATTGGGCCCAGATCAGTGGCGATGGATGCTATCGCCGCTTGCACATGGCTGTGTGATATGGTAGGTAGTGGTTGATGTGTTATACGGCTTGAAATAATGACAGCAGCGCAACCTATACTGAGGCGATTTCTGGGAGTGATTGCTGAGTGGATAGTGTATGCGGGAATATCAATGGCAGAGTGAAGATTGAAATGTGTTTCGCTCACCAAAAGGATGTCAATGAAGTTGTGCTGTAAGAACAGCTTGACCTCGTTGACTTTTCTGGATAGGCCGTTGGCATTCCAGAGAGCTAAGCGGAGACCTAACATTGTTGGTTGTTTTAACAGGAGTTTTGTTGGTTCGCGTTTGTTGAGGACGCAAGCACACTATCTGACGGAGAGATATCGGCAGCAGTTGCGATATGTTCTGATGATGAGGAAGGAGGAGTTGTGCTACTTAGAAGCATTGCTTGTTGCACCCCTTGAATGAAAATTTGCATTGCTTGCATAACAGTGGCAGCAAGTAGTGAGAGGTCAGCTGTTTAGGCATGGTTGGCTATGAATGTTTTGTTGGGTGCGCCAGAGACAGATAGAGTCTTTTGGGGGAACTGTGGGGCTATGTGAGTTGGGGCTGTTGTTGACGTTTTAGATTAGTTTGGGGAAATTTATGAGAGCGTTTTTGAGTTTGCTGCTGGGAGCGTTTTTGAGGAGGTTGTTGGGGGGATATTGGGGGCAGTGTGATATGACGGTTTGGGAACTGCTTTCATAATTTTGAGTGTTACCCTGAGGGAGATTGGGAAATTGAGAGATTGCTGGGCTATGTTGGGATGGAGAGCTTTTTTGAGAACGTTGTTGAGCGTTTGCTTCACGAATTAAGAGAGGAGGCTGACGCTTACTTGATGACGGCTTGTTGGTATTTTTGCTGTTTTCTGCCAAGGACATTGTCTCATTAGAAATTATTTGTTGATAGTACGGGCAGCCTTTGTAATTTGCGGTGTGGTTTCCTTGGCAATTGCCACACTTGGCAGGAACCTGTGCTGGTTTTTGGCAGATATTGGTAAGATGGTTTGCGCCGCATTTGACGCAGATGATGTTTGTGTAATAAATACACTTGAGTTTTGAATTTTAGCCCTTTACAGGGCTGAGATAATAATTGTGCTAAATAGCATTAGAAGGTGGTTGCCTTGTTGGTTGCTGGTTGGGACAGATCCGGTTGAGGTGCCGTGAGAGACGCGGAGTGAGTGAGTGCATGGAATTATTGGGATGGTGTGGGAGTCGGTCCAAGTGTCTCTTGGAGTTAATATTTATCTCGGTCCAGACAGAGCTGACTTTGAGGGCATCATGAATGGTGCGATTGCTTACATAGTGTGTTTGGGGATTGAAGATGGTACGGAGTGCTTTAGCGTGAACTAATTGGAGTTTTCCGATGTGGGTGTCAGCAGCGCAACCAAAGAGTTCAATACCATATTTCCATGATGGAGCAATGATTTGATTGTAGATGAGGGTCTTGTTTGACCGTGAGAGCCGGGATCGACCATTCAGCACCCAATTATATTTACGAAGTTTTGCCTTGATAACGTTGGTTGTGATGTGAATATGCCGTGCCCAAAGTAGTTTGCGATCTAGATTAAGTCCTAGATATTTTACTGCGTTCGGGGATGGGATGTCGATATTGTCAAGTTTTACATCAGGCCATCTTAAGCCATTTTGAAGTGAGAAAAGCAGGTGCCTGGATTTGCTGGCAATAACTTTAATGTTCCATCTCTTTGCCCAGGTTGAGAAATGAGTAAGTTGGGACTGCATATGAGAGGTGGCGCCTTCAGGTGTAAAACCGCTGGTTAGATATGCTGTGTCGTCGGAATAGGTTGCTGTGAGGGTGTGTCTGATATGTCTATAGTTGTCTTTGGTGACTGGGAGGTCGTACGCGAAAATGTTGTAGAGGAGGGGGCCAATACACTGCCCTGGGGGACTCCAGCATCTTAAGCGATTTTGAAGTGAGAAAAGCAGGTGCCTGGATTTGCTGGCATTAACTTTAATGTTCCATCTCTTTGCCCAGGTTGAGAAATGAGTAAGAATAAGGCCCTGGTAATGGTGGTGTGAGGATGCAGTTGACGCTCGCCCTTCGTAGATCGTGAAGTCAGCCAAGTACCAGCCTGTGGGCGCGGTTCTCTGATAATGTTGGGGTAATAGTGATGCTTAAAATTTTTTTTTTTTTTTTTTTTTGTGTTTAAGAAGGCAGTTGGTGAAGCCTTAAGGAAGGCTGAAAAGCATGTTGATTTTTGGAGGACTGAGAAATCAATCAGATGCCAGCGGGTAGGCACGAGGCCCTGATGATGTTTGTGTAATAAATACACTTGAGTTTTGAATTTTAGCCCTTTACAGGGCTGAGATAATAATTGTGCTAAATAGCATTAGAAGGTGGTTGCCTTGTTGGTTGCTGGTTGGGACAGATCCGGTTGAGGTGCCGTGAGAGACGCGGAGTGAGTGAGTGCATGGAATTATTGGGATGGTGTGGGAGTCGGTCCAAGTGTCTCTTGGAGTTAATATTTATCTCGGTCCAGACAGAGCTGACTTTGAGGGCATCATGAATGGTGCGATTGCTTACATAGTGTGTGTGGGGATTGAAGATGGTACGGAGTGCTTTAGCGTGAACTAATTGGAGTTTTCCGATGTGGGTGTCAGCAGCGCAACCAAAGCGTTCAATACCATATTTCCATGATGGAGCAATGATTTGATTGTAGATGAGGGTCTTGTTTGACCGTGAGAGCCGGGATCGACCATTCAGCAACCAATTATATTTACGAAGTTTTGCCTTGATAACGTTGGTTGTGATGTGAATATGCCGTGCCCAAAGTAGTTTGCGATCTAGATTAAGTCCTAGATATTTTACTGCGTTCGGGGATGGGATGTCGATATTGTCAAGTTTTACATCAGGCCATCTTAAGCGATTTTGAAGTGAGAAAAGCAGGTGCCTGGATTTGCTGGCAATAACTTTAATGTTCCATCTCTTTGCCCAGGTTGAGAAATGAGTAAGTTGGGACTGCATATGAGAGGTGGCGCCTTCAGGTGTAAAACCGCTGGTTAGATATGCTGTGTCGTCGGAATAGGTTGCTGTGAGGGTGTGTCTGATATGTCTATAGTTGTCTTTGGTGACTGGGAGGTCGTACGCGAAAATGTTGTAGAGGAGGGGGCCAATACACTGCCCTGGGGGACTCCAGCATCTTAAGCGATTTTGAAGTGAGAAAAGCAGGTGCTTGGATTTGCTGGCATTAACTTTAATGTTCCATCTCTTTGCCCAGGTTGAGAAATGAGTAAGAATAAGGCCCTGGTAATGGTGGTGTGAGGATGCAGTTGACGCTCGCCCTTCGTAGATCGTGAAGTCAGCCAAGTACCAGCCTGTGGGCGCGGTTCTCTGATAATGTTGGGGTAATAGTGATGCTTAAATTTTTTTTTTTTTTTTTTTTTTTGTGTTTAAGAAGGCAGTTGGTGAAGCCTTAAGGAAGGCTGAAAAGCATGTTGATTTTTGGAGGACTGAGAAATCAATCAGATGCCAGCGGGTAGGCACGAGGCCCTGATGATGTTTGTGTAATAAATACACTTGAGTTTTGAATTTTAGCCCTTTACAGGGCTGAGATAATAATTGTGCTAAATAGCATTAGAAGGTGGTTGCCTTGTTGGTTGCTGGTTGGGACAGATCCGGTTGAGGTGCCGTGAGAGACGCGGAGTGAGTGAGTGCATGGAATTATTGGGATGGTGTGGGAGTCGGTCCAAGTGTCTCTTGGAGTTAATATTTATCTCGGTCCAGACAGAGCTGACTTTGAGGGCATCATGAATGGTGCGATTGCTTACATAGTGTGTGTGGGGATTGAAGATGGTACGGAGTGCTTTAGCGTGAACTAATTGGAGTTTTCCGATGTGGGTGTCAGCAGCGCAACCAAAGCGTTCAATACCATATTTCCATGATGGAGCAATGATTTGATTGTAGATGAGGGTCTTGTTTGACCGTGAGAGCCGGGATCGACCATTCAGCAACCAATTATATTTACGAAGTTTTGCCTTGATAACGTTGGTTGTGATGTGAATATGCCGTGCCCAAAGTAGTTTGCGATCTAGATTAAGTCCTAGATATTTTACTGCGTTCGGGGATGGGATGTCGATATTGTCAAGTTTTACATCAGGCCATCTTAAGCGATTTTGAAGTGAGAAAAGCAGATGCCTGGATTTGCTGGCAATAACTTTAATGTTCCATCTCTTTGCCCAGGTTGAGAAATGAGTAAGTTGGGACTGCATATGAGAGGTGGCGCCTTCAGGTGTAAAACCGCTGGTTAGATATGCTGTGTCGTCGGAATAGGTTGCTGTGAGGGTGTGTCTGATATGTCTATAGTTGTCTTTGGTGACTGGGAGGTCGTACGCGAAAATGTTGTAGAGGAGGGGGCCAATACACTGCCCTGGGGGACTCCAGCATCTTAAGCGATTTTGAAGTGAGAAAAGCAGGTGCCTGGATTTGCTGGCATTAACTTTAATGTTCCATCTCTTTGCCCAGGTTGAGAAATGAGTAAGTTGGGACTGCATATGAGAGGTGGCGCCTTCAGGTGTAAAACCGCTGATTAGATATGCTGTGCCGTCGGAATAGGTTGCTGTGAGGGTGTGTCTGATATGTCTATAGTTGTCTCTGGTGACTGGGAGGTCGTACGCGAAAATGTTGTAGAGGCGGGGGCCAATACACTGCCCTGGGGGACTCCAGCTAATATAGGTCCTTGACTAGAAAGAATGCCTCTGTCTCTGACACGGAAGGATCTGTTAGTTAGGAAGGATTTGAGAATTTCGACCAAGGGTGTGGAGATGTGGGAGTTAAGTTTATACAGTACTCCCTCATGCCCTCCCTCATGTATATCTAGGAAGACACCGCAGACGCTCATTCCTTGTTCGAAGGAGTTGAGAACATGGTGAACTATTCTGTGAATCTGTTGTGTGGCACTATGGTCCTCACGAAATCCAAATTGATAATCCGGTATGAGATTTGCGTTTTTGACTTCGTCATTCAGGCGTTCAAATAAGGCTTTTCAAAGAATTTGGAGACTGAGGGAAGTAGACTTATTGGACGATAGTTGGAGAGATCAAATAAGGATCTGTTTCCGTTTTTGGGGATCATTGTGGTTATTGCATTCTTCCACGCGTTTGGAAAGTATTTTTGCCGTAGCATTATGTTTAATATATTGACGAGGAACATTACAGCTTTGAATGGTAAGGATTTAAATACAAAATTGTCAATGTTGTCACAGCCTGGGGCCTTTTTGACTAATAATTGATTGATGTAGGACTTGATTTCAGTATATTTGATGTGACGTATGTGTGGACTGCTGTTTTTCTGTTCGTGCTGTGGAATCGGTAAATCTGGCTGTGGATTGTCGATGTTTATCTGGCTTGGAGCGTCGATTTGCGGACGACAGATTGGATCATCTCTGTTTGTTCTGGTGGGGCGAAATCGAAAGCTTGAAATCTGTCCTCTAGATCGTTTGCAAATGCCTCCGCTTGTTGTTGCGATGTAATACCCCAGGAGTCGTTACGATCTCTAACCGACGCGTGCATATGGGGCTGTGCTTTGAGACCTTTGTATGCTCGCCAGTGATTAAAGCTGCCTTTCTTTTGGGGATCTGCATTGACAAGGATATTATTAAAATATTCAGACCGAATACTCTCTTGCCGTTGGGCAAGCTGTCTGCTGGCTCTCTGCCAGGCTGCACGGTGTTCAAAGTGACGAGTGCGGAGATAAAGTTTACGGAGACGGCTTTTCTCACGTATGAGCATTTGTACTTCAGCTCTGATTGGAGGGCGGGTTAAATCATGGGGTAGATGTTGGCGCCGTGACGGTACTGTCGGTGTTGAGGCAGCGCTAGCTGCGGAGTGAACTTTTAGGTTGAACACCTCTAACATGTCATCAATATCGTCTGTAGACGTTACTTCTAAGTTTGGGTTTATTTCTGTTTCAAGTATCTGACGGAATCGCCTTAGGTTAGAGCGCTTGGTTAGGAGCCGGGTTTGGGGAGTGGTGAGAGTTGTGGAAACAGAGAAGTCTATGATTAGGGGTATATGATCACCGGAAAGATCCATGATACGCCTTATGGAGAGGCAGTGAGATGGAATTCCATTGTATATGGCAAAATCGATTACTGAAGGAGTGTTGTTGCTGGCAGGGTAATGGGTAGGTTCAGCACTGGTGAGGACGTTGTGGTGTTGAGAGCTCATCACAAAGTCCCCTAGGAGTCTACCTCTAGGACAAGAGCGATAATTTCCCCATAGGCGATGTTTGGCATTCCAATCTATCCACCTATTAAGCAATTTGGGCTATATTCGAGAAAGAAATCTTGAAAGAGCCTGCTGGTTATTGTGTTGCGATGACCGGGAGGCCAATAGCAAGCAATGATTCTGATTGGGCCCAGATCAGTGGCGATGGATGCTATCGCCGCTTGCACATGGCTGTGTGATATGGTAGGTAGTGGTTGATGTGTTATACGGCTTGAAATAATGACAGCAGCGCAACCTATACTGAGGCGATTTCTGGGAGTGATTGCTGAGTGGATAGTGTATGCGGGAATATCAATGGCAGAGTGAAGATTGAAATGTGTTTCGCTCACCAAAAGGATGTCAATGAAGTTGTGCTGTAAGAACAGCTTGACCTCGTTGACTTTTCTGGATAGGCCGTTGGCATTCCAGAGAGCTAAGCGGAGACCTAACATTGTTGGTTGTTTTAACAGGAGTTTTGTTGGTTCGCGTTTGTTGAGGACGCAAGCACACTATCTGACGGAGAGATATCGGCAGCAGTTGCGATATGTTCTGATGATGAGGAAGGAGGAGTTGTGCTACTTAGAAGCATTGCTTGTTGCACCCCTTGAATGAAAATTTGCATTGCTTGCATAACAGTGGCAGCAAGTAGTGAGAGGTCAGCTGTTTAGGCATGGTTGGCTATGAATGTTTTGTTGGGTGCGCCAGAGACAGATAGAGTCTTTTGGGGGAACTGTGGGGCTATGTGAGTTGGGGCTGTTGTTGACGTTTTAGATTAGTTTGGGGAAATTTATGAGAGCGTTTTTGAGTTTGCTGCTGGGAGCGTTTTTGAGGAGGTTGTTGGGGGGATATTGGGGGCAGTGTGATATGACGGTTTGGGAACTGCTTTCATAATTTTGAGTGTTACCCTGAGGGAGATTGGGAAATTGAGAGATTGCTGGGCTATGTTGGGATTGAGAGCTTTTTTGAGAACGTTGTTGAGCGTTTGCTTCACGAATTAAGAGAGGAGGCTGACGCTTACTTGATGACGGCTTGTTGGTATTTTTGCTGTTTTCTGCCAAGGACATTGTCTCATTAGAAATTATTTGTTGATAGTACGGGCAGCCTTTGTAATTTGCGGTGTGGTTTCCTTGGCAATTGCCACACTTGGCAGGAACCTGTGCTGGTTTTTGGCAGATATTGGTAAGATGGTTTGCGCCGCATTTGACGCAGATGATGTTTGTGTAATAAATACACTTGAGTTTTGAATTTTAGACCTTTACAGGGCTGAGATAATAATTGTGCTAAATAGCATTAGAAGGTGGTTGCCTTGTTGGTTGCTGGTTGGGACAGATCCGGTTGAGGTGCCGTGAGAGACGCGGAGTGAGTGAGTGCATGGAATTATTGGGATGGTGTGGGAGTCGGTCCAAGTGTCTCTTGGAGTTAATATTTATCTCGGTCCAGACAGAGCTGACTTTGAGGGCATCATGAATGGTGCGATTGCTTACATAGTGTGTTTGGGGATTGAAGATGGTACGGAGTGCTTTAGCGTGAACTAATTGGAGTTTTCCGATGTGGGTGTCAGCAGCGCAACCAAAGAGTTCAATACCATATTTCCATGATGGAGCAATGATTTGATTGTAGATGAGGGTCTTGTTTGACCGTGAGAGCCGGGATCGACCATTCAGCACCCAATTATATTTACGAAGTTTTGCCTTGATAACGTTGGTTGTGATGTGAATATGCCGTGCCCAAAGTAGTTTGCGATCTAGATTAAGTCCTAGATATTTTACTGCGTTCGGGGATGGGATGTCGATATTGTCAAGTTTTACATCAGGCCATCTTAAGCGATTTTGAAGTGAGAAAAGCAGGTGCCTGGATTTGCTGGCAATAACTTTAATGTTCCATCTCTTTGCCCAGGTTGAGAAATGAGTAAGTTGGGACTGCATATGAGAGGTGGCGCCTTCAGGTGTAAAACCGCTGGTTAGATATGCTGTGTCGTCGGAATAGGTTGCTGTGAGGGTGTGTCTGATATGTCTATAGTTGTCTTTGGTGACTGGGAGGTCGTACGCGAAAATGTTGTAGAGGAGGGGGCCAATACACTGCCCTGGGGGACTCCAGCATCTTAAGCGATTTTGAAGTGAGAAAAGCAGGTGCCTGGATTTGCTGGCATTAACTTTAATGTTCCATCTCTTTGCCCAGGTTGAGAAATGAGTAAGTTGGGACTGCATATGAGAGGTGGCGCCTTCAGGTGTAAAACCGCTGATTAGATATGCTGTGCCGTCGGAATAGGTTGCTGTGAGGGTGTGTCTGATATGTCTATAGTTGTCTCTGGTGACTGGGAGGTCGTACGCGAAAATGTTGTAGAGGCGGGGGCCAATACACTGCCCTGGGGGACTCCAGCTAATATAGGTCCTTGACTAGAAAGAATGCCTCTGTCTCTGACACGGAAGGATCTGTTAGTTAGGAAGGATTTGAGAATTTCGACCAAGGGTGTGGAGATGTGGGAGTTAAGTTTATACAGTACTCCCTCATGCCCTCCCTCATGTATATCTAGGAAGACACCGCAGACGCTCATTCCTTGTTCGAAGGAGTTGAGAACATGGTGAACTATTCTGTGAATCTGTTGTGTGGCACTATGGTCCTCACGAAATCCAAATTGATAATCCGGTATGAGATTTGCGTTTTTGACTTCGTCATTCAGGCGTTCAAATAAGGCTTTTCAAAGAATTTGGAGACTGAGGGAAGTAGACTTATTGGACGATAGTTGGAGAGATCAAATAAGTATCTGTTTCCGTTTTTGGGGATCATTGTGGTTATTGCATTCTTCCACGCGTTTGGAAAGTATTTTTGCCGTAGCATTATGTTTAATATATTGACGAGGAACATTACAGCTTTGAATGGTAAGGATTTAAATACAAAATTGTCAATGTTGTCACAGCCTGGGGCCTCTTTGACTAATAATTGATTGATGTAGGACTTGATTTCAGTATATTTGATGTGACGTATGTGTGGACTGCTGTTTTTCTGTTCGTGCTGTGGAATCGGTAAATCTGGCTGTGGATTGTCGATGTTTATCTGGCTTGGAGCGTCGATTTGCGGACGACAGATTGGATCATCTCTGTTTGTTCTGGTGGGGCGAAATCGAAAGCTTGAAATCTGTCCTCTAGATCGTTTGCAAATGCCTCCGCTTGTTGTTGCGATGTAATACCCCAGGAGTCGTTACGATCTCTAACCGACGCGTGCATATGGGGCTGTGCTTTGAGACCTTTGTATGCTCGCCAGTGATTAAAGCTGCCTTTCTTTTGGGGATCTGCATTGACAAGGATATTATTAAAATATTCAGACCGAATACTCTCTTGCCGTTGGGCAAGCTGTCTGCTGGCTCTCTGCCAGGCTGCACGGTGTTCAAAGTGACGAGTGCGGAGATAAAGTTTACGGAGACGGCTTTTCTCACGTATGAGCATTTGTACTTCAGCTCTGATTGGAGGGCGGGTTAAATCATGGGGTAGATGTTGGCGCCGTGACGGTACTGTCGGTGTTGAGGCAGCGCTAGCTGCGGAGTGAACTTTTAGGTTGAACACCTCTAACATGTCATCAATATCGTCTGTAGACGTTACTTCTAAGTTTGGGTTTATTTCTGTTTCAAGTATCTGACGGAATCGCCTTAGGTTAGAGCGCTTGGTTAGGAGCCGGGTTTGGGGAGTGGTGAGAGTTGTGGAAACAGAGAAGTCTATGATTAGGGGTATATGATCACCGGAAAGATCCATGATACGCCTTATGGAGAGGCAGTGAGATGGAATTCCATTGTATATGGCAAAATCGATTACTGAAGGAGTGTTGTTGCTGGCAGGGTAATGGGTAGGTTCAGCACTGGTGAGGACGTTGTGGTGTTGAGAGCTCATCACAAAGTCCCCTAGGAGTCTACCTCTAGGACAAGAGCGATAATTTCCCCATAGGCGATGTTTGGCATTCCAATCTATCCACCTATTAAGCAATTTGGGCTATATTCGAGAAAGAAATCTTGAAAGAGCCTGCTGGTTATTGTGTTGCGATGACCGGGAGGCCAATAGCAAGCAATGATTCTGATTGGGCCCAGATCAGTGGCGATGGATGCTATCGCCGCTTGCACATGGCTGTGTGATATGGTAGGTAGTGGTTGATGTGTTATACGGCTTGAAATAATGACAGCAGCGCAACCTATACTGAGGCGATTTCTGGGAGTGATTGCTGAGTGGATAGTGTATGCGGGAATATCAATGGCAGAGTGAAGATTGAAATGTGTTTCGCTCACCAAAAGGATGTCAATGAAGTTGTGCTGTAAGAACAGCTTGACCTCGTTGACTTTTCTGGATAGGCCGTTGGCATTCCAGAGAGCTAAGCGGAGACCTAACATTGTTGGTTGTTTTAACAGGAGTTTTGTTGGTTCGCGTTTGTTGAGGACGCAAGCACACTATCTGACGGAGAGATATCGGCAGCAGTTGCGATATGTTCTGATGATGAGGAAGGAGGAGTTGTGCTACTTAGAAGCATTGCTTGTTGCACCCCTTGAATGAAAATTTGCATTGCTTGCATAACAGTGGCAGCAAGTAGTGAGAGGTCAGCTGTTTAGGCATGGTTGGCTATGAATGTTTTGTTGGGTGCGCCAGAGACAGATAGAGTCTTTTGGGGGAACTGTGGGGCTATGTGAGTTGGGGCTGTTGTTGACGTTTTAGATTAGTTTGGGGAAATTTATGAGAGCGTTTTTGAGTTTGCTGCTGGGAGCGTTTTTGAGGAGGTTGTTGGGGGGATATTGGGGGCAGTGTGATATGACGGTTTGGGAACTGCTTTCATAATTTTGAGTGTTACCCTGAGGGAGATTGGGAAATTGAGAGATTGCTGGGCTATGTTGGGATTGAGAGCTTTTTTGAGAACGTTGTTGAGCGTTTGCTTCACGAATTAAGAGAGGAGGCTGACGCTTACTTGATGACGGCTTGTTGGTATTTTTGCTGTTTTCTGCCAAGGACATTGTCTCATTAGAAATTATTTGTTGATAGTACGGGCAGCCTTTGTAATTTGCGGTGTGGTTTCCTTGGCAATTGCCACACTTGGCAGGAACCTGTGCTGGTTTTTGGCAGATATTGGTAAGATGGTTTGCGCCGCATTTGACGCAGATGATGTTTGTGTAATAAATACACTTGAGTTTTGAATTTTAGACCTTTACAGGGCTGAGATAATAATTGTGCTAAATAGCATTAGAAGGTGGTTGCCTTGTTGGTTGCTGGTTGGGACAGATCCGGTTGAGGTGCCGTGAGAGACGCGGAGTGAGTGAGTGCATGGAATTATTGGGATGGTGTGGGAGTCGGTCCAAGTGTCTCTTGGAGTTAATATTTATCTCGGTCCAGACAGAGCTGACTTTGAGGGCATCATGAATGGTGCGATTGCTTACATAGTGTGTTTGGGGATTGAAGATGGTACGGAGTGCTTTAGCGTGAACTAATTGGAGTTTTCCGATGTGGGTGTCAGCAGCGCAACCAAAGAGTTCAATACCATATTTCCATGATGGAGCAATGATTTGATTGTAGATGAGGGTCTTGTTTGACCGTGAGAGCCGGGATCGACCATTCAGCAACCAATTATATTTACGAAGTTTTGCCTTGATAACGTTGGTTGTGATGTGAATATGCCGTGCCCAAAGTAGTTTGCGATCTAGATTAAGTCCTAGATATTTTACTGCGTTCGGGGATGGGATGTCGATATTGTCAAGTTTTACATCAGGCCATCTTAAGCCATTTTGAAGTGAGAAAAGCAGGTGCCTGGATTTGCTGGCAATAACTTTAATGTTCCATCTCTTTGCCCAGGTTGAGAAATGAGTAAGTTGGGACTGCATATGAGAGGTGGCGCCTTCAGGTGTAAAACCGCTGGTTAGATATGCTGTGTCGTCGGAATAGGTTGCTGTGAGGGTGTGTCTGATATGTCTATAGTTGTCTTTGGTGACTGGGAGGTCGTACGCGAAAATGTTGTAGAGGAGGGGGCCAATACACTGCCCTGGGGGACTCCAGCATCTTAAGCGATTTTGAAGTGAGAAAAGCAGGTGCCTGGATTTGCTGGCATTAACTTTAATGTTCCATCTCTTTGCCCAGGTTGAGAAATGAGTAAGTTGGGACTGCATATGAGAGGTGGCGCCTTCAGGTGTAAAACCGCTGATTAGATATGCTGTGCCGTCGGAATAGGTTGCTGTGAGGGTGTGTCTGATATGTCTATAGTTGTCTCTGGTGACTGGGAGGTCGTACGCGAAAATGTTGTAGAGGCGGGGGCCAATACACTGCCCTGGGGGACTCCAGCTAATATAGGTCCTTGACTAGAAAGAATGCCTCTGTCTCTGACACGGAAGGATCTGTTAGTTAGGAAGGATTTGAGAATTTCGACCAAGGGTGTGGAGATGTGGGAGTTAAGTTTATACAGTACTCCCTCATGCCCTCCCTCATGTATATCTAGGAAGACACCGCAGACGCTCATTCCTTGTTCGAAGGAGTTGAGAACATGGTGAACTATTCTGTGAATCTGTTGTGTGGCACTATGGTCCTCACGAAATCCAAATTGATAATCCGGTATGAGATTTGCGTTTTTGACTTCGTCATTCAGGCGTTCAAATAAGGCTTTTCAAAGAATTTGGAGACTGAGGGAAGTAGACTTATTGGACTGGATAGTTGGAGAGATCAAATAAGGATCTGTTTCCGTTTTTGGGGATCATTGTGGTTATTGCATTCTTCCACGCGTTTGGAAAGTATTTTTGCCGTAGCATTATGTTTAATATATTGACGAGGAACATTACAGCTTTGAATGGTAGGGATTTAAATACAAAATTGTCAATGTTGTCACAGCCTGGGGCCTTTTTGACTAATAATTGATTGATGTAGGACTTGATTTCAGTATATTTGATGTGACGTATGTGTGGACTGCTGTTTTTCTGTTCGTGCTGTGGAATCGGTAAATCTGGCTGTGGGTTGTCGATGTTTATCTGGCTTGGAGCGTCGATTTGCGGACGACAGATTGGATCATCTCTGTTTGTTCTGGTGGGGCGAAATCGAAAGCTTGAAATCTGTCCTCTAGATCGTTTGCAAATGCCTCCGCTTGTTGTTGCGATGTAATACCCCAGGAGTCGTTACGATCTCTAACCGACGCGTGCATATGGGGCTGTGCTTTGAGACCTTTGTATGCTCGCCAGTGATTAAAGCTGCCTTTCTTTTGGGGATCTGCATTGACAAGGATATTATTAAAATATTCAGACCGAATAGTCTCTTGCCGTTGGGCAAGCTGTCTGCTGGCTCTCTGCCAGGCTGCACGGTGTTCAAAGTGACGAGTGCGGAGATAAAGTTTACGGAGACGGCTTTTCTCACGTATGAGCATTTGTACTTCAGCTCTGATTGGAGGGCGGGTTAAATCATGGGGTAGACGTTGGCGCCGTGACGGTACTGTCGGTGTTGAGGCAGCGCTAGCTGCGGAGTGAACTTTTAGGTTGAACACCTCTAACATGTCATCAATATCGTCTGTAGACGTTACTTCTAAGTTTGGGTTTATTTCTGTTTCAAGTATCTGACGGAATCGCCTTAGGTTAGAGCGCTTGGTTAGGAGCCGGGTTTGGGGAGTGGTGAGAGTTGTGGAAACAGAGAAGTCTATGATTAGGGGTATATGATCACCGGAAAGATCCATGATACGCCTTATGGAGAGGCAGTGAGATGGAATTCTATTGTATATGGCAAAATCGATTACTGAAGGAGTGTTGTTGCTGGCAGGGTAATGGGTAGGTTCAGCACTGGTGAGGACGTTGTGGTGTTGAGAGCTCATCACAAAGTCCCCTAGGAGTCTACCTCTAGGACAAGAGCGATAATTTCCCCATAGGCGATGTTTGGCATTCCAATCTATCCACCTATTAAGCAATTTGGGCTATATTCGAGAAAGAAATCTTGAAAGAGCCTGCTGGTTATTGTGTTGCGATGACCGGGAGGCCAATAGCAAGCAATGATTCTGATTGGGCCCAGATCAGTGGCGATGGATGCTATCGCCGCTTGCACATGGCTGTGTGATATGGTAGGTAGTGGTTGATGTGTTATACGGCTTGAAATAATGACAGCAGCGCAACCTATACTGAGGCGATTTCTGGGAGTGATTGCTGAGTGGATAGTGTATGCGGGAATATCAATGGCAGAGTGAAGATTGAAATGTGTTTCGCTCACCAAAAGGATGTCAATGAAGTTGTGCTGTAAGAACAGCTTGACCTCGTTGACTTTTCTGGATAGGCCGTTGGCATTCCAGAGAGCTAAGCGGAGACCTAACATTGTTGGTTGTTTTAACAGGAGTTTTGTTGGTTCGCGTTTGTTGAGGACGCAAGCACACTATCTGACGGAGAGATATCGGCAGCAGTTGCGATATGTTCTGATGATGAGGAAGGAGGAGTTGTGCTACTTAGAAGCATTGCTTGTTGCACCCCTTGAATGAAAATTTGCATTGCTTGCATAACAGTGGCAGCAAGTAGTGAGAGGTCAGCTGTTTAGGCATGGTTGGCTATGAATGTTTTGTTGGGTGCGCCAGAGACAGATAGAGTCTTTTGGGGGAACTGTGGGGCTATGTGAGTTGGGGCTGTTGTTGACGTTTTAGATTAGTTTGGGGAAATTTATGAGAGCGTTTTTGAGTTTGCTGCTGGGAGCGTTTTTGAGGAGGTTGTTGGGGGGATATTGGGGGCAGTGTGATATGACGGTTTGGGAACTGCTTTCATAATTTTGAGTGTTACCCTGAGGGAGATTGGGAAATTGAGAGATTGCTGGGCTATGTTGGGATTGAGAGCTTTTTTGAGAACGTTGTTGAGCGTTTGCTTCACGAATTAAGAGAGGAGGCTGACGCTTACTTGATGACGGCTTGTTGGTATTTTTGCTGTTTTCTGCCAAGGACATTGTCTCATTAGAAATTATTTGTTGATAGTACGGGCAGCCTTTGTAATTTGCGGTGTGGTTTCCTTGGCAATTGCCACACTTGGCAGGAACCTGTGCTGGTTTTTGGCAGATATTGGTAAGATGGTTTGCGCCGCATTTGACGCAGATGATGTTTGTGTAATAAATACACTTGAGTTTTGAATTTTAGCCCTTTACAGGGCTGAGATAATAATTGTGCTAAATAGCATTAGAAGGTGGTTGCCTTGTTGGTTGCTGGTTGGGACAGATCCGGTTGAGGTGCCGTGAGAGACGCGGAGTGAGTGAGTGCATGGAATTATTGGGATGGTGTGGGAGTCGGTCCAAGTGTCTCTTGGAGTTAATATTTATCTCGGTCCAGACAGAGCTGACTTTGAGGGCATCATGAATGGTGCGATTGCTTACATAGTGTGTTTGGGGATTGAAGATGGTACGGAGTGCTTTAGCGTGAACTAATTGGAGTTTTCCGATGTGGGTGTCAGCAGCGCAACCAAAGAGTTCAATACCATATTTCCATGATGGAGCAATGATTTGATTGTAGATGAGGGTCTTGTTTGACCGTGAGAGCCGGGATCGACCATTCAGCAACCAATTATATTTACGAAGTTTTGCCTTGATAACGTTGGTTGTGATGTGAATATGCCGTGCCCAAAGTAGTTTGCGATCTAGATTAAGTCCTAGATATTTTACTGCGTTCGGGGATGGGATGTCGATATTGTCAAGTTTTACATCAGGCCATCTTAAGCCATTTTGAAGTGAGAAAAGCAGGTGCCTGGATTTGCTGGCAATAACTTTAATGTTCCATCTCTTTGCCCAGGTTGAGAAATGAGTAAGTTGGGACTGCATATGAGAGGTGGCGCCTTCAGGTGTAAAACCGCTGGTTAGATATGCTGTGTCGTCGGAATAGGTTGCTGTGAGGGTGTGTCTGATATGTCTATAGTTGTCTTTGGTGACTGGGAGGTCGTACGCGAAAATGTTGTAGAGGAGGGGGCCAATACACTGCCCTGGGGGACTCCAGCATCTTAAGCGATTTTGAAGTGAGAAAAGCAGGTGCCTGGATTTGCTGGCATTAACTTTAATGTTCCATCTCTTTGCCCAGGTTGAGAAATGAGTAAGTTGGGACTGCATATGAGAGGTGGCGCCTTCAGGTGTAAAACCGCTGATTAGATATGCTGTGCCGTCGGAATAGGTTGCTGTGAGGGTGTGTCTGATATGTCTATAGTTGTCTCTGGTGACTGGGAGGTCGTACGCGAAAATGTTGTAGAGGCGGGGGCCAATACACTGCCCTGGGGGACTCCAGCTAATATAGGTCCTTGACTAGAAAGAATGCCTCTGTCTCTGACACGGAAGGATCTGTTAGTTAGGAAGGATTTGAGAATTTCGACCAAGGGTGTGGAGATGTGGGAGTTAAGTTTATACAGTACTCCCTCATGCCCTCCCTCATGTATATCTAGGAAGACACCGCAGACGCTCATTCCTTGTTCGAAGGAGTTGAGAACATGGTGAACTATTCTGTGAATCTGTTGTGTGGCACTATGGTCCTCACGAAATCCAAATTGATAATCCGGTATGAGATTTGCGTTTTTGACTTCGTCATTCAGGCGTTCAAATAAGGCTTTTCAAAGAATTTGGAGACTGAGGGAAGTAGACTTATTGGACTGGATAGTTGGAGAGATCAAATAAGGATCTGTTTCCGTTTTTGGGGATCATTGTGGTTATTGCATTCTTCCACGCGTTTGGAAAGTATTTTTGCCGTAGCATTATGTTTAATATATTGACGAGGAACATTACAGCTTTGAATGGTAAGGATTTAAATACAAAATTGTCAATGTTGTCACAGCCTGGGGCCTTTTTGACTAATAATTGATGAGGATTGATTTAGGTGTGTGATGTAGGACTTGATTTCAGTATATTTGATGTGACGTATGTGTGGACTGCTGTTTTTCTGTTCGTGCTGTGGGATCGGTAAATCTGGCTGTGGGTTGTCGATGTTTATCTGGCTTGGAGCGTCGATTTGCGGACGACAGATTGGATCATCTCTGTTTGTTCTGGTGGGGCGAAATCGAAAGCTTGAAATCTGTCCTCTAGATCGTTTGCAAATGCCTCCGCTTGTTGTTGCGATGTAATACCCCAGGAGTCGTTACGATCTCTAACCGACGCGTGCATATGGGGCTGTGCTTTGAGACCTTTGTATGCTCGCCAGTGATTAAAGCTGCCTTTCTTTTGGGGATCTGCATTGACAAGGATATTATTAAAATATTCAGACCGAATAGTCTCTTGCCGTTGGGCAAGCTGTCTGCTGGCTCTCTGCCAGGCTGCACGGTGTTCAAAGTGACGAGTGCGGAGATAAAGTTTACGGAGACGGCTTTTCTCACGTATGAGCATTTGTACTTCAGCTCTGATTGGAGGGCGGGTTAAATCATGGGGTAGACGTTGGCGCCGTGACGGTACTGTCGGTGTTGAGGCAGCGCTAGCTGCGGAGTGAACTTTTAGGTTGAACACCTCTAACATGTCATCAATATCGTCTGTAGACGTTACTTCTAAGTTTGGGTTTATTTCTGTTTCAAGTATCTGACGGAATCGCCTTAGGTTAGAGCGCTTGGTTAGGAGCCGGGTTTGGGGAGTGGTGAGAGTTGTGGAAACAGAGAAGTCTATGATTAGGGGTATATGATCACCGGAAAGATCCATGATACGCCTTATGGAGAGGCAGTGAGATGGAATTCCATTGTATATGGCAAAATCGATTACTGAAGGAGTGTTGTTGCTGGCAGGGTAATGGGTAGGTTCAGCACTGGTGAGGACGTTGTGGTGTTGAGAGCTCATCACAAAGTCCCCTAGGAGTCTACCTCTAGGACAAGAGCGATAATTTCCCCATAGGCGATGTTTGGCATTCCAATCTATCCACCTATTAAGCAATTTGGGCTATATTCGAGAAAGAAATCTTGAAAGAGCCTGCTGGTTATTGTGTTGCGATGACCGGGAGGCCAATAGCAAGCAATGATTCTGATTGGGCCCAGATCAGTGGCGATGGATGCTATCGCCGCTTGCACATGGCTGTGTGATATGGTAGGTAGTGGTTGATGTGTTATACGGCTTGAAATAATGACAGCAGCGCAACCTATACTGAGGCGATTTCTGGGAGTGATTGCTGAGTGGATAGTGTATGCGGGAATATCAATGGCAGAGTGAAGATTGAAATGTGTTTCGCTCACCAAAAGGATGTCAATGAAGTTGTGCTGTAAGAACAGCTTGACCTCGTTGACTTTTCTGGATAGGCCGTTGGCATTCCAGAGAGCTAAGCGGAGACCTAACATTGTTGGTTGTTTTAACAGGAGTTTTGTTGGTTCGCGTTTGTTGAGGACGCAAGCACACTATCTGACGGAGAGATATCGGCAGCAGTTGCGATATGTTCTGATGATGAGGAAGGAGGAGTTGTGCTACTTAGAAGCATTACTTGTTGCACCCCTTGAATGAAAATTTGCATTGCTTGCATAACAGTGGCAGCAAGTAGTGAGAGGTCAGCTGTTTAGGCATGGTTGGCTATGAATGTTTTGTTGGGTGCGCCAGAGACAGATAGAGTCTTTTGGGGGAACTGTGGGGCTATGTGAGTTGGGGCTGTTGTTGACGTTTTAGATTAGTTTGGGGAAATTTATGAGAGCGTTTTTGAGTTTGCTGCTGGGAGCGTTTTTGAGGAGGTTGTTGGGTTGGTTGGTTGGTTGTTAGGTTGTTGGGAACTGCTTTCATAATTTTGAGTGTTACCCTGAGGGAGATTGGGAAATTGAGAGATTGCTGGGCTATGTTGGGATGGAGAGCTTTTTTGAGAACGTTGTTGAGCGTTTGCTTCACGAATTAAGAGAGGAGGCTGACGCTTACTTGATGACGGCTTGTTGGTATTTTTGCTGTTTTCTGCCAAGGACATTGTCTCATTAGAAATTATTTGTTGATAGTACGGGCAGCCTTTGTAATTTGCGGTGTGGTTTCCTTGGCAATTGCCACACTTGGCAGGAACCTGTGCTGGTTTTTGGCAGATATTGGTAAGATGGTTTGCGCCGCATTTGACGCAGATGATGTTTGTGTAATAAATACACTTGAGTTTTGAATTTTAGCCCTTTACAGGGCTGAGATAATAATTGTGCTAAATAGCATTAGAAGGTGGTTGCCTTGTTGGTTGCTGGTTGGGACAGATCCGGTTGAGGTGCCGTGAGAGACGCGGAGTGAGTGAGTGCATGGAATTATTGGGATGGTGTGGGAGTCGGTCCAAGTGTCTCTTGGAGTTAATATTTATCTCGGTCCAGACAGAGCTGACTTTGAGGGCATCATGAATGGTGCGATTGCTTACATAGTGTGTTTGGGGATTGAAGATGGTACGGAGTGCTTTAGCGTGAACTAATTGGAGTTTTCCGATGTGGGTGTCAGCAGCGCAACCAAAGAGTTCAATACCATATTTCCATGATGGAGCAATGATTTGATTGTAGATGAGGGTCTTGTTTGACCGTGAGAGCCGGGATCGACCATTCAGCAACCAATTATATTTACGAAGTTTTGCCTTGATAACGTTGGTTGTGATGTGAATATGCCGTGCCCAAAGTAGTTTGCGATCTAGATTAAGTCCTAGATATTTTACTGCGTTCGGGGATGGGATGTCGATATTGTCAAGTTTTACATCAGGCCATCTTAAGCGATTTTGAAGTGAGAAAAGCAGGTGCCTGGATTTGCTGGCAATAACTTTAATGTTCCATCTCTTTGCCCAGGTTGAGAAATGAGTAAGTTGGGACTGCATATGAGAGGTGGCGCCTTCAGGTGTAAAACCGCTGGTTAGATATGCTGTGTCGTCGGAATAGGTTGCTGTGAGGGTGTGTCTGATATGTCTATAGTTGTCTTTGGTGACTGGGAGGTCGTACGCGAAAATGTTGTAGAGGAGGGGGCCAATACACTGCCCTGGGGGACTCCAGCATCTTAAGCGATTTTGAAGTGAGAAAAGCAGGTGCCTGGATTTGCTGGCATTAACTTTAATGTTCCATCTCTTTGCCCAGGTTGAGAAATGAGTAAGTTGGGACTGCATATGAGAGGTGGCGCCTTCAGGTGTAAAACCGCTGATTAGATATGCTGTGCCGTCGGAATAGGTTGCTGTGAGGGTGTGTCTGATATGTCTATAGTTGTCTCTGGTGACTGGGAGGTCGTACGCGAAAATGTTGTAGAGGCGGGGGCCAATACACTGCCCTGGGGGACTCCAGCTAATATAGGTCCTTGACTAGAAAGAATGCCTCTGTCTCTGACACGGAAGGATCTGTTAGTTAGGAAGGATTTGAGAATTTCGACCAAGGGTGTGGAGATGTGGGAGTTAAGTTTATACAGTACTCCCTCATGCCCTCCCTCATGTATATCTAGGAAGACACCGCAGACGCTCATTCCTTGTTCGAAGGAGTTGAGAACATGGTGAACTATTCTGTGAATCTGTTGTGTGGCACTATGGTCCTCACGAAATCCAAATTGATAATCCGGTATGAGATTTGCGTTTTTGACTTCGTCATTCAGGCGTTCAAATAAGGCTTTTCAAAGAATTTGGAGACTGAGGGAAGTAGACTTATTGGACTGGATAGTTGGAGAGATCAAATAAGGATCTGTTTCCGTTTTTGGGGATCATTGTGGTTATTGCATTCTTCCACGCGTTTGGAAAGTATTTTTGCCGTAGCATTATGTTTAATATATTGTCGAGGAACATTACAGCTTTGAATGGTAAGGATTTAAATACAAAATTGTCAATGTTGTCACAGCCTGGGGCCTTTTTGATTTGATTGTATGAGGACTTGATTTAGGATGTAGGTGATGTAGATGATGTAGGACTTGATTTCAGTATATTTGATGTGACGTATGTGTGGACTGCTGTTTTTCTGTTCGTGCTGTGGAATCGGTAAATCTGGCTGTGGATTGTCGATGTTTATCTGGCTTGGAGCGTCGATTTGCGGACGACAGATTGGATCATCTCTGTTTGTTCTGGTGGGGCGAAATCGAAAGCTTGAAATCTGTCCTCTAGATCGTTTGCAAATGCCTCCGCTTGTTGTTGCGATGTAATACCCCAGGAGTCGTTACGATCTCTAACCGACGCGTGCATATGGGGCTGTGCTTTGAGACCTTTGTATGCTCGCCAGTGATTAAAGCTGCCTTTCTTTTGGGGATCTGCATTGACAAGGATATTATTAAAATATTCAGACCGAATAGTCTCTTGCCGTTGGGCAAGCTGTCTGCTGGCTCTCTGCCAGGCTGCACGGTGTTCAAAGTGACGAGTGCGGAGATAAAGTTTACGGAGACGGCTTTTCTCACGTATGAGCATTTGTACTTCAGCTCTGATTGGAGGGCGGGTTAAATCATGGGGTAGACGTTGGCGCCGTGACGGTACTGTCGGTGTTGAGGCAGCGCTAGCTGCGGAGTGAACTTTTAGGTTGAACACCTCTAACATGTCATCAATATCGTCTGTAGACGTTACTTCTAAGTTTGGGTTTATTTCTGTTTCAAGTATCTGACGGAATCGCCTTAGGTTAGAGCGCTTGGTTAGGAGCCGGGTTTGGGGAGTGGTGAGAGTTGTGGAAACAGAGAAGTCTATGATTAGGGGTATATGATCACCGGAAAGATCCATGATACGCCTTATGGAGAGGCAGTGAGATGGAATTCCATTGTATATGGCAAAATCGATTACTGAAGGAGTGTTGTTGCTGGCAGGGTAATGGGTAGGTTCAGCACTGGTGAGGACGTTGTGGTGTTGAGAGCTCATCACAAAGTCCCCTAGGAGTCTACCTCTAGGACAAGAGCGATAATTTCCCCATAGGCGATGTTTGGCATTCCAATCTATCCACCTATTAAGCAATTTGGGCTATATTCGAGAAAGAAATCTTGAAAGAGCCTGCTGGTTATTGTGTTGCGATGACCGGGAGGCCAATAGCAAGCAATGATTCTGATTGGGCCCAGATCAGTGGCGATGGATGCTATCGCCGCTTGCACATGGCTGTGTGATATGGTAGGTAGTGGTTGATGTGTTATACGGCTTGAAATAATGACAGCAGCGCAACCTATACTGAGGCGATTTCTGGGAGTGATTGCTGAGTGGATAGTGTATGCGGGAATATCAATGGCAGAGTGAAGATTGAAATGTGTTTCGCTCACCAAAAGGATGTCAATGAAGTTGTGCTGTAAGAACAGCTTGACCTCGTTGACTTTTCTGGATAGGCCGTTGGCATTCCAGAGAGCTAAGCGGAGACCTAACATTGTTGGTTGTTTTAACAGGAGTTTTGTTGGTTCGCGTTTGTTGAGGACGCAAGCACACTATCTGACGGAGAGATATCGGCAGCAGTTGCGATATGTTCTGATGATGAGGAAGGAGGAGTTGTGCTACTTAGAAGCATTGCTTGTTGCACCCCTTGAATGAAAATTTGCATTGCTTGCATAACAGTGGCAGCAAGTAGTGAGAGGTCAGCTGTTTAGGCATGGTTGGCTATGAATGTTTTGTTGGGTGCGCCAGAGACAGATAGAGTCTTTTGGGGGAACTGTGGGGCTATGTGAGTTGGGGCTGTTGTTGACGTTTTAGATTAGTTTGGGGAAATTTATGAGAGCGTTTTTGAGTTTGCTGCTGGGAGCGTTTTTGAGGAGGTTGTTGGGGGGATATTGGGGGCAGTGTGATATGACGGTTTGGGAACTGCTTTCATAATTTTGAGTGTTACCCTGAGGGAGATTGGGAAATTGAGAGATTGCTGGGCTATGTTGGGATTGAGAGCTTTTTTGAGAACGTTGTTGAGCGTTTGCTTCACGAATTAAGAGAGGAGGCTGACGCTTACTTGATGACGGCTTGTTGGTATTTTTGCTGTTTTCTGCCAAGGACATTGTCTCATTAGAAATTATTTGTTGATAGTACGGGCAGCCTTTGTAATTTGCGGTGTGGTTTCCTTGGCAATTGCCACACTTGGCAGGAACCTGTGCTGGTTTTTGGCAGATATTGGTAAGATGGTTTGCGCCGCATTTGACGCAGATGATGTTTGTGTAATAAATACACTTGAGTTTTGAATTTTAGCCCTTTACAGGGCTGAGATAATAATTGTGCTAAATAGCATTAGAAGGTGGTTGCCTTGTTGGTTGCTGGTTGGGACAGATCCGGTTGAGGTGCCGTGAGAGACGCGGAGTGAGTGAGTGCATGGAATTATTGGGATGGTGTGCGAGTCGGTCCAAGTGTCTCTTGGAGTTAATATTTATCTCGGTCCAGACAGAGCTGACTTTGAGGGCATCATGAATGGTGCGATTGCTTACATAGTGTGTTTGGGGATTGAAGATGGTACGGAGTGCTTTAGCGTGAACTAATTGGAGTTTTCCGATGTGGGTGTCAGCAGCGCAACCAAAGAGTTCAATACCATATTTCCATGATGGAGCAATGATTTGATTGTAGATGAGGGTCTTGTTTGACCGTGAGAGCCGGGATCGACCATTCAGCAACCAATTATATTTACGAAGTTTTGCCTTGATAACGTTGGTTGTGATGTGAATATGCCGTGCCCAAAGTAGTTTGCGATCTAGATTAAGTCCTAGATATTTTACTGCGTTCGGGGATGGGATGTCGATATTGTCAAGTTTTACATCAGGCCATCTTAAGCCATTTTGAAGTGAGAAAAGCAGGTGCCTGGATTTGCTGGCAATAACTTTAATGTTCCATCTCTTTGCCCAGGTTGAGAAATGAGTAAGTTGGGACTGCATATGAGAGGTGGCGCCTTCAGGTGTAAAACCGCTGGTTAGATATGCTGTGTCGTCGGAATAGGTTGCTGTGAGGGTGTGTCTGATATGTCTATAGTTGTCTTTGGTGACTGGGAGGTCGTACGCGAAAATGTTGTAGAGGAGGGGGCCAATACACTGCCCTGGGGGACTCCAGCATCTTAAGCGATTTTGAAGTGAGAAAAGCAGGTGCCTGGATTTGCTGGCATTAACTTTAATGTTCCATCTCTTTGCCCAGGTTGAGAAATGAGTAAGTTGGGACTGCATATGAGAGGTGGCGCCTTCAGGTGTAAAACCGCTGATTAGATATGCTGTGCCGTCGGAATAGGTTGCTGTGAGGGTGTGTCTGATATGTCTATAGTTGTCTCTGGTGACTGGGAGGTCGTACGCGAAAATGTTGTAGAGGCGGGGGCCAATACACTGCCCTGGGGGACTCCAGCTAATATAGGTCCTTGACTAGAAAGAATGCCTCTGTCTCTGACACGGAAGGATCTGTTAGTTAGGAAGGATTTGAGAATTTCGACCAAGGGTGTGGAGATGTGGGAGTTAAGTTTATACAGTACTCCCTCATGCCCTCCCTCATGTATATCTAGGAAGACACCGCAGACGCTCATTCCTTGTTCGAAGGAGTTGAGAACATGGTGAACTATTCTGTGAATCTGTTGTGTGGCACTATGGTCCTCACGAAATCCAAATTGATAATCCGGTATGAGATTTGCGTTTTTGACTTCGTCATTCAGGCGTTCAAATAAGGCTTTTCAAAGAATTTGGAGACTGAGGGAAGTAGACTTATTGGACGATAGTTGGAGAGATCAAATAAGGATCTGTTTCCGTTTTTGGGGATCATTGTGGTTATTGCATTCTTCCACGCGTTTGGAAAGTATTTTTGCCGTAGCATTATGTTTAATATATTGACGAGGAACATTACAGCTTTGAATGGTAAGGATTTAAATACAAAATTGTCAATGTTGTCACAGCCTGGGGCCTTTTTGATTTGATTGTTCTAGATTAATTGATTAGTGATGTAGGACTTGATTTCAGTATATTTGATGTGACGTATGTGTGGACTGCTGTTTTTCTGTTCGTGCTGTGGAATCGGTAAATCTGGCTGTGGATTGTCGATGTTTATCTGGCTTGGAGCGTCGATTTGCGGACGACAGATTGGATCATCTCTGTTTGTTCTGGTGGGGCGAAATCGAAAGCTTGAAATCTGTCCTCTAGATCGTTTGCAAATGCCTCCGCTTGTTGTTGCGATGTAATACCCCAGGAGTCGTTACGATCTCTAACCGACGCGTGCATATGGGGCTGTGCTTTGAGACCTTTGTATGCTCGCCAGTGATTAAAGCTGCCTTTCTTTTGGGGATCTGCATTGACAAGGATATTATTAAAATATTCAGACCGAATACTCTCTTGCCGTTGGGCAAGCTGTCTGCTGGCTCTCTGCCAGGCTGCACGGTGTTCAAAGTGACGAGTGCGGAGATAAAGTTTACGGAGACGGCTTTTCTCACGTATGAGCATTTGTACTTCAGCTCTGATTGGAGGGCGGGTTAAATCATGGGGTAAACGTTGGCGCCGTGACGGTACTGTCGGTGTTGAGGCAGCGCTAGCTGCGGAGTGAACTTTTAGGTTGAACACCTCTAACATGTCATCAATATCGTCTGTAGACGTTACTTCTAAGTTTGGGTTTATTTCTGTTTCAAGTATCTGACGGAATCGCCTTAGGTTAGAGCGCTTGGTTAGGAGCCGGGTTTGGGGAGTGGTGAGAGTTGTGGAAACAGAGAAGTCTATGATTAGGGGTATATGATCACCGGAAAGATCCATGATACGCCTTATGGAGAGGCAGTGAGATGGAATTCCATTGTATATGGCAAAATCGATTACTGAAGGAGTGTTGTTGCTGGCAGGGTAATGGGTAGGTTCAGCACTGGTGAGGACGTTGTGGTGTTGAGAGCTCATCACAAAGTCCCCTAGGAGTCTACCTCTAGGACAAGAGCGATAATTTCCCCATAGGCGATGTTTGGCATTCCAATCTATCCACCTATTAAGCAATTTGGGCTATATTCGAGAAAGAAATCTTGAAAGAGCCTGCTGGTTATTGTGTTGCGATGACCGGGAGGCCAATAGCAAGCAATGATTCTGATTGGGCCCAGATCAGTGGCGATGGATGCTATCGCCGCTTGCACATGGCTGTGTGATATGGTAGGTAGTGGTTGATGTGTTATACGGCTTGAAATAATGACAGCAGCGCAACCTATACTGAGGCGATTTCTGGGAGTGATTGCTGAGTGGATAGTGTATGCGGGAATATCAATGGCAGAGTGAAGATTGAAATGTGTTTCGCTCACCAAAAGGATGTCAATGAAGTTGTGCTGTAAGAACAGCTTGACCTCGTTGACTTTTCTGGATAGGCCGTTGGCATTCCAGAGAGCTAAGCGGAGACCTAACATTGTTGGTTGTTTTAACAGGAGTTTTGTTGGTTCGCGTTTGTTGAGGACGCAAGCACACTATCTGACGGAGAGATATCGGCAGCAGTTGCGATATGTTCTGATGATGAGGAAGGAGGAGTTGTGCTACTTAGAAGCATTGCTTGTTGCACCCCTTGAATGAAAATTTGCATTGCTTGCATAACAGTGGCAGCAAGTAGTGAGAGGTCAGCTGTTTAGGCATGGTTGGCTATGAATGTTTTGTTGGGTGCGCCAGAGACAGATAGAGTCTTTTGGGGGAACTGTGGGGCTATGTGAGTTGGGGCTGTTGTTGACGTTTTAGATTAGTTTGGGGAAATTTATGAGAGCGTTTTTGAGTTTGCTGCTGGGAGCGTTTTTGAGGAGGTTGTTGGGGGGATATTGGGGGCAGTGTGATATGACGGTTTGGGAACTGCTTTCATAATTTTGAGTGTTACCCTGAGGGAGATTGGGAAATTGAGAGATTGCTGGGCTATGTTGGGATTGAGAGCTTTTTTGAGAACGTTGTTGAGCGTTTGCTTCACGAATTAAGAGAGGAGGCTGACGCTTACTTGATGACGGCTTGTTGGTATTTTTGCTGTTTTCTGCCAAGGACATTGTCTCATTAGAAATTATTTGTTGATAGTACGGGCAGCCTTTGTAATTTGCGGTGTGGTTTCCTTGGCAATTGCCACACTTGGCAGGAACCTGTGCTGGTTTTTGGCAGATATTGGTAAGATGGTTTGCGCCGCATTTGACGCAGATCGGTAAGTGGTTGCAGTAGTGAGCCGTGTGGTTAAATTTTTGGCATCTTTGACACTGTTATGTGGTCTGTCGTCCTGCGATGCCATTCTGCAGAGATGGTTTGTTGGCAGTTTTTTTAATTTGAATATTTCAGAGCCATTAGGGGCTTTGGCATCAAGTTCGATGAAGAAAAGATTGGGTGAGAAAGTGCCAACTCCAGATTTGTTTTTGTAAGTCGGGTTATAGATATTTTGTACAGCGAAGCCTAGTTTAGTGAGTTCATCTTGGAATTTATTAATGGGGACGGAATGGTGGAGGCCACGGATAATGACTCGGAGACTACGATTGGCACGAACTTGGTAAGTATTCCATACTTGCCTATTTTCATGGCCCCAAGGAGGGATATTATTTTATTGTAGATTTCAAGATTGCTGCTGGAGATTCGAGATTTTTGACCAAAAGCGAGAAACAATGTACATATTTTGTCCAACGGTTTTTTTTATTTTTGCTGTGAGTTTGGGATCTATTGATATGTCAGTCCAGATCAAAGGAGGTTTGAATGGGTTTGCCGGATCGGCATTCTTGGCTGCTGGGTTGGCAATCATTGAAGGTGAAAGGTTGCTGTTGTGGTTTTTAGTATTGTCAGTATCTGGACTGGGGCTTTTTGATTTGCTATTTTTTCTACAGGAGCTTGCGAGAGGGGGATGTCTATAATTGATACATCGCTAGAATGGCTGATATCCGTTTGGTGTTGATAATGTCAACTGAAGTTTCAGACTCGTTCAAACTACGTTTGGGAGATGGCGAGAAGTTGTTGCTTGATCTAAGACTTGAGTTAGGAGACGAAGTTTTGGTAACTTTGGTGCTTTTGCGTTTGCGAATCATTTTAGAGGAATGATTGTAGTTCTTAGATCAGTATATGAGGTATGTGTCTATATGCGTGTTAACTATTTTGTTTATATATGTGTTTTTATAATATTAATTTTTTTTTGATTTGCAGGTTAAAAATTGACGAAAATCTTAGTGTCAATGTGTATGTGTAATAGTAAAATAAATTGTATGTAATTTTAATTTTAATATAGATATATATGTGCTGGTATATGTATTTACTTTTAATAAAATATATATGTTAATTTGTTTTAATTGTGAATTACGTTTTTTGTTTTGTCTGTATGTGCAGCACTATGCTTGTTTAACCTATTGGTTTTGGTTGTGGATAGTGTGGAACTTTTAAGTGTCCAAGCAGTATTTAGTCCACAAACGGCAATATGGCGGCTGCACAATATTTTTTAGTAAATTACTCACTGAGCACAGGACCTTTTTACGATTTAGCGAGAGGAGAGGCAAACCTATAGGCGCACTCAGCTTAGAGAGGCTTTTTGTCGCACTTCACTGTGGGCTAGCGCTAAAACGGACACGGCGGGCGCTCCTATGGACTTTTTTTCTGGTTGAATTTAGAATGGGAAGCCGGGTCGGATGAGACGAGATGAGAAATGGGACATAAAGGATTCGGGGCGCTCGCTCGCTCCGAAGAGAGAGCAAGAGAGAGTGAGAAGAATGAGTGAAAGATGTGATGGCTGAATGAGTGCTTGGTACGAGGGTGAGCGTGTGTGTGAGTGCAGGAGTAAGCGAGTCGTAGTGGGGCGACTTTATTGTCGCCCGCGCAATTTTAAATCTTACTACTCTCATGACCGAAATCCCTGTCACACACTGGTCTCACGCAGGACACCAAACATCCAAAACATCTCACAAACACCCGATGACCCTAACGAATCCGAATCCCACAACATAACCCATCTGTCCCACACCGATCCGACTCCCAATCCAGAAATTTTATTCATATATGTTCAAATTGTATTCTTACTCTCTTTTTTTTTTTTTGTTTGTTTTGTTTTCCAGCTTAGCACTACTATACATGATCGTAATTCATTTTGTATGTATGTGTATGATGAATGTGTAAGTATATGTACATGTGTGTGTGTGTGTGTATATATGTGCGATCCCAGGTTTCGGTATAAGTCAAATGTTCAGCGTTAACGTTGTTTTGTTTACCGCTCGACGCAAGGGAACGAACGCAATCTCAGTCTGGATTCCAGAGCCCACCTCAAAGCCTGGTCGACAGGCAGAGAAATGGGGTCTGCGATCCAGACTGATTATTCATTTAATACAAAACAAAGTATTTACAATGAATGAAGTTACATACATATATACATATATCAAGTGAAGTTTGCCCAGCTCTAGCTTGGGTATTTGTGTCAAATTATATTATTTAAAAATTGGAAAAATCCCCAAACGACTGGAAGCTACCCAGTCAGCTAGCCGCTGAAGCTGAATGAGCTGGAGTCGCCAGCTAGACCATCGTCGATCCTGTCGCCAGATGCCATTAGCATGGATGCGTGGGAGTTGAAGCATGAAGGCCTTTCTCCATCGTGTGGGATGTCGCAGTCTGAATTTTTGTAAGTTGGCGACCCTCTGACATCGAGTTGTGCGGAGCCATCTGAAAGCTTCGTTAATGAGACGTGATCTTTGTTTTACCTGCCTTTCAGCCAGCTGCAGATGGATGAGTTGCCGAGTCCAGCGGATGGCCTTTGTCTTAGGCCCTCGCTGTGGTACAGAAACGTACAGATTAGCTGCCATCATAAACAGAATAGCAAGTGTACACATGGTGTTATACACTGCTCCAGATTCCGCACTGGTGGCCATGGGTTGCTGTTGCGTGGCAGCCTGCTGTATCTGTGGAATAGGATGCGAGCTTGGTGTCTCCGGGCTGACTATTCCTGGGCTGGGGGGAGGACATACATTAATGTTAGATCCAGCGCCTGCAGTTGTCTCAGGGATGAGAGCTCTTGGCCTTGTAGAGCCAGCGAAAGTTGTGTACAGCTGCATAGGAGACGGGCTGTTCCGTCTGTCCTGCAAGAAGTTGTTGGGCTGTACCACATTTTGTACCAGCGGCTCCCGAATGTCAGGGCCAGGGTTGTCTCTAGCAAGTGTACACATGGTGTTATACACTGCTCCATCTTCCGTACTGGTGGCCATGGGTGGCTGTTGCGTGGCAGCCTGCTGTATATCAATGTTTCCTGCAGCGCCTGCAGTTGACTCAGGAACGAGAGCTCCTGGTCTTGTAGAGCCAGCGGAAGTTGTCCACAGCTGCATAGGAGACGGGCTGCTCCGACTATCCTGCAAGAAGTTGTTGGGCTGTACCACACTTTGTGCCAGCAGCACCCTAGTGTCAGAGCCAGGGTTGTCTCTAAAGGTGGGTGGTCGTTGCGTTGGACGTGACTGCCTATGAGAAGGTAGCTCCTGCTGCTGAGTCTGTTGTGGCCGTTGCCGTTGCGTTAGACGATCCAGAGGTAGGTGTGTCCGAAGCATTACTGCATATCTTCTTCTAACACCTAGGTGACGCTGTGGGAGCCTTGCTTTGAGGGCAATGTTCTTGGCTTCCTCATTGCTGTGGTTGCTGAGCCGAGCCCAATACCTGGAGCAACTCTCATGGTATACTTTGTCCACCGGCGCGACTTTCAGATCGGTGTGGATATTTTGATTTCGCACGTACCAAGGGGCCCCAGCAATAGATCGCAAAAATTGATTTTGAGCAACCTGGATACTCTCATACTGACCTTCGCATAGAAGAGGTCCCCAGACAGGGAGTGCGAATTGCCAAATTGGCGCTATTAGCTGCTTATAGAGGGTAACCTTGCATTTTAATGGCAGCTTGCTATTTTCAGATATTAGCCAATGCAGCTTTCTGGCCCTATCTCTTAGTCTGGCGACAATGGTGGTGACGTGGCTGTTGAAGAGAAGTTTTCTGTCAACCTGGACTCCCAAGTAAGAGATCTTATCTTCAGTGGTAAGACGCTGATCCATAATTCTTGGGGAAAGGATTGGCATCTGCAGGTTTCTCCAAGTGTGCATTATGTGTTTTGTTTTTGTAGTGCTGATTCTAATACTCCACTTTTTTGTCCATGTTGTAATATGGGTAAGAAACAAATCCAAATTTCCAATAGCTTCTTCTTGCGAGATTGCCGATGATAAGATGGCTGTGTCATCTGCGTAAGTTGCCAGCATCAGTTTGTCGCGGCGTAGCGGAGCAGGTACAGGCATATCCGACGTATAAAGTGTGTACAACACAGGCCCTAGCACACTACCCTGTGGATCGCCGGCGCAGATTTCTTTGAGGCTGGAGCGCGTACCTCCACAGCACTCTACCATGAATGTGCGCTCACTTAAATAGCTGTCCATTACACGGTAGAGGACTTCCGGTAATTGCTACTTCAACTTAAACCGTAGGCCGTCATGCCAAACGCGGTCAAACGCCTCTTGTATGTCCATATAGACCGCAGAGCAATATTGTCCTCGTACGCTTCCAGAATAAACTGTGTAACTCGACCCAGTTATTGCTCAGCTGCATGCTCACGTCTGAAGCCGAATTGGTGGCTCGGAATGGCATTAGCGACGTTGTCCAATTGGAACATCCGGCGCAGCAGCAGTCGTTCAAAGATTTTTGAAAAGCCAGCAAGCAAGCTTATTGGCCTATATGATCCAAGCTGATCTGAGGGCTTGCTTGGCTTTTGGATCATTGTGATCTTGGCACATTTCCTCTTATAGGGAAAGTGTCCAAAGCGCAGGATGCCATTAAAGATCATAATTAGATACAGCACAGCAGCTCCTTAATCGTGCGATTATCGATTCGGTCAATCCCCGGAGATTTTTTTGTTTGCAGCGCTTTGATCACGGCTTGAACTTCTCCTAGCGTGACTGGAGGGAAGCTGAGTTCACCTAGAGAGAGCGGAATCGATACTTGCGTCTCAATGTGGCTCCTGTCAGAGGGCAGTGTGGTAATCAGCGGCTTAAACCTTTGTTCGAGGTGCTCCGCAAAGGAGCTTTTTCAGCTTTTTCCTCAGTGGTCTTGCACCACTGGGTGGCCCCGGTTCCCTCGGTGTGTATTCTCACTGGCAAGTTAGGTGCAGGCTGCCTTTTGATATTCCCTGTTAATCGCCATAGTTTTTGCATACTATATCTATCTCCTGCATCAATAGATTCTAGTAGCGCATCAAGTCTTCTCGCCTTGGCCTGTCGGATTTCCCAGCTGATTCTGTTTGCTAGCCTGTTGTGTCATTTGTTGAATGCGCCTGCTTATTGTGTAGTTATACCTCGGTTGACCTTGGTTAGGCTGGTGAGTTAAATTTGATGCAAATTTCGCAGCAGAGTAGATGTTTCTTTCCAGCAAATCAACCGCATCGTCAATGTCATCGCCACAGTGAAGCTCAGTGTTCAAATTAATGTGCATATTAAGCCACAGCTGGAACTTGGGTATGCTTGCATTTGCAGGAAGGAGATGGCATTTGGATACACCTTCAGCTGGTTTGCTCAGTAAATCAATCCGCAGCGGCAGATGATCTGATCCCAGGTCATTGGAGGTGCTAATTTGCAGCAGACTATACTGCACACCTTTATATACTGCAAAGTCTATGGCTGTCGGGGACTGGCGCATATTATTTGGGAAGCGCGTTGACGAACCAGTTGCCAAGATATTAAGATTCTGCTGGTGTACACTTTCAAGAAGTAGATTGCCCCTGCGGTTTGATCTGCAGTTACTCCACCAATAACTCCTGGCATTCCAGTCACCAGCAGCAATAAATTTGGCACCTAGCTGTCTAAATACGTGGTTAAAGTCTTGCACCAGCCACTATTCCCGTGGCGGGCAGTAAATGGCCGCAACATTTATGACTGACCCATTTAGAAGTGTAATTGCAACTGGCGCACACTGAATTTTCGCCAAGGTTGTTGGTGTTAGCGCTAGATGCTGGATTGTGCGCCTGATTAGGATGGCTGCACCTCCTGTAATATCAATAGTTTCACCATCCCTCAGGTAGCTCTCAGATATTAGCATGATGTCGATATTGTTCTGCAGTATAAATAACTCCGTCTCTTCCAGTTTATTATGTATCCCAGCTGCATTCCAGGCTACAATTTTCAGGCCGTTGGCGTTGATTCTGGCATATATATTATGCCCATTAATCTCAGAGGAGGAAGTGGTGGAGTTGGCGTCGTAACTAGACATTATGGTTACCATTGACGCGCCCCATGGTAGACATCAGAGTGGTAACGGTAGCCATCATATTCGTCATTAGATCAACTAATCTATCAATTTTACTTTCTAGATTGCTATTATTGGCAGGGGCTAGTGGGCTCCTTCGTTGTTCGACCATTAAGTTGATAAGCTGATCAAGTTTTCGGCTGAGATCATCTTGCGGATATGCAATTCGTGGCGAGCTACGGCTGCGGCTCCTGTGCTGCTGACGTGTTGCTGCTGGGTGCACTATCGCTTGCTGTGCTGTTTGCTGCTGGTAATGCACATGCTGCTGGTGTTTAGGCGGCTGATTGGTGTGCTGCAATCTCGATTCATGTTGCTGCCGTTGACGCTGCTGCCGAGTTGGTTGGCGCTGTGCGGTCTGTCCCTGCTCTTGGGAGCGTACATCTGGCAGGCCAGTTTTGAGGGCATTTGCATAGCTGTTTGTATTTTTCAGGTTGCTGTGCACTATTGTGCACGATGAGGGCTTGCTGTCGAATGAGACAATCGGCAGCTTGCCTATTTTATTTGTTCGTTACAATCGGAGCAACATATTCAAACATTATTAGCGTACTTATCGATACTTAGGGTGGCCACTCCGCATGCGATGAATAAGAAATTTATCGCATGCATCGGAAGTGATCGACTGCTATGTTAAACTGTCTACGTAACATATTTGCATATACAAATAGAAATTACATCAAAGTACAGAATTTTGTTTCTTAAATATTAGTTGCTGGTTAATTAATATTTCTTCTTTTTTCCTTTTCAGATTCCTCAGGAGAATTCGCAAGCGGACGTGCTCTTCGATGTGCGAGTTGCCTCCAGTTGTGTCCGGGTCGCCACACGCTTACCGGATTCTGCCGTTGCTGAGTTGACCGAGAGGGTCGTGATGGCTGTGACTCTGTAGGTGCGCGTTTTGGTGAATGCATTGATGCTCCGATTTTGTATTTTTTAGCCAACTGTACAGATTGAATATCATGCATCTCCGGCTGCTGGTTGCACCTTTCCTCAGCTGGGCCAAGCTGTCTGTCCAGCTTGCGCTTAGTTCCTGTTGAGTTGAGCTGCTGTGTCTGAGTGATCCCTTCTTGTCTTTGTCGTTGATGTCGTGACAGAGGTGATCGAATAGGCTGTGCAGGTAAGTGCGTGCATTCTATATTTGGCTCAGTCAGTGATAAATTTGTTTCATCTGCACTTGCAGATGTTAGTCGCTGAGTCTGTGTTGATGGAGCTTCTGCCCGGCTCTGCTGCTGCCGCTCAGTGCTACACGACTTTTCAAATCGTTTCGAAGTTGCTCGCTCAATGTCCCTGAGCGGATCTGGTAGGATAAGTTGCTGCTTCTCGATGATCTCGTGCTGCATTTGTCGTTGTTGTTGTGGCAGAGGTGATCGAATTGGCTGTGCAGGTAAGTACATGCATTCTACATTTGGCACGTTAAGTGATACAAATGATTGATCCTTGTTTGCAGATGTTACTCGCTCTGTCAGAGTCGATGTGGCTTCCCTATTTTATTTGTTCGTTACTATCGGAGCAACAAACATTAATCACATTCAAACATTATTAGCGTACTTATCGATACTTAGGGTGGCCACTCCGCATGCGATGAATAAGAAATTTATCGCATGCATCGGAAGTGATCGACTGCTATGTTAAACTGTCTACGTAACATATTTGCATATACAAATAGAAATTACATCAAAGTACACAATTTTGTTTCTTAAATATTAGTTGCTGATTAATTAATATTTCTTCTTTTTTCCTTTTCAGATTCCTCAGGAGAATTCGCAAGCGGACGTGCTTTTCGATGTGCGAGTTGCCTCCAGTTGTGTCCGGGTCGCCACACGCTTACCGGATTCTGCCGTTGCTGAGTTGACCGAGAGGGTCGTGATGGCTGTGACTCTGTAGGTGCGCGTTTTGGTGAATGCATTGATGCTCCGATTTTGTATTTTTTAGCCAACTGTACAGATTGAATGTCATGCATCTCCGGCTGCTGGTTGCACCTTTCCTCAGCTGGGCCAAGCTGTCTGTCCAGCTTGCGCTTAGTTCCTGTTGAGTTGAGCTGCTGTGTCTGAGTGATCCCTTCTTGTCTTTGTCGTTGATGTCGTGACAGAGGTGATCGAATAGGCTGTGCAGGTAAGTACATGTATTCTACATTTGGCTCGTTGAGTGATACATATAATTGATCCTTATTTGCAGATGTTACTCGCTCTGTCGATGTCGATGTGGCTTCTGGGCGGTGTTGCTGCTGCTGCTCAATGATTCCCGGCTGCGCTTGTCGTTGTTGTCCTGGCAGAGGGAATCTCAATGGAAGGCTTTGTTGTTGTTGTTGCCATGTCTGGAGGGCTTGTCCTGGTGAGATTAGTTGCTGCTCTTCGATGATCTCTTGCTGCCCTTGTCGTTGTTGTTGTGGCAGAGGTGATCGAATTGGCTGTGCAGGTAAGTACATGCATTCTACATTTGGCACGTTAAGTGATACAAATGATTGATCCTTATTTGCAGATTTTCTATTTGGTACTAGCTTGAGTGCTGAGTACGCTATGGCGGTCCAGATCTGCGGCCTTTGGAGGCTGGGATCGGACAGTTTACCGCTCGGCGCCACTAGGTGGACCACACGGCACTTGGACGTTCTTTGGATTGGGCAAATGTTGGTTTTGCATGTAATAGCTTGGTTTAGCAATGGTGGATTTAATCGGGTTTGGGACTTTTGTTGTGTTAGGGGATGGTTGCTTTTGGTGGCCCTAGTATGGTTGAGCTGGAGTTAGTGGATTAATCAGTTTGAGTTTATATCAGTTTATTATCAGGCGTATTTTGGGAATGCTTGGCATAAGAGTGCTGCCGGCTATCGTTGATTTGGTGTGTTATTTTGTGTTTTTATGATTGCTGCTCACTCACCTGGTTTACACATGCCCAGATGGACAGTGCTCCAGGTACCCAAGCTAAGCAGTTTAATGGTAGTCTGGTTGGACTTTTTTGGCACATTGAGTAGGGTAGTGCAGATATTGTATTCTGTTACTGTTCACTCACCCGGTTTACACATGCCCAGAAGGACAGTGCTCCGGGCACCCAAGCTAAACAGTTATAGTTAGTCAGTTGAGACTATTTTGGGCACGAAAATTGTATGGTGCTGTTTTTGTGGTGTTATGTATGGCCGTACGTTTTTAGATGGTTATGTTATTTTTAAGACTTTATGGCACTATGTTGTACGTTTTTGGTCTCCTGTTTAATGTAAGGCCGATAAGATGGGATTTGGGATATTATTCTTATTGTCAGGTGGGACGTCAATATGTACTCTGATAGGCGACTGTGGGCTTGGAACATACACTTTAGGGTCTGTTCTCAGTCTCTATTCTAGCGCACAGCAAGCCTTACATATCGAAATGTTGTTGGTTAGTTTTTGTTATTGGTTGTTATTGTTATTTTATTGTTAATGGTTTTTATGTTATTATTTTAGTATTTGATGCGACTTATTTGTAATTATTGTTTAGATTTTGACTTGACTTTTGTAGATTATTGTTATAGTTTTTGTTGTTATTATTTTATTTGTTTTATTATTATTGTTGTTTTATTTTTGCTAGCATTTGTTTTATTATTTTTGACTTTTGTTATTAGTTTTTATTGTTGTTATTGCTTTATTGTTTTATTATTATTCTTATTGTCATTTTTGACTATTGTTGTTGCTATTATCATTATCATTTTTATTGTTATTATTTGTTATTGCTATTTTATTCAGTATTATTGTTTAGATTTTGACTTGACTTTTGTAGATTATTGTTATAGTTTTTGTTGTTATTATTTTATTTGTTTTATTATTATTGTTGTTTTATTTTTGCTAGCATTTGTTTTATTATTTTTGACTTTTGTTATTAGTTTTTATTGTTGTTATTGTTTTATTATTATTCTTATTGTCATTTTGACTATTGTTGTTGTTATTATCATTATCATTTTTATTGTTATTATTTGTTATTGCTATTTTATTCAGTATTATTGTTTATGCTCTTGTTATTATTTTCGTGATTTTATTTTTATTATTGTTGTTTAAATATCTATTATTGCTCCTATTATTTTTGTTTTTGTTATTTTGTTATTATTGTTATTGTTTTATTCCTATTATTGTTCTTATTATTTAGGCTATTGCTTTCTTTATTGTTTTTATCCCTATTCTTGTTTTTATTATTTAATTTAATCTATTGCTATCTATATTATTTTGTTATTGTTATTATTGTTTATATTCCTATTATTGTTCTTATTATTTAAACTGTTGTTATCTTTATTATTTGTTATTGTTGTTATTTTTCATATTATTTTGTTATTATTATTTTTATTATTTTATTATTGTTTATATTATTGTTGCTATTATTTTAATTATTTTGTTATTGTTGTTATTGTTTACGTTTTGTTCTTGTTATTCTTTGGGTAAGTTAGTGCCCAGCTTTCGGTGGGTGAGTTAATGGCGTTTATGTTTAGGGCGGTTGATATCGGGTAAGTATATAGTGTGTATATGGTAAGTAGTTTAGTTCAGTTTATTGATGTTTATAGTGAGTATTTGGTAGGTGCTTATATGCAGCACTTGTATTTGGGCTAGCAGGTTAATATATGGCAGAGATTTGGTAAGTATGTTGTAGTTATCAGGTAAGTATATAGTAAGTGTTTGGTGGTTGCATGGTAAGTATTTGGTGAGTATATTGTGGATATCGGGTATTTAGGGATATACAAATGTTATTTTTTGGGCACAGTTTAAATTGGCTGTGCTGTTATTTGTTATTTAGGGATATATATTATATTTAGGGCACAATTTAAATCGGCTGTGCAGTTGATTTAGCTAGAATGATAATTTTATTGGTTCTTGTTGGCTGAGCTATAGTGTCTGGTATGACATGGCGATATAGTTGGAGAATAGGGACAAACTGACATTTTAAGGCGGGCCTATTTGAATTGAATACATGGAAATATAGTGAATTTTGGAAGTAATTACAAATTTGAATACGGACAGATACTGGCATTTGCCCAGAGATGGGTATGAAATTGTGTATATTATAGATTGGGTACAGTAAGATTATTTGGACAATTTGATTTGCATGGCACTGGCCAGCAGCGGACAATGAATATGTGAGTAGGCTAAATGGACTAATTTGGATACGGATACAGATACTGTCATTTGCCCAGATATGGGTATTGAAGTGTATGTACAATAGATTGGATATATGGTAGATGGTTAGACAATATGATTTGCATGGCAGTAGCCAGCAGCGGACAATGTATATATAACTAGGCTAAATGGACTAATTTTGTGCACATATGCACATATGAATATGAATTTGAGTCCTTTTATGGCGGTATCCATTGAGCACAGTCGCAGTTTAGGCCGGCATCTGGTGGTATCCGCTGGAGCAGGGGCAGTTGCAGCTTTTATGTGCGTGCGCACAATTTGCACACAGACGTAAATTGGATCGGCAGCAGGCAAGTGTATTCACATTTGATTTAGCTGGCTGATATTGGCATGCAGTGTGTGGCTCCATTGGACAATCTAAATATATAAAAGAATTAGCTAGGCACCATACATGTATGTCAGTCTGATACTTAGGCCTGAACTCAACCGGCAGTCTTCGGCTGTATACTTAGCTTTTAGGATGGGATTCCAGTTGGCTTTGGAGTGTGCACTTGTGGTATGCTGGGTCTTTTTGGTGGAAGAGAAAAGTGTTATTATTGGTAGTGCACAATATAAGTCGGCTGTGCGGTTGTTGTTCAATGGGCATATATAGGATATTTAGGCACATTATAAATTGGCTGTGCAGTTGTTGTATAAGTGGCATATTTAGAATATTTAGGCACATTATAAATTGGCTGTGCAGTTGTTGTTTTAAATGTTCATATACTATATATTTGGCACAACACAGGTCGGCTTTGGTTGTTTGTGACTGGCATGGGGCATTCGTGGGATCAAGAGCGTCCGGGCGAGAGAACTGTCAGAGATAATGATGTTGCGCACAAGGCACCGCATCACTATGATTCATCATAAGTACTCGCCCTTGGCGTCTTTTTATTGTTTGTACTGGGTTGGATTAGTACTAGTTCTTGGCGTCTTTTATTATTTGTACTGCTGTGGTTAGTACTAGTTTTGATTGGTGATAGGTTGGTGCTAAGTTATGGTTTAGCTACGGTGATATGGGAGGCTGTATGGCTGCATAGTGTGTTAGCTGGGTTAGTAGTTAAATGGCTTGCTTCTTGCTTGACCGATTTGAGTCCATTACTGCTAATTGGGTGTTGATAGCGGTCCAAGTATGGCTGAGCAGGTGGGCGTCGGGTTGACTTTGGCGTCTGGTTGACTTTGGCGTCTGGTTGACTTTGGCGTCTGGTTGACGGTTAGTAAGTTAGTGCCCAGCTTTCGGTGGGTGAGTTAATGGCGTTTATGTTTAGGGCGGTTGATATCGGGTGAGTATATAGTGTGTATATGGTAAGTAGTTTAGTTCAGTTTACTGATGTTCATAGTGAGTATTTGGTAGGTGCTTATATGCAGCACTTGTATTTGGGCTAGCAGGTTAATATATGGTAGAGATTTGGTAAGTATGTTGTAGATGTCAGGTAAGTATATAGTAAGTGCTTGGTGGTTGCATGGTAAGTATTTGGTGAGTATATTGTAGATAACAGGTATTTAGGGATATAAATATGTTGTTTTTAGGGCACAATTTAAATTGGCTGTGCAGTTATTTATGTTTTAGGGATATATATTATTTTTAAGGCACAATTTAAATTGGCTGTGCAGCTGATTTAGTTAAAAATGATAACTTTATTGGCTCTTGTTGGCTGAGCTATGGTGTCTGGTGCGACATGGCGATATAGTTGGAGAATAAGGACAAACTGACATTTTAAGGCCGGCCTATTTGAATTGAACATATGGAAATATAATGAATTTTGGAATTAATTACAAATTTGAATACGGACGGATACTGGCATTTGCCCAGAGATGGGTATGAAATTGTGTATATAATAGATTGGGTATAGTAAAATTATTTGTACAATTTGATTTGCATGGCACTGGCCAGCAACGGACAGTGTATACATAAATAGGCTATATGGATTAATTTGGATGCGGATGCAGATACTGTCATTTGCCCAGTTATGGGTGTGGAAGTATATACAATAGATGAGTATATGGTAGGTGGTTAGACAATTTGATTTGCTTGGCAATAGCCAGCAGCGGACAATGTATATATAACTAGGCTATATGGACTAATTTTGTGCACATATGCACATATGATTATGAATTTGGGTCCTTTTAGGGCGGTATCCCTTTAGCACAGTCGCAGTTTAGGCCGGCTTCTGGTGGTATCCGCTGGAGCAGGGGCAGTTGCAGCTTTTATGTGCGTGCGCACAATTTGCACACAGACGTAAATTGGATCGGCAGCAGGCAAGTGTATTCACATTTGATTTAGCTGGTGATCCTGGCATGCAATGTTTGGCTCCATAGGACAATCTAAAAAGAATTAGTAGGACATAATGTATGTCAGTCTGATACTTAGGCCCGAACTCACCCGGCAGTCTTCGGCTATATACTTAGCTTTTGAGATGGAATTTCAGTTGGCTTCGGAATGTGCACTTGTGGTATGCTGGATCTTTTTGGTGGAAGAGAAAAAGGTGTTATTATTGGTAGTGCACAATATAAGTCGGCTGTGCGGTTGTTGTTCAGTGGGAATATATGGGATATTTAGGCACATTATAAATTGGCTGTGCAGTTGTTGTTTAGGTGGTCATATATTATATATTTGGCACAACACAGGTCGGCTTTGGCGGTTTGTGACTGGCATGGGGCAGTCGTGGGATCAAGAGCATCCGGGCGAGAGAACTGTCAGAGATAATGATGTTGCGCACAAGGCACGGATCACTATGATTCATCATAAGTACTCGCCCTTGGCGTCTTTTATTGTTTGTACTAGGTTGGATTAGTACTAGTTCTTGGCGTCTTTTATTGTTTGTACTAGGTTGGATTAGTACTAGTTCTTGGCGTCTATTATTGTTTGTACTGGGTTGGATTAGTACTAGTTCTTGGCTCTTTTATTGTTTGTACTGCTGTGGTTAGTACTAGTTCTTGGCTTCTTTTATTGTTTGTACTGCTGTGGTTAGTACTGGTTCTTGGCTTTTTATTGTTTGTACTGCTGTGGTTAGTACTAGTTTTATTTGGTAATAGGTTGGTGCTAAGTTTTGGTTTAGCTATGGTGAACACGGGTCGGCTTTGGCTGTTTGTGACTGGTATGGGGCAGTCGTGGGATCAAGAGCGTCCGGGCGAGAGAACGTCAGAGATAATGTTGTTGCGCACAAGGCACCGATCACTATGATTCATCATGAGTACTCGCCCTTGGCGTCTTTTATTGTTTGTACTGCTGTGGTTAGTACTAGTTCTTGGCGTCTTTTATTGTTTGTACTAGGTTGGATTAGTACTAGTTCTTGGCTTTTTTTATTGTTTGTACTATGTTGGATTAGTACTAGTTTATTTTTGGTAATAGGTTGGTGCTAAGTTATGGTTTAGCTACGGTGACATGGGAGGCTGTATGGCTGCATAGTGTGTTAGTTGGGTTAGTAGTTAAATGGCTTGCTTCTTGCTTGACCGATTTGAGTCCATTACTGCTAATTGGGTGTTGATAGCGGTCCAAGTATGGCTGAGCAGGTGGGCGTCTGGTTGACTTTGGCGTCTGGTTGACGGTTAGTAAGTTAGTGCCCAGATGTCGGTGGGTGGGTTAATGGCGTTTATGTTTAGGGCGGTTGATATCGGGTAAGTACATAGTGTATATTTGGTAAGTAGTTTAGTTCAGTTTATTGATGTTTATAGTGAGTATTTGGTAGGTGCTTATATGCAGCACTTGTATTTGGGCTAGCAGGTTAATATATGGTAGAGATTTGGTAAGTATGTTGTAGATGTCAGGTGAGTATAAAGTAAGTGTTTGGTGGTTGCATGGTAAGTATTTGGTGAGTATATTGTAGATAACGGGTGAGTATATGGTACACAGCTTGTGTGTATGTGTTAAGTAGGTATAATAATGTTCATATTAGATAGTTTTAGTATGTTTAGATTAATTGTATAGCTACTTTTGGGTAAGTTGCTGCCCGGCTGTCGGTGGGTGGGTTAATGGCGTATATGTTATTTGGCGAGTGGTTCATAGGTTAGTTTTCTATTTGGTACTAGCTTGAGTGCTGAGTACGCTATGGCGGTCCAGATCTGCGGCCTTTGGAGGCTGGGATCGTACAGTTTACCGCTCGGCGCCACTTGGTGGACCACACGGTACTTGGACGTTCTTTGGATTGGGCAAATGTAGGTTTTGCATGTAATAGCTTGGTTTAGCAATGGTGGGTTTAATCTGGTTTGGGACTTTTGTTGTGTTAGGGGATGGTTGCTTTTCGCGGCCCTAGTATGGTTGAGCTGGAGTTAGTGGATTAATCAGTTTAAGTTTATATCAGTTTATTATCAGGCGTATTTTGGGAATGCTTGGCATAAGAGTGCTGCCGGCTAGCGTTGATTTGGTGTGTTATTTTGTGTTATTATGAGCGCTCGCTCACCTGGTTTACACATGCCCAGATGGACAGTGTCCAGGTACCCAAGTAAGCAGTTTAATGGTAGTCTGGTTGGACTTTTTTGGCACATTGAGTAGGGTAGTGCAGATATTGTATTCTGTTACTGTTCACTCACCCGGTTTACACATGCCCAGAAGGACAGTGTCGGGCCCAATAAACAGTTATAGTTAGTAGTTGAGACTATTTTGGGCACGAAAATTGTATGGTGCTGTTTTTGTGGTGTTATGTTTGGCCGTACGTTTTTAGATGGTTATGTTATTTTTAAGACTTTATGGCACTATGTTGTGCATTTTTGGTCTCCTGTTTAATGTAAGGCCGATAAGATGGGATTTGGGATGTTATTCTTATTGTCAGGTGGGACGTCAATATGTACTCTGGTAGGCGACTTTGGCTTGGAACATACACTTTAGGGTCTGTTCTCAGTCTCATTCCAGCACACAGCAAGCCTTACATATTGAAATGTTGTTGGTTAGTTTTTGTTATTGGTTGTTATTGTTATTTTATTGTTAATGGTTTTTATGTTATTATTTTAGTATTTGATGCGATTTATTTGTATTTTTGTTTTGATTTTGACTTGACTTTTGTAGATTATTGTTATAGTTTTTGTTGTTATTATTTTATTTGTTTTATTATTATTGTTGTTTTATTTTTGCTAGCATTTATTTTATTATTTTTGACTTTTGTTATTAGTTTTTATTGTTGTTATTGCTTTATTGTTTTATTATTATTCTTATTGTCATTTTTGACTATTGTTGTTGCTAATATCATTATCATTTTTATTGTTATTATTTGTTATTGCTATTTTATTCAGTATTATTGTTTATGCTTTTGTTATTATTTTTGTGATTCTATTTTTATTATTATTATTGTTTAAATATCTATTATTGCTCCTATTATTTTCGTTTTTGTTATTTTGTTATTGTTTTATTCCTATTATTGTTCTTATTATTTAAGCTATTGTTTTCTTTATTGTTTTTATTTCTATTATTGTTATTATGTTTTTATCCCTATTCTTGTTTTTATTATTTAATTTAATTTATTGTTATCTTTATTATTTTGTTATTGTTATTATTGTTTCTATTCCTATTATTGTTCTTATTATTTAAACTATTGTTATCTTTATTATTTGCTATTGCTGTTATTTTTCATATTATTATTTTGATATTATTATTTTTATTATTTTATTATTGTTTATATTAATGTTGCTATTATTTTTATTATTTTGTTATTGTTGTTATTGTTTATGTTCCTATTATTGTTCTTGTTATTCTTTGGCTAAGTTAGTGCCCGGCTGTCGGTGGGTGAGTTAATGGCGTTTATGTTTAGGGCGGTTGAGTGTATAGTATAGTGTATAGTGTGTATATGGTAAGTAGTTTAGTTCAGTTTATTGATGTTTATAGTGAGTATTTGGTAGGTGCTTATATGCAGCACTTGTATTTGGGCTAGCAGGTTTATATATGGTAGAGATTTGGTGAGTATATTGTAGATATCGGGTAAGTAAGGTCTGTTAACTAGCGTGTTTGGGGCATAGTATATTGGAACGATGCAAATTGGCACAGAATAAGTCAATCTGATTGTTGTTTGTTTTGAAATATATAATATATTTTGGCATAATATGAATCAATTTTATGTTATTTTCAGGTACAATTTAAGCCGGTTGTGCGGTTGTATGTTGTTTTATATGGGAATATACATATATGTTGTTTTTAGGGCACAATTTAAATTGGCTGTGCTGTTATTAGTTATTTAGGGATATATATTATATTTAGGGCACAATTTAAATCGGCTGTGCAGTTGATTTAGCTAAATTGATCATTTTATTGGCTCTTGTTGGCTGAGCTATGGTGTCTGGTGTGACATGGCAATATAGTTGGAGAATAAGGACAAACTGACATTTTAAGGCGGGCCTATTTGAATTGAACATATGGAAATATAATGAATTTTGGAGTTAATTTCGAATTTGGGTACAGACAGATATTGGCATTTGCCCAGAGATGGGTATGAAATTGTGTATATAATAGATTGGGTACAGTAATATTATTTGGACAATTTGATTTGCATGGCACTGGCCAGCAACGGACAATGAATATGTGGGTAGGCTAAATGGATTAATTTGGATACGGATGCAGATACTGTCATTTGCCCAGATGTGGGTATGGAAGTATGTACAATAGATTGGATATATGGTGTATGATTAGACAATTTGGTTTGCATGGCACTTGCCAGCAGCGGACAATGAATATATAAATAGACTATTTGGACTAATTTTGTGCATATATGCACATATGATTATGATTTTGGGTCCTTTTAGGGCGGCATCCATTGAGCACAGTCGCAGTTTAGGCCGGCATCTGGTGGTATCCGCTGGAGCAGGGGCAGTTGCAGCTTTTATGTGCGTGCGCACAATTTGCACACAGACATAAACGTGATCGGCAGCAGGCAAGTGTATTCACATTTGATTTAGCTGGTGATCCTGGCATTCAATGTTGGGCTCCATAGGACAATCTGGATATATAAAAGAATTAGCTAGGCACCATACATGTATGTCAGTCTGATACTTAGGCCTGGACTCATCCGGCAGTCTTCGGCTATATACTTATTTGTTGATATGGAATTCCAGTTGGCTTCGGAATGTGCACTTGTGGTATGCTGCATCTTTTTGGTGGAAGAGAAAAAGGTGTTATTATTGGTAGTGCACAATATAAGTCGGCTGTGCGGTTGCTACTTTATAGGCATATATAGAATATTTAGGCACATTATAAATCGGCTGTGCAGTTGGTGTTTAGGTGGCCATATAATATATATTTGGCACAATACTGGTCAGATTTGGCTGTTTGTGACTGGCATGGGGCAGTCGTGGGATCAAGAGCGTCCGGGCGAGAGAACTGTCAGAGATAATGATGTTGCGCACAAGGCACCGCATCACTATGATTCATCATAAGTACTCGCCCTTGGCTTCTTTTATTGTTTGTACTATGTTGGATTAGTACTAGTTCTTGGCTCTTTCATTGTTTGTACTATGTTGGATTAGTACTAGTTCTTGGCGTTATTGTTTGTTCTATGTTGGATTAGTACTGGTTTTATTTGGTGATAGGTTGGTGCTAAGTTATGGTTTAGCTGCGGTGATATGGGAGGCTGTATGGCTGCATAGTGTGTTAGCTGGGTTTGAGTCCATTACTGCTAATTGGGTGTTGATAGCGGTCCAAGTATGGCTGAGCAGGTGGGCGTCTGGTTGACTTTGGCGTCTGGTTGACGGTTAGTAGGTTAGTGCCCAGATGTCGGTGGGTGAGTTAATGGCGTTTATGTTTAGGGCGTCTTGATATCGGGTAAGTACATAGTGTATATTTGGTAAGTAGTTTAGTTTAGTTTATTGATGTTTATAGTGGGTATTTGGTAGGTGCTTATATGCAGCACTTGTATTTGGGCTAGCAGGTTAATATATGGCAGAGATTTGGTAAGTATGTTGTAGTTATCAGGTAAGTATATAGTGAGTGCTTGGCGGTTGCATGGTAAGTATTTGGTGAGTATATTGTGGATATCGGGTATTTAGGGATATACATATGTTATTTTTTGGGCACAGTTTAAATTGGCTGTGCTGTTATTTGTTATTTAGGGATATATATTATATTTAGGGCACAATTTAAATCGGCTGTGCAGTTGATTTGGCTAAATTGATCATTTTATTGGCTCTTGTTGGCTGAGCTATGGTGCCTGGTGTGACATGGTTATATAGTTGGAGAATAAGGACAAACTGACATTTTAAGGCGGGCCTATTTGAATGGAAATATAATGAATTTTGGAGTTAATTTCGAATTTGGGTACAGACAGATACTGGCGTTTGCCCAGAGATGAGTATGAAATTGTGTATATAATAGATTGGGTACAGTAGAATTATCTGGACAATTTGATTTGCATGGCACTGGCCAGCAACGGACAGTGTATACATATATAGGCTATGTGGATTAATTTGGATACGGATGCAGATACTGTCATTTGCCCAGATGTGGGTATGGAAGTATGTACAATAGATTGGATATATGGTGTATGATTAGACAATTTGGTTTGCATGGCACTAGCCTGCAGCGGACAATGAATATATAACTAGGCTAAATGGACTAATTTTGTGCACATATGCACGTATGAATATGAATTTGGGTCCTTTTAGGGCGGTATCCACTTAGCACAGTCGCAGTTTAGGCCGGCATCTGGTGGTATCCGCTGGAGCAGGGGCAGTTGCAGCTTTTATGTGCGTGCGCACAATTTGCACACAGACATAAACGTGATCGGCAGCAGGCAAGTGTATTGACATTTGATTTAGCTGGTGATCCTGGCATGCAATGTTGGGCTCCATAGGACAATCTGGATATATAAAAGAAATAGCTAGGCACCATACATGTATGTCAGTCTGATACTTAGGCCTGGACTCATCCGGCAGTCTTTGGCTATATACTTAGTTTTTACGATGGAATTTCAGTTGGCTTCGGAATGTGCACTTGTGGTATGCTGGATCTTTTTGGTGGAAGAGAAAAGTGTTATTATTGGTAGTGCACATTATAAATCGGCTGTGCAGTTGTTGTTTAACTGGTCATATATTATATACATATATTATGTACAACACAGGTCGGCTTTGGCTGTTTGTGACTGGCATGGGGCAGTCGTGGGATCAAGAGCGTCCGGGCGAGAGAACTGTCAGAGATAATGATGTTGCGCACAAGGCACCGCATCACTATGATTCATCATGAGTACTCGCCCTTGGCGTCTTTTATTGTTTGTACTGCTGTGATTGGTACTAGTTCTTGGCGTCTCTTATTGTTTGTACTATGTTGGATTAGTACTGGTTTTATTTGGTAATAGGTTGGTGCTAAGTTATGGTTTAGCTACGGTGATATGGGAGGCTGTATGGCTGCATAGTGTGTTAGTTGGGTTAGTAGTTAAATGGCTTGCTTCTTGCTTGACCGATTTGAGTCCATTACTGCTAATTGGGTATTGATAGCGGTCCAAGTATGGCTGAGCAGGTGAGCGTCTGGTTGACTTTGGCGTCTGGTTGACGGTTAGTAGGTTAGTGCCCAGATGTCGGTGGGTGAGTTAATGGCGTTTATGTTTAGGGCGTCTTGATATCGGGTAAGTACATAGTGTATATTTGGTAAGTAGTTTAGTTTAGTTTATTGATGTTTATAGTGGGTATTTGGTAGGTGCTTATATGCAGCACTTGTATTTGGGCTAGCAGGTTAATATATGGCAGAGATTTGGTAAGTATGTTGTAGTTATCAGGTAAGTATATAGTAAGTGTTTGGTGGTTGCATGGTAAGTATTTGGTGAGTATATTGTGGATATCGGGTATTTAGGGATATACATATGTTATTTTTTGGGCACAGTTTAAATTGGCTGTGCTGTTATTTGTTATTTAGGGATATATATTATATTTAGGGCACAATTTAAATCGGCTGTGCAGTTGATTTGGCTAAATTGATCATTTTATTGGCTCTTGTTGGCTGAGCTATGGTGCCTGGTGTGACATGGTTATATAGTTGGAGAATAAGGACAAACTGACATTTTAAGGCGGGCCTATTTGAATGGAAATATAATGAATTTTGGAGTTAATTTCGAATTTGGGTACAGACAGATACTGGCGTTTGCCCAGAGATGAGTATGAAATTGTGTATATAATAGATTGGGTACAGTAGAATTATCTGGACAATTTGATTTGCATGGCACTGGCCAGCAACGGACAGTGTATACATATATAGGCTATATGGATTAATTTGGATACGGATGCAGATACTGTCATTTGCCCAGATGTGGGTATGGAAGTATGTACAATAGATTGGATATATGGTGTATGATTAGACAATTTGGTTTGCATGGCACTAGCCTGCAGCGGACAATGAATATATAACTAGGCTAAATGGACTAATTTTGTGCACATATGCACGTATGAATATGAATTTGGGTCCTTTTAGGGCGGTATTCATTTAGCACAGTCGCAGTTTAGGCCGGCATCTGGTGGTATCCGCTGGAGCAGGGGCAGTTGCAGCTTTTATGTGCGTGCGCACAATTTGCAGACATAAACGTGATCGGCAGCAGGTAAGTGTATTGACATTTGATTTAGCTGGTGATCCTGGCATGCAATGTTGGGCTCCATAGGACAATCTGGATATATAAAAGAAATAGCTAGGCACCATACATGTATGTCAGTCTGATACTTAGGCCTGGACTCATCCGGCAGTCTTTGGCTATATACTTAGTTTTTACGATGGAATTTCAGTTGGCTTCGGAAGTGCACTTGTGGTATGCTGGATCTTTTTGGTGGAAGAGAAAAGTGTTATTATTGGTAGTGCACATTATAAATCGGCTGTGCAGTTGTTGTTTAACTGGTCATATATTATATATTTGGTACAACACAGGTCGGCTTTGGCTGTTTGTGACTGGCATGGGGCAGTCGTGGGATCAAGAGCGTCCAGGCGAGAGAACTGTCAGAGATAATGATGTTGCGCACAAGGCACCGCATCACTATGATTCATCATGAGTACTCGCCCTTGGCGTCTTTTATTGTTTGTACTGCTGTGATTGGTATTAGTTCTTGGCGTCTCTTATTGTTTGTACTATGTTGGATTAGTACTGGTTTTATTTGGTAATAGGTTGGTGCTAAGTTATGGTTTAGCTACGGTGATATGGGAGGCTGTATGGCTGCATAGTGTGTTAGTTGGGTTAGTAGTTAAATGGCTTGCTTCTTGCTTGACCGATTTGAGTCCATTACTGCTAATTGGGTGTTGATAGCGGTCCAAGTATGGCTGAGCAGGTGGGCGTCTGGTTGACTTTGGCGTCTGGTTGACGGTTAGTAGGTTAGTGCCCAGACGTCGGTGGGTGAGTTAATGGCGTTTATGTTTAGGGCGTCTTGATATCGGGTAAGTACATAGTGTATATTTGGTAAGTAGTTTAGTTTAGTTTATTGATGTTTATAGTGGGTATTTGGTAGGTGCTTATATGCAGCACTTGTATTTGGGCTAGCAGGTTAATATATGGCAGAGATTTGGTAAGTATGTTGTAGTTATCAGGTAAGTATACAGTGAGTGCTTGGCGGTTGCATGGTAAGTATTTGGTGAGTATATTGTGGATATCGGGTATTTAGGGATATACATATGTTATTTTTTGGGCACAGTTTAAATTGGCTGTGCTGTTATTTGTTATTTAGGGATATATATTATATTTAGGGCACAATTTAAATCGGCTGTGCAGTTGATTTGGCTAAATTGATCATTTTATTGGCTCTTGTTGGCTGAGCTATGGTGCCTGGTGTGACATGGTTATATAGTTGGAGAATAAGGACAAACTGACATTTTAATGCGGGTCTATTTGAATGGAAATATAATGAATTTTGGAGTTAATTTCGAATTTGGGTACAGACAGATACTGGCGTTTGCCCAGAGATGAGTATGAAATTGTGTATATAATAGATTGGGTACAGTAGAATTATCTGGACAATTTGATTTGCATGGCACTGGCCAGCAACGGACAGTGTATACATATATAGGCTATATGGATTAATTTGGATACGGATGCAGATACTGTCATTTGCCCAGATGTTGGTATGGAAGTATGTACAATAGATTGGATATATGGTGTATGATTAGACAATTTGGTTTGCATGGCACTAGCCTGCAGCGGACAATGAATATATAACTAGGCTAAATGGACTAATTTTGTGCACATATGCACGTATGAATATGAATTTGGGTCCTTTTAGGGCGGTATCCATTTAGCACAGTCGCAGTTTAGGCAGGCATCTGGTGGTATCCGCTGGAGCAGGGGCAGTTGCAGCTTTTATGTGCGTGCGCACAATTTGCACACAGACATAAACGTGATCGGCAGCAGGCAAGTGTATTGACATTTGATTTAGCTGGTGATCCTGGCATGCAATGTTGGGCTCCATAGGACAATCTGGATATATAAAAGAAATAGCTAGGCACCATACATGTATGTCAGTCTGATACTTAGGCCTGGACTCATCCGGCAGTCTTTGGCTATATACTTAGTTTTTACGATGGAATTTCAGTTGGCTTCGGAATGTGCACTTGAGGTATGCTGGATCTTTTTGGTGGAAGAGAAAAGTGTTATTATTGGTAGTGCACATTATAAATCGGCTATGCAGTTGTTGTTTAACTGGTCATATATTATATATTTGGTACAACACAGGTCGGCTTTGGCTGTTTGTGACTGGCATGGGGCAGTCGTGGGATCAAGAGCGTCCAGGCGAGAGAACTGTCAGAGATAATGATGTTGCGCACAAGGCACCGCATCACTATGATTCATCATGAGTACTCGCCCTTGGCGTCTTTTATTGTTTGTACTGCTGTGATTGGTACTAGTTCTTGGCGTCTCTTATTGTTTGTACTATGTTGGATTAGTACTGGTTTTATTTGGTAATAGGTTGGTGCTAAGTTATGGTTTAGCTACGGTGATATGGGAGGCTGTATGGCTGCATAGTGTGTTAGTTGGGTTAGTAGTTAAATGGCTTGCTTCTTGCTTGACCGATTTGAGTCCATTACTGCTAATTGGGTGTTGATAGCGGTCCAAGTATGGCTGAGCAGGTGGGCGTCTGGTTGACTTTGGCGTCTGGTTGACGGTTAGTAGGTTAGTGCCCAGATGTCGGTGGGTGAGTTAATGGCGTTTATGTTTAGGGCGTCTTGATATCGGGTAAGTACATAGTGTATATTTGGTAAGTAGTTTAGTTTAGTTTATTGATGTTTATAGTGGGTATTTGGTAGGTGCTTATATGCAGCACTTGTATTTGGGCTAGCAGGTTAATATATGGCAGAGATTTGGTAAGTATGTTGTAGTTATCAGGTAAGTATATAGTAAGTGTTTGGTGGTTGCATGGTAAGTATTTGGTGAGTATATTGTGGATATCGGGTATTTAGGGATATACATATGTTATTTTTTGGGCACAGTTTAAATTGGCTGTGCTGTTATTTGTTATTTAGGGATATATATTATATTTAGGGCACAATTTAAATCGGCTGTGCAGTTGATTTGGCTAAATTGATCATTTTATTGGCTCTTGTTGGCTGAGCTATGGTGCCTAGTGTGACATGGTTATATAGTTGGAGAATAAGGACAAACTGACATTTTAATGCGGGTCTATTTGAATGGAAATATAATGAATTTTGGAGTTAATTTCGAATTTGGGTACAGACAGATACTGGCGTTTGCCCAGAGATGAGTATGAAATTGTGTATATAATAGATTGGGTACAGTAGAATTATCTGGACAATTTGATTTGCATGGCACTGGCCAGCAACGGACAGTGTATACATATATAGGCTATATGGATTAATTTGGATACGGATGCAGATACTGTCATTTGCCCAGATGTGGGTATGGAAGTATGTACAATAGATTGGATATATGGTGTATGATTAGACAATTTGGTTTGCATGGCACTAGCCTGCAGCGGACAATGAATATATAACTAGGCTAAATGGACTAATTTTGTGCACATATGCACGTATGAATATGAATTTGGGTCCTTTTAGGGCGGTATCCATTTAGCACAGTCGCAGTTTAGGCAGGCATCTGGTGGTATCCGCTGGAGCAGGGGCAGTTGCAGCTTTTATGTGCGTGCGCACAATTTGCACACAGACATAAACGTGATCGGCAGCAGGCAAGTGTATTGACATTTGATTTAGCTGGTGATCCTGGCATGCAATGTTGGGCTCCATAGGACAATCTGGATATATAAAAGAAATAGCTAGGCACCATACATGTATGTCAGTCTGATACTTAGGCCTGGACTCATCCGGCAGTCTTTGGCTATATACTTAGTTTTTACGATGGAATTTCAGTTGGCTTCGGAATGTGCACTTGAGGTATGCTGGATCTTTTTGGTGGAAGAGAAAAGTGTTATTATTGGTAGTGCACATTATAAATCGGCTATGCAGTTGTTGTTTAACTGGTCATATATTATATATTTGGTACAACACAGGTCGGCTTTGGCTGTTTGTGACTGGCATGGGGCAGTCGTGGGATCAAGAGCGTCCAGGCGAGAGAACTGTCAGAGATAATGATGTTGCGCACAAGGCACCGCATCACTATGATTCATCATGAGTACTCGCCCTTGGCGTCTTTTATTGTTTGTACTGCTGTGATTGGTACTAGTTCTTGGCGTCTCTTATTGTTTGTACTATGTTGGATTAGTACTGGTTTTATTTGGTAATAGGTTGGTGCTAAGTTATGGTTTAGCTACGGTGATATGGGAGGCTGTATGGCTGCATAGTGTGTTAGTTGGGTTAGTAGTTAAATGGCTTGCTTCTTGCTTGACCGATTTGAGTCCATTACTGCTAATTGGGTGTTGATAGCGGTCCAAGTATGGCTGAGCAGGTGGGCGTCTGGTTGACTTTGGCGTCTGGTTGACGGTTAGTAGGTTAGTGCCCAGATGTCGGTGGGTGAGTTAATGGCGTTTATGTTTAGGGCGTCTTGATATCGGGTAAGTACATAGTGTATATTTGGTAAGTAGTTTAGTTTAGTTTATTGATGTTTATAGTGGGTATTTGGTAGGTGCTTATATGCAGCACTTGTATTTGGGCTAGCAGGTTAATATATGGCAGAGATTTGGTAAGTATGTTGTAGTTATCAGGTAAGTATATAGTAAGTGTTTGGTGGTTGCATGGTAAGTATTTGGTGAGTATATTGTGGATATCGGGTATTTAGGGATATACATATGTTATTTTTTGGGCACAGTTTAAATTGGCTGTGCTGTTATTTGTTATTTAGGGATATATATTATATTTAGGGCACAATTTAAATCGGCTGTGCAGTTGATTTGGCTAAATTGATCATTTTATTGGCTCTTGTTGGCTGAGCTATGGTGCCTAGTGTGACATGGTTATATAGTTGGAGAATAAGGACAAACTGACATTTTAATGCGGGTCTATTTGAATGGAAATATAATGAATTTTGGAGTTAATTTCGAATTTGGGTACAGACAGATACTGGCGTTTGCCCAGAGATGAGTATGAAATTGTGTATATAATAGATTGGGTACAGTAGAATTATCTGGACAATTTGATTTGCATGGCACTGGCCAGCAACGGACAGTGTATACATATATAGGCTATATGGATTAATTTGGATACGGATGCAGATACTGTCATTTGCCCAGATGTGGGTATGGAAGTATGTACAATAGATTGGATATATGGTGTATGATTAGACAATTTGGTTTGCATGGCACTAGCCTGCAGCGGACAATGAATATATAACTAGGCTAAATGGACTAATTTTGTGCACATATGCACGTATGAATATGAATTTGGGTCCTTTTAGGGCGGTATCCATTTAGCACAGTCGCAGTTTAGGCAGGCATCTGGTGGTATCCGCTGGAGCAGGGGCAGTTGCAGCTTTTATGTGCGTGCGCACAATTTGCACACAGACATAAACGTGATCGGCAGCAGGCAAGTGTATTGACATTTGATTTAGCTGGTGATCCTGGCATGCAATGTTGGGCTCCATAGGACAATCTGGATATATAAAAGAAATAGCTAGGCACCATACATGTATGTCAGTCTGATACTTAGGCCTGGACTCATCCGGCAGTCTTTGGCTATATACTTAGTTTTTACGATGGAATTTCAGTTGGCTTCGGAATGTGCACTTGAGGTATGCTGGATCTTTTTGGTGGAAGAGAAAAGTGTTATTATTGGTAGTGCACATTATAAATCGGCTATGCAGTTGTTGTTTAACTGGTCATATATTATATATTTGGTACAACACAGGTCGGCTTTGGCTGTTTGTGACTGGCATGGGGCAGTCGTGGGATCAAGAGCGTCCAGGCGAGAGAACTGTCAGAGATAATGATGTTGCGCACAAGGCACCGCATCACTATGATTCATCATGAGTACTCGCCCTTGGCGTCTTTTATTGTTTGTACTGCTGTGATTGGTACTAGTTCTTGGCGTCTCTTATTGTTTGTACTATGTTGGATTAGTACTGGTTTTATTTGGTAATAGGTTGGTGCTAAGTTATGGTTTAGCTACGGTGATATGGGAGGCTGTATGGCTGCATAGTGTGTTAGTTGGGTTAGTAGTTAAATGGCTTGCTTCTTGCTTGACCGATTTGAGTCCATTACTGCTAATTGGGTGTTGATAGCGGTCCAAGTATGGCTGAGCAGGTGGGCGTCTGGTTGACTTTGGCGTCTGGTTGACGGTTAGTAGGTTAGTGCCCAGATGTCGGTGGGTGAGTTAATGGCGTTTATGTTTAGGGCGTCTTGATATCGGGTAAGTACATAGTGTATATTTGGTAAGTAGTTTAGTTTAGTTTATTGATGTTTATAGTGGGTATTTGGTAGGTGCTTATATGCAGCACTTGTATTTGGGCTAGCAGGTTAATATATGGCAGAGATTTGGTAAGTATGTTGTAGTTATCAGGTAAGTATATAGTAAGTGTTTGGTGGTTGCATGGTAAGTATTTGGTGAGTATATTGTGGATATCGGGTATTTAGGGATATACATATGTTATTTTTTGGGCACAGTTTAAATTGGCTGTGCTGTTATTTGTTATTTAGGGATATATATTATATTTAGGGCACAATTTAAATCGGCTGTGCAGTTGATTTGGCTAAATTGATCATTTTATTGGCTCTTGTTGGCTGAGCTATGGTGCCTAGTGTGACATGGTTATATAGTTGGAGAATAAGGACAAACTGACATTTTAATGCGGGCCTATTTGAATGGAAATATAATGAATTTTGGAGTTAATTTCGAATTTGGGTACAGACAGATACTGGCGTTTGCCCAGAGATGAGTATGAAATTGTGTATATAATAGATTGGGTACAGTAGAATTATCTGGACAATTTGATTTGCATGGCACTGGCCAGCAACGGACAGTGTATACATATATAGGCTATATGGATTAATTTGGATACGGATGCAGATACTGTCATTTGCCCAGATGTGGGTATGGAAGTATGTACAATAGATTGGATATATGGTGTATGATTAGACAATTTGGTTTGCATGGCACTAGCCTGCAGCGGACAATGAATATATAACTAGGCTAAATGGACTAATTTTGTGCACATATGCACGTATGAATATGAATTTGGGTCCTTTTAGGGCGGTATCCATTTAGCACAGTCGCAGTTTAGGCAGGCATCTGGTGGTATCCGCTGGAGCAGGGGCAGTTGCAGCTTTTATGTGCGTGCGCACAATTTGCACACAGACATAAACGTGATCGGCAGCAGGCAAGTGTATTGACATTTGATTTAGCTGGTGATCCTGGCATGCAATGTTGGGCTCCATAGGACAATCTGGATATATAAAAGAAATAGCTAGGCACCATACATGTATGTCAGTCTGATACTTAGGCCTGGACTCATCCGGCAGTCTTTGGCTATATACTTAGTTTTTACGATGGAATTTCAGTTGGCTTCGGAATGTGCACTTGAGGTATGCTGGATCTTTTTGGTGGAAGAGAAAAGTGTTATTATTGGTAGTGCACATTATAAATCGGCTATGCAGTTGTTGTTTAACTGGTCATATATTATATATTTGGTACAACACAGGTCGGCTTTGGCTGTTTGTGACTGGCATGGGGCAGTCGTGGGATCAAGAGCGTCCAGGCGAGAGAACTGTCAGAGATAATGATGTTGCGCACAAGGCACCGCATCACTATGATTCATCATGAGTACTCGCCCTTGGCGTCTTTTATTGTTTGTACTGCTGTGATTGGTACTAGTTCTTGGCGTCTCTTATTGTTTGTACTATGTTGGATTAGTACTGGTTTTATTTGGTAATAGGTTGGTGCTAAGTTATGGTTTAGCTACGGTGATATGGGAGGCTGTATGGCTGCATAGTGTGTTAGTTGGGTTAGTAGTTAAATGGCTTGCTTCTTGCTTGACCGATTTGAGTCCATTACTGCTAATTGGGTGTTGATAGCGGTCCAAGTATGGCTGAGCAGGTGGGCGTCTGGTTGACGGTTAGTAGGTTAGTGGGGGGGGTGAGTTGGTTTATGTTTGGGCGTCTGGTTGACGGGTTAGTACATAGTGTATATTTGGTAAGTAGTTTAGTTTAGTTTATTGATGTTTATAGTGGGTATTTGGTAGGTGCTTATATGCAGCACTTGTATTTGGGCTAGCAGGTTAATATATGGCAGAGATTTGGTAAGTATGTTGTAGTTATCAGGTAAGTATATAGTAAGTGTTTGGTGGTTGCATGGTAAGTATTTGGTGAGTATATTGTGGATATCGGGTATTTAGGGATATACATATGTTATTTTTTGGGCACAGTTTAAATTGGCTGTGCTGTTATTTGTTATTTAGGGATATATATTATATTTAGGGCACAATTTAAATCGGCTGTGCAGTTGATTTGGCTAAATTGATCATTTTATTGGCTCTTGTTGGCTGAGCTATGGTGCCTAGTGTGACATGGTTATATAGTTGGAGAATAAGGACAAACTGACATTTTAATGCGGGCCTATTTGAATGGAAATATAATGAATTTTGGAGTTAATTTCGAATTTGGGTACAGACAGATACTGGCGTTTGCCCAGAGATGAGTATGAAATTGTGTATATAATAGATTGGGTACAGTAGAATTATCTGGACAATTTGATTTGCATGGCACTGGCCAGCAACGGACAGTGTATACATATATAGGCTATATGGATTAATTTGGATACGGATGCAGATACTGTCATTTGCCCAGATGTGGGTATGGAAGTATGTACAATAGATTGGATATATGGTGTATGATTAGACAATTTGGTTTGCATGGCACTAGCCTGCAGCGGACAATGAATATATAACTAGGCTAAATGGACTAATTTTGTGCACATATGCACGTATGAATATGAATTTGGGTCCTTTTAGGGCGGTATTCATTTAGCACAGTCGCAGTTTAGGCCGGCATCTGGTGGTATCCGCTGGAGCAGGGGCAGTTGCAGCTTTTATGTGCGTGCGCACAATTTGCACACAGACATAAACGTGATCGGCAGCAGGCAAGTGTATTGACATTTGATTTAGCTGGTGATCCTGGCATGCAATGTTGGGCTCCATAGGACAATCTGGATATATAAAAGAAATAGCTAGGCACCATACACGTATGTCAGTCTGATACTTAGGCCTGGACTCATCCGGCAGTCTTTGGCTATATACTTAGTTTTTACGATGGAATTTCAGTTGGCTTCGGAATGTGCACTTGAGGTATGCTGGATCTTTTTGGTGGAAGAGAAAAGTGTTATTATTGGTAGTGCACATTATAAATCGGCTGTGCAGTTGTTGTTTAACTGGTCATATATTATATATTTGGTACAACACAGGTCGGCTTTGGCTGTTTGTGACTGGCATGGGGCAGTCGTGGGATCAAGAGCGTCCGGGCGAGAGAACTGTCAGAGATAATGATGTTGCGCACAAGGCACCGCATCACTATGATTCATCATGAGTACTCGCCCTTGGCGTCTTTTATTGTTTGTACTGCTCTGATTGGTACTAGTTCTTGGCGTCTCTTATTGTTTGTACTATGTTGGATTAGTACTGGTTTTATTTGGTAATAGGTTGGTGCTAAGTTATGGTTTAGCTACGGTGATATGGGAGGCTGTATGGCTGCATAGTGTGTTAGTTGGGTTAGTAGTTAAATGGCTTGCTTCTTGCTTGACCGATTTGAGTCCATTACTGCTAATTGGGTGTTGATAGCGGTCCAAGTATGGCTGAGCAGGTGGGCGTCTGGTTGACTTTGGCGTCTGGTTGACGGTTAGTAGGTTAGTGCCCAGATGTCGGTGGGTGAGTTAATGGCGTTTATGTTTAGGGCGTCTTGATATCGGGTAAGTACATAGTGTATATTTGGTAAGTAGTTTAGTTTAGTTTATTGATGTTTATAGTGGGTATTTGGTAGGTGCTTATATGCAGCACTTGTATTTGGGCTAGCAGGTTAATATATGGCAGAGATTTGGTAAGTATGTTGTAGTTATCAGGTAAGTATATAGTAAGTGTTTGGTGGTTGCATGGTAAGTATTTGGTGAGTATATTGTGGATATCGGGTATTTAGGGATATACAAATGTTATTTTTTGGGCACAGTTTAAATTGGCTGTGCTGTTATTTGTTATTTAGGGATATATATTATATTTAGGGCACAATTTAAATCGGCTGTGCGGTTGATTTGGCTAAATTGATCATTTTATTGGCTCTTGTTGGCTGAGCTATGGTGCCTGGTGTGACATGGTTATATAGTTGGAGAATAAGGACAAACTGACATTTTAAGGCGGGCCTATTTGAATGGAAATATAGTGAATTTTTGAGTCAATTTCGAATTTGGGTACAGACAGATACTGGCGTTTGCCCAGAGATGAGTATGAAATTGTGTATATAATAGATTGGGTACAGTAGAATTATCTGGACAATTTGATTTGCATGGCACTGGCCAGCAACGGACAGTGTATACATATATAGGCTATATGGATTAATTTGGATACGGATGCAGATACTGTCATTTGCCCAGATGTGGGTATGGAAGTATGTACAATAGATTGGATATATGGTGTATGATTAGACAATTTGGTTTGCATGGCACTAGCCTGCAGCGGACAATGAATATATAACTAGGCTAAATGGACTAATTTTGTGCACATATGCACGTATGAATATGAATTTGGGTCCTTTTAGGGCGGTATCCATTTAGCACAGTCGCAGTTTAGGCCGGCATCTGGTGGTATCCGCTGGAGCAGGGGCAGTTGCAGCTTTTATGTGCGTGCGCACAATTTGCACACAGACATAAATGTGATCGGCAGCAGGCAAGTGTATTGACATTTGATTTAGCTGGTGATCCTGGCATTCAATGTTGGGCTCCATAGGACAATCTGGATATATAAAAGAAATAGCTAGGCACCATACATGTATGTCAGTCTGATACTTAGGCTTGGACTCATCCGGCAGTCTTTGGCTATATACTTAGTTTTTACGATGGAATTTCAGTTGGCTTCGGAATGTGCACTTGTGGTATGCTGGATCTTTTTGGTGGAAGAGAAAAGTGTTATTATTGGTAGTGCACATTATAAATCGGCTATGCAGTTGTTGTTTAACTGGTCATATATTATATATTTGGTACAACACAGGTCGGCTTTGGCTGTTTGTGACTGGCATGGGGCAGTCGTGGGATCAAGGTCGTCCGGGCGAGAGAACTGTCAGAGATAATGATGTTGCGCACAAGGCACCGCATCACTATGATTCATCATGAGTACTCGCCCTTGGCGTCTTTTATTGTTTGTACTGCTCTGATTGGTACTAGTTCTTGGCGTCTCTTATTGTTTGTACTATGTTGGATTAGTACTGGTTTTATTTGGTAATAGGTTGGTGCTAAGTTATGGTTTAGCTACGGTGATATGGGAGGCTGTATGGCTGCATAGTGTGTTAGTTGGGTTAGTAGTTAAATGGCTTGCTTCTTGCTTGACCGATTTGAGTCCATTACTGCTAATTGGGTGTTGATAGCGGTCCAAGTATGGCTGAGCAGGTGGGCGTCTGGTTGACTTTGGCGTCTGGTTGACGGTTAGTAGGTTAGTGCCCAGATGTCGGTGGGTGAGTTAATGGCGTTTATGTTTAGGGCGTCTTGATATCGGGTAAGTACATAGTGTATATTTGGTAAGTAGTTTAGTTTAGTTTATTGATGTTTATAGTGGGAATTTGGTAGGTGCTTATATGCAGCACTTGTATTTGGGCTAGCAGGTTAATATATGGCAGAGATTTGGTAAGTATGTTGTAGTTATCAGGTAAGTATATAGTAAGTGTTTGGTGGTTGCATGGTAAGTATTTGGTGAGTATATTGTGGATATCGGGTATTTAGGGATATACATATGTTATTTTTTGGGCACAGTTTAAATTGACTGTGCTGTTATTTGTTATTTAGGGATATATATTATATTTAGGGCACAATTTAAATCGGCTGTGCAGTTGATTTGGCTAAATTGATCATTTTATTGGCTCTTGTTGGCTGAGCTATGGTGCCTAGTGTGACATGGTTATATAGTTGGAGAATAAGGACAAACTGACATTTTAAGGCGGGCCTATTTGAATGGAAATATAATGAATTTTGGAGTTAATTTCGAATTTGGGTACAGACAGATACTGGCGTTTGCCCAGAGATGAGTATGAAATTGTGTATATAATAGATTGGGTACAGTAGAATTATCTGGACAATTTGATTTGCATGGCACTGGCCAGCAACGGACAGTGTATACATATATAGGCTATATGGATTAATTTGGATACGGATGCAGATACTGTCATTTGCCCAGATGTGGGTATGGAAGTATGTACAATAGATTGGATATATGGTGTATGATTAGACAATTTGGTTTGCATGGCACTAGCCTGCAGCGGACAATGAATATATAACTAGGCTAAATGGACTAATTTTGTGCACATATGCACGTATGAATATGAATTTGGGTCCTTTTAGGGCGGTATTCATTTAGCACAGTCGCAGTTTAGGCCGGCATCTGGTGGTATCCGCTGGAGCAGGGGCAGTTGCAGCTTTTATGTGCGTGCGCACAATTTGCACACAGACATAAACGTGATCGGCAGCAGGCAAGTGTATTGACATTTGATTTAGCTGGTGATCCTGGCATGCAATGTTGGGCTCCATAGGACAATCTGGATATATAAAAGAAATAGCTAGGCACCATACATGTATGTCAGTCTGATACTTAGGCCTGGACTCATCCGTCAGTCTTTGGCTATATACTTAGTTTTTACGATGGAATTTCAGTTGGCTTCGGAATGTGCACTTGAGGTATGCTGGATCTTTTTGGTGGAAGAGAAAAGTGTTATTATTGGTAGTGCACATTATAAATCGGCTGTGCAGTTGTTGTTTAACTGGTCATATATTATATATTTGGTACAACACAGGTCGGCTTTGGCTGTTTGTGACTGGCATGGGGCAGTCGTGGGAGAGAGAACTGTCAGAGATAATGATGTTGCGCACAAGGCACCGCATCACTATGATTCATCATGAGTACTCGCCCTTGGCGTCTTTTATTGTTTGTACTGCTCTGATTGGTACTAGTTCTTGGCGTCTCTTATTGTTTGTACTATGTTGGATTAGTACTGGTTTTATTTGGTAATAGGTTGGTGCTAAGTTATGGTTTAGCTACGGTGATATGGGAGGCTGTATGGCTGCATAGTGTGTTAGTTGGGTTAGTAGTTAAATGGCTTGCTTCTTGCTTGACCGATTTGAGTCCATTACTGCTAATTGGGTGTTGATAGCGGTCCAAGTATGGCTGAGCAGGTGGGCGTCTGGTTGACTTTGGCGTCTGGTTGACGGTTAGTAGGTTAGTGCCCAGATGTCGGTGGGTGAGTTAATGGCGTTTATGTTTAGGGCGTCTTGATATCGGGTAAGTACATAGTGTATATTTGGTAAGTAGTTTAGTTTAGTTTATTGATGTTTATAGTGGGAATTTGGTAGGTGCTTATATGCAGCACTTGTATTTGGGCTAGCAGGTTAATATATGGCAGAGATTTGGTAAGTATGTTGTAGTTATCAGGTAAGTATATAGTAAGTGTTTGGTGGTTGCATGGTAAGTATTTGGTGAGTATATTGTGGATATCGGGTATTTAGGGATATACATATGTTATTTTTTGGGCACAGTTTAAATTGGCTGTGCTGTTATTTGTTATTTAGGGATATATATTATATTTAGGGCACAATTTAAATCGGCTGTGCAGTTGATTTGGCTAAATTGATCATTTTATTGGCTCTTGTTGGCTGAGCTATGGTGCCTAGTGTGACATGGTTATATAGTTGGAGAATAAGGACAAACTGACATTTTAAGGCGGGCCTATTTGAATGGAAATATAATGAATTTTGGAGTTAATTTCGAATTTGGGTACAGACAGATACTGGCGTTTGCCCAGAGATGAGTATGAAATTGTGTATATAATAGATTGGGTACAGTAGAATTATCTGGACAATTTGATTTGCATGGCACTGGCCAGCAACGGACAGTGTATACATATATAGGCTATATGGATTAATTTGGATACGGATGCAGATACTGTCATTTGCCCAGATGTGGGTATGGAAGTATGTACAATAGATTGGATATATGGTGTATGATTAGACAATTTGGTTTGCATGGCACTAGCCTGCAGCGGACAATGAATATATAACTAGGCTAAATGGACTAATTTTGTGCACATATGCACGTATGAATATGAATTTGGGTCCTTTTAGGGCGGTATTCATTTAGCACAGTCGCAGTTTAGGCCGGCATCTGGTGGTATCCGCTGGAGCAGGGGCAGTTGCAGCTTTTATGTGCGTGCGCACAATTTGCACACAGACATAAACGTGATCGGCAGCAGGCAAGTGTATTGACATTTGATTTAGCTGGTGATCCTGGCATGCAATGTTGGGCTCCATAGGACAATCTGGATATATAAAAGAAATAGCTAGGCACCATACATGTATGTCAGTCTGATACTTAGGCCTGGACTCATCCGGCAGTCTTTGGCTATATACTTAGTTTTTACGATGGAATTTCAGTTGGCTTCGGAATGTGCACTTGAGGTATGCTGGATCTTTTTGGTGGAAGAGAAAAGTGTTATTATTGGTAGTGCACATTATAAATCGGCTGTGCAGTTGTTGTTTAACTGGTCATATATTATATATTTGGTACAACACAGGTCGGCTTTGGCTGTTTGTGACTGGCATGGGGCAGTCGTGGGATCAAGGTCGTCCGGGCGAGAGAACTGTCAGAGATAATGATGTTGCGCACAAGGCACCGCATCACTATGATTCATCATGAGTACTCGCCCTTGGCGTCTTTTATTGTTTGTACTGCTCTGATTGGTACTAGTTCTTGCCGTCTCTTATTGTTTGTACTATGTTGGATTAGTACTGGTTTTATTTGGTAATAGGTTGGTGCTAAGTTATGGTTTAGCTACGGTGATATGGGAGGCTGTATGGCTGCATAGTGTGTTAGTTGGGTTAGTAGTTAAATGGCTTGCTTCTTGCTTGACCGATTTGAGTCCATTACTGCTAATTGGGTGTTGATAGCGGTCCAAGTATGGCTGAGCAGGTGGGCGTCTGGTTGACTTTGGCGTCTGGTTGACGGTTAGTAGGTTAGTGCCCAGATGTCGGTGGGTGAGTTAATGGCGTTTATGTTTAGGGCGTCTTGATATCGGGTAAGTACATAGTGTATATTTGGTAAGTAGTTTAGTTTAGTTTATTGATGTTTATAGTGGGTATTTGGTAGGTGCTTATATGCAGCACTTGTATTTGGGCTAGCAGGTTAATATATGGCAGAGATTTGGTAAGTATGTTGTAGTTATCAGGTAAGTATATAGTAAGTGTTTGGTGGTTGCATGGTAAGTATTTGGTGAGTATATTGTGGATATCGGGTATTTAGGGATATACATATGTTATTTTTTGGGCACAGTTTAAATTGGCTGTGCTGTTATTTGTTATTTAGGGATATATATTATATTTAGGGCACAATTTAAATCGGCTGTGCAGTTGATTTGGCTAAATTGATCATTTTATTGGCTCTTGTTGGCTGAGCTATGGTGCCTAGTGTGACATGGTTATATAGTTGGAGAATAAGGACAAACTGACATTTTAAGGCGGGCCTATTTGAATGGAAATATAATGAATTTTGGAGTTAATTTCGAATTTGGGTACAGACAGATACTGGCGTTTGCCCAGAGGATTGTGTATATAATAGATTGGGTACAGTAGAATTATCTGGACAATTTGATTTGCATGGCACTGGCCAGCAACGGACAGTGTATACATATATAGGCTATATGGATTAATTTGGATACGGATGCAGATACTGTCATTTGCCCAGATGTGGGTATGGAAGTATGTACAATAGATTGGATATATGGTGTATGATTAGACAATTTGGTTTGCATGGCACTAGCCTGCAGCGGACAATGAATATATAACTAGGCTAAATGGACTAATTTTGTGCACATATGCACGTATGAATATGAATTTGGGTCCTTTTAGGGCGGTATCCATTTAGCACAGTCGCAGTTTAGGCCGGCATCTGGTGGTATCCGCTGGAGCAGGGGCAGTTGCAGCTTTTATGTGCGTGCGCACAATTTGCACACAGACATAAACGTGATCGGCAGCAGGCAAGTGTATTGACATTTGATTTAGCTGGTGATCCTGGCATGCAATGTTGGGCTCCATAGGACAATCTGGATATATAAAAGAAATAGCTAGGCACCATACATGTATGTCAGTCTGATACTTAGGCCTGGACTCATCCGGCAGTCTTTGGCTATATACTTAGTTTTTACGATGGAATTTCAGTTGGCTTCGGAATGTGCACTTGTGGTATGCTGGATCTTTTTGGTGGAAGAGAAAAGTGTTATTATTGGTAGTGCACATTATAAATCGGCTGTGCAGTTGTTGTTTAACTGGTCATATATTATATATTTGGTACAACACAGGTCGGCTTTGGCTGTTTGTGACTGGCATGGGGCAGTCGTGGGATCAAGAGCGTCCGGGCGAGAGAACTGTCAGAGATAATGATGTTGCGCACAAGGCACCGCATCACTATGATTCATCATGAGTACTCGCCCTTGGCGTCTTTTATTGTTTGTACTATGTTGGATTAGTACTGGTTTTATTTGGTAATAGGTTGGTGCTAAGTTATGGTTTAGCTACGGTGATATGGGAAGCTGTATGGCTGCATAGTGTGACATTGGGTTAGTAGTTAAATGGCTTGCTTCTTGCTTGACCGATTTGAGTCCATTACTGCTAATTGGGTGTTGATAGCGGTCCAAGTATGGCTGAGCAGGTGGGCGTCTGGTTGACTTTGGCGTCTGGTTGACGGTTAGTAGGTTAGTGCCCAGATGTCGGTGGGTGAGTTAATGGCGTTTATGTTTAGGGCGTCTTGATATCGGGTAAGTACATAGTGTATATTTGGTAAGTAGTTTAGTTTAGTTTATTGATGTTTATAGTGGGTATTTGGTAGGTGCTTATATGCAGCACTTGTATTTGGGCTAGCAGGTTAATATATGGCAGAGATTTGGTAAGTATGTTGTAGTTATCAGGTAAGTATATAGTAAGTGTTTGGTGGTTGCATGGTAAGTATTTGGTGAGTATATTGTGGATATCGGGTATTTAGGGATATACATATGTTATTTTTTGGGCACAGTTTAAATTGGCTGTGCTGTTATTTGTTATTTAGGGATATATATTATATTTAGGGCACAATTTAAATCGGCTGTGCAGTTGATTTGGCTAAATTGATCATTTTATTGGCTCTTGTTGGCTGAGCTATGGTGCCTAGTGTGACATGGTTATATAGTTGGAGAATAAGGACAAACTGACATTTTAATGCGGGCCTATTTGAATGGAAATATAATGAATTTTGGAGTTAATTTCGAATTTGGGTACAGACAGATACTGGCGTTTGCCCAGAGATGAGTATGAAATTGTGTATATAATAGATTGGGTACAGTAGAATTATCTGGACAATTTGATTTGCATGGCACTGGCCAGCAACGGACAGTGTATACATATATAGGCTATATGGATTAATTTGGATACGGATGCAGATACTGTCATTTGCCCAGATGTGGGTATGGAAGTATGTACAATAGATTGGATATATGGTGTATGATTAGACAATTTGGTTTGCATGGCACTAGCCTGCAGCGGACAATGAATATATAACTAGGCTAAATGGACTAATTTTGTGCACATATGCACGTATGAATATGAATTTGGGTCCTTTTAGGGCGGTATCCATTTAGCACAGTCGCAGTTTAGGCAGGCATCTGGTGGTATCCGCTGGAGCAGGGGCAGTTGCAGCTTTTATGTGCGTGCGCACAATTTGCACACAGACATAAACGTGATCGGCAGCAGGCAAGTGTATTGACATTTGATTTAGCTGGTGATCCTGGCATGCAATGTTGGGCTCCATAGGACAATCTGGATATATAAAAGAAATAGCTAGGCACCATACATGTATGTCAGTCTGATACTTAGGCCTGGACTCATCCGGCAGTCTTTGGCTATATACTTAGTTTTTACGATGGAATTTCAGTTGGCTTCGGAATGTGCACTTGAGGTATGCTGGATCTTTTTGGTGGAAGAGAAAAGTGTTATTATTGGTAGTGCACATTATAAATCGGCTATGCAGTTGTTGTTTAACTGGTCATATATTATATATTTGGTACAACACAGGTCGGCTTTGGCTGTTTGTGACTGGCATGGGGCAGTCGTGGGATCAAGAGCGTCCAGGCGAGAGAACTGTCAGAGATAATGATGTTGCGCACAAGGCACCGCATCACTATGATTCATCATGAGTACTCGCCCTTGGCGTCTTTTATTGTTTGTACTGCTGTGATTGGTACTAGTTCTTGGCGTCTCTTATTGTTTGTACTATGTTGGATTAGTACTGGTTTTATTTGGTAATAGGTTGGTGCTAAGTTATGGTTTAGCTACGGTGATATGGGAGGCTGTATGGCTGCATAGTGTGTTAGTTGGGTTAGTAGTTAAATGGCTTGCTTCTTGCTTGACCGATTTGAGTCCATTACTGCTAATTGGGTGTTGATAGCGGTCCAAGTATGGCTGAGCAGGTGGGCGTCTGGTTGACTTTGGCGTCTGGTTGACGGTTAGTACATAGTGTATATTTGGTAAGTAGTTTAGTTTAGTTTATTGATGTTTATAGTGGGAATTTGGTAGGTGCTTATATGCAGCACTTGTATTTGGGCTAGCAGGTTAATATATGGCAGAGATTTGGTAAGTATGTTGTAGTTATCAGGTAAGTATATAGTAAGTGTTTGGTGGTTGCATGGTAAGTATTTGGTGAGTATATTGTGGATATCGGGTATTTAGGGATATACATATGTTATTTTTTGGGCACAGTTTAAATTGGCTGTGCTGTTATTTGTTATTTAGGGATATATATTATATTTAGGGCACAATTTAAATCGGCTGTGCAGTTGATTTGGCTAAATTGATCATTTTATTGGCTCTTGTTGGCTGAGCTATGGTGCCTAGTGTGACATGGTTATATAGTTGGAGAATAAGGACAAACTGACATTTTAATGCGGGCCTATTTGAATGGAAATATAATGAATTTTGGAGTTAATTTCGAATTTGGGTACAGACAGATACTGGCGTTTGCCCAGAGATGAGTATGAAATTGTGTATATAATAGATTGGGTACAGTAGAATTATCTGGACAATTTGATTTGCATGGCACTGGCCAGCAACGGACAGTGTATACATATATAGGCTATATGGATTAATTTGGATACGGATGCAGATACTGTCATTTGCCCAGATGTGGGTATGGAAGTATGTACAATAGATTGGATATATGGTGTATGATTAGACAATTTGGTTTGCATGGCACTAGCCTGCAGCGGACAATGAATATATAACTAGGCTAAATGGACTAATTTTGTGCACATATGCACGTATGAATATGAATTTGGGTCCTTTTAGGGCGGTATTCATTTAGCACAGTCGCAGTTTAGGCCGGCATCTGGTGGTATCCGCTGGAGCAGGGGCAGTTGCAGCTTTTATGTGCGTGCGCACAATTTGCACACAGACATAAACGTGATCGGCAGCAGGCAAGTGTATTGACATTTGATTTAGCTGGTGATCCTGGCATGCAATGTTGGGCTCCATAGGACAATCTGGATATATAAAAGAAATAGCTAGGCACCATACACGTATGTCAGTCTGATACTTAGGCCTGGACTCATCCGGCAGTCTTTGGCTATATACTTAGTTTTTACGATGGAATTTCAGTTGGCTTCGGAATGTGCACTTGAGGTATGCTGGATCTTTTTGGTGGAAGAGAAAAGTGTTATTATTGGTAGTGCACATTATAAATCGGCTGTGCAGTTGTTGTTTAACTGGTCATATATTATATATTTGGTACAACACAGGTCGGCTTTGGCTGTTTGTGACTGGCATGGGGCAGTCGTGGGATCAAGAGCGTCCGGGCGAGAGAACTGTCAGAGATAATGATGTTGCGCACAAGGCACCGCATCACTATGATTCATCATGAGTACTCGCCCTTGGCGTCTTTTATTGTTTGTACTGCTCTGATTGGTACTAGTTCTTGGCGTCTCTTATTGTTTGTACTATGTTGGATTAGTACTGGTTTTATTTGGTAATAGGTTGGTGCTAAGTTATGGTTTAGCTACGGTGATATGGGAGGCTGTATGGCTGCATAGTGTGTTAGTTGGGTTAGTAGTTAAATGGCTTGCTTCTTGCTTGACCGATTTGAGTCCATTACTGCTAATTGGGTGTTGATAGCGGTCCAAGTATGGCTGAGCAGGTGGGCGTCTGGTTGACTTTGGCGTCTGGTTGACGGTTAGTAGGTTAGTGCCCAGATGTCGGTGGGTGAGTTAATGGCGTTTATGTTTAGGGCGTCTTGATATCGGGTAAGTACATAGTGTATATTTGGTAAGTAGTTTAGTTTAGTTTATTGATGTTTATAGTGGGTATTTGGTAGGTGCTTATATGCAGCACTTGTATTTGGGCTAGCAGGTTAATATATGGCAGAGATTTGGTAAGTATGTTGTAGTTATCAGGTAAGTATATAGTAAGTGTTTGGTGGTTGCATGGTAAGTATTTGGTGAGTATATTGTGGATATCGGGTATTTAGGGATATACAAATGTTATTTTTTGGGCACAGTTTAAATTGGCTGTGCTGTTATTTGTTATTTAGGGATATATATTATATTTAGGGCACAATTTAAATCGGCTGTGCGGTTGATTTGGCTAAATTGATCATTTTATTGGCTCTTGTTGGCTGAGCTATGGTGCCTGGTGTGACATGGTTATATAGTTGGAGAATAAGGACAAACTGACATTTTAAGGCGGGCCTATTTGAATGGAAATATAGTGAATTTTTGAGTCAATTTCGAATTTGGGTACAGACAGATACTGGCGTTTGCCCAGAGATGAGTATGAAATTGTGTATATAATAGATTGGGTACAGTAGAATTATCTGGACAATTTGATTTGCATGGCACTGGCCAGCAACGGACAGTGTATACATATATAGGCTATATGGATTAATTTGGATACGGATGCAGATACTGTCATTTGCCCAGATGTGGGTATGGAAGTATGTACAATAGATTGGATATATGGTGTATGATTAGACAATTTGGTTTGCATGGCACTAGCCTGCAGCGGACAATGAATATATAACTAGGCTAAATGGACTAATTTTGTGCACATATGCACGTATGAATATGAATTTGGGTCCTTTTAGGGCGGTATCCATTTAGCACAGTCGCAGTTTAGGCCGGCATCTGGTGGTATCCGCTGGAGCAGGGGCAGTTGCAGCTTTTATGTGCGTGCGCACAATTTGCACACAGACATAAACGTGATCGGCAGCAGGCAAGTGTATTGACATTTGATTTAGCTGGTGATCCTGGCAATCAATGTTGGGCTCCATAGGACAATCTGGATATATAAAAGAAATAGCTAGGCACCATACATGTATGTCAGTCTGATACTTAGGCTTGGACTCATCCGGCAGTCTTTGGCTATATACTTAGTTTTTACGATGGAATTTCAGTTGGCTTCGGAATGTGCACTTGTGGTATGCTGGATCTTTTTGGTGGAAGAGAAAAGTGTTATTATTGGTAGTGCACATTATAAATCGGCTATGCAGTTGTTGTTTAACTGGTCATATATTATATATTTGGTACAACACAGGTCGGCTTTGGCTGTTTGTGACTGGCATGGGGCAGTCGTGGGATCAAGGTCGTCCGGGCGAGAGAACTGTCAGAGATAATGATGTTGCGCACAAGGCACCGCATCACTATGATTCATCATGAGTACTCGCCCTTGGCGTCTTTTATTGTTTGTACTGCTCTGATTGGTACTAGTTCTTGGCGTCTCTTATTGTTTGTACTATGTTGGATTAGTACTGGTTTTATTTGGTAATAGGTTGGTGCTAAGTTATGGTTTAGCTACGGTGATATGGGAGGCTGTATGGCTGCATAGTGTGTTAGTTGGGTTAGTAGTTAAATGGCTTGCTTCTTGCTTGACCGATTTGAGTCCATTACTGCTAATTGGGTGTTGATAGCGGTCCAAGTATGGCTGAGCAGGTGGGCGTCTGGTTGACTTTGGCGTCTGGTTGACGGTTAGTAGGTTAGTGCCCAGATGTCGGTGGGTGAGTTAATGGCGTTTATGTTTAGGGCGTCTTGATATCGGGTAAGTACATAGTGTATATTTGGTAAGTAGTTTAGTTTAGTTTATTGATGTTTATAGTGGGAATTTGGTAGGTGCTTATATGCAGCACTTGTATTTGGGCTAGCAGGTTAATATATGGCAGAGATTTGGTAAGTATGTTGTAGTTATCAGGTAAGTATATAGTAAGTGTTTGGTGGTTGCATGGTAAGTATTTGGTGAGTATATTGTGGATATCGGGTATTTAGGGATATACATATGTTATTTTTTGGGCACAGTTTAAATTGACTGTGCTGTTATTTGTTATTTAGGGATATATATTATATTTAGGGCACAATTTAAATCGGCTGTGCAGTTGATTTGGCTAAATTGATCATTTTATTGGCTCTTGTTGGCTGAGCTATGGTGCCTAGTGTGACATGGTTATATAGTTGGAGAATAAGGACAAACTGACATTTTAAGGCGGGCCTATTTGAATGGAAATATAATGAATTTTGGAGTTAATTTCGAATTTGGGTACAGACAGATACTGGCGTTTGCCCAGAGATGAGTATGAAATTGTGTATATAATAGATTGGGTACAGTAGAATTATCTGGACAATTTGATTTGCATGGCACTGGCCAGCAACGGACAGTGTATACATATATAGGCTATATGGATTAATTTGGATACGGATGCAGATACTGTCATTTGCCCAGATGTGGGTATGGAAGTATGTACAATAGATTGGATATATGGTGTATGATTAGACAATTTGGTTTGCATGGCACTAGCCTGCAGCGGACAATGAATATATAACTAGGCTAAATGGACTAATTTTGTGCACATATGCACGTATGAATATGAATTTGGGTCCTTTTAGGGCGGTATTCATTTAGCACAGTCGCAGTTTAGGCCGGCATCTGGTGGTATCCGCTGGAGCAGGGGCAGTTGCAGCTTTTATGTGCGTGCGCACAATTTGCACACAGACATAAACGTGATCGGCAGCAGGCAAGTGTATTGACATTTGATTTAGCTGGTGATCCTGGCATGCAATGTTGGGCTCCATAGGACAATCTGGATATATAAAAGAAATAGCTAGGCACCATACATGTATGTCAGTCTGATACTTAGGCCTGGACTCATCCGGCAGTCTTTGGCTATATACTTAGTTTTTACGATGGAATTTCAGTTGGCTTCGGAATGTGCACTTGAGGTATGCTGGATCTTTTTGGTGGAAGAGAAAAGTGTTATTATTGGTAGTGCACATTATAAATCGGCTGTGCAGTTGTTGTTTAACTGGTCATATATTATATATTTGGTACAACACAGGTCGGCTTTGGCTGTTTGTGACTGGCATGGGGCAGTCGTGGGATAAAGAGAGTAAGGGGAGAGAACTGTCAGAGATAATGATGTTGCGCACAAGGCACCGCATCACTATGATTCATCATGAGTACTCGCCCTTGGCGTCTTTTATTGTTTGTACTGCTCTGATTGGTACTAGTTCTTTCGGGTCTTATTGTTTGTACTATGTTGGATTAGTACTGGTTTTATTTGGTAATAGGTTGGTGCTAAGTTATGGTTTAGCTACGGTGATATGGGAGGCTGTATGGCTGCATAGTGTGTTAGTTGGGTTAGTAGTTAAATGGCTTGCTTCTTGCTTGACCGATTTGAGTCCATTACTGCTAATTGGGTGTTGATAGCGGTCCAAGTATGGCTGAGCAGGTGGGCGTCTGGTTGACTTTGGCGTCTGGTTGACGGTTAGTAGGTTAGTGCCCAGATGTCGGTGGGTGAGTTAATGGCGTTTATGTTTAGGGCGTCTTGATATCGGGTAAGTACATAGTGTATATTTGGTAAGTAGTTTAGTTTAGTTTATTGATGTTTATAGTGGGAATTTGGTAGGTGCTTATATGCAGCACTTGTATTTGGGCTAGCAGGTTAATATATGGCAGAGATTTGGTAAGTATGTTGTAGTTATCAGGTAAGTATATAGTAAGTGTTTGGTGGTTGCATGGTAAGTATTTGGTGAGTATATTGTGGATATCGGGTATTTAGGGATATACATATGTTATTTTTTGGGCACAGTTTAAATTGGCTGTGCTGTTATTTGTTATTTAGGGATATATATTATATTTAGGGCACAATTTAAATCGGCTGTGCAGTTGATTTGGCTAAATTGATCATTTTATTGGCTCTTGTTGGCTGAGCTATGGTGCCTAGTGTGACATGGTTATATAGTTGGAGAATAAGGACAAACTGACATTTTAAGGCGGGCCTATTTGAATGGAAATATAATGAATTTTGGAGTTAATTTCGAATTTGGGTACAGACAGATACTGGCGTTTGCCCAGAGATGAGTATGAAATTGTGTATATAATAGATTGGGTACAGTAGAATTATCTGGACAATTTGATTTGCATGGCACTGGCCAGCAACGGACAGTGTATACATATATAGGCTATATGGATTAATTTGGATACGGATGCAGATACTGTCATTTGCCCAGATGTGGGTATGGAAGTATGTACAATAGATTGGATATATGGTGTATGATTAGACAATTTGGTTTGCATGGCACTAGCCTGCAGCGGACAATGAATATATAACTAGGCTAAATGGACTAATTTTGTGCACATATGCACGTATGAATATGAATTTGGGTCCTTTTAGGGCGGTATTCATTTAGCACAGTCGCAGTTTAGGCCGGCATCTGGTGGTATCCGCTGGAGCAGGGGCAGTTGCAGCTTTTATGTGCGTGCGCACAATTTGCACACAGACATAAACGTGATCGGCAGCAGGCAAGTGTATTGACATTTGATTTAGCTGGTGATCCTGGCATGCAATGTTGGGCTCCATAGGACAATCTGGATATATAAAAGAAATAGCTAGGCACCATACATGTATGTCAGTCTGATACTTAGGCCTGGACTCATCCGGCAGTCTTTGGCTATATACTTAGTTTTTACGATGGAATTTCAGTTGGCTTCGGAATGTGCACTTGAGGTATGCTGGATCTTTTTGGTGGAAGAGAAAAGTGTTATTATTGGTAGTGCACATTATAAATCGGCTGTGCAGTTGTTGTTTAACTGGTCATATATTATATATTTGGTACAACACAGGTCGGCTTTGGCTGTTTGTGACTGGCATGGGGCAGTCGTGGGATCAAGGTCGTCCGGGCGAGAGAACTGTCAGAGATAATGATGTTGCGCACAAGGCACCGCATCACTATGATTCATCATGAGTACTCGCCCTTGGCGTCTTTTATTGTTTGTACTGCTCTGATTGGTACTAGTTCTTGCCGTCTCTTATTGTTTGTACTATGTTGGATTAGTACTGGTTTTATTTGGTAATAGGTTGGTGCTAAGTTATGGTTTAGCTACGGTGATATGGGAGGCTGTATGGCTGCATAGTGTGTTAGTTGGGTTAGTAGTTAAATGGCTTGCTTCTTGCTTGACCGATTTGAGTCCATTACTGCTAATTGGGTGTTGATAGCGGTCCAAGTATGGCTGAGCAGGTGGGCGTCTGGTTGACTTTGGCGTCTGGTTGACGGTTAGTAGGTTAGTGCCCAGATGTCGGTGGGTGAGTTAATGGCGTTTATGTTTAGGGCGTCTTGATATCGGGTAAGTACATAGTGTATATTTGGTAAGTAGTTTAGTTTAGTTTATTGATGTTTATAGTGGGTATTTGGTAGGTGCTTATATGCAGCACTTGTATTTGGGCTAGCAGGTTAATATATGGCAGAGATTTGGTAAGTATGTTGTAGTTATCAGGTAAGTATATAGTAAGTGTTTGGTGGTTGCATGGTAAGTATTTGGTGAGTATATTGTGGATATCGGGTATTTAGGGATATACATATGTTATTTTTTGGGCACAGTTTAAATTGGCTGTGCTGTTATTTGTTATTTAGGGATATATATTATATTTAGGGCACAATTTAAATCGGCTGTGCAGTTGATTTGGCTAAATTGATCATTTTATTGGCTCTTGTTGGCTGAGCTATGGTGCCTAGTGTGACATGGTTATATAGTTGGAGAATAAGGACAAACTGACATTTTAAGGCGGGCCTATTTGAATGGAAATATAATGAATTTTGGAGTTAATTTCGAATTTGGGTACAGACAGATACTGGCGTTTGCCCAGAGATTGTGTATATAATAGATTGGGTACAGTAGAATTATCTGGACAATTTGATTTGCATGGCACTGGCCAGCAACGGACAGTGTATACATATATAGGCTATATGGATTAATTTGGATACGGATGCAGATACTGTCATTTGCCCAGATGTGGGTATGGAAGTATGTACAATAGATTGGATATATGGTGTATGATTAGACAATTTGGTTTGCATGGCACTAGCCTGCAGCGGACAATGAATATATAACTAGGCTAAATGGACTAATTTTGTGCACATATGCACGTATGAATATGAATTTGGGTCCTTTTAGGGCGGTATCCATTTAGCACAGTCGCAGTTTAGGCCGGCATCTGGTGGTATCCGCTGGAGCAGGGGCAGTTGCAGCTTTTATGTGCGTGCGCACAATTTGCACACAGACATAAACGTGATCGGCAGCAGGCAAGTGTATTGACATTTGATTTAGCTGGTGATCCTGGCATGCAATGTTGGGCTCCATAGGACAATCTGGATATATAAAAGAAATAGCTAGGCACCATACATGTATGTCAGTCTGATACTTAGGCCTGGACTCATCCGGCAGTCTTTGGCTATATACTTAGTTTTTACGATGGAATTTCAGTTGGCTTCGGAATGTGCACTTGTGGTATGCTGGATCTTTTTGGTGGAAGAGAAAAGTGTTATTATTGGTAGTGCACATTATAAATCGGCTGTGCAGTTGTTGTTTAACTGGTCATATATTATATATTTGGTACAACACAGGTCGGCTTTGGCTGTTTGTGACTGGCATGGGGCAGTCGTGGGATCAAGAGCGTCCGGGCGAGAGAACTGTCAGAGATAATGATGTTGCGCACAAGGCACCGCATCACTATGATTCATCATGAGTACTCGCCCTTGGCGTCTTTTATTGTTTGTACTATGTTGGATTAGTACTGGTTTTATTTGGTAATAGGTTGGTGCTAAGTTATGGTTTAGCTACGGTGATATGGGAAGCTGTATGGCTGCATAGTGTGACATTGGGTTAGTAGTTAAATGGCTTGCTTCTTGCTTGACCGATTTGAGTCCATTACTGCTAATTGGGTGTTGATAGCGGTCCAAGTATGGCTGAGCAGGTGGGCGTCTGGTTGACTTTGGCGTCTGGTTGACGGTTAGTAGGTTAGTGCCCAGATGTCGGTGGGTGAGTTAATGGCGTTTATGTTTAGGGCGTCTTGATATCGGGTAAGTACATAGTGTATATTTGGTAAGTAGTTTAGTTTAGTTTATTGATGTTTATAGTGGGTATTTGGTAGGTGCTTATATGCAGCACTTGTATTTGGGCTAGCAGGTTAATATATGGCAGAGATTTGGTAAGTATGTTGTAGTTATCAGGTAAGTATATAGTAAGTGTTTGGTGGTTGCATGGTAAGTATTTGGTGAGTATATTGTGGATATCGGGTATTTAGGGATATACATATGTTATTTTTTGGGCACAGTTTAAATTGGCTGTGCTGTTATTTGTTATTTAGGGATATATATTATATTTAGGGCACAATTTAAATCGGCTGTGCAGTTGATTTGGCTAAATTGATCATTTTATTGGCTCTTGTTGGCTGAGCTATGGTGGCTGGTGTGACATGGTTATATAGTTGGAGAATAAGGACAAACTGACATTTTAAGGCGGGCCTATTTGAATGGAAATATAATGAATTTTGGAGTTAATTTCGAATTTGGGTACAGACAGATACTGGCATTTGCCCAGAGATGGGTATGAAATTGTGTATATAATAGATTGGGTACAGTAAAATTATTTGGACAATGTGATTTGCATGGAACTGGCCAGCAGCAGACAATGAATATATAAATAGACTATGTGGACTAATTTGGATACAGATATAGATACTGTCGATTGCCCAGATATGGGTATGGAAGTATGTACAATAGATTGGATATATGGTAGATGGTTAGACAATATGATTTGCATGGCACTAGCCAGCAGCGGACAATGTATATATAACTAGGATATATGGACTAATTTTGTGCATATATGCGCATATGAATATTTGAATTTGGGTCCTTTTAGGGCGGTATCCATTTAGCACAGTCGCAGTTTAGGTTGGTGCTAAGTTATGGTTTAGCTACGGTGAACACGGGTGGCTGTATGGCTGCATAGTGTGTTAGTTGGGTTAGTGGTTAAATGGCTTGCTTCTTGCTTGACCGATTTGAGTCCATTACTGCTAATTGGGTGTTGATAGCGGTCCAAGTATGGCTGAGCAGGTGGGCGTCGGGTTGACTTTGGCGTCTGGTTGACGGTTAGTAGGTTAGTGCCCAGATGTCGGTGGGTGAGTTAATGGCGTTTATGTTTAGGGCGTCTTGATATCGGGTAAGTACATAGTGTATATTTGGTAAGTAGTTTAGTTTAGTTTATTGATGTTTATAGTGGGTATTTGGTAGGTGCTTATATGCAGCACTTGTATTTGGGCTAGCAGGTTAATATATGGCAGAGATTTGGTAAGTATGTTGTAGTTATCAAGTAAGTATATAGTGAGTGCTTGGCGGTTGCATGGTAAGTATTTGGTGAGTATATTGTGGATATCGGGTATTTAGGGATATACATATGTTATTTTTTGGGCACAGTTTAAATTGGCTGTGCTGTTATTTGTTATTTAGGGATATAAATTATATTTAGGGCACAATTTAAATCGGATGTGCAGTTGATTTGGCTAAATTGATCATTTTATTGGCTCTTGTTGGCTGAGCTATGGTGCCTGGTGTGACATGGTTATATAGTTGGAGAATAAGGACAAACTGACATTTTAAGGCGGGCCTATTTGAATGGAAATATAATGAATTTTGGAGTTAATTTCGAATTTGGGTACAGACAGATACTGGCGTTTGCCCAGAGATTGTGTATATAATAGATTGGGTACAGTAGAATTATCTGGACAATTTGATTTGCATGGCACTGGCCAGCAACGGACAGTGTATACATATATAGGCTATATGGATTAATTTGGATACGGATGCAGATACTGTCATTTGCCCAGATGTGGGTATGGAAGTATGTACAATAGATTGGATATATGGTGTATGATTAGACAATTTGGTTTGCATGGCACTAGCCTGCAGCGGACAATGAATATATAACTAGGCTAAATGGACTAATTTTGTGCACATATGCACGTATGAATATGAATTTGGGTCCTTTTAGGGCGGTATCCATTTAGCACAGTCGCAGTTTAGGCCGGCATCTGGTGGTATCCGCTGGAGCAGGGGCAGTTGCAGCTTTTATGTGCGTGCGCACAATTTGCACACAGACATAAACGTGATCGGCAGCAGGCAAGTGTATTGACATTTGATTTAGCTGGTGATCCTGGCATGCAATGTTGGGCTCCATAGGACAATCTGGATATATAAAAGAAATAGCTAGGCACCATACATGTATGTCAGTCTGATACTTAGGCCTGGACTCATCCGGCAGTCTTTGGCTATATACTTAGTTTTTACGATGGAATTTCAGTTGGCTTCGGAATGTGCACTTGTGGTATGCTTGATCTTTTTGGTGGAAGAGAAAAGTGTTATTATTGGTAGTGCACATTATAAATCGGCTGTGCAGTTGTTGTTTAACTGGTCATATATTATATATTTGGTACAACACAGGTCGGCTTTGGCTGTTTGTGACTGGCATGGGGCAGTCGTGGAATCAAGAGCGTCCGGGCGAGAGAACTGTCAGAGATAATGATGTTGCGCACAAGGCACCGCATCACTATGATTCATCATGAGTACTCGCCCTTGGCGTCTTTTATTGTTTGTACTATGTTGGATTAGTACTGGTTTTATTTGGTAATAGGATGGTGCTAAGTTATGGTTTAGCTACGGTGATATGGGAGGCTGTATGGCTGCATAGTGTGTTAGTTGGGTTGGTAGTTAAATGGCTTGCTTCTTGCTTGACCGATTTGAGTCCATTACTGCTAATTGGGTGTTGATAGCGGTCCAAGTATGGCTGAGGAGGGTGGGCGTCTGGTTGACGGTTAGTAGGTTAGTGCCCAGATGTCGGTGGGTGAGTTAATGGCGTTTATGTTTAGGGCGTCTTGATATCGGGTAAGTACATAGTGTATATTTGGTAAGTAGTTTAGTTTAGTTTATTGATGTTTATAGTGGGTATTTGGTAGGTGCTTATATGCAGCACTTGTATTTGGGCTAGCAGGTTAATATATGGCAGAGATTTGGTAAGTATGTTGTAGTTATCAGGTAAGTATATAGTAAGTGTTTGGTGGTTGCATGGTAAGTATTTGGTGAGTATATTGTGGATATCGGGTATTTAGGGATATACATATGTTATTTTTTGGGCACAGTTTAAATTGGCTGTGCTGTTATTTGTTATTTAGGGATATATATTATATTTAGGGCACAATTTAAATCGGCTGTGCAGTTGATTTGGCTAAATTGATCATTTTATTGGCTCTTGTTGGCTGAGCTATGGTGCCTGGTGTGACATGGTTATATAGTTGGAGAATAAGGACAAACTGACATTTTAAGGCGGGCCTATTTGAATGGAAATATAATGAATTTTGGAGTTAATTTCGAATTTGGGTACAGACAGATACTGGCGTTTGCCCAGAGATGAGTATGAAATTGTGTATATAATAGATTGGGTACAGTAGAATTATCTGGACAATTTGATTTGCATGGCACTGGCCAGCAACGGACAGTGTATACATATATAGGCTATATGGATTAATTTGGATACGGATGCAGATACTGTCATTTGCCCAGATGTGGGTATGGAAGTATGTACAATAGATTGGATATATGGTGTATGATTAGACAATTTGGTTTGCATGGCACTAGCCTGCAGCGGACAATGAATATATAACTAGGCTAAATGGACTAATTTTGTGCACATATGCACGTATGAATATGAATTTGGGTCCTTTTAGGGTGGTATCCATTTAGCACAGTCGCAGTTTAGGCCGGCATCTGGTGGTATCCGCTGGAGCAGGGGCAGTTGCAGCTTTTATGTGCGTGCGCACAATTTGCACACAGACATAAACGTGATCGGCAGCAGGCAAGTGTATTGACATTTGATTTAGCTGGTGATCCTGGCATGCAATGTTGGGCTCCATAGGACAATCTGGATATATAAAAGAAATAGCTAGGCACCATACATGTATGTCAGTCTGATACTTAGGCCTGGACTCATCCGGCAGTCTTTGGCTATATACTTAGTTTTTACGATGGAATTTCAGTTGGCTTCGGAATGTGCACTTGTGGTATGCTGGATCTTTTTGGTGGAAGAGAAAAGTGTTATTATTGGTAGTGCACATTATAAATCGGCTGTGCAGTTGTTGTTTAACTGGTCATATATTATATATTTGGTACAACACAGGTCGGCTTTGGCTGTTTGTGACTGGCATGGGGCAGTCGTGGGATCAAGAGCGTCCGGGCGAGAGAACTGTCAGAGATAATGATGTTGCGCACAAGGCACCGCATCACTATGATTCATCATGAGTACTCGCCCTTGGCGTCTTTTATTGTTTGTACTATGTTGGATTAGTACTGGTTTTATTTGGTAATAGGATGGTGCTAAGTTATGGTTTAGCTTCGGTGATATGGGAGGCTGTATGGCTGCATAGTGTGTTAGTTGGGTTAGTAGTTAAATGGCTTGCTTCTTGCTTGACCGATTTGAGTCCATTCCTGCTAATTGGGTGTTGATAGCGGTCCAAGTATGGCTGAGCAGGTGGGCGTCTGGTTGACTTTGGCGTCTGGTTGACGGTTAGTAGGTTAGTGCCCAGATGTCGGTGGGTGAGTTAATGGCGTTTATGTTTAGGGCGTCTTGATATCGGGTAAGTACATAGTGTATATTTGGTAAGTAGTTTAGTTTAGTTTATTGATGTTTATAGTGGGTATTTGGTAGGTGCTTATATGCAGCACTTGTATTTGGGCTAGCAGGTTAATATATGGCAGAGATTTGGTAAGTATGTTGTAGTTATCAGGTAAGTATATAGTAAGTGTTTGGTGGTTGCATGGTAAGTATTTGGTGAGTATATTGTGGATATCGGGTATTTAGGGATATACATATGTTATTTTTTGGGCACAGTTTAAATTGGCTGTGCTGTTATTTGTTATTTAGGGATATATATTATATTTAGGGCACAATTTAAATCGGCTGTGCAGTTGATTTGGCTAAATTGATCATTTTATTGGCTCTTGTTGGCTGAGCTATGGTGCCTGGTGTGACATGGTTATATAGTTGGAGAATAAGGACAAACTGACATTTTAAGGCGGGCCTATTTGAATGGAAATATAATGAATTTTGGAGTTAATTTCGAATTTGGGTACAGACAGATACTGGCGTTTGCCCAGAGATGAGTATGAAATTGTGTATATAATAGATTGGGTACAGTAGAATTATCTGGACAATTTGATTTGCATGGCACTGGCCAGCAACGGACAGTGTATACATATATAGGCTATATGGATTAATTTGGATACGGATGCAGATACTGTCATTTGCCCAGATGTTGGTATGGAAGTATGTACAATAGATTGGATATATGGTGTATGATTAGACAATTTGGTTTGCATGGCACTAGTCTGCAGCGGACAATGAATATATATTTTTTTTTTTTTTTTTTTTTGTAGTATACACTGGCCTATTACTCAGTGCATACGGCTGGTGGTCCAGATCCGTTTGCTAGTTAGGATCTGGACAAGTTTACCACACTGCGCCGCTGAGCGGACCACGTGGAATCGGTCGTTGTCTTGGGAGGCAGTTGTTGGCTCTGCAGGTATGGCTGGGTATAGCCTTTGTTTTTGGCGCTTGGTAGATTGCTCAGGTTGGGGCTTATTGTGCTGAGTGTAGCATTAGTTGTTTTGTGGTTGGATGGTCAATATGCGTTTGTGGCATTGGTGGCTAGCCTGGGATGAAGAGCATATTGTGGTTGTTAGTTGTGGTTAGTATGTGCGCCTGGTTGGGGGTTAGTAATTGATTAGTTGTTGGGGTCTGGTGGGACAGTTCAGGTTTTAACGGTTTGAGCTGTTTGGCATAGGAGTTGTGCCGGCTAGCATTGATTTGTGGGGTGTTTTATTGGTCACTGCTCACTCACCTGGTTTACACATGTCCAGCAGGACAGAGCTCCAGGTACCCAAGCAAAGCAGTTTTAGTAGTCTGATGTGACTATTTTGGCACTGGGATGTTATGGTGCAGTATTGGGGATTGTGTTCTTGGTTACTGCTTACTCACCTGGTTTACACATGCCCAAAAGGACAGAGCTCCAGGTACCCAAGCAAAGCAGTTTTGGCACTGAGTATTGTGCAGATTCTATGCTTTATCACTGCTCACTCACCAGGTTTACACATGTCCAGTAGGACAGAGCTCCTGGTACCCAAGCAAAGCAGTTAGATAGTCTGATATGGCTATTTTGGCACTGGGGTGCAAGTACTTTGGTGCTGCTCGCTCGCCTGGTTTATACGTACCCTGAAGGGCAGAGTTCCAGGTACCCGAGCAAAGCAGCTTTAGTAGTTTGATATGGTAGTTTTAGGTACTGGAATTTGGGTGGTTAAGTTCATTTACCAGTTGTTAAATTGCTATTTTGTTTGGTGTTTTTTTTTTTTTTTTTTTTTTTGGTGTTTTTGGGGTGCTATTAGGTCTCCTGTTGCTATTTAGCAAATTTGGTTGGCTTTTCTTTTATTTGTTTTAGTTTGTGTGGTAAGAGCGTTAATATGCAACTTGGTTGTCGTCTGCGTATCTTGGAACATACACTTTAGGGTCTCTTCTCAGTCTCTATTCCGATATACAGAAAGGCTTGCATATTAATGGGGCTATGAATGTTGTTAGTAATGGAGTTAGTTATAATGTAATTCTGGCATTGTGAATTGGCAGTGCAGATTGTGTGCTTGTAGGCGCACAACTGGCTTTGGCTGGTTAACTTGGCTGAGCAGTTTTCGGGGATTGTTTCATATTTGCATAGGTATTGTTGTTAGTACTATTGCATCTTTACATAGGCTGTATTATGTTTTATTTTGGCTCACAGTATGAGTTGGTTGTATTAGTTTTGGGTCATGCTGGTTGAGCGGTTAATATTTATATTAGTTGTTTGTTAATGTGATTCTGTGTTGAGTGATCTTGTAAGCCATAGTGTTTTTTTTTTTTTTTTTTTTTTTTTTTTTTTTTTTTTTTTTTTTTTTTTTTTTTTTTTTTTTTTTTTTTTTTTTTTTTTTTTTTTTTTTTTTTTTTTTTTTTTTTTTTTTTTTGTAGTATACACTGGCCTATTACTCAGTGCATACGGCTGGTGGTCCAGATCCGTTTGCTAGTTAGGATCTGGACAAGTTTACCACACTGCGCCGCTGAGCGGACCACGTGGAATCGGTCGTTGTCTTGGGAGGCAGTTGTTGGCTCTGCAGGTATGGCTGGGTATAGCCTTTGTTTTTGGCGCTTGGTAGATTGCTCAGGTTGGGGCTTATTGTGCTGAGTGTAGCATTAGTTGTTTTGTGGTTGGATGGTCAATATGCGTTTGTGGCATTGGTGGCTAGCCTGGGATGAAGAGCATATTGTGGTTGTTAGTTGTGGTTAGTATGTGCGCCTGGTTGGGGGTTAGTAATTGATTAGTTGTTGGGGTCTGGTGGGACAGTTCAGGTTTTAACGGTTTGAGCTGTTTGGCATAGGAGTTGTGCCGGCTAGCATTGATTTGTGGGGTGTTTTATTGGTCACTGCTCACTCACCTGGTTTACACATGTCCAGCAGGACAGAGCTCCAGGTACCCAAGCAAAGCAGTTTTAGTAGTCTGATGTGACTATTTTGGCACTGGGATGTTATGGTGCAGTATTGGGGATTGTGTTCTTGGTTACTGCTTACTCACCTGGTTTACACATGCCCAAAAGGACAGAGCTCCAGGTACCCAAGCAAAGCAGTTTTGGCACTGAGTATTGTGCAGATTCTATGCTTTATCACTGCTCACTCACCAGGTTTACACTATCCAGTAGGACAGAGCTCCTGGTACCCAAGCAAAGCAGTTAGATAGTCTGATATGGCTATTTTGGCACTGGGGTGCAAGTACTTTGGTGCTGCTCGCTCGCCTGGTTTATACGTACCCTGAAGGGCAGAGTTCCAGGTACCCGAGCAAAGCAGCTTTAGTAGTTTGATATGGTAGTTTTAGGTACTGGAATTTGGGTGGTTAAGTTCATTTACCAGTTGTTAAATTGCTATTTTGTTTGGTGTTTTTTTTTTTTTTTTTTTTTTGGTGTTTTTGGGGTGCTATTAGGTCTCCTGTTGCTATTTAGCAAATTTGGTTGGCTTTTCTTTTATTTGTTTTAGTTTGTGTGGTAAGAGCGTTAATATGCAACTTGGTTGTCGTCTGCGTATCTTGGAACATACACTTTAGGGTCTCTTCTCAGTCTCTATTCCGATATACAGAAAGGCTTGCATATTAATGGGGCTATGAATGTTGTTAGTAATGGAGTTAGTTATAATGTAATTCTGGCATTGTGAATTGGCAGTGCAGATTGTGTGCTTGTTTTTACTATTTGGTACTAGCTTGGGTGCTGAGTACGCTATGGCGGTCCAGATCTGCGGCCTTTGGAGGCTGGGATCGGACAGTTTACCGCTCGGCGCCACTAGGTGGACCACACGGCACTTGGACGTTCTTTGGATTGGGCAAATGTTGGTTTTGCATGTAATAGCTTGGTTTAGCTATGGCGGATTTAATCTGGTTTGGGACTTTTGTTGTGTGAGGGGATGGTTGCTTTTGGCGGCCCTAGTATGGTTGAGCTGGAGTTAGTGGATTAATCAGTTTAAGTTTATGTCAGTTTATTATCGGGCGTATTTTGGGAATGCTTGGCATAAGAGTGCTGCCGGCTAGCGTTGATTTGGTGTGTTATTTTGTGTTTTTATGATTGCTGCTCACTCACCTGGTTTACACATGCCCAGATGGACAGTGCTCCAGGTACCCAAGCTAAGCAGTTTAATGGTAGTCTGGTGGGACTTTTTTGGCACATTGGGTAGGATAGTGCGGATATTGTATTCTGTTACTGTTCACTCACCCGGTTTACACATGCCCAGAAGGACAGTGCTCCGGGCACCCAAGCTAAACAGTTTGATGGTAGCCTGGTTGGACTTTTTTGGCACATTGAGTAGGATAGTGCGGATATTGTATTCTGTTACTGTTCACTCACCCGGTTTACACATGCCCAGAAGACAGTGTCCGGGACCCAAGCTAAACAGTTATAGTTAGTCAGTTGGGACTATTTTGGGCACGAAAATTGTATGGTGCTGTTTTTGTGGTGTTATGTATGGCTGTACGTTTGGATGGCTATGTTATTTTTGGGATTTTTATGGCACTATGTTGTGCGTTTTTGGTTCCTTGTTTAATGTAAGGCTGATAAGATGGGATTTGGGATGTTATTCTTATTGTCAGGTGGGACGTCAATATGTACTCTGGTAGGCGACTGTGGCTTGGAACATACACTTTAGGGTCTGTTCTCAGTCTCTATCAGGCACAGCAAGCCTTATTTGATGTTGTTGGTTAGTTTTTGTTATTGGTTGTTATTGTTATTTTATTGTTAATGGTTTTTATGTTATTATTTTAGTATTTGATGCGACTTATTGTAATTATGTTTTGATTTTGATTGTCTTTTGTAATTATTATTATAGTTTTTTGATGTTATTGTTTTGTTTGTTTTATTATTATTGCTGTTTTATTTTTGCTAGCATTTATTTTATTTTATTAGCTTTTATTGTTGTTATTGCTTTATTGTTTTATTATTATTCTTATGTCATTTTTTACTATTGTTGTTGTTATTATCATTATTATTTTTATTATTATTATTGTTATTGCTATTTTATTCAGTATTGTTGTTTATGCTTTTGTTGTGATTTTATTTTTATTATTATTGTTTAAATATCTATTATTGCTCCTATTCTTTTTGTTTTTATTTTGTTATTATTGTTATTGTCTTATTCCTGTTATTGTTCTATTATTGCTTTCTTTTTTGTTTTTATTTCTATCATTGTTATTATATTTTTATCCCTATTCTTGTTTTTATTATTTAATTTAATTTATTGCTATCTTTATTATTTGTTATTGTTATTATGTTTATATTCCTATTATGTTCTTATTATTTAAACTATGTTATTTTATTATTGTTATTACTGTTATTTTTTATATTATTATTTTGTTATTGTTATTGTTAGACATTATGGCGATCTTTTCTGGTGGTGAGTTTGAGGGGGTGGTATCCGGGGCCTTTGTTTTGGTAGGCAGTGTTTTTCTTTTGACTTGTTTGTTCATATTGCTGAACGCTGTATTTTTGGAATGGAGAGAAGGAGAGATAACTGGTAAGTTGATTTTGTTTTTTAAGGTAAGTATAGTAGTGTATTGGCAGGTACTCTGGGGTTAGTTATATAGTTTATATTGGTTAGGCTTATTTTGGTGATGGGCATCATTTTGGTAGATGCTTGCGAGGCTGTAGGTACTTTATTGAAATGAGCATTTTGGTTTTTTTTGTGTTTTTATTTATTTTACTGGTAAGTAATAGGTTTTTAACATATTTGTTTTTATTTATTTTACTTATTTTACTGGTTAGTAGTAGGTTTTAACATATTTGTTGTTAGTTTTTTAACATATTTGTTTGTTCTTATATTTATTTTAGTTTCTTAGGTTGGTAAGTAGTTAGTTTTGACATATCTGTTTGTTTAGTTGTAGTTTGCAGGTTTTTACATGTTTGTTTGTTCTTATTTTAGTTTCTGTTTTTGTCTTTTATTTTCCGTTCGTTGTTGTTAGTCTGTTTTTGATAGTTATTGTTACGGGAATAGTCTTTTTTAGTCTTATTTCTGGGCTAGAATGTTTGCCGGTTTCTGCTGGTCTAGTCTGGTCTGGTCTGGGTTTGGTGAGCTGTATTTTGGTGGTGATAGCTTAGGTGGTGATGGTGATGGTGGCGATGCCTAGGGCAGGTATGGGGCACTGTGATCTTTTCCACAGTTGCATCCATGTTTCTCACATCTTTGTTTTGCAGTGCACTTGGTGCACCTGTAATCGTTCTCATCACAGGCCATTGTTCTGTAGTCAATTATTTGGCAATTTTGGCATTGGTGTATGGTGATGTTTTCGTGGTTGGTGAAAGCTTTGGTAAGCTGACCAGGAAGGTGCCGATTTGATGGATGTCTAGTATATCTTCGTTGTTTTCTTTTATTTCCAGTTCGACAATAAAGGTGGATGTTGGATATTGATTTTTGCTTGTTCTTATGTTCCTTGCAGTGCGCACTGTGTGTCCAAGCTGGGCTAGTTTTAGGGTTATCCAGTCTATGGGTGTGGTAGGATGGAGTCGTCTGATGATGACATTGAATGTTGCGGGTTTGTTTTCTCTGACTATGAAGGTCGTATCATTGTATAGGCGAGTGCAGAGTTCCAAAAGGGGTTCGCACGTTTCCCAGGTGTAGCCGACAAATCTGATTTCATCATTGCTAGCTAGGGTATGATAGCCTTCTTCTCCCACTTCAATTTCAGCTAGTCTGATAAGTTCCCCCACATTTTGGACATTTGGGACGATAATGTATGCCTCATTGTTACCATCTTTGCTGGATGTTCCGCTCATGTTGGTCGAGCTGTTGATTGGAGTATAGATAATATGGCTTTAGTAACAGGTAAGTTTTCTTGTTTTTTGGTTTTGTTTTACAGGTAAGTAGTTGGTTTGTTTTGTTAAATAGTTTTCTTATGTTTTAACAGGTGAGTTTTGTTTTTTATTTTTATTATTTTACAGGTGGGTAAGTGGTACGATTTATTGATTATTATTATTAGGTTTTGAACGGGTAAGTTTTTATTTTGTTTGCAGGTGAGTAAGTTGTTTATATTTGTAGATTTGCTTAATAAGGCTTTTAACAGGTAAGTTTCTATATTTTGCAGGTAAGTATTTGGTAGAATTAGTTAACATTGTTATTGTGTTTTTTAACAGGTAAGTTTTAATTTTATTTTTTACAGGTGAATAAATTGTTGTTTTTATTAGTTTGTTCAGCAATGTTCATAGGCTTTTGACAGATAAGTTTTTAGTTTTTATATAGGTGAGTTGGTAGTAGTTTCACATTGCTTTAGGTAGTAGTGAGCAGTTTTAATTCTGGCATAGTTTTCCTATGCAGTTTGAAATTTGGTGTGGTCTACTTTTGGGGATGAGTTTATTTATTTTTGTGTTTTGTCAATGGCCAGCAATGGACAGTGTGCAGATGGACCTATATGGACTTGAAACTTTTCCCCAAAAACGGCCTAATAATGGTTCACAATGATTTATGATATTGATGCATTAATTTTTTGAAGATGGACAGTATGTAGTATAGTAGTATATGGTTAGTATATAGTTAGTGTATAAGTAGTTGATTTTTGTTTTTAATTATAAAATAGTAATTATGTATTATATTATACAGTCTGGCGATGGCCAGCCGTTAGTACAATTGCTTATATTCTAGTAGAAATTTATCAGCCTGGAATGCCAAGATTGTGGAAAATTTTGCCTATATTTGCATGTGCATGTACATGCGCGTCGGTTTGGCTTTGGCGTCAGTAATATTGTCGCCATTTTTTATGGCGTCTGTTTTTTGCACGACTGTATACCAGGCAATATATCTATGGTGATGAATTTGGGTCCTTTTCTCAGTTTGGTTTATGCGTGTACTATGTTTCCAGACTTACCCTAATTGTCGCTCGGTTAGATATCTTTTATATGGGATTTTTGGGTTTTAATTAATAATATTAATTAAATGGGTTATTAGGCCTTGGTTACTTTATATTGGCTATTTCTCAATTGATCAGCACAGGCAGGGACAGGCTATTTCAACCGTGGTGTTTTGCGCGCACTTATTGTACACTTTGAATTTTTTTTTCTGGGACTTACACTTTTTGTTGCTGTTGATCGTTTAAATGTAAATTTGGTGTTTTGTTTTTGGTCTTTAGTTTTTGCCGGATTTAGCGTTTTCCAACTTTTTAGTTTATAGTTTTTTAACTTTTCTTTGTTTTTGTGCACTTTTGATAGTTTTTTAATAGTTTTTTTGTTTTTCACCGGTATTCACTTGTTCACTTCTTCACTTGCGCAGACTATCGTGGCTTTTGGCTTTACTGAGAGTATCGCCTAGAGATCGTATGGGGATAGTGGATTTGTCGATGTATCGATTTGGTCGATTGCCCAGGCAGAATATCGCATGTGGCGCGTTTTTTGTTTTGGCTATTTTGAATATTGGGAGATGAAATGGACAGAATAAGTCAGTCCGATTGTTGTTTATTGAAATATATATTATTTGGTATAATATGGATAATTTATGTTATTTTCAGGCACAATCAGCCGGGTGCGGTTGTATGTTGTTATATGGGAATATATATATGATAGGGATTGTGCAGTATTGTATTTAGGGTTATATATAGTTAGGAAATGGTGAGTTATTTATGTTTTAGGGTATATTTTTAAGCAAATTTAAGGTGCAGTTATTTTTTTTAGGGATATATTATTTAAGGCAAATTTAAATTGTGTGCAGTTGATTTAGTTAAAAATAATGATTTTATGGCTCTGTTGGTGAGAATGGGTTGGTGGAATGGAATATAGTTGGAGAATAAGGACAGATACATAAGGCGGTGAGAATATGGATAAATGAATTGGAGTAATTAATTGATACGGGAGAATGTTGCCAGAGATGGGTTGTTGTGTATATAATAGTTGGGTAAAGTAGGACAGTTTGATTTGATGGACTGCCAGTAGCGGACAGTGTATAATAAATGGATATTGGATAAGGGTAAGATATAGAGTGAATTTGCCAGATATGGGTTTGAAGGTATTAAATAGTTGGATATAGTGATTAGGAAATTGGTTTGATGCCTGCCAGAGCGGAAATAATATATAAATAGATATTTGGTTAAATGCACTATGCAATATGAATTGAATTGGGTCTGTTTAGGGCGGTATCCATTTAGCACAGTCGCAGTTTAGGCCGGCATCTGGTGGAGTCCGCTGGAGCAGGGGAAGTTGCAGCTTTTATGCGCGTGCGCACAATTTGCACACAGACATAGACGTGATCGGCAGCAGGCAAGTGTATTCACATTGATTTAGTGGTGATCTGGCATGAGTGTTGGCTCCATAGACAATCTAAATATATAAAAGAATTAGTTAGGCACATACATGTTGTCGGTCTGATACTTAGGCCTGGACTCATCCGGCAGTCTTCGGCTATATACTTATTTGTTGAGATGGGTTTACAGTTGGCTTCGGAATGTGCACTTGTGGTATGCTGGATCTTTTTGGTGGAAGAGAAAAGTGTTATTATGGTAGTGCACAATATAAGTCGGCTGTGCGGTTGCTATTGATAGGCATTATAGAATAGGCACATTAAAATCGGCTGTGCAGTTGTTGTTTAGGTGGTCATATTTTTTTGGTACAACACAGGTCGGCTTTGGCTGTTTGTGACTGGCATGGGGCAGTCGTGGGATCAAGAGCGTCCGGGCGAGAGAACTGTCAGAGATAATGATGTTGCGCACAAGGCACCGCATCACTATGATTATAAAGTACTCGCCCGTGGCTTCTTTTTTTGATTGATACTAGTTCTTGGCTTTTTTTATTGTTTGTACTGTTGTGGTTAGTACTAGTTCTTGGCGTCTTTTATTGTTTGTACTGGGTTGGATTAGTACTAGTTCTTGGCTTTTATTGTTTGTACTGCTGTGGTTAGTACTAGTTTTGATTGGTAATAGTTTGATTGGTACTTGGTGCTAAGTTATGGTTTAGCTATGGTGAACACAGGTCGGCTTTGGCTGTTTGTGACTGGCATGGGGCAGTCGTGGGATCAAGAGCGTTTTTTTTTTTTTTTTTTTTGTAGTATACACTGGCCTATTACTCAGTGCATACGGCTGGTGGTCCAGATCCGTTTGCTAGTTAGGATCTGGACAAGTTTACCACACTGCGCCGCTGAGCGGACCACGTGGAATCGGTCGTTGTCTTGGGAGGCAGTTGTTGGCTCTGCAGGTATGGCTGGGTATAGCCTTTGTTTTTGGCGCTTGGTAGATTGCTCTGGTTGGGGCTTATTGTGCTGAGTGTAGCATTAGTTGTTTTGTGGTTGGATGGTCAATATGCGTTTGTGGCATTGGTGGCTAGCCTGGGATGAAGAGCATATTGTGGTTGTTAGTTGTGGTTAGTATGTGCGCCTGGTTGGGGGTTAGTAATTGATTAGTTGTTGGGGTCTGGTGGGACAGTTCAGGTTTTAACGGTTTGAGCTGTTTGGCATAGGAGTTGTGCCGGCTAGCATTGATTTGTGGGGTGTTTTATTGGTCACTGCTCACTCACCTGGTTTACACATGTCCAGCAGGACAGAGCTCCAGGTACCCAAGCAAAGCAGTTTTAGTAGTCTGATGTAACTATTTTGGCACTGGGATGTTATGGTGCAGTATTGGGGATTGTGTTCTTGGTTACTGCTCACTCACCTGGTTTACACATGCCCAAAAGGACAGAGCTCCAGGTACCCAAGCAAAGCAGTTTTGGCACTGAGTATTGTGCAGATTCTATGCTTTATCACTGCTCACTCACCAGGTTTACACATGTCCAGTAGGACAGAGCTCCTGGTACCCAAGCAAAGCAGTTAGATAGTCTGATATGGCTGTTTTGGCACTGGGGTGCAGGTACTTTAATGCTGCTCGCTCGCCTGGTTTATACGTACCCTGTAGGGCAAAGTTTCAGGTACCCGAGCAAAGCAGCTTTAGCAGTCTGGTATGGTAGTTTTAGGTACTGGAATATGGGTGGTTAAGTTTATTTGCCAGTTGTTAACTTGCTATTATTTTTTTTTTTTGTGTTTTTGGGGTGCTATGAGGTCTCCTGTTGCTATTTAGCAAATTTGGTTGGCTTTTCTTTTATTTGTTTTAGTTTGTGTGGTAAGAGCGTTAATATGCAACTTGGTTGTCGTCTGCGTATCTTGGAACATACACTTTAGGGTCTCTTCTCAGTCTCTATTCCGATAAACAGAAAGGCTTGCATATTAATGGGGCTATGAATGTTGTTAGTAATGGAGTTAGTTATAATGTAATTCTGGTATTGTGAATTGGCAGTGCAGATTGTGTGCTTGTAGGCGCACAACTGGCTTTGGCTGGTTAACTTGGCTGAGCAGTTTTCGGGTATTATTGTTATTACTATTGCATCTTTACATAGGCTGTGTTATATTTTATTTTGGCTCACAGTATGAGTTGGTTGTATTCGTTTTGGGTTATGCTGGTTGAGCGGTTAATATTTAGATTAGTTGTTTGTTAATGTGATTCTGGGTTGAGTGATCTTGTAAGCCATAGTGTGTGGGTCAGTACTGTCAGAGATAATGATAGTATATACATAGTATGTTTATATCATTATATTTCATCATTTTGTGCTGACCCACTCGGATAGGCAGTTTTCTTGGTTTGTTATTTTTGTGCTACTGGTAAGTAAAGCTTGATGTTTATTGGTTGCATTTGCCATATATTGTTAGTTATGGTTGGCAGTTTTGGTAAGTTAGGCTTGATTTTGTTTTTTGGATTAAGCGTAGCATACTTATTTGGTGTATGCTGTTTGTATGGTTTTTATTGATTAGATTGGTTAGTTTATAGTGTTAATGGTAGTATATAATCTTGGGAGCTTTGTGTTGGTTGCATTGAAGCTTGGTGAGGCTGTGTAGCCAGTTGTTCCTGCTGCTGGGGTGCACTAGTAGTTTGTACTGGAAGGGATGCAAGGAGTCTTTCAGTTTCTTGGAGTTGATTGTTGAGAGCAAGTAGGTCTCGATTTATGTTATTCATTTGGTTAACACTCATTGGGAAACGGAGTGTGAAGGATCTTTCTGTGGTATCTGGGTCAAATGGTAGTCTAGCACGTAGTTCATTAATTTTTTGAAGTATGGTGCGTTTTTTATTTTGGAGCGTGGCAATATATTCTGGTTGTAGGTTCTGCACAGGTCTTCTTATTGTTGGAAGTGGGTGTATGATACGCTGTATTGGCCTGACATGTTTTTTAAGTTGTTCCATGTATCTAGCTCGACTTCTGGCTAGACGGAATGGAACGTATGGGGTTGCGACAAGTTTTTTTGCTTCGATGTTTGAATGATTCCCAAGTCTTTTGGCATAGTTAGCAGAAAGTTTGTCAAATGTGTCTTTGACTGTGCTTATTTTGAGGTCATTGTGAATTGTGCTATTTCTGGTTAGTGGTGGGGGGTTCGTGATGGTACGCAGGGTGGTATTTTGGAAAATAGTGACCTTATTGATCTGGGTTTCACTTGTGAGGGCACCCCAAATTGGGAGGGCATAGTGCCATATTGGTGCTATTACTTGTTTGTATAGTAGGGTTTTACAATTTAGTGTGAGCTTGCTATTGTTGTTAATGAGCCAGTCTAGTTGGGCTCTTCTGGCTTTTAGTTTGGTTGTAAGGGCTGCAGTGTGTTTGCAAAAGTTTAGTTTTTTGTCAAGATTTACTCCCAAATAGGGGTGGGAGTCTTTAGTGACAATGGGTTGGCCCATGATTTTTGGGGATATTGTGGATAGTATAAATTCATTATTTTCTTTTATATGGAAGAGTATGTGTGCCGTTTTACTGGCATTTATTTTGATGCACCATTTATTGGTCCAATTTGCTAGGGTCTCAAGCATTATGCTTACTTGTTGAATAGCTGTGATAGAAGATTCGTTGGCAAACATGACAACTGTATCATCAGCATAGGTTGCAAGTAAGGCTGCTGAGTTGCGTGGGATATTGGTGTAGACATTGTCTGGGGTGGGCATGTCTGCTGTGTAAATGGTGTATAGAATTGGTCCCAAAACGCTACCTTGTGGTACTCCGGCTGAGATATATTTTGGGGTCGATCTGGCACCTTCATGGCATTCAACCATGAAGGTTCTGTTTGTTAGATAGTGTCTAATGACGGTGTATAGGGCGTGTGGAAGTATGGGTTTGAGTTTAAAGAAGAGTCCTGGATGCCAGACTCGATCAAATGCTTCTTGTATGTCAATGAAGACAGCTGAACAGAATTGATTTCTTTCATAGGCTCTGAGTATAAATTGGGTGACTCTTCCTAGTTGTTGTTCAGTGCTATGCTCGTAGCGAAATCCGAATTGGTGGCTTGGGATGTAATCTGTGAAAGTTTTGATTTTAAACATGCGGCTTAGGAGTAGTTTTTCTAAAATTTTTGATAGGCCCGAAAGTAGGCTAATAGGTCTGTATGAGGCAAGTTGATCGGTTGGTTTTCCTGGTTTGGGTATCATGGTGACAACGGCCATTTTCCATTGTTGTGGAAAATGGCCGAGTCGAAGTGAGTTGTTGAAGATTAGTATGAGATATATTAGGGCAGTGTCTGGTAAGGCTTTGATAGTATGATTATCAATTCTGTCTAGTCCTGGGGCTTTATTATTTGGTAGTCTTTTGATTTGGGCTTTAATTTCAGCTAGGGTAATTGGTTTGAATGTGGGATTATTGGGTGTTTGCTGAGATGCGTTTTGATTTTCAATAAAGGATCTTTCTTCCGGGCTATTTATTAGGTTTGGTCTGAATCTGGTTTCAAGATGTTGGGCAAATGCTTCTGCTTTTTCTATGGATGTTTTACACCAGCCACTTTGTTTGTCCGGGGTATTTGTGTTAGTTTGTACTGTATGGTGCCTTACAGGTAAGTTTGGCAATGGTTGTCTTTTGATTTGTTTGGTAAACCTCCAAAGCTTCTGTAGACTATATCGATCCTTGGGATCTATGGCTAGTAGTGATCTGTCTAGGCGTTGTGCTTTCCTGTGTTGGAATGATTTTTTGATTCGATCAGATATTAACTTGTGGGGTCTTTTGGCTAAGTTATCTCGTAGGACAAGATGATTGTATTTGAAGAATCTTTTAACGATTAGCATATTTTGGATGCGTCTGTTTGGCGTGTGATATGTGCGGAAACGGCTTTTTTCAGGGAGATTTGTGGGTAAGTTTGTTGCATAGTTAGCAGCTTGGTGGATGTTTTTGGTTAGGATATCGACCGCATCGTCTATGTCTTGGCCGGTTTTTATTTCAGTGTTGAGGTGAATACATTGGTTAAGCCAGTGGTGGAATTTTTTAATATTGGCATTTGGGGTTAAAATTGGTTTCTTGTGAGAAACAATCGTTGGTTTGTTTAGTAGATGGATACATAGTGGGAGGTGATCTGAGTCCAGATCAAGTGAGGATTCGATTTGCAGGCGATTGTGTTGAATTCCACAATATATGGCAAAATCAATGGCAGAGGGCCTTTTTTGCTGATCATAGGGATAGTGGGTGGGTGAGCCAGTGGCCAGTATATTATAGTTATGTGTCCTGATGCAGTTGATTAGTTCATTGCCTCGTCTACAGGCACGATCATTGCCCCACCAGCGGTGTTTGGCATTCCAATCACCGGCTATTATAAATCTCGGTTCGAAGAGTTTGAATATTGTCTCAAAAGCTTTGGAAGTTAGACCCTTTAATGGTGGGCAGTAGATGGCAGCTATGTTAATTAGCGGTTGGTCTTTGAGGGTGACACTGATTGGGGTGCATTGTATGGCCTGTGTGATGATTGTTGGTAATGCAATGTGTTCAATATTTCTATTAACTATAACAGCTGAGCCTCCTCTTCTCCGGTTGGTTGGATGGTTGGCTATATATAGGTCGTATCCTTCAATTGTTATTGTGTCTATGTCCGTGTTGATTAGATGGGTTTCTGATATTAGGACTATATCAATGCTATTTTGGTGAATGTGGGCTTCTAGCTCAGAGATTTTATTGAGTATTCCGGCTGAGTTCCAGCTGATGATCCTAAGATCATGATTTTGCATATTGGTCATGGTATTTATAATTGGCTTTTGGCGAGTCTATCCAGGATTGTGGAATCGTCTGTTTTGGGGGTAGGGAAGATGTATATGTTATGAGTCGAGTTATGGGGAAGTAGAAATTCTTTGACATTGTGGTTTGCTGATATTATTAGTTTTATTTTTGGCTTACATGGTAGCGTTTTATTTCTTTATGACTTGGGTAGGTGTTACTGGTGAGTAATACATTGTGATGTTGTGTACGATAGTATAAGATAATAGGGGGTAATATATGTTATAAGATAATGTAGTGTAGGGCGTTTCCAATGTAGTGCAATTCATTTGTGTTTGAGGGCTTGGTGTCTTTTAAGGTGAGCATAAATTGTTTTCAGTGAATTTATAAAGGGGCATACATTAATGCATATTCATTTTGCACTATAGTATTATGTGTTTGATTAAAATAAAAAATGTAAATTGAGATTATGAACTTAAAATTGTAGCTTTAGATTAAACTTAAGGTTATAAATGATTATATTTGGGGATGATTGTCATATTCATTTGTTTAATCCCTTTTCCCCTTTTTCTTTTTATTTATTTATTTATTTTTTTTTTTTTTTTTTTTTTTTTTTTTTTTTATTTATTTATTTATTTTTTGTTTGTTTATTTATTTAAGTGTTCCCATGTATGTTTAGTTTTGGCTGTTTTTATTTGATAATATTTGTTTAAGTTTTATTTTGTTATTGATTATGTTTTTGGTTTTGATTTTGGTCCCAGTTGTGTTGGTAGTATTTCCTTTGATTAGTAGCGTTATCCATTCCTGGGCCCTGTATGGTGTAGGTTTGGGTAGCCATGTTCATTGGCGTGTAGTTGTGGGCTATGGGCACATTATAGCCTACTTGTGCTGGCCAGGGGGTATTGTATTGGTATGTAGGGACATATGGGCTAATATTGGTTCTGTGTGTTCCTACTATTGGAGTATATTGTAGACTAGGCCTTTCAGGCTGGTTGTGGGTAATGCTGGTCATTGCGTTCCTGAATATTGGTTCTTTGCTCCAGTTGAGGGATTCCAATGCTTGTGAGGCTCGTTTAGTGAAGCTATTGGTGTGTCTGCTGAGCACCTCCCTATAAATTGGGCAGCCTTTGAAGGTGGCAACATGGTTGTCTCCACAGTTGGCACATTTGCCGTCTACATTTCTTGGCTTGGTGCATTCGCTGGAGGAGTGAGGTCCAGCACATTTGAAGCAGGTGGGAGTTTTGTACTTGCAATTTTCATGGAGGTGACCAAAGCGTTGGCAATTATGGCATTGCAGGATTTTATTGGGGCGAGTTGGCTGTTCGATTTGGACTTTGTAGGTTCCTAGCATGCTGATTTTAAGGATGTCCTTGTTGTTGTTGCTAGCATTATGGTCCGACAGTAAGTCAACTTTAAACGAGTTAGTTGGGGTTTTGGAGTTGTAGCCGATTATGTTATTTACATGGCATGCAGTGAAGCCTAGTGCAGCCAATTGTTCGATGATCCAGTTTTTGGGAGTGGACGAATGTAATCCTTTTATGACAACTTTGTACTTGGATTCGTTTTTGTTTTGGGTGCGAGCATTGCAATTAAGTTCGGCAAAGAGTTCCAGTAGTTCTTTTTGCTTCGCGATTGTTTGGCACTCGAATATTATTCCTTTTCCAGCATTGGCACTGGTGGTGAAGGATTCAATTCCGATAGTATCAATCGCCTTTTGGATTAGTTTATTGGCGTCATTGGTTTCTGGGACCAGTACACGATATGGCTTTTGTTCATTTGTGGCTAAGTTTTCATTGGGATGTTCATTATTGTCGTTTTCGTTAGATATTACTGATATTTCTTCCTCACAGTCTGTATTTGAGTCTGTGTTGGAACCTGGACTATTGGCTATATTGATATTTGCTGCTGTTGTTGTTATGGATCTGTTGTTACTGTCATTGCTCAGGCCTAGTGTGGCTGGGCATCTGGTGACTGGTGTTGAGTTTTGTATTGATTTATATATTTGTGCTTGTTGATTAATATCTTCAAGCACCTTTTGAGCCTCTTTTGTGATAGGTTGACATATTTGCTTGTTTGCAATTATGATGGCCTTTTCTGGTGGCGAGCTTGTGGGGGTTATTTCTTTGGCCTTATTTTTGGAAGGCGTTGATTTCCTCTTGGGTTGATTGCTCATTTTGGTTGAAGCTGATTTTTTATTTTTATTTGTTTTTGAATTTGGGAAAAAACTGGGGAGAGAAAGAGTATGAAAGATAATAACTGATAAGTTGTGATTATTTTATTGGTGGTTGGTAGCATTATGGTTGCAGGTATCAGGTTGGTAGATGCTGTCTTTGTTGCAAAAAGGTCTTAGGTTTGACTGATATGTGCGATTTATATAGGGGTAGTGGACTCTAGGGTGCTTAAAGAAAAGACTGATTAATTTTGTGCTGTGATATATATATTTTTATTATTATTTTTGTTATTATATATATATATTTTTTTTTTTTTTTTTTTTTTTTTTTTTTGGATATGTATGTGTTTTTAGTGCTTACAGTTAGGTATTATTTTAATGTGTATATAGAAAGTTTGTTGTTTGCTTATTTTAGTTTATTTACTTAAGTATTTGTTTTAGGTTTCTTTGTTTTTTTCGTTTAGCTCCTTTAGGTTTTTTTCCATTAGCTCCAATAGTTCTAATTGTTCCAGTAAATCGTTGTATAGTCTTTTGGGTGTGTTTCTGGGCCTTGGTGGTGAAAGTAGTGGAGTGGCGTTGTTCATTGGCTCGCGGTTTTGTTTGTTGGGTGTGTTCGGCGGGGACTCGTGGTTTTCGAGCGCTTCCTTATATATTGGGCATCCTCGGTATGTGGCAATGTGGTTTCCGCCACAATTTGCGCATTTGCCTTCCTTTTCTCTGGGCTTAGAGCATTCTGTCGAGTGGTGTTTGCCTGCACATTTATAGCAGACGAATTCACGGCTTTTGCAGTCTTCAATTTGGTGGTTGAATTTTTGGCATTTATGGCATTGTTTTATTATGTTGGGTTGTGCAATAGATTTTTCAATTTTTACTATGTAGGTGCCGATTTTATTGATGTCCATTATTTCATTATTGTTTTGTTTGTGTTCGAGGTCAACTCGGAATGTGCTAGTTGGGAGTTGTGATATTTGGCCATATAGGTTTTTGGCATATAGTACTGAGTGTCCATGTTCTGAAAGTTTTTGTTTTATCCAGTCTGGGGCTGTGGACGGATGGAGTCCTTTGATAATGATTCTGAATCTTTTTGGCTCATGCAGGCTGCTCTGGACATACGTGTTGCTGTGCAATTTGGTGCAAAATTCCAATAGGGCCTTGTGTTTTCCTATGGTGTCGCATTTAAATCTTATGCCATCGCTTTTTGTGGTGGTGGTGTAAAAACAGGTTTTACCCACTTCTATTTCTGCCATTTTTATGAGTTTTTCCGCATTTTCAACATTTGGGACTATTATGTAGGGTATTGGTTGGTTTTGGTTGCCAGTTTCGCTCATGTCGGTTGAGCTGTTTAATTGGAGTAAAGATAGTAAAGAAAAGTTTTTGCATTAGTATAGAGAAAATTGTTTATGACTGGTATTGTATACAGGTAAGTTGTGTTTTTATTTTAGACAGGTAGGTTTATTTTTAGTTTTGAACTGGTTAGGTTAGCTTTAGTTTGTTTTATGCTTTTTGTTGGGTGGGCTGTGGTGTATATATATTGAAAGTCATATATGTCTTTTTGTTTGAGGACAGGTGAGTCTTTTGTATTTATTGGCATCGATTTGATGGATGTATGGGTGATGGTTGTGAGGGGAGTAGTAAGATAGTAAGAGGAGTAGTGTTCAGATTGGTGAACTCGGTTGCTACGTTTGGTTTGATTGTGGGTGGCAGGTCGGTTGGGCAATGAAGTGGGGTTGTGGGGGGATTGGTGTTGCGTATAGCGTTGTAATGGTTTATTTGTTTTTGTTTTTGTTTATTGTTTACTTGACGCGTGTTATATTATGAGTCTTATTTATTGTAGTTGGGTTGTGCTTTTGGTTGTTGTAGTTGGGTTGCACTTTTTTAGTTAGTTATTTGTTATTGGCTCTTTTTATTTTATAATTGTTATTATTATTTAATTGTTTATTACATGTATATATGTATATATATATATATATATATATATATATATAAATTTATTTATTTATTTATTTTTTGTATTATATTATTATTGGTATGTTCAAAGCTAGGGAACAGATATGAGGGTTATGGTTGTGTTGCTGCATGTGGGTATTTTGGGTAAGGGGTGGTGCATGGGTAGTCACATTTAGGTCCCGGGCCACTGTGCTCTCAGTGGTCTGAGAACCGAACACGCCTCTAGTCCCAATCATCCATGCCGAGGTGTTTAAATTAAATTTATAAATTAAATTCTAAAGAGGTAAACATGAATGTGTAGGCCATTAGGACTTTTGTTAAAATTGCATTGAGTAATCAATCATCACAGTGTCAGAGACTCGACTGGAGAGAAATTACCTAGTGGTGTTAAAAACCTGTTGGTGTACTAACGGGCGTGGGCATTTGCCCAGCTGGCCAGTGTACTCATACATGCAAAACATGCAATTGGCTAACAATTTGGATGCTGACAAACATTGTTTTGGGGAATTGGTCGTGGCTGGCAGACTGGTATGCATATATGTGCGCGAATACAATTGGTTGGATTTGTGGTATGACAAACATGGTTTGTAAACTTGGTGATGGCCAGAAGTCAGGTGTACACATGTGTGTGTGAATGCAATTTGTTTTAAATACAGACATTGTTCGGAAAACTTGGCAATGGCCGGCAGGCTGGTGAACATATATGGGTTTGAATAGAATTGGTTATATTTTGGGGATTAACAGATATTGTTTATAAAACTTGGCAATGGCCAGGGGACTAGTATACACATATGTGGCAGGTCCTGTTATTAATTGGAATTGTTGAGAAAATTTAGGCATTCTATGTGCATGTGCGCCAGCTTGGGTTGGCGTCAGTACAGTAGCCACCAGTACTCCAAGCATGTGCAGCTGCACGTATGTATGTATGTAAATACATTCTAGAACGGACATATTGGTAAATTCACAAATAAAATTGAAAATTGGTTATAAAATTTTATATAAATACAATTGTTTTATACATACATGCCATATAATACATCATAAATAAATATATTATATAAGTATGTATGTAGTATAGAATTTAGGCTACAATTAGGTCTGGTAATGCCGGGCAGCAAATGAGTTCTAGGAAAACTGTTGGTATACGCGCGTCAGTCTGGGCTGGCGCCATTGAGGCCGTCGCCAAAATTGTCTGCAGCTGCAAGCTTATGTGTGTATAAGTGACGCTTGTGATGAAATTATTATGCGAGCGCCATTTTGAGACTGCTTTGGGCGATTTTGGGGTTATTTGACAAGAGTTTGATTCGAGACTTACCCCGGATATTCTCAGATTTATATGGGATTTTGGACTTTATTCAATGCTCTACACTTTTTGGTGGAATATTAGGCCGTCAATATGTTCCTCTATATTTCACAGACAGGCACCATTTATTCGCGCACTATTTTGAGGCTTTTATGGACAAACTTGGATTTATATGGCATAATTTGGTGGATTATTCACTGGATTCGATTTGTATTGGAATATATGCATTTATTCATGCAGGCGGACACACTTGATTTCAACTATTGTGAGATAGCTTTTCATGCACTATTTTGGGACTCTTATGGACAGAGATAGGATTTGATCAATATTTCACTTATCGGGGGATTTTATTGTGTTTCACTTGCAATTAATTGCATATATGAATATATACACACAGACAGACACCGGTTACTTGAGACTTTTATGGGCACTATTAATTTCTGAGACTTACTCTTTATTTAATTCACTTAATTTGCTTAATTTGCAATTTGGTTTTGAATAAGCAGTAAATGCTTCCACTATTTGAGTTTTTTATAAGTTTCAACTTGCTCGATGTCTTTTTCAGTAACCGCCAATTTCACACTCGCAACCGTTTCGTAGAGACAACTCGTAGCTAATGGCAGTTTCGTGAATATCGCCTAGTGGCGGCAGCGTGGAAGGTTTCGTATAAAGATCAGTACGCGGTTCAGTGTATCGATATATCGATGATCACCTAGCAAAATGTTATCTAGCTAAATATTATTATGGGTTGTAATTAAATTGGTAAAGAGTCAAAAAATATGCTCAGTTTGGCAGAGCCGGTCCCGAATGTTGAGAAAATTTGGGAAAATTTGGATATGCATATGCACAAGTATCAGCCGTACATACGTTCGCACGCATACACACCCGACCACAGGCATGTGCATACCTTTCTAAATGGGCGCGCACGCCGTCAAATGCTAGTTCAAATTGACAAAAAGGTTTATAATGGGCAAAATGGTTTGAAATATTTGTAAATGCAAGTATGTTGCATTTTTATAAGTATTTTTAGTGCAGCATTTTGGCTCTAAAATATACGAAAAATTACCACTGTGGCAGAGACACGACTGGAGACAAATTACCTAGTGGTGCTAAAAAAAGTTTAATACTACAGCTGGTCAGTGTACTCATACATGCAAAACATGCAATTGGCTAACAATTTGGATGCTGACAAACATTGTTTTGGGGAATTGGTCGTGGCTGGCAGACTGGTATGCATATATGTGCGCGAATACAATTGGTTGGATTTGTGGTATGACAAACATGGTTTGTAAACTTGGTGATGGCCAGAAGTCAGGTGTACACATGTGTGTGTGAATGCAATTTGTTTTAAATACAGACATTGTTCGGAAAACTTGGCAATGGCCGGCAGGCTGGTGAACATATATGGGTTTGAATAGAATTGGTTATATTTTGGGGATTAACAGATATTGTTTATAAAACTTGGCAATGGCCAGGGGACTAGTATACACATATGTGGCAGGTCCTGTTATTAATTGGAATTGTTGAGAAAATTTAGGCATTCTATGTGCATGTGCGCCAGCTTGGGTTGGCGTCAGTACAGTAGCCACCAGTACTCCAAGCATGTGCAGCTGCACGTATGTATGTATGTAAATACATTCTAGAACGGACATATTGGTAAATTCACAAATAAAATTGAAAATTGGTTATAAAATTTTATATAAATACAATTGTTTTATACATACATGCCATATAATACATCATAAATAAATATATTATATAAGTATGTATGTAGTATAGAATTTAGGCTACAATTAGGTCTGGTAATGCCGGGCAGCAAATGAGTTCTAGGAAAACTGTTGGTATACGCGCGTCAGTCTGGGCTGGCGCCATTGAGGCCGTCGCCAAAATTGTCTGCAGCTGCAAGCTTATGTGTGTATAAGTGACGCTTGTGATGAAATTATTATGCGAGCGCCATTTTGAGACTGCTTTGGGCGATTTTGGGGTTATTTGACAAGAGTTTGATTCGAGACTTACCCCGGATATTCTCAGATTTATATGGGATTTTGGACTTTATTCAATGCTCTACACTTTTTGGTGGAATATTAGGCCGTCAATATGTTCCTCTATATTTCACAGACAGGCACCATTTATTCGCGCACTATTTTGAGGCTTTTATGGACAAACTTGGATTTATATGGCATAATTTGGTGGATTATTCACTGGATTCGATTTGTATTGGAATATATGCATTTATTCATGCAGGCGGACACACTTGATTTCAACTATTGTGAGATAGCTTTTCATGCACTATTTTGGGACTCTTATGGACAGAGATAGGATTTGATCAATATTTCACTTATCAGGGGATTTTATTGTGTTTCACTTGCAATTAATTGCATATATGAATATATACACACAGACAGACACCGGTTACTTGAGACTTTTATGGGCACTATTAATTTCTGAGACTTACTCTTTATTTAATTCACTTAATTTGCTTAATTTGCAATTTGGTTTTGAATAAGCAGTAAATGCTTCCACTATTTGAGTTTTTTATAAGTTTCAACTTGCTCGATGTCTTTTTCAGTAACCGCCAATTTCACACTCGCAACCGTTTCGTAGAGACAACTCGTAGCTAATGGCAGTTTCGTGAATATCGCCTAGTGGCGGCAGCGTGGAAGGTATCGTATAAAGATCAGTACGCGGTTCAGTGTATCGATATATCGATGATCACCTAGCAAAATGTTATCTAGCTAAATATTATTATGGGTTGTAATTAAATTGGTAAAGAGTCAAAAAATATGCTCAGTTTGGCAGAGCCGGTCCCGAATGTTGAGAAAATTTGGGAAAATTTGGATATGCATATGCACAAGTATCAGCCGTACATACGTTCGCACGCATACACACCCGACCACAGGCATGTGCATACCTTTCTAAATGGGCGCGCACGCCGTCAAATGCTAGTTCAAATTGACAAAAAGGTTTATAATGGGCAAAATGGTTTGAAATATTTGTAAATGCAAGTATGTTGCATTTTTATAAGTATTTTTAGTGCAGCATTTTGGCTCTAAAATATACGAAAAATTACCACTGTGGCAGAGACACGACTGGAGACAAATTACCTAGTGGTGCTAAAAAAAGTTTAATACTACAGCTGGCCAGTGTACTCATACATGCAAAACATGCAATTGGCTAACAATTTGGATGCTGACAAACATTGTTTTGGGGAATTGGTCGTGGCTGGCAGACTGGTATGCATATATGTGCGCGAATACAATTGGTTGGATTTGTGGTATGACAAACATGGTTTGTAAACTTGGTGATGGCCAGAAGTCAGGTGTACACATGTGTGTGTGAATGCAATTTGTTTTAAATACAGACATTGTTCGGAAAACTTGGCAATGGCCGGCAGGCTGGTGAACATATATGGGTTTGAATAGAATTGGTTATATTTTGGGGATTAACAGATATTGTTTATAAAACTTGGCAATGGCCAGGGGACTAGTATACACATATGTGGCAGGTCCTGTTATTAATTGGAATTGTTGAGAAAATTTAGGCATTCTATGTGCATGTGCGCCAGCTTGGGTTGGCGTCAGTACAGTAGCCACCAGTACTCCAAGCATGTGCAGCTGCACGTATGTATGTATGTAAATACATTCTAGAACGGACATATTGGTAAATTCACAAATAAAATTGAAAATTGGTTATAAAATTTTATATAAATACAATTGTTTTATACATACATGCCATATAATACATCATAAATAAATATATTATATAAGTATGTATGTAGTATAGAATTTAGGCTACAATTAGGTCTGGTAATGCCGGGCAGCAAATGAGTTCTAGGAAAACTGTTGGTATACGCGCGTCAGTCTGGGCTGGCGCCATTGAGGCCGTCGCCAAAATTGTCTGCAGCTGCAAGCTTATGTGTGTATAAGTGACGCTTGTGATGAAATTATTATGCGAGCGCCATTTTGAGACTGCTTTGGGCGATTTTGGGGTTATTTGACAAGAGTTTGATTCGAGACTTACCCCGGATATTCTCAGATTTATATGGGATTTTGGACTTTATTCAATGCTCTACACTTTTTGGTGGAATATTAGGCCGTCAATATGTTCCTCTATATTTCACAGACAGGCACCATTTATTCGCGCACTATTTTGAGGCTTTTATGGACAAACTTGGATTTATATGGCATAATTTGGTGGATTATTCACTGGATTCGATTTGTATTGGAATATATGCATTTATTCATGCAGGCGGACACACTTGATTTCAACTATTGTGAGATAGCTTTTCATGCACTATTTTGGGACTCTTATGGACAGAGATAGGATTTGATCAATATTTCACTTATCGGGGGATTTTATTGTGTTTCACTTGCAATTAATTGCATATATGAATATATACACACAGACAGACACCGGTTACTTGAGACTTTTATGGGCACTATTAATTTCTGAGACTTACTCTTTATTTAATTCACTTAATTTGCTTAATTTGCAATTTGGTTTTGAATAAGCAGTAAATGCTTCCACTATTTGAGTTTTTTATAAGTTTCAACTTGCTCGATGTCTTTTTCAGTAACCGCCAATTTCACACTCGCAACCGTTTCGTAGAGACAACTCGTAGCTAATGGCAGTTTCGTGAATATCGCCTAGTGGCGGCAGCGTGGAAGGTATCGTATAAAGATCAGTACGCGGTTCAGTGTATCGATATATCGATGATCACCTAGCAAAATGTTATCTAGCTAAATATTATTATGGGTTGTAATTAAATTGGTAAAGAGTCAAAAAATATGCTCAGTTTGGCAGAGCCGGTCCCGAATGTTGAGAAAATTTGGGAAAATTTGGATATGCATATGCACAAGTATCAGCCGTACATACGTTCGCACGCATACACACCCGACCACAGGCATGTGCATACCTTTCTAAATGGGCGCGCACGCCGTCAAATGCTAGTTCAAATTGACAAAAAGGTTTATAATGGGCAAAATGGTTTGAAATATTTGTAAATGCAAGTATGTTGCATTTTTATAAGTATTTTTAGTGCAGCATTTTGGCTCTAAAATATACGAAAAATTACCACTGTGGCAGAGACACGACTGGAGACAAATTACCTAGTGGTGCTAAAAAAAGTTTAATACTACAGCTGGCCAGTGTACTCATACATGCAAAACATGCAATTGGCTAACAATTTGGATGCTGACAAACATTGTTTTGGGGAATTGGTCGTGGCTGGCAGACTGGTATGCATATATGTGCGCGAATACAATTGGTTGGATTTGTGGTATGACAAACATGGTTTGTAAACTTGGTGATGGCCAGAAGTCAGGTGTACACATGTGTGTGTGAATGCAATTTGTTTTAAATACAGACATTGTTCGGAAAACTTGGCAATGGCCGGCAGGCTGGTGAACATATATGGGTTTGAATAGAATTGGTTATATTTTGGGGATTAACAGATATTGTTTATAAAACTTGGCAATGGCCAGGGGACTAGTATACACATATGTGGCAGGTCCTGTTATTAATTGGAATTGTTGAGAAAATTTAGGCATTCTATGTGCATGTGCGCCAGCTTGGGTTGGCGTCAGTACAGTAGCCACCAGTACTCCAAGCATGTGCAGCTGCACGTATGTATGTATGTAAATACATTCTAGAACGGACATATTGGTAAATTCACAAATAAAATTGAAAATTGGTTATAAAATTTTATATAAATACAATTGTTTTATACATACATGCCATATAATACATCATAAATAAATATATTATATAAGTATGTATGTAGTATAGAATTTAGGCTACAATTAGGTCTGGTAATGCCGGGCAGCAAATGAGTTCTAGGAAAACTGTTGGTATACGCGCGTCAGTCTGGGCTGGCGCCATTGAGGCCGTCGCCAAAATTGTCTGCAGCTGCAAGCTTATGTGTGTATAAGTGACGCTTGTGATGAAATTATTATGCGAGCGCCATTTTGAGACTGCTTTGGGCGATTTTGGGGTTATTTGACAAGAGTTTGATTCGAGACTTACCCCGGATATTCTCAGATTTATATGGGATTTTGGACTTTATTCAATGCTCTACACTTTTTGGTGGAATATTAGGCCGTCAATATGTTCCTCTATATTTCACAGACAGGCACCATTTATTCGCGCACTATTTTGAGGCTTTTATGGACAAACTTGGATTTATATGGCATAATTTGGTGGATTATTCACTGGATTCGATTTGTATTGGAATATATGCATTTATTCATGCAGGCGGACACACTTGATTTCAACTATTGTGAGATAGCTTTTCATGCACTATTTTGGGACTCTTATGGACAGAGATAGGATTTGATCAATATTTCACTTATCAGGGGATTTTATTGTGTTTCACTTGCAATTAATTGCATATATGAATATATACACACAGACAGACACCGGTTACTTGAGACTTTTATGGGCACTATTAATTTCTGAGACTTACTCTTTATTTAATTCACTTAATTTGCTTAATTTGCAATTTGGTTTTGAATAAGCAGTAAATGCTTCCACTATTTGAGTTTTTTATAAGTTTCAACTTGCTCGATGTCTTTTTCAGTAACCGCCAATTTCACACTCGCAACCGTTTCGTAGAGACAACTCGTAGCTAATGGCAGTTTCGTGAATATCGCCTAGTGGCGGCAGCGTGGAAGGTATCGTATAAAGATCAGTACGCGGTTCAGTGTATCGATATATCGATGATCACCTAGCAAAATGTTATCTAGCTAAATATTATTATGGGTTGTAATTAAATTGGTAAAGAGTCAAAAAATATGCTCAGTTTGGCAGAGCCGGTCCCGAATGTTGAGAAAATTTGGGAAAATTTGGATATGCATATGCACAAGTATCAGCCGTACATACGTTCGCACGCATACACACCCGACCACAGGCATGTGCATACCTTTCTAAATGGGCGCGCACGCCGTCAAATGCTAGTTCAAATTGACAAAAAGGTTTATAATGGGCAAAATGGTTTGAAATATTTGTAAATGCAAGTATGTTGCATTTTTATAAGTATTTTTAGTGCAGCATTTTGGCTCTAAAATATACGAAAAATTACCACTGTGGCAGAGACACGACTGGAGACAAATTACCTAGTGGTGCTAAAAAAAGTTTAATACTACAGCTGGCCAGTGTACTCATACATGCAAAACATGCAATTGGCTAACAATTTGGATGCTGACAAACATTGTTTTGGGGAATTGGTCGTGGCTGGCAGACTGGTATGCATATATGTGCGCGAATACAATTGGTTGGATTTGTGGTATGACAAACATGGTTTGTAAACTTGGTGATGGCCAGAAGTCAGGTGTACACATGTGTGTGTGAATGCAATTTGTTTTAAATACAGACATTGTTCGGAAAACTTGGCAATGGCCGGCAGGCTGGTGAACATATATGGGTTTGAATAGAATTGGTTATATTTTGGGGATTAACAGATATTGTTTATAAAACTTGGCAATGGCCAGGGGACTAGTATACACATATGTGGCAGGTCCTGTTATTAATTGGAATTGTTGAGAAAATTTAGGCATTCTATGTGCATGTGCGCCAGCTTGGGTTGGCGTCAGTACAGTAGCCACCAGTACTCCAAGCATGTGCAGCTGCACGTATGTATGTATGTAAATACATTCTAGAACGGACATATTGGTAAATTCACAAATAAAATTGAAAATTGGTTATAAAATTTTATATAAATACAATTGTTTTATACATACATGCCATATAATACATCATAAATAAATATATTATATAAGTATGTATGTAGTATAGAATTTAGGCTACAATTAGGTCTGGTAATGCCGGGCAGCAAATGAGTTCTAGGAAAACTGTTGGTATACGCGCGTCAGTCTGGGCTGGCGCCATTGAGGCCGTCGCCAAAATTGTCTGCAGCTGCAAGCTTATGTGTGTATAAGTGACGCTTGTGATGAAATTATTATGCGAGCGCCATTTTGAGACTGCTTTGGGCGATTTTGGGGTTATTTGACAAGAGTTTGATTCGAGACTTACCCCGGATATTCTCAGATTTATATGGGATTTTGGACTTTATTCAATGCTCTACACTTTTTGGTGGAATATTAGGCCGTCAATATGTTCCTCTATATTTCACAGACAGGCACCATTTATTCGCGCACTATTTTGAGGCTTTTATGGACAAACTTGGATTTATATGGCATAATTTGGTGGATTATTCACTGGATTCGATTTGTATTGGAATATATGCATTTATTCATGCAGGCGGACACACTTGATTTCAACTATTGTGAGATAGCTTTTCATGCACTATTTTGGGACTCTTATGGACAGAGATAGGATTTGATCAATATTTCACTTATCGGGGGATTTTATTGTGTTTCACTTGCAATTAATTGCATATATGAATATATACACACAGACAGACACCGGTTACTTGAGACTTTTATGGGCACTATTAATTTCTGAGACTTACTCTTTATTTAATTCACTTAATTTGCTTAATTTGCAATTTGGTTTTGAATAAGCAGTAAATGCTTCCACTATTTGAGTTTTTTATAAGTTTCAACTTGCTCGATGTCTTTTTCAGTAACCGCCAATTTCACACTCGCAACCGTTTCGTAGAGACAACTCGTAGCTAATGGCAGTTTCGTGAATATCGCCTAGTGGCGGCAGCGTGGAAGGTATCGTATAAAGATCAGTACGCGGTTCAGTGTATCGATATATCGATGATCACCTAGCAAAATGTTATCTAGCTAAATATTATTATGGGTTGTAATTAAATTGGTAAAGAGTCAAAAAATATGCTCAGTTTGGCAGAGCCGGTCCCGAATGTTGAGAAAATTTGGGAAAATTTGGATATGCATATGCACAAGTATCAGCCGTACATACGTTCGCACGCATACACACCCGACCACAGGCATGTGCATACCTTTCTAAATGGGCGCGCACGCCGTCAAATGCTAGTTCAAATTGACAAAAAGGTTTATAATGGGCAAAATGGTTTGAAATATTTGTAAATGCAAGTATGTTGCATTTTTATAAGTATTTTTAGTGCAGCATTTTGGCTCTAAAATATACGAAAAATTACCACTGTGGCAGAGACACGACTGGAGACAAATTACCTAGTGGTGCTAAAAAAAGTTTAATACTACAGCTGGCCAGTGTACTCATACATGCAAAACATGCAATTGGCTAACAATTTGGATGCTGACAAACATTGTTTTGGGGAATTGGTCGTGGCTGGCAGACTGGTATGCATATATGTGCGCGAATACAATTGGTTGGATTTGTGGTATGACAAACATGGTTTGTAAACTTGGTGATGGCCAGAAGTCAGGTGTACACATGTGTGTGTGAATGCAATTTGTTTTAAATACAGACATTGTTCGGAAAACTTGGCAATGGCCGGCAGGCTGGTGAACATATATGGGTTTGAATAGAATTGGTTATATTTTGGGGATTAACAGATATTGTTTATAAAACTTGGCAATGGCCAGGGGACTAGTATACACATATGTGGCAGGTCCTGTTATTAATTGGAATTGTTGAGAAAATTTAGGCATTCTATGTGCATGTGCGCCAGCTTGGGTTGGCGTCAGTACAGTAGCCACCAGTACTCCAAGCATGTGCAGCTGCACGTATGTATGTATGTAAATACATTCTAGAACGGACATATTGGTAAATTCACAAATAAAATTGAAAATTGGTTATAAAATTTTATATAAATACAATTGTTTTATACATACATGCCATATAATACATCATAAATAAATATATTATATAAGTATGTATGTAGTATAGAATTTAGGCTACAATTAGGTCTGGTAATGCCGGGCAGCAAATGAGTTCTAGGAAAACTGTTGGTATACGCGCGTCAGTCTGGGCTGGCGCCATTGAGGCCGTCGCCAAAATTGTCTGCAGCTGCAAGCTTATGTGTGTATAAGTGACGCTTGTGATGAAATTATTATGCGAGCGCCATTTTGAGACTGCTTTGGGCGATTTTGGGGTTATTTGACAAGAGTTTGATTCGAGACTTACCCCGGATATTCTCAGATTTATATGGGATTTTGGACTTTATTCAATGCTCTACACTTTTTGGTGGAATATTAGGCCGTCAATATGTTCCTCTATATTTCACAGACAGGCACCATTTATTCGCGCACTATTTTGAGGCTTTTATGGACAAACTTGGATTTATATGGCATAATTTGGTGGATTATTCACTGGATTCGATTTGTATTGGAATATATGCATTTATTCATGCAGGCGGACACACTTGATTTCAACTATTGTGAGATAGCTTTTCATGCACTATTTTGGGACTCTTATGGACAGAGATAGGATTTGATCAATATTTCACTTATCGGGGGATTTTATTGTGTTTCACTTGCAATTAATTGCATATATGAATATATACACACAGACAGACACCGGTTACTTGAGACTTTTATGGGCACTATTAATTTCTGAGACTTACTCTTTATTTAATTCACTTAATTTGCTTAATTTGCAATTTGGTTTTGAATAAGCAGTAAATGCTTCCACTATTTGAGTTTTTTATAAGTTTCAACTTGCTCGATGTCTTTTTCAGTAACCGCCAATTTCACACTCGCAACCGTTTCGTAGAGACAACTCGTAGCTAATGGCAGTTTCGTGAATATCGCCTAGTGGCGGCAGCGTGGAAGGTATCGTATAAAGATCAGTACGCGGTTCAGTGTATCGATATATCGATGATCACCTAGCAAAATGTTATCTAGCTAAATATTATTATGGGTTGTAATTAAATTGGTAAAGAGTCAAAAAATATGCTCAGTTTGGCAGAGCCGGTCCCGAATGTTGAGAAAATTTGGGAAAATTTGGATATGCATATGCACAAGTATCAGCCGTACATACGTTCGCACGCATACACACCCGACCACAGGCATGTGCATACCTTTCTAAATGGGCGCGCACGCCGTCAAATGCTAGTTCAAATTGACAAAAAGGTTTATAATGGGCAAAATGGTTTGAAATATTTGTAAATGCAAGTATGTTGCATTTTTATAAGTATTTTTAGTGCAGCATTTTGGCTCTAAAATATACGAAAAATTACCACTGTGGCAGAGACACGACTGGAGACAAATTACCTAGTGGTGCTAAAAAAAGTTTAATACTACAGCTGGCCAGTGTACTCATACATGCAAAACATGCAATTGGCTAACAATTTGGATGCTGACAAACATTGTTTTGGGGAATTGGTCGTGGCTGGCAGACTGGTATGCATATATGTGCGCGAATACAATTGGTTGGATTTGTGGTATGACAAACATGGTTTGTAAACTTGGTGATGGCCAGAAGTCAGGTGTACACATGTGTGTGTGAATGCAATTTGTTTTAAATACAGACATTGTTCGGAAAACTTGGCAATGGCCGGCAGGCTGGTGAACATATATGGGTTTGAATAGAATTGGTTATATTTTGGGGATTAACAGATATTGTTTATAAAACTTGGCAATGGCCAGGGGACTAGTATACACATATGTGGCAGGTCCTGTTATTAATTGGAATTGTTGAGAAAATTTAGGCATTCTATGTGCATGTGCGCCAGCTTGGGTTGGCGTCAGTACAGTAGCCACCAGTACTCCAAGCATGTGCAGCTGCACGTATGTATGTATGTAAATACATTCTAGAACGGACATATTGGTAAATTCACAAATAAAATTGAAAATTGGTTATAAAATTTTATATAAATACAATTGTTTTATACATACATGCCATATAATACATCATAAATAAATATATTATATAAGTATGTATGTAGTATAGAATTTAGGCTACAATTAGGTCTGGTAATGCCGGGCAGCAAATGAGTTCTAGGAAAACTGTTGGTATACGCGCGTCAGTCTGGGCTGGCGCCATTGAGGCCGTCGCCAAAATTGTCTGCAGCTGCAAGCTTATGTGTGTATAAGTGACGCTTGTGATGAAATTATTATGCGAGCGCCATTTTGAGACTGCTTTGGGCGATTTTGGGGTTATTTGACAAGAGTTTGATTCGAGACTTACCCCGGATATTCTCAGATTTATATGGGATTTTGGACTTTATTCAATGCTCTACACTTTTTGGTGGAATATTAGGCCGTCAATATGTTCCTCTATATTTCACAGACAGGCACCATTTATTCGCGCACTATTTTGAGGCTTTTATGGACAAACTTGGATTTATATGGCATAATTTGGTGGATTATTCACTGGATTCGATTTGTATTGGAATATATGCATTTATTCATGCAGGCGGACACACTTGATTTCAACTATTGTGAGATAGCTTTTCATGCACTATTTTGGGACTCTTATGGACAGAGATAGGATTTGATCAATATTTCACTTATCGGGGGATTTTATTGTGTTTCACTTGCAATTAATTGCATATATGAATATATACACACAGACAGACACCGGTTACTTGAGACTTTTATGGGCACTATTAATTTCTGAGACTTACTCTTTATTTAATTCACTTAATTTGCTTAATTTGCAATTTGGTTTTGAATAAGCAGTAAATGCTTCCACTATTTGAGTTTTTTATAAGTTTCAACTTGCTCGATGTCTTTTTCAGTAACCGCCAATTTCACACTCGCAACCGTTTCGTAGAGACAACTCGTAGCTAATGGCAGTTTCGTGAATATCGCCTAGTGGCGGCAGCGTGGAAGGTATCGTATAAAGATCAGTACGCGGTTCAGTGTATCGATATATCGATGATCACCTAGCAAAATGTTATCTAGCTAAATATTATTATGGGTTGTAATTAAATTGGTAAAGAGTCAAAAAATATGCTCAGTTTGGCAGAGCCGGTCCCGAATGTTGAGAAAATTTGGGAAAATTTGGATATGCATATGCACAAGTATCAGCCGTACATACGTTCGCACGCATACACACCCGACCACAGGCATGTGCATACCTTTCTAAATGGGCGCGCACGCCGTCAAATGCTAGTTCAAATTGACAAAAAGGTTTATAATGGGCAAAATGGTTTGAAATATTTGTAAATGCAAGTATGTTGCATTTTTATAAGTATTTTTAGTGCAGCATTTTGGCTCTAAAATATACGAAAAATTACCACTGTGGCAGAGACACGACTGGAGACAAATTACCTAGTGGTGCTAAAAAAAGTTTAATACTACAGCTGGCCAGTGTACTCATACATGCAAAACATGCAATTGGCTAACAATTTGGATGCTGACAAACATTGTTTTGGGGAATTGGTCGTGGCTGGCAGACTGGTATGCATATATGTGCGCGAATACAATTGGTTGGATTTGTGGTATGACAAACATGGTTTGTAAACTTGGTGATGGCCAGAAGTCAGGTGTACACATGTGTGTGTGAATGCAATTTGTTTTAAATACAGACATTGTTCGGAAAACTTGGCAATGGCCGGCAGGCTGGTGAACATATATGGGTTTGAATAGAATTGGTTATATTTTGGGGATTAACAGATATTGTTTATAAAACTTGGCAATGGCCAGGGGACTAGTATACACATATGTGGCAGGTCCTGTTATTAATTGGAATTGTTGAGAAAATTTAGGCATTCTATGTGCATGTGCGCCAGCTTGGGTTGGCGTCAGTACAGTAGCCACCAGTACTCCAAGCATGTGCAGCTGCACGTATGTATGTATGTAAATACATTCTAGAACGGACATATTGGTAAATTCACAAATAAAATTGAAAATTGGTTATAAAATTTTATATAAATACAATTGTTTTATACATACATGCCATATAATACATCATAAATAAATATATTATATAAGTATGTATGTAGTATAGAATTTAGGCTACAATTAGGTCTGGTAATGCCGGGCAGCAAATGAGTTCTAGGAAAACTGTTGGTATACGCGCGTCAGTCTGGGCTGGCGCCATTGAGGCCGTCGCCAAAATTGTCTGCAGCTGCAAGCTTATGTGTGTATAAGTGACGCTTGTGATGAAATTATTATGCGAGCGCCATTTTGAGACTGCTTTGGGCGATTTTGGGGTTATTTGACAAGAGTTTGATTCGAGACTTACCCCGGATATTCTCAGATTTATATGGGATTTTGGACTTTATTCAATGCTCTACACTTTTTGGTGGAATATTAGGC